>OU342949.1:66896009-67546463 GCA_910592335.1 Adalia bipunctata | reverse complement strand
ATGGGGCCCAAGTTTCCATCGAAACCATCAGACGACGTTTGAGAGAGGTGAATCTAGATTCTAGACGTCTATTAAGAGGAGTTCCATTTACACGTGACCATAAGCGTCAAAAACTGGAATGGGCAAGGCAACATATCAATTGGAAAGATCAATGGCGTAGTGTCCTTTTCACTGATGAATCCAGAAATGGACGATTTTCAGATTCTCGAAAAATAAGGGTACGGACAATCCCACGCATACCCCGTAATCGTCGCTATGTCCAAGAAGCCCAACCATTCCGAGGGGTTAGTGTTATGGTATGGGCCGGGATATGTTTCAACGGGCCCACAGATCTACACATTTGTCCTGGGAATATGACCGCCTCACACTATAGGGAGCATCTCATTGACAATGTTGTGCCAAATTTTCGCGCTGCTATTGGTGAAACTTTTCAATTTCTAGACGATAATGCTAGTCCGCACCGTGCAGCCATAGTTGAGAATGCGCGCGAGGAGCTTGGTATTCCACATTTATCAATACCTCCGCACTCACCAGATTTGAATTGCATAGAACATGCATGGGATATGCTCCAAAGAAGATAAGATAATCATCAACCTACCCCAGAATCCTTAAATGATCTGAGAGAGCTTTTGCCCCGTTTATGGAACCAAATTCCCCAAGAAATGTTCAACAACCTCGTATGTAGTAGGCAAAGAAGATGTCAAGCTGTTATTGATGCCCGGTGGAGGCCATACATTGTATTGATAGTCTTAAAATGCTTGAATTCTCTGGGAATAAAATTTCGTTATTTTACTCGATTTTTCTTAACCACCTTGTTTACGCTGCAGACCCACAGGCTAAAATTAATTTGCAACTTGAAATCATATTTATATGAATTTTCATCACAAAATTCTTATTTAATTTCTATTTTTTGCAGTTCAAGTCAATATCCCTACTCATGTGGAGCAGTTTATTTCGAGTGCTTCCATAGGACAGTGTTTTCTTAATCCCCCGTAACTCCATCTAAACATTCAGCAGCATTTGAAGCGATCCGACCCAAACTGAATGAGATTCCGGTTATCCATAAACATCCCTGAATTTATCATTATTCCGGATGTACCACCGGAAGTAGGAAGAATATAAACTTCCCGAATTTGAATTCGAACACTTGAAAAATTGAATATCCGCCGGAATATTTTCTACTTTGGAGTTTTCCTCATTCGGAAAGTTGAATGCGAAAGGAAAAGTTTCATTCAGGACAGGATTCGAAACTTCTGCTTCGACGGGCTCGTCCCTCCTCATTTGATTCGTCGGATTCTCGAATTTCACGGTTGGGCGAGGTACAACAATGATAAGCTGGAGTTATCTTCTTCCAACCGACTTCGAAAAAATCGAAAAATGGGGTTGGATTCTTTTGTAGTGAACTGTACGGGAATCGAGGTGAAAAAGTTGGGTAGAAACGGTGTCCGCTGGAAAGGGTAAATGGAAATTCGATGTAAATGCAAGGACGCCTTCCCGAAGGAACACAATTCACAATAACCCATAATCTTTATAAAGGGTGTACCTATATTCGAGGTACAGAGGGGAGACTCCTTGCGAGATTTAAAGAAAAAAAATCCCATTAATATTGGACTCATAAACTGGATTTTTATGACATGATTTCAAGAATCTTACAAAATTATTTCTTGAAATCGGTAGCAGATACTAGAAAACTACAAGTAATCATAAAGTTTAGTAATACAACAAAGCTTCTTTTAACAATGTTTCAAACTAACAGTGGTTTACGAAAAAAAAAGTTTTGGTGGAAAACAGGGGACAGTGTACCAGAAAAACATCACTCTGTAGATTTGCAATTGAAATTAATATGTCACATGCTGTAAACTCAAAAGTGTGATATCTATGCCAATTTTCAGTTGGATAATACACACAACCAAACTTATATGGAATCACATATTTGGAGAAAACGAATTTTACTTAAAAAAAAGTCGCTGAAAAGTGAAGAACAGTTTTCCCAAAACAAGTTTATTACAAAAATAATATGAATTATTAAAAGCTTATTTTTATAATAGAACAGAAAATTAAAAGTGTAAATTTCTCTAAAAATAATTTTTATGTAACTGAGAATTGAACAACAAATAAAACGATTTCAACAAATCAATAATCAGTATTACCACCCCTGGCATTGATACAAGCTTGAATTCGACGAGGCATGCTTTCTATTAGGTTGTTAATTTCTTCTTCTGTAACATTTGCCCATTCCTCTAAAGCCGCTTGTATAAGTTGTTCTGCGTTACCAGGATTATTTTGACGAGCTCTAATTTTTCTTTTGATCCTATCCCACAAGTGCTCGATAGGATTAAGGTCCGGTGAACAAGAAGGCCACTCTAAAACAGTCACACCTTCTGTTTCGAAAAAATTTTTTGCAACTCTGCTGGTATGTGGAGGTGCATTATCCTGCATGAATAGGAAATAATCTCCAAAAACACCTCGCCAGAGCCTCACTACAGGTTGTAGCACTAGATCAACATACCTAGGCCCTATCAGAGATTGTCGAATGGGAATTAAAGGAGTTTTCTCACCAAACATAATTCCGCCCCAAAACATTACAGTACCTCCTTTGTATTTAGGGATCGGTCTTGCAGCTTGGAGCCTAGCTTGCCTCCCTCTACCTCTTAAAATGCGAACACGTCGGTCGTCTGATCGTAGGCCAATTCTGGTCTCATCCGAAAATAAGACATTTTTCCAATCTTCAATAGTCCAATTTTCATGCTCTAAACACCAATTAAAACGGTCAACTTTATTTTGCCTCGATAGTTCTGGAACTCTTAACGCTCTTCTCTTGAATAATTCCCGAGCGCGAAGTCTTTTTCTGATAGTTTCGACAGAAACACTAACACCTGTAGCTTGCAAAAATTGCCTTTGAAGCTCTGAATGAGATACTGCGGGATTTCTTCTTGCTGTTTGGGCTAAAAAGCGATCCTGTCTTTCTGTAGTTACTCTTCCACGACTTCTTCTCGGCCTATTCTTTAGGGTTCCTAACTCCAGAAACCTTGCATAGGTTTTTGAAACAACCCCTTGTGTAATCCCCACCGTTCTTGCAATCTGTCTTTGTGACATACCTTGTTCTGTCATAGTAATAATTCTTTCTCTCTGGACCGATAACCCCACATAAGGCATTTTTTTTAAAACTTCGCAAAAAAAACAAAATATAAATTCACTGCGACGTTCGAACGAAATGGTAAAATCGACACTGGAAACCCAAATCTTATAAAGTGCTAATGAACCTAACTGTTTTTGTGAGTAAACACATGCACTTTTTATTTGCTTCTAACGAAAAAGATATCAGAATAATATTTCATCTTAATACTGGGTGATTCCATATAAGTTTGGTTGTGTGTACTACAAAACTACAAGAAATCATAAATTTTAGTACAACGAGAAAGCTTCTTTTAACAATTTTTCAAACTAACAGTGGTTCACGAAAAAAAAGTTTTGGTGAAAAACAGGGGACAGTGTACAAGAAAAACATCACCTTGTAGATTTGCAATTGGAATTAGTATGTCACATCCTGTAAACTCGAAAGTGTGATATCTATGCCAATTTTCAGTTGGATAATATGTTATGAAATGGAGAAACTAAGGAAAAAAATGGAAAAAAATTCGAACTTTGACTCCCTGCATCTCGCAAACGAAAAGTTTGCGTTTATGTTACCTCTTTTCTTGGAATTATGCAGGGAATATTCCCTTCTCGTTTGAACCTCCAATTTAGGATCAGCCTGTATGTATAACAGTTCAACTCTTCCAAAACTTTGAACACTGTACCTGTATGTGATGTTTCGGAGTTAATTTCCATTTCCTCAACCCAAACCACTTCTTACAAATAATTTTCTTAACCCCAACTTTTTAGGAAAGCCACCCCCCCATATTGCCATAAATTCCAGTCAGGTTACAAGAAAGTTGCACGCTCCTCGCTAACCGCGGAATTTGCGGCGAGATTTAATTTTAGTCTTGCGCTGTTACAAGAAACATTTACAGCAAGGGGGAGAAATGAATTCGCGGAGTACTCGGAATATAAATATTTCTTGCCCCCAGAGAGGTGGCAAAAACTGGAGATCATGTTATCTGGGAATGAACTTACGCAGAATTAAGAAGTATCTCGGAGATGCTGGCCCTGGAACTCGATGAAATAAGTTTTTATTATTCATTGGATCATGTTTGGGTCGCGTTCTGAGCTGCTGTTCTTGGGCATGAGGGATTGCGGAGGGTTGTAAATACGTAATTTTTATTTGTAATTTGGAGCACAGTGAGGGGGGGAATTTGCGCCATGGATCGGACTGGAGCAAATGCGAGAATGGCTAAAGACTCATAATTTATTGGTTCTGATAGGAGTTCTGAAGTGGGGGATGAAAACCTGCCTGAAATATAAGATACATTTTTCGAATCTGCGCCTTACAGATCATAAGAAGTTGACTGGAAGTGAAGTAGCACCTGATGGTACGAAACAGAAAACTTAGTTTCTGTGATGCACTCCCAGCAATGGATCTCATGTGATTTTCCCAAGAAAGGATATTGCCAACACCAAGCAACGAGATACATGATTCTGATGGTATAGTTACTCCTGACCTGCTTATTTTGGGTACAGTGAGATCGGCTCCTCTAGATAAAATACTTGAGTTCTGTAAGCACTGAATTCTACCAAGTTATCGGATCTCCATTCGATAATTGTCACCAAGTATACAGGGTGTCTAGTTTTAAAACGGCAAAACTTCAAGGGGAGATTATTCAAAAGATTTGCAACAAAAAATGTCATATAACACATGGTCGAAATCTTGACGGATATTCTTCAATTTAACATTCCTCGTTTTCACGAAATATTTCAATTTTTTCTATGAAATCATTAATATATCAGTTATGCTTGTAGCTTCATCGAATTCGATCACATATTTGGAAATGGTATTAAATTTTCTACAAGAAAAGAATTTCAGTGTGCCAAAAATATTTCTATTGCGGGCTTGGTGAGGAGATGAATATCACGATACTGAAGTGAACAAAACCAGTCATATTTTTCCAATGGGGTTTTCGTTGAAAAATTATTCATAGTGGACATGTTTTCTTTTCAGCAAAAAATACCCCATTTAGTGTACTTTCGAATGACATATCAACTTTTCTGCTAACTGCTTGTTTTCTGCCATAAGATCATGGCTAACAAGATGAAAACGAAAAAGTCGAAAAATTTCAAACCTAAATTTGCTCCATTTTGATACTGATTATGATTAAATATCGAAGTAATTCTTATGGAATCTGCCGACCCAAGATAAAATTTTACGAGCTGCCACAGTCGTGCACAGACCAATCAAGATATTGATGTTACTGATCCGCAAAACTGCATTTATTGAGGATTCGAATGGTTCGAATAATTTGTCCGAGCAATCCCACCGTTAGATCCGCCCATTTTTATTTGGTATTGAGTTTAAGGCGTTTTTTGGAGGTCATACCCCTTAGGCATTTTTTACCAAAAATTTTGAATTTTTCAAATCGCTCATATTTTGCACAGAGATACTTGGACCTATGCTGATCAATATAACATGAATAAATAATGGCGGCGATCAAAGGATGGGGAGCTGTGATGGTTTGAAAATTCGAGTTTTTGTAAAAAATGTCATTTGACAGGTGAATATTTAAACTATGATAGATAGAGCTCTGAAACATTCTTTATTGAATGGAGCGACCCCGAAAACCTACATTTCGATACCAAAAACATTCATGTAGCCCTCATAAGTTAGGAATGATTCAAGTTTAATGTTTTCGATATTTCATTTTCAAGTTTTGTTCTCGTGTACAGACCATTCAAGATATTGATGTTATTGATCCGCAAAACTGCATTTATTGATGATTCGAATGGTTCGAATAAGTTGTCCGAGCAATCCCACCGTTAGATCCAACCATTTTTATTTGGTATTGAGTTTAAGGCGTTTTTTGGAGGTCATACCCCTTAGGCATTTTTCACCAAAAATTTCGAATTTTTCAAATCGCTCATATTTTGCACAGAGATACTTGGACCTATGCTGATCAACATAATATGAATAAATAATGGCGGCGATTGAAGGATGGGGAGCTGTGATGGTTTGAAAATTCGAGTTTTTGTAAAAAATGTCATTTGACAGGTGAATATTTAAACTATGATAGATAGAGCTCTGAAACATTCTTCATTGAACGGAGCGACCCCGAAAACCTACACTTTGATACCAAAAACCTTCATGTAGCCCTCATAAGTTAGGAATTATTCAAGTTTAATGTTTTCGATATTTCATTTTCAAGTTTTGTTCTCGTGCACAGACCATTCAAGATATTGATGTTATTGATCCGCAAAACTGCATTTATTGAGGATTCGAATGGTTCGAATAAGTTGTCCGAGCAATCCCACCGTTGGATCCACCCATTTTTATTTAGTATTGAGTTTAAGGCGTTTTTTGGAGGTCATACCCCTTAGGCATTTTTCACCAAAAATTTCGAATTTTTCAAATCGCTCATATTTTGCACAGAGATACTTGGACCTATGCTGATCAACATAATATGAATAAATAATGGCGGCGATTGTAGGATGGGGAGCTGTGATGGTTTGAAAATTCGAGTTTTTGTAAAATATGTCATTTGACAGGTGAATATTTAAACTATGATAGATAGAGCTCTGAAACATTCTTTATTGAATGGAGCGACCCCGAAAACCTACATTTTGATACCAAAAACATTCATGTAGCCCTCATAAGTTAGGAATGATTCAAGTTTAATGTTTTCGATATTTCATTTTCAAGTTTTGTTCTCGTGTACAGACCATTCAAGATATTGATGTTATTGATCCGCAAAACTGCATTTATTGATGATTCGAATGGTTCGAATAAGTTGTCCGAGCAATCCCACCGTTAGATCCAACCATTTTTATTTGGTATTGAGTTTAAGGCGTTTTTTGGAGGTCATACCCCTTAGGCATTTTTCACCAAAAATTTCGAATTTTTCAAATCGCTCATATTTTGCACAGAGATACTTGGACCAATGCTGATCAACATAATATGAATAAATAATGGCGGCGATTGAAGGATGAGGAGCTGTGATGGTTTGAAAATTCGAGTTTTTGTAAAAAATGTCATTTGACAGGTGAAAATCTAAACTGTGATAGATAGAGCTCTGAAACATTCTTCATTGAATGGAGCGACCCCGAAAACCTACATTTTGATACCAAAAACATTCATGTAGCCCTCATAAGTTAGGAATTATTCAAGTTTAATGTTTTCGATGTTTCATTTTCAAGTTTTGTTTTCGTGCACAAACAATTCAAGATATTGATGTTATTGATCCGCAAAACTGCATTTATTGAGGATTCGAATGGTTCGAATAAGTTGTCCGAGCAATACCACCGTTAGATCCACCCATTTTTATTTGGTATTGAGTTTAAGGCGTTTTTTGGAGGTCATACCCCTTAGGCATTTTTCACCAAAAATTTTGAATTTTTCAAATCGCTCATATTTTGCACAGAGATACTTGGACCTATGCTGATCAACATAATATGAATAAATAATGGCGGCGATCAAAGGATGGGGAGCTGTGATGGTTTGAAAATTCGAGTTTTAGTAAAAATTGTCATTTGACAGGTGAATATTTGAACTATGACAGATAGAGCTCTGAAACATTCTTTATTGAATGGAGCGACCCCGAAAACCTACATTTTGATACCAAAAACATTCATGTAGCCCTCATAAGTTAGGAATTATTCAAGTTTAATGTTTTCGATATTTCATTTTCAAGTTTTGTTCTCGTGCACAGGCCATTCAAGATATTGATGTTATTGATCCGCAAAACTGCATTTATTGAGGATTCGAATGGTTCGAATAAGTTGTCCGAGCAATCCCACCGTTAGATTCACCCATTTTTATTTGGTATTGAGTTTAAGGCGTTTTTTGGAGGTCATGCCCCTTAGGCATTTTTCATCAAAAATTTCGAATTTTTCAAATCGCTCATATTTTGCACAGAGATACTTGGACCTATGCTGATCAACATAATATGAATAAATAATGGCGGCGATTGAAGGATGGGGAGCTGTGATGGTTTGAAAATTCGAGTTTTTGTAAAAAATGTCATTTGACAGGTGAATATTTAAACTATGATAGATAGAGCTCTGCAACATTCTTCATTGAATGGAGCGACCCCGAAAACCTACATTTTGATACCAAAAACATTCATGTAGCCCTCATAAGTTGGGAATTATTCAAGTTTAATGTTTTCGATATTTCATTTTCAAGTTTTGTTTTCGTGCACAAACAATTCAAGATATTGATGTTATTGATCCGCAAAACTGCATTCATTGAGGATTCGAATGGTTCGAATAAGTTGTCCGAGCAATCCCACCGTTAGATCCACCCATAATTATTTGGTATTGAGTTTAAGGCGTTTTTTGGAGGTCATACCCCTTAGGCATTTTTCACCAAAAATTTTGAATTTTTCAAATCGCTCATATTTTGCACAGAGATACTTGGACCTATGCTGATCAACATAATATGAATAAATAATGGCGGCGATTGAAGGATGGGGAGCTGTGATGGTTTGAAAATTCGAGTTTTTGTAAAAAATGTCATTTGACAGGTGAATATTTAAACTATGATAGATAGAGCTCTGAAACATTCTTCATTGAACGGAGCGACCCCGAAAACCTACACTTTGATACCAAAAACCTTCATGTAGCCCTCATAAGTTAGGAATTATTCAAGTTTAATGTTTTCGATATTTCATTTTCAAGTTTTGTTCTCGTGCACAGACCATTCAAGATATTGATGTTATTGCTCCGCAAAACTGCATTTATTGAGGATTCGAATGGTTCGAATAAGTTGTCCGAGCAATCCCACCGTTAGATCCACCCATTTTTATTTAGTATTGAGTTTAAGGCGTTTTTTGGAGGTCATACCCCTTAGGCATTTTTCACCAAAAATTTCGAATTTTTCAAATCGCTCATATTTTGCACAGAGATACTTGGACCTATGCTGATCAACATAATATGAATAAATAATGGCGGCGATTGCAGGATGGGGAGCTGTGATGGTTTGAAAATTCGAGTTTTTGTAAAATATGTCATTTGACAGGTGAATATTTAAACTATGATAGATAGAGCTCTGAAACATTCTTTATTGAATGGAGCGACCCCGAAAACCTACATTTTGATACCAAAAACATTCATGTAGCCCTCATAAGTTAGGAATTATTCAAGTTTAATGTTTTCGATATTTCATTTTCAAGTTTTGTTCTCGTGCACAGACCATTCAAGATATTGATGTTATTGATCCGCAAAACTGCATTTATTGAGGATTCGAATGGTTCGAATAAGTTGTCCGAGCAATCCCACCGTTAGATCCACCCATAATTATTTGGTATTGAGTTTAAGGCGTTTTTTGGAGGTCATACCCCTTAGGCATTTTTCACCGAAAATTTTGAATTTTTCAAATCGCTCATATTTTGCACAGAGATACTTGGACCTATGCTGATCAACATAATATGAATAAATAATGGCGGCGATCAAAGGATGGGGAGCTGTGATGGTTTGAAAATTCGAGTTTTTGTAAAAAATGTCATTTGACAGGTGAAAATCTAAACCATGATAGATAGAGCTCTGAAACATTCTTCATTGAATGGAGCGACCCCGAAAACCTACATTTTGATACCAAAAACATTCATGTAGCCCTCATAAGTTAGGAATTATTCAAGTTTAATGTTTTCGATATTTCATTTTCAAGTTTTGTTCTCGTGCACAGACCATTCAAGATATTGATGTTATTGATCCGCAAAACTGCATTTATTGAGGATTCGAATGGTTCGAATAAGTTGTCCGAGCAATCCCACCGTTAGATCCACCCATAATTATTTGGTATTGAGTTTAAGGCGTTTTTTGGAGGTCATACCCCTTAGGCATTTTTCACCAAAAATTTCGAATTTTTCAAATCGCTCATATTTTGCACAGAGATACTTGGACCTATGCTGATCAACATAATATGAATAAATAATGGCGGCGATTGTAGGATGGGGAGCTGTGATGGTTTGAAAATTCGAGTTTTTGTAAAATATGTCATTTGACAGGTGAATATTTAAACTATGATAGATAGAGCTCTGAAACATTCTTTATTGAATGGAGCGACCCCGAAAACCTACATTTTGATACCAAAAACATTCATGTAGCCCTCATAAGTTAGGAATTATTCAAGTTTAATGTTTTCGATATTTCATTTTCAAGTTTTGTTCTCGTGCACAGACCATTCAAGATATTGATGTTATTGATCCGCAAAACTGCATTTATTGAGGATTCGAATGGTTCGAATAAGTTGTCCGAGCAATACCACCGTTAGATTCACCCATTTTTATTTGGTATTGAGTTTAAGGCGTTTTTTGGAGGTCATACCCCTTAGGCATTTTTCACCAAAAATTTTGAATTTTTCAAATCGCTCATATTTTGCACAGAGATACTTGGACCTATGCTGATCAACATAATATGAATAAATAATGGCGGCGATTGCAGGATGGGGAGCTGTGATGGTTTGAAAATTCGAGTTTTTGTAAAATATGTCATTTGACAGGTGAATATTTAAACTATGATAGATAGAGCTCTGAAACATTCTTCATTGAACGGAGCGACCCCGAAAACCTATACTTTGATACCAAAAACCTTCATGTAGCCCTCATAAGTTAGGAATTATTCAAGTTTAATGTTTTCGATATTTCATTTTCAAGTTTTGTTCTCGTGCACAGACCATTCAAGATATTGATGTTATTGATCCGCAAAACTGCATTTATTGAGGATTCGAATGGTTCGAATAAGTTGTCCGAGCAATCCCACCGTTAGATCCACCCATTTTTATTTAGTATTGAGTTTAAGGCGTTTTTTGGAGGTCATACCCCTTAGGCATTTTTCACCAAAAATTTCGAATTTTTCAAATCGCTCATATTTTGCACAGAGATACTTGGACCTATGCTGATCAACATAATATGAATAAATAATGGCGGCGATTGCAGGATGGGGAGCTGTGATGGTTTGAAAATTCGAGTTTTTGTAAAATATGTCATTTGACAGGTGAATATTTAAACTATGATAGATAGAGCTCTGAAACATTCTTTATTGAATGGAGCGACCCTGAAAACCTACTTTTTGATACCAAAAACATTCATGTAGCCCTCATAAATTAGGAATTATTCAAGTTTAATGTTTTCGATATTTCATTTTCAAGTTTTGTTCTCGTGCACAGACCATTCAAGATATTGATGTTATTGATCCGCAAAACTGCATTTATTGAGGATTCGAATGGTTCGAATAAGTTGTCTGAGCAATCCCACCGTTAGATCCACCCATAATTATTTGGTATTGAGTTTAAGGCGTTTTTTGGAGGTCATACCCCTTAGGCATTTTTCACCAAAAATTTTGAATTTTTCAAATCGCTCATATTTTGCACAGAGATACTTGGACCTATGCTGATCAACATAATATGAATAAATAATGGCGGCGATCAAAGGATGGGGAGCTATGATGGTTTGAAAATTCGAGTTTTTGTAAAAAATGTCATTTGACAGGTGAAAATCTAAACCATGATAGATAGAGCTCTGAAACATTCTTCATTGAATGGAGCGACCCCGAAAACCTACATTTTGATACCAAAAACATTCATGTAGCCCTCATAAGTTAGGAATTATTCAAGTTTAATGTTTTCGATATTTCATTTTCAAGTTTTGTTCTCGTGCACAGACCATTCAAGATATTGATGTTATTGATCCGCAAAACTGCATTTATTGAGGATTCGAATGGTTCGAATAAGTTGTCCGAGCAATCCCACCGTTAGATCCACCCATAATTATTTGGTATTGAGTTTAAGGCGTTTTTTGGAGGTCATATCCCTTAGGCATTTTTCACCAAAAATTTCGAATTTTTCAAATCGCTCATATTTTGCACAGAGATACTTGGACCTATGCTGATCAACATAATATGAATAAATAATGGCGGCGATTGCAGGATGGGGAGCTGTGATGGTTTGAAAATTCGAGTTTTTGTAAAAAATGTCATTTGACAGGTGAAAATCTAAACTATGATAGATAGAGCTCTGAAACATTCTTTATTGAATGGAGCGACCCCGAAAACCTACATTTTGATACCAAAAACATTCATGTAGCCCTCATAAGTTAGGAATTATTCAAGTTTAATGTTTTCGATATTTCATTTTCAAGTTTTGTTCTCGTGCACAGACCATTCAAGATATTGATGTTATTGATCCGCAAAACTGCATTTCTTGAGGATTCGAATGGTTCGAATAAGTTGTCCGAGCAATCCCACCGTTAGATCTACCCATTTTTATTTGGTATTGAGTTTAAGGCGTTTTTTGGAGGTCATATCCCTTAGGCTTTCTCTCATATACTTCACCTTTTTATTGTGTGGCGGCTCGTAAACTTTTATCTTGGGTCGGCAGATTCCATAAGAATTACTTCGATATTTAATCATAATCAGTTTCAAAATGGAGTAAATTTAGGTTTGAAATTTTTTGACTTCTTCGTTTTTATCTTGTTAGCCATGAGATTATGGCAGAAAACAAGCAGTTAGCAAAAAAGTTGATATGTCATTCGAAAGTACACTAAATGGGGTATTTTTTGCTGAAAAGAAAACATGTCCATAATGAATAATTTTTCAACGAAGAACCCATTGGAAAAATATGACTGGTTTTGTTCACTTCAGTATCGTGATATTCATGTCCTCACCAAACCCGCAATAGAAATATTTTTGGCACACTGAGATTCTTTTCTTGTAGAAAATTTAATACCATTTACAAATATGTGATCGAATTCGATGAAGCTACAAGCATAACTGATATATTAATGATTTCATAGAAAAAATTGAAATATTTCGTGAAAACGAGAAATGTTGAATTGAAGAATATCCGTCAAGATTTCGACCATGTGTTATATGACATTTTTTGTTGCAGATCACTAGGCACCCTGTATAAGTTGCCTCCATCAAATCGTTGACGTGAACCATAAATAGTGTTGTTGTCAAAATAGATCCATGTGGAACACCATCATTGTCAGATGGAACTCCATCGATTACTACATGGAGATACCTGTTTGTGAGAAGGTTAGCTATCAGAGAATATAGGTGAGAGGGCAAGCCATAAGATGGAAACTTTCTACCTCGCTTTCTACCTCGAGAACAATATCACTGCACCATCTCAGGAGCAAGATTGCTCCAGATTCATATTATGCCTTCAAGAGTATATTGGTTTGAGCTTCATTCTGATGGTTCGAATAATACTCGAGAATGTGTTAATAAAACACCAAGGTTTTCAAAGTCAAGCATATATTTCACACTGTTTCCGATAACGATATTCTCAGTGAAACACAATATTTAAACACCGTGCAGAAAAAATTGTGCGAAGTTCTTATCCGTTCTGTTTAATCTCGAAAACTAAATATTTCGATGAAGCCTCCTGGTCATCTCATTTCTCAGAATCAATTCTCTTCTTTGTAATGTGGTTCTTCACAAATACCCTCAGGGTACAGTAGTAGAATATTTCGCAAACGGTTATAAGGCTACAACCCATGAATAGGCTGTAGATGCCTCCAAAAGATGCTGAAACGAAAGTAACTCTGAAGCAAGTTTAACTGTACCTATTTGACTGTATATACCTATGAGACTCACGGTTGAAAAAAGTAGATCGCGTTGCAGTATTTTCTGGAATTTTACGAAATATATCTTCAGTTGGGTTGTATCCTCCTCAAGATTTTCTATATAGTCTCTGGAATAGAATCATCTCTATTCAATGTTCTGACTAATTGAAAAAAATGATAGCATTGCTTAATCTCAACTTAAGAATAAATCTATATATAAAACTTAGTTGTTGGTTACACCATTTATAACTCGAGATCGGATGGACTGTTTGTTATGAAACTTCATTTATGGATTCGTCTACGGCCTGGTTATTATAAAATACATTAAAACTCCGAAAAACTCGATGAAAAATTTGCTTATGTAGAAAATGCTTTTCCTCTTTTTGAATAAAGCTACCAGGTGTCGCTACGGCTAATAATTTGTGAAATCCACCTTAAGTATCATTTAGGCGAAACAAAGTTCGCCGGGCCAGCTAGTTATTGATATACAGTAAAAAATGAACGGAGCCTTGGGGAACACCGCATTCCCCATTATTTGAATAACTTTTGAAGGTTTCGGTAAGAATCTGATGCTGTGTCATAATAAAATAAATATTTTTGTTTCAGACATTGAAGGATATAGCGTAATAATGATCAAAACAAACGTTTTGACGACAGTTTCCTGGCCTGAACGCTCATCGTGGACCATTAGCTGTTTCCGTGGTAATGTGTTGCAGTAAATTCACTAATGCAGGATAGTCACCGAGTTCCCTGCTTCGCTTCATAAATTGCTTCGTTAGAATTAAAGCGAAGCTAACGTTCACTATTATTGTGAAGACAGGGAATCCGATTTTATACGAGCTGCAATTATCTCCGAAATGCAATCGAAGGGTTCGTAAACATCGTTTACAGTGCTTCCTCGAAGATTTAGCCTTTGTGGTGGTCCTTATATTGCCTAGTTTATTTTGAACTCACGTTTTCAACCGTAGCACAAATTGGGGAAGGATGAGGATTACCTAGAATGAATATAAAAGAAATTTCCTTTCTCCAACTTAACCTGGGTCGTCTTCACTTCATACAATGCATCTTCACACGAAGCTGGACATTCAGTACCAAAATCCTCCCAACTGTCATTTCCTGCATTGGAGAAGCAAGTGTAGTTACTCCCTGCATACAGGATATTCCTGAATTGGGGGCACAAACGCAGAGGAGAGATTCCTCACATAAAAGTCTTTTTCGTCTTCCATGTCTATGGGAATTTTTTTCTTAAAATGAGGCAAGGAACATCACCTCTTCGTTTTTACCTCCTATTTAGGAATACCTACCCTTTATAGCAATTCACCAAACTTACTATTAGACGCTTCTAAGAGACACGGTAGCTGGAGGATGGTGCAGGTTGGATACTCTGAAACAAAATCCTTCAAAAGAGACAATTAAATGGCCATTTTTCAGATTCAATGGAGTCTGTTCCATTGACATAAAAAATAGGAGAAAATAATAAGCTGTATTCAGACGGAAAAGGTTTTCACTTCACTAATCTCCAATTTACATTCTGTCAAGAAAGTACCGGGAATTATCGATTTAAATCTGGCGGGGCAATGAGGCAGGTAAAAATTTTTCTTCCTAGGTCGATACCACTGTCCTTAATTACTATGCCAAGCTTGAGCGGGATCTGTCAACTAGTGTGTTTGCAACAGCTGGTTAAGTCAGTCGATGTCAGAGCGCGTGCCGATTTTTACTATGGGTGATTACGTTGAGCAAAGAAGTTGTTTAAAGTTTTGTGTTGCAAATGAATTTTCGAGTGCCGATGCATTGAAAATGTTGCAAAAGGCCTTTGGTGATAATGATCTATCGAAAACTCGTGCATATCAGTGGTACAGAGCCTTCAAGGACGGTTGTGAAGTGGTCGAAGACTTGCCTCGTTCCGGACGCCCATCGACGGCTTCGACCGAAGATAACGTCGAGAAAATTAAGGAAAAGGTGCTTGAAAACTGTCGTACCAGCTTGAGAGAGATAGCACATGATCTTAAGATATCCCACGAGTCCGCACGTACGATTTTGATTGATATTTTGGGCATGAGAAAGGTGGCCGCACGACTCGTACCGAAAGACCTGAATTTTCTTCAAAAACGTCATCGCGAACAGGTTACTTGAGACGTGCTGGATCGCTGTAATTCCGATTCTACATTCATGTAACGCATTATAACTGGTGATGAGACATGGGTCTACGAGTACGATATGCAAACAAGCCAGCAATCATCGGAATGGGTGGCAAAAAATGAGCCGAAACCGAAAAAACCACGCCAAAGACGCTCGAAAATGAAGGTGATGCTCATTGTTTTGTTCGTTATCCGTGGCGTGGTGCACTACGAATTCGTTCCAGAGGGTCAGACGGTAAACAAGGAGTATTACCTAGGCGTTATGAAACGTTTGCGTGAGCGTATCCGTAAGAAGCGGCCAAATTTGGGGGCGAACAACTCACGGATTTTGCATGACGATAACGCGCCTTCTCACCGAGCTACGATTGTGACTGACTTTTTCGCCAAAACTCAACAAACGTGCTTCAGCAACCACCGTATTCGCCGGATTTGGCTCCCTGCGACTTTTTCCTCTTCCCAAAACTAAAATGGCCACTTCGTGGCACCCGTTTTGAGTCGATTGAAGCCATAAAACAAAATTCGGCGCGAGAGCTAAAGTCCATCCCGGAAAGCGCCTATAAAAAATGTTTCGATAATTGGAAGTGCCGTTGGCATAGATATATTGAAGCAAATGGAGCCTATTTTGAAGGCGACCCAATAAATTTTGACGATTAAATGTAAAAATTTTGTTTCAATTGAAAATTCCCGGTACTTTCTTGACAGAGTAGTATATATAAAAAATAGCCTAGTGAAAATTATTTTCTCTATTTCAAAACACGTCAATTTGGAAATGTCAATCTTCGTAACAGTCACCAACTGCCAAGATAGAAAACAAGAGTCACTAGGATTCATTCTGCAACTAATTTTGGAATATACTATTTTCTCATAAATAGGCAAATTTGACAAAATACAAGTGGGTGCAAGACTTTTGAGGAGTAAGTGTATACAGATGAAATCTCGATACTGAATTTTCACCTGAAAAGTCGAAGTAATATGGCACACAACCACAAATATTCATAATATCCTGCGCTTGATGTTCTATATTGCAATTGGCGTCAGAGTAAGTCTTGAAATGTCTCAAAGTGATCTCCCCAGGGAAGACGCAGCCTCTTTGTTCACGAGATAATTTGGGCATTCCAGGACTACAAACTATTTTGGTTCCGAAGATCTGTATCTGCGTTTGAGTACCGGTAGATATGATTTTCTTGAGGGCTCTGAAATCCGGGTAACTGAGAGCGTCATGAAAAAGAATCTGAAAGTGAATATTTCTTCTCTAGTTTGACAAAATCTTCATGGAATGACTTACCCGTAAGCCCATGGAGCCTTGAAAGAACCTATTGGGTTCTATCTTTGGATTGATCACTAACGATAAGGTTCCTTCAGTCCCATAGTTATCTGTGAAAGTTTGTTTGTTCAACCTAAAGAAGAACTATGTTCAGCACTTTTCTCTGTTCCAAATGCTGAGATGCAAGATAAATCGAAAATTTGAACCCTGTGAGAGATGCATACCTGTAATTTCCATAAAAGGTGCAACAGAGACCCAGTTTAGAGTAAGTATCCCTGAAAACTTCATTACAGTTAACTGTCGCAAAGTTCCATTGACAATTGACCAGCATCTCCTTGCAAGTTTGTCCAACCTTCTTGATTATATCTTCGAAATTGTATTTGTTCTCATTCAAAACCTCATGGACTAATTTGAGGTCTTGCACATTCCAGTTAACTTTATTTTGGTTAGTGAAGGCTTGTAATTGGAGGAACGAATCTACCAAATTATCTTCAGAGATGTTGGTATATTTTCTGAAAATACCGAAAATCCTTTTTGAGATAAACACCATTGTGAATATAATTTATGCTGAATAAGTGGAAGATGATTATTTTAGTTCTGATCAAGGCCGTAGCCAGGGGGGGGTCCGATAGGGTCCGGACCCCCCCCCGAAATTTTTTCTAGAGCTCAGTTCAACGGACACCCCCCCTCCCCCGAAATTTTTTTCTAGCTACGGCCTTGGTTCTAATGAACCTTCTTCTGAAAATGAGCTGAAAACAAAATGGAGCCCGAAACAGAAAGTTCACAATACATTCCTAAAGCTAAAAGTTTCATCCACTGATTTCAATTACACTTCCTTTTCAGGCCATGATTGTCTGAAATTCAGTTCACCCAGAGTAACGCAACTAGATATTCACATTTCGCATTGTATCATTGGATAATTACGTTTAGATTTTGACGTAGTTAGTTATTCCTGCTCTGAAAATTTATTAGATTTAACGTAATGAAAGGAACTAATTGAATCTGCCGACGAAATTCTACGAAATGAGCGAAAGGTGATGGAAACTTTAATTTCAGTATTGCTGCATTGATGAAACAGGCTCTTAACCCTTTCAAGCTTAGCTTATACTAGACATACCACAACTTCAAGATTCATTCTCGATTCTGCTTTTAATCAAGAATGAATCTTATCAATCTTTCGAAATAGTGGGCTATTCAAAATAACATCTCTTATTGGAAATCCCTCCATTATAAATTCGTGGATAATTCATACTGAATAGTTTTTGGGGAATAAATGAAATATTCACTACACATTTTTGTATCCATCGTTTCATGTAAAACGGCAGTATATTTCATGGAATCATTGAAAAAAGATAGATGAACCATTAGCAGAAATATTGCAGAAAATAATTATGTGATATTGAATTCCTGGAATATTCCTTCAGTGGAATTTTCTAGAATCTGGAATATTCAATAAATCTTCTCTAAGAAAGCTTTCCTGGGAAGATAATGAAATATTCCTTGATGTGTGGGTGGTGCAGCAGATTTGGACCATGAAGAGAATGCTGTGCATACTCACAACGTTCTAACAAAAGCCCTCACTTTGGATTCGACAACAATATTCTCATTACAGAGAGTGACTGCTGGAAATGGCAATGCCAGTGTGGGTGCGTGCAATGTGGTTATTGTTGTCCTGGTTGGATTGCTTGTATAACGGTCCCAGAATAAGGTCGTCATGTAAATTGCCATGCCTACTCCACAGCAAGTAATCAAAGCCCAAAATATCCTGAAATATTGGGAATACCAGTACAGCAATTGGGAAAATTCATTTTTCCAATACACACTTCAATAACCACTTCGATTCAGTTCCCAAATCAGATTTAACAGAGAAAGAATCGATGAAAGAAGGACACAACAAAGGAAATATTTGATTTTTCCATTCTCAATGGCCCTTACCTCTCAGAAACACTTATACTCCTCTGGCAAACGTATTTCAACCCGTGGATGCTGGTCTGTTCGGTGAAATCCCTCAAAGTTTCGGCCAGTATGCGAAAAGACCCTTTTCGTTTCATCATTCCTGCCTTTGTGGGCGCCTCTTTCTATTCTTTACGTCTCTGCCGAAGAACGGATCACTGGGAGTGGAAGTAACCCGAAGAAAAACAAGAAATTCTGACGGTTACGATTTGTGCATGCCCGCTAATGGCATTATTTAGCATTTCCGTCCGATTCTATTTGTCCATGTCCAGAAATTGGAATAAGTTATAGGGTTTCGTGATTGGGGAATGTTTGGAAGACGTAACTGTCGGTTATGTGAAAATAGAGCGGATATTATTGTTTGTTGTTTGGGAGTGATGGATGCGAGAGTAAATCCTGGCGTGTTTTTCAATTTCCTGTTAAACTTTCCAATGTGGTTATTGGTGCTGCCGAATATCGGAGTAATGGATTTCATGACCGAGATAGATCGATTTATATCGCTGGAATATTTATTGTGTACTCTGTTCCTTTCCACACATTCAGTTCACCTCATCCATCCTTCAAGAAACCTGGTGGAAGAAAAACCTGTTTTCCCACATGAAGATGCTGCCTGCTGCATGAGATCCAATATGAGAAAATACAAAGAGAATTCATGAGAACAATATGTACAAATGGATTGTAGATCATATGGTCCACAATCAAATGCTGAAATATATAATATGATGAAAGATATCAGGGAAAGTGATATTCTGGCTTCATAGACAGTTCCTATTGAACCTATCCGTAGGGGGTTTAACGACCATGATACTAAGGACGGTGCCTTTTGCATTCCGCAATGCACAGGGGCAATCACTGCATTCATCGAATCACTCCTAAGTAAGCTTACACCCTGATGTTGGCAATGTGATAGATTTGGGTTCAAGCGAGAAGCATGGATAAACGTTGAAATCACGGTGCTTTTTCGTTTCTCTTTATATTTGAACGATGAAGATCTGCTGCCCATAAATAATATCTATATTAATAAAAGAGGATCTATGGTTGGTTCAAAACTTCGAAATGCCATATTGTTCAAACGATCGCACCAAATTGGACAATTCTTTTTTTGTTGTGTTTATTATTGTTAGGGCAAGGTTTATATAACGGAATATTCCTAAAAAAATCCTACAGAAGAGAGAAAAAAGCCTTCCTTTTTCTTACCATCCATAGAATTATGTGTTACCACCAATCGAGCAATCATAGAGAACTTATATAGGTTTTGACATTTAGACAAAGGAGGTTAGTTTTTCTTCCACAGAATCGCATGTCAAGTGAATAGTTAAAAGTGCAGTAGGTCTTACCAACGGTATAAGAATATTCCATGGGGATTAATAGGAGTAGAACAAAGTTCCACGGTATTCAATAGAAATGCAATAATAAAATAGAACGTTTTGAAGATATAAGCCATGAAGTAGTCTGGCAACAGTGCATTTCATTTTCTTGAAGGGTAGGAAATTCAGAAATGGTATATGATGGCGATGTATACAATTATTGTGTAATTTGCATAGAACTTATAATAACATGGAAGGCTATTATCAGATCAAAAGCGGGTAAAGATCTCAAGTTGGTGGAACAGAATTTTCACCGGAATGTAAAGTAAATGTGACGATCAGCATCAATCGTGAGTTGTCCATTTTCATCTTTTCTCTATATTTCTGAAATGTTTTTGATTTATGTTGTTTTTGATAATTAGTAATCGACATATTATTTTTGTATTTCTGTTTTGTGTGACAGCTCATATCCGTGAAAAAGATGCCACTTGACAGATGACATTTGACAAATGACATGTGACAGATGACATCTGACAGATGACATTTGACAGTTTACATTTGACAGATTACGTTTGATAGATGACGTTTGACAGTAGACACATGACTTTTGACAGATGACATTTGACAGAACTTTTATTATGCCTAATTTATCTCCTGCTTGAAAAAATAGCAATGGTGAGTTTATACAACTTAAACGGGGGTTTCACAAAGCATATCACCAGTGATCGGAGCTTGATCTAGAATCAACTCGATTTGACAGTTCAGAAATCTAACCAAGCCGTTGATCTCCGATCACTGGTGATTACGATTTGTGAAATCCACAGTAAGTATAGGCACGGCCTTCTTAAGATAAAGATGGCTATGGTATAGGTATCATTTAGGCGAAACAAAGTTCGCCGGGTCAGCTAGTATGATATAATGATGATATATGATTCAGGCTTAAACAATACTTATGTGACTTTTAGAGGAAAGAAATTGACTGGACTGAGTTTGAGTAACTGATATTTTTCGAAGAAAGCAAAGAGAAATGAGAAACTCTAGGCTTGAATAAAGAAATGTCAATAAATGAATGAGAACAGTTGTTGATTGAACGAATATCATGTAAGTGTTCCTCCGAAACAGTATAATGAATATATATCGAAAGTTTCAACACAAATGAGTAATACCATAGGTACAGGCTCGTTCATTTTTTTAAAAGAAATGATACACTTGTCCATTCTAGCTAAGGACTCGTATCAAACAAGAAAATCAAATATAAGAGCATGATTGAATTTACCACCTTAATGACAGCTAAAGTCCGTTCAAATATAAGAAGGAGCTTTGTAAACAAACAGAATCGTCTGGTTTGCGCACAATACAGCTTCTATTGGTCAAACGATAATAACAACGCTCCCTTTTAACGCCCTAAGAGACTGCCAGGATCGTACTCGGAACGGACTGTGAATGGTACTGGATAAAAATGATTCAATAATTTGAGTCAGCAATTCCCACATTGAAACTTTTTTGCTCTGAAACTCTAGTGCAAAATTTCTGTTATGATTTGCAACTGTCATAAACATTTTATATCCGACGTACCCGATTTTATTTATTTTGTTTCGTTTTTATATTATTATCATCTACTGAATAATTTCTTTTTCGGATGCTCGAGCTTGCGGCAAGGTAATTCCAGGAATCTTGCAAGGATTCCGGCAAAGTAATTCCGATAACCACCAAATTTGGGTCCTTTTCCCTAATGGGTGGAAACCATCTTGATTTGCATAAATATCAAAGTTTTTAATTGACAAGACTCGTAAAAGATCTCTGTTCAAATTTATAATGGCCATCTACTTGTAATATCCGAAATTCATTTAGTTTCGGTCCAAAATTTTATATTATTTTGTACGAAACTCTGTCGGCTGCTCAAGATTCCGACAAGGTAATTCCGGGAAACACCAGATTTGGGTCCTTTCCCTTGATGGGTTATAGCCATCTTGATTTGTATAAATATCGAAGTTTGCAATTGACAATACTAGTTGAAATACCTAGAGCTACTGTGAAGGTCTAGCTGTTCAAAGTGTTTATAGATTTTTTTGTGAAAAGTTTATTGTATTGGAAAATCTTTTGACAAAATGTATATAGTTTTTATAGAACAATGTCGAATTCGGAAACGGATTCTGAGGGTGATATGCGGGGACCAGCAAGAAAAAGGTCCAAAAGATCGCATTTCTCTGCTGAAGAGAAAGAGATAATTTTGAACGTTTCTCGAAAAGAATTGAAAGAACATCTTGATTTATCGAGAGGAGACTTAGTAGGGATTGTTTCAGAATCCTCAGGGGTGAGTGATATAGCTGTATTCAGAATTCTCAGAGAATATAAGGAGAATAAAACATTGACGCCACCTAAGAGGAGAGCCCAGTCGTTAAAAATATTCGATTCGGTTGACGATTTCGATATGAACCTCATCAGTGTCCACGGTTTTTTTTTTCGGAATGAAATCCCAACAATTTCTAAAGTACTAGAAATAGTGAATGATGACGACAGTTTGCCAAATTTCAAAATAACAACGTTCTATAAATTGAAAAAAATGGAATTCAAGTTCAGTTAAAACTGAACGATTGTGTGAAATCTCCTCGATTCGACTCTGGACGGAAAGAAACTTCACGAAGGCCCCTCCTACCGCTGCGCCAACATTTTGTTATTGCTCCTTCTTACATTTGAACAGAGTATAGTAATATATCCATCATTTCGAATCAGACAGCCCGGAAGTTCCAAAACCATATCGTCTTTATTGCGGAATCTCTCTACGTCATATTCAGAATGCAGCCAAATTGATGCATAACATTCCAGATCCTCCATAATTCCTCAAACGAATCTAACGACCTCGGATCATTTCTCCTCATCCTTGCATCTTCAAGCCGAAAAAAGACCTATTTGCCAAATGCTGCGAACATATCCATAGAAATCATAATATAATATACATAATAAGTAAGTATATATATTATGATTTCTATGAACATATCACATTAAGGAGCTTTCGAGTCCTCACCCTCTTTAAAGAGCCAAAGGCTCACAATAACTTCAATGTAACAACTTGCTCTGCAGTCTCGAGTTGTTTAAAGTGGATAGGAAGAAGGGTTTCCATGCAGTGCACTTTCCTGCTGCAAAAACAGAATGTCGGTAAGTACACGCTGCTGGATACATTTCCTTTCTGTATATTTAATGCCTTCTTTGGCTCTAATATGCCTCGGATGCAAAGGAACCCCATTAATTGTATTTCTGAAGTGAATTCCGGAAATGCTTTCAGGTATTTACGGATTTTGAGTTGCGATGGACTCCGGGATTTTAATGGATCTCATTAGGTTCAGTATGATATGATTTGATCACCTTTCATTTTTTTGAGAAGGTAATAGCGTTTTTATGGGGAATCACATTGCACGACCTACATTCCGTTCTATTCGACAGAAAAAGGAAAAGTTTACATAAAAGCAGGGTGTTTACATGTTTCTTGAAGCATCAGATGTTGTTCAATGTTTCCTGTTTGAATTACTCTTTGCCAACTCTACAGTTTCTCCTGGTCAACGCTAAGTGCTCGGATTGACAATTTTTTCATGGAAAAATTCGAAAAGAGCTCCATCAGAACAACTGAGATATGTGGATGAATATAAAGGCCATCAAAATCTGAAAACACAAAACAAAATGCACAGGAAAGAGACGATTTCCATTGTTCATAGTGCAAGGTAGCCTGTCATGCTAGAACTGAATCTATCCGAAGAAATGGATGAACGATCCAGCGACATCGTAAATCTGAGCGATCACTAGTCATTTCACAACCTTTGACAGGAATACCTCTGGAAATAGCTACAGTGAATGTAGGCGAAACGATAGGTTAAAGAGCCCAGCCATTTCAAATTTTGCAGTTGAATACGGTTGCGAAGGCCTTATTTGAATGTTATCCCTTTTCTGGATTTCCGCGAAATTCTTAATGTCTATGATATATAGATTTTGTTCTATGACCTGTATACCACTCTTCTGTGCATCCAAGCGGAATTCCGATTATAAAGGCGAGCCCTTTGACTAGAAAACTTGCAAGAGCTCCAGCACATTTTAATGAAATTCTTTGCTCAAATGTCCGTACTAATTTCAGTACGGTTACCTTTACTTCCCAGGCGTGTCATATAAATACCTCTGTTTTCTATCCACCAACAGATTCCAAAGACTCACTTTCATGCTTGGTGGGTCTCCTCTGGAAGGCGTTCTGGGTTGAGACTGGATTCCAGTTCGAACATGTATTCGAACGGACGTATAATGACTAGCTTGAAGGTAATATTTCTCTATTCCTTTCAGGCGGAAAGTACTTATGTTCGTGTGTTTCACGTTGAGTGAGTTTCATAATGTTTTTCAAAGCTCCACATGACATGACTTAGCGATAATAAGGGGCATCAAATATACTCCGGTTTTTCCGGAAATGACGTCAACTTCCGTTTTTCAAATTAGAACACCATTTTTTTATTGCAGAAATAGATTCCTTAGAAAATTTCAAGTTATTTTGATGTAACATTTTTCAGTTTTGGTTGGAAAATTCTCTCTGAGTGGGAAAATTCGAAAAAAAATCAAAAATAGAGCTCCGCTGAAACAAGAATAACTTCGAGGTTTTTGGATGGAAAATTTTCATTTTTGGGATGTAAGATTGATGTATCCACTTCAAAAATCGAAATCGCGATTCATGATACAGGGGGTGAAAAAATCGCTTTCAAAGTTAGGGATGACAATATCGTGAAAAATCAATTTTTTCAAATCAGAACCCCAAAAAATAATGTGAGTGTATGCATCACACCCTTGCCCTAAAGTGGATATTAACTCAGAAAATATCCATTTTGGGGCAAGGGTGTGATGCATACACTCACATTATTTTTTAACGTAGATTCAATATCTGCCATAAAAAAATGGGGTTCTAATTATTTGAAAAAATTGATTTTTCACGATATTGTCATCCCTAACTTTGAAAGCGATTTTTTCACCCCCTGTATCATGAATCGCGATTTCGATTTTCAAAGTGGATAGATCAATCTTACATCTTGAAAAATCCCAAAAATAAAAATTTTCCATCCAAAAACCTCGAAGTTATTCTTGTTTCAGCAGAGCTCTAATTTTGATTTTTTTTTTCGAATTTTCCCGCTCAGAGAGAATTTTCCAACCAAAACTGAAAAATGGTACATCAAAATAACTTGAAATTTTCTAAGGAATCTATTTCTGCAATAAAAAAATGGTGTTCTAATTTGAAAAACGGAAGTTGACGTCATTTCCGGAAAAACCGGAGGTGCTCATGCCTTGAAAATATTTTAGATTTCATCAGCATCGTGAAATACGTTCAGTAGTTTCCCGTATAAATATGGGTGAGGTTCCTCGTGAAAGACCCTGTATACTTGATTCTAACTCATGATTATTCGTAGTGAAGATTCATCGAATTTAAAAAAAACCAAAAGAAATTCCTTATACATAAATAGATGCTTTTCTTTGAAGATTTGACAACAGCGCATCGTTGCCTCTGATTTGAAGCCTTTAATCTCTCAATCTACGCAGTGACAAAAATATAATGAAAAAAAATTAAGTTCAACTGAAAAAAATCGTCGAAAGTTCGTTTTGAGGATTCGAGATTCTCTCCATTCGTAAAATTTAACGGCACACGCACTGATTTTCAGCGAATTTATGGAATTGTCCCTCCGAATTTCACGGCTGGAGACCATGAAACACGCATTTAAAATATTCAACCGTCAAACGGCCTGTTGTCCTTTCAGTCCGTAAAATCTCGTACGCGGATGGCATTATTTTACGGCCACCCAGTAATCAGGGAAATATAATAAATTTAATTTTGTCTGTGCCCTAACTCACAGCGGTGCCAAGCCCGAAATGGTGCGGACAATAATAGGAAGTAATTATATTCGCTACATCGTTTTACTGTATAATTACATTCTGGAATATGCATAATTCAGCAGTAATATCAACTTTTCATAAACGCCAGATACTGCGTTCGTATTGTTTCGTGACTTCAACTCGATATTTCAGTGTGTAATTATTTTTTTCAGGGATATAATCAGTTACTCTTCGTTTCTATTGCTTACAGGGAAAATGAAGGAAAATTTCGTTCAATCACAGTTCATTTTAATTTATTATACACTAGATTTGAAATTCCATATGGAGAATATGAAGCGAAGCATCACATTTGAATTTTTAATGCCCTCCAAATTTATTCCCAATTATGATTGGAGGCTTCATTTTTTTTCATAAACTTTATTCAGCAATAAAAAAAACAAAAGCTAAATTGTTGAATTCTAGAAGTGACGTTTACTGGTTGACATCCAGTGACATCTCCTGTCTAGGCTAGGCTTAACGTAGTTCAATTGGTCAAAATTTTCTGAGTCTTCTGTTGACGACTGGCTCTAGAAGAAGTGCCAAAGACATGTTTTTACACAAACGCAGACTTCTCCTTAACAGAAATTGCAGCTTCTTTTCACATGCACATTTACAAAAAAACACTTTCTAAAACTAAAGCGATTGGACACCGTCATCAGTTTTTGTTTATCTAGTTCGTAAATAAGTCTTAACATTCGAATATGTCTAATTTGGCTCACTCTGTATTCTTAGTTGGAAATTTCAAATAAACTGCTCCACATGAGTAAGGAAATGAATATTTCCTAACAGTTGAGAAATCTTGACTTTTTCTATGACAAATTTTCTTAGGAATGTCAAAATCTCCTAGCGATTTGCGATCTTCTAACGAAAGCGACCGGAAAATATGGTTCAGGTAGGATTTTCGAGGAATTATGAGGAAAGAACTTGCAGAATGAAATTGCACGATTTTCGTAAGTAAACGGGTTCTGGATGGTCGTCATTGGTTTCTAAATGATTATTGTTGATCGTTTTCACGTTTCAGAAAAAAACACGTCGAAGAAGCTAAAAAAAGAAGAAATATGACTTTATTGCACTCAACGATTCAGATTCCGATGAATTGAAATTTGTGTCACTGGAGCTTTCATTCCTATCAATCCTTTGCCGAAAGTAGAAATAGGCTATATTGAACCAGAATACATCGGTTTTTTCCATATTTCAGGAGTTTGCGTCTTATTTTAGAACAGGTGAATGATAAATGTGAAGCATATGTTTGACCTATTCCATTTCATTTGTACAAACCTACTGTGGTAGTAAAGTATGAATATTTTTCAAACTAACAAATTACTTTACAGTCAGAATATTTTACTCCTTGTTCATAAGATCAAATAAATGAAATGTATATCTATATAGCTTTCAGGCTTATTAATTTATATTGCATTGAAATTATTAGTTTCTTTGTAAACAAATTCGTTAATTTAGTTATTATGTTTATTTTCTTTGTGATGAATGAATAAAACTGTTATTTATTTGAAATAAAGAAATATTAGAAATAGAAATGTTATGCACCCTCACAATCATATCACATATTCGGATTCCAGTAGAGGGATATGATGTTCCATTATTCTTGATTCTTGTAATTACCCATCAATTCATCTTGTATCTTTGGGTTGATTTTTTTTAATGAATTCTTGATTAGAATCAACAATTGATGTCGTCAAGTCTTGATCTTTTAGTTCAAGAGGATAATAAACATCAAATCTTCACAAGCATGCATATGAAAATTATGTGAAAAGCAATGCAATTTTTTCCATGGCGAAAAATTATATATTTCAACACTGATCTCTTGTACTTTTCATGCCAATAACTAGAAAAGGAATCCTTTCTATCAATTCATATAAACGTTAATTATTTTCGTCCATCACATATTTTCCAATTCATTCACATTCTGAGAAATACGCTAAGAATGTAGAAAGGGCAACATAGTGTTGACTTGGAACATAAAAATATTTTGAAAAACGTCATAACTTCGATACAGAGTGGAATGTTTCAAATTTCCAAGACCAGAGTTGTGATTTTATAATTGTGAATGGAGTATAGACAGTTTGACTTTTATTGGTGCTTGGGAGAACTGTAGAAAGCGAAAGTAGCTGTCAAGCTCGGGATTTCGAGTGTTGAGTATAAAATGGCGAATGCGAAGGTTACTAAAATGTGTAATACTCCATATCTTTTAACTCCCATCTGTCAACATCATATTTATGTGGCATTATGAATCTCAAACATGGCGAGCAATTCGAATCTTGCGCTCTTATTGAAAAACCCTCTAAAATAAAAAAGCTTAACTGCAATATTTGGATTCCTTGTCGACTCAACACAAACTACATACATCAAAAGTAACTCATGAAATCCGGCAATCTCTTCGAACATCCCAGCTGTCAGCCGACAGTCGAAAACTGCCATTCCCAACGAATTCTGATAGCTTGACATTCTGACGTCACGAAATATTCTTAATCATTCCCTTAACAGTCTCATCATCGTCAAATGCGAGCTACACTAGAGATCCTAAGGTCCCGACTGAAATTTGCATTTCCGCGAGTGTCGTAAAACGACGTGCTCGTTCATTACTCCGGGACGTTCGAAGGACCAACAAGAAGAGCTACGGGTACGGAGGTCGTCTTAGAACCTCTAATCCGTGCCATCTATCCGCGCCAGCCTGTAACTAATGGCAGCGTCTCTCTTCCAGCCCGCTTGATCATAATTCATTTTCCGCAGATTAGCTCGGAATTATAACATCAATTAAGACGACTGCGGGACTATTCGTTGAATACTTCGGTGAATAGGCTAAAGTTTCTCCATATCGTGTATCAGGATTGCGAGCTGGTGGCCTATAGAACTATTAGAAGTCGGAATTGTGGCGTTTCAGTGCGTACAGAGTGGGCATTGTGGCGCCGACTTAATGGAAATGGCTGGTTTTATGCTTTTCCATTCGTATGCATTCAGTATTCAGAGCGTGTGGAAATCGATGGAAATTCGATACAAACTTCACAATTGTCGAGGGTTTTCCAACGGGAACCATATGCTATAAATGTCAATACCTGTCATTTGTTTAGAGTAGAGTCAATGGAACAATGATCGAGTAACAATGGCATAGGTTCACTTTGGAAAATTTTCAAATATTTGTGGAAAATTCATTTTTGTAGCTTTATCTGCACATAAAATTGTACTGGAGGAATGCTGATCTTTTTGTTATAGACCGTTCCTTTATGAATAATTTTTTTTAAATATAGAAATAGTACATTGTTTACCGGGTAGGAAAAGCGTTACATTCCTGGACGATTGTGAAAACTGCTAAGTCGATGCGCAAGCCGAGACTTGGCAACGTAGAGTCCAGAAATGTGATTTTTCTACGAGGTGAACATACTTTTTTTCCGCAAATCGTTTAAAATTCGACAGATTCCAATTAATTGTGATGAAATCGCGAATTATTTAATTGATAAATAAATCGTCGGTCTGCTGCCAAAACAAGATAAGTACATTTTTATCATTTTTGCGTTAAGAATATTTTCGTAACCATAATCGGTATATACACATGTAAATGTACTGCATGAACCAGATAACTGTTGAGTCTGTTAAACAACGAAAAAAATGTCCGTTGTCCAACAGTTATCTGGTTCATGGTTTATGCAGTACATTTATATAATACCAATTATGGTTACGGAAATGGTGAAAATGTATCTACTTTTTTCTACAAACGTCAAAAAATGACAAGGTTCGCGCATTGACAACAATATGCGAAGTGACCCCTTTTTTTCATTTTCCTTCGTTACCATGACACCGTGCGCGAAGTAGTGTGCGAAATACTTACTTCGCGCACTGCATGTAAACTATATGGGATTTTTATATTTTGACCTTTATGTTCCTCAATCAAGCAAAAATCCAAGAAATCATTTATTTATTAATGTATAACAATAATTAAGGCTTTCAAATTGTGAGGAAATTTAACACTACCTAATTTTATTTATTATTTACAATGTTAACATTAATGGTGCAGCCAGTGCACGAACCAATATTTATTCCTAAACCAGATAACTCAGATTCAGCTCGTGATATCGTAGTTTTGGGAGTTGGAAGACTATCCGTTTTTGATTTGCAAGCAACTACGGCAGTTGCTTGCATATCAGCACTTGATCCTGAAATTTCACAGTCTAAAATTTTATTTGATATTTGAATTTTATTGTTGATAGAATCTTCCCCGTATTAGCAAGGAGTGTGGCTGATGTTCTCCGAAAACAATGGCCCGTGTAGGCATCAGGATTTGGTAACTTTAGGTGTTTTCCTATTAAGCTAGGCATCTTTCCAATACTATTTATTCCAACAACTTGGTTAAAACATCTCTTATTTTGATACTTCAAAAACAATCGGCGACTGGTAGCATAACTTGGACGAAGAGCCGCATATTTTCGGTAAATGTCAATGTAATCTAAATTTGAAACTGTAAAAATTCGTTGGATATTCGTTTTCGTATCGGGTACTTTAACAATCGAAATGGAATTTTTATCTTCTATGTCATCGACCGTCATTTTAGTGAGTTCCGCACGGCGGAAAGCACCCGAAATACCCAGTATTGAAACAACCTAAAAGGAAATCAGTAGTTTAAAAAACACATTAAACAATCATCAAAAATCTACCTTAACCAACAAATAGGTTTCATCATCTGCCTCTCTTAGGAATTGTTCAACTTCCTCTCTGGTCAATACCTTAGATTTCTTAGGATGGTTTCCAACTGACAATTTTTTCAAATATGGAACCAACTTGGTAAATTTCTTAAAATCCACGTTTTCTTTAACATTGAGTGTTGCTTTCAACATAGAATATATTGCCCATAACGTGGAAGACTTCAGCATCTTAGACTTCTCTGCAAAATATGCCAACAGCACATTTTCGGATATTTTTCTGGCTTTATTTGCTTCACACCACTCTTTGAATTGCTGATATGCATTTTCATACTGACGCCTCGATTTCTCCGGTAAAAGATTCGAAATTACTGAATTGGCCGCATCTGTCAAGTTAGGTGGGGTACTGCTTACTTCTTCGTCGCTCGAAATTTCCATTATTTTACAGTTATAAATATCACGCACAAAATTGAGGCGAATAAAAAGTCACTCCAAAATAATTATCAAGAACTGTCACATTGAAATGATTGTCAACAAATGCCATTTTATTTCCATGGCATAGTTCAGTAATTACTTGATTTGGAAAAACAGTTTAAGCCAGTTCAATTCTATTTTTCATATTAAGCTAAGCATGTTACTTATTTTAGAACAATATTTTTGTCGTTTGTAGAAAAAATTTTGTTTGCATCTCATGCGCGAAATACTTTGGTGATCTCGACTATTTTTTTTAACTCGGCTGCGCCTCGTTAAAAAAAATCAGTTCTCGATCACCAAAGTATCATTTCGCGCACTAGATACAAAAATAACTAATCTTGTTTTGGCAGCAGACCGACGAAATGATGCTTCGAAATTCGAATTGAAATTGGTTACGTTACTATGAAAACGTACTCATGTTGAATTGTCAAAGTTGACGCGTATAATTAATTAAATTGATAGTGTTTTCGAATTCAATAATTCAAAACAGTGTAAAATGAATTTCCAAGGCCAGGAGTTATGATTTTAGAATTGTGAATGGGGTATACACATATTCGAAATAAGAATCGAGCTCAAACAAAGTGATTCAATAGAGCTTCAAGATTTGAAAATCGAAAATGAATGAGACAATACCACGACAACGTTGAAGAATCATTGAAATTCACTAGGAAAACCAAAATTCTATTTCTAGGGAAAACAGCATACTTTATTGGGGCGTTTTGGCGTCATACTTTAAATTTCTCGATCTAACGGGTTCAACACGTAATCATCTGAAAATGCTAGCAATTCACTGAAATATTACAGCATATTTCACGATGTCTTTTTTCGCCCAGAGAAAAATGGGACAGCTATTCGTTCTCGAATGCTGCCCTTGGGTGTACCATATCTATTTTATCATGCTTCCTATTCTAGTCACAACTCATTCTCACCATTGTAATAACTCCCTGGCGATTTCCCTACATATTTTCCGATGTTCTGGCTCCGGATTCATAAGGAATAGATTGCGCTTTTATGGTTTGTTACTGATATAGCAGTTTTTCGGATGTCAATGGGAAGGACTTCTAATTAATGAAGTCACCATCGTAAGATTCTTATAGTTTCATAACTCACTCTCTACAACTAAGTCAACTCGAAATTTATATCAATTTCTCTACATCATATGGGCATACTACGAAACCAGGTTTGGCATCAGGGTGATAGTTATACATAGTTATAGTGAAAAGGGGTTACAGTCCACTGCTACCTTGAGCTCTATTGTGCCCCATAACAGAGCTGTTATCATCGCGCCTCCTAAGCTCGCCCTCCACTTTCAGAGATTTGATGAAATCCAGTATCTGGGACGGCTTCAAGGAGGATAATTCCCCACTTCTACAAGTTTCTTGTCCAAAGCACTCTTTCCTTTGGCTTGCAATGGCATAGCATTTCGTAACCAGGTGAATGGGAGTTTCTTCCTCCTCCCCACAGAATCTACTTTCATCAGTGTCCGATAAACCCATTCTCAACAGATGCTTCTTTAGGCAACAATGTCCTGTGAGAAAGCCAGTGAGTAAGTGAAGTTGGTTTTTACTGAGATCCAGACATTTTTTGGATCTAGCAGTTTCAAAGATCAGGAGGAACTTTTTGGAGTGATCCATCCCTGGGAGATTCCGCCAGAGTTTTTCTCTTTCGGTTTTCTCCTTCAGCATAAACTCCTTCTTATAGGTGCATTTTCCTATACCACAGAAGGGTTCTGGGCCAGTGAATGGCGTTTGTGCGCTCTTTCTGGCCAGTGTATTGGCCTCTTCGTTTCCTACGATTCCCGAATGACCGGGAACCCAGATTAAAAAGACCTTATTCTTCTTGCCTACCTCATTGAGTTTGTTTCGGCACTCCCAAATCAGCTTTGAGTCAATGACGTAGGAGCTCAGTGCTTTAATAGCAGCTTGACTATCTGTATGAATAGCTATATCGCACTTCTGATAGTTTCTTTCTAGATTTATATCTAGACATCTTCCGATTGCAAGTATTTCCGTTTGAAGGACGCTTGTACAGGAGCCAAACGATAGTGCACACTTGCTGTTTGTCCCGTAATCAGGGTGATAGGTCAAGCTTACAATTTTAATTCTTTGAATTTTATTTTCAGCAGAAATAGAGTGTATTTTGGTTGAATTAATGCTGTAAAACATCGTCGCCATTATTGTTATTCACCATTTGACTGCGTCGATATAGAATGTTGTCTTTCTTGACTTGCATAAATACGGTTGAGGCACAATCAAAGCTTTGTCTCTCTACAGAATGGTCAATTTTAATGGTCACAATCCAGGCCTCTGTGTTTATGGCAAAATTCGTCGCAATTTGAAGTTTAAATCCCGCCATTGATCGACCCACTCGGTTTGCGGTACGTACTCGAAGTAATTAATTTCTGGAACAATCCCCATTGAAGAAAATTATTCATTAACCACATTCAAGCCAGCATCACAAAGGGACAATTCATGCCACCAAAACATTATTTATTCCCCAGCATCCCAGAGCAAGCGAAATTGTTAATATCTCTTCTCTAGAAAAGCAATATATCTCGAAAAAGAATATCCAGAACTCATAATTTATGCTGGAAACGAAAACACGATCAAAGAGTGTAATGAATTTACTTTGGGGCGCTCAGGAGGAGATTGAAGATAACCTTCGTCAGCAAGGAGAGACTGCTTCTGGTCGAACAACTTGCCTCCGGTTATTTTCCGTAACGAAACCCAGTTTTTCGTAAGGATTCGTAGCGCGGAAAGTTCCAGTATTTAATTTGGGACCGTATCCTTGACTACAGCTTCGATTTGGATGTTTGGAATCTTTGTACCTATTTATGCAGGAATAATGGAATTGGAAAAAGCAGCATACTGTTAAGAGAAACGTTTTATGATACTCCGTATTTTCATATCCGCTTTTTGAATCAGGAAAACAAATCTTTGAATCAGAAAAACAAATCTTTGATTGATGTCCACTAGGAGTTCCTTCAAAATTCTTCAATCTCTATCACAAATAGGTACTTTAGAAATTCTCCAAAATCTGTCTCTACCATGAACAACTTCATACATGCCATTTGACTAGTGAAAATCTAAACTATGATAGATAGCGTCTTGAATTTGTTCTAATTGAATTCAGCGTCCTCGAAAACTTATATTTTGATACCAAACATGTCCATATATGCCCTCTGTGAGTCGAATTTTCATTGTTTTATTTTTTCCATATTTCATTATCGAGTTTCGTTCAGACGATCAGAGCACTCAAAGTATAGGCGATACTGATCAGCCTTATGGGTATTCGGCATGATTCGAATGGGTAGTAGATCTTTACGTTCGAAAAACTACTTTGGATTCGCCACGGATTCCTTGGTGATGACGAATATGGTGTTTTTGGCATTTTTCACCCGTAAAGTTGAAATTTTCGATATCGTTATCATTATGCTCAGAGATACTCTGGACAATGCTGATTAACAATATACAAAAGAATAGTGGATAGGATCACTGGAGCGGAAGCTATGACGATTTGAAAGTTCGATTTTTGAAAAAATGATATTTGACAGGTGAAAATCCAAACCATGATAGATAGCGACTTGAATTTATTTTTATTGAATTCAGCGTCCTCGAAAACCTATATTTTGATACCAAACATGTCCATATAGGCCTTGTTATTGTTTTATTTTTTCCATAATTCATTTCCGAGTTTTGTTCAGACGCTCAGAGCAATCAAAGTATAGCCGATACTGATCAGCCTTATGGGTATTCTGCATGATTCGAATGGGAAGTAGATCTTCACGTTCGAAAAACGACTTTGGATTTGCCAGGGATTCCTTGGTGATGACAAATATGGTGTTTTTAGGGGGTCTCACCCCTTTGGAAAAAGCAGCATGCTGTTAAGAGAAACGTCTCATGATGCCCAGTATATCCATATCCGCTTTTTGAATCATAAAAACAAATCTTTGATTAATGTCCACTAGAAGTTGCTTCAAAATTCTCCAGTCTCTATCAGAAATACTTTAGGAATTTTCAAAATCAGGATATAGGCTCCGCCAGGAATACCTAGACACTTTATTAATGGTCACAATATCAAATAAACACCACCAATTTCAAGCCTGGTGGTTGAAATGAGCTACACTAAATATCAAAACAACCACAACGCCAAGAGATTTGACTTCTCTTACAGCGTCACCTAAATACATTAACCAAAAGAATCCCAGCTCCATAAGATCCAGATTTAAATCAATTGAAGGTCAACTGGCTACTTAATTGCATATATGACTATACACTGCCACTCTATATATGAAAACTGCATAAACTTCATTTTTAGAGCGCTCGCCAATCTTTGTCGGAACTATACCCCCTGAGATACCATGACCAAATTGACCAAACTGGTTATGCATAAAGAACACAAGGTACAAAATAAAACACCGATTGACCAATAAATTATTTATTAATGTTCAGACTGCGTACAATTATCATTCCTTCTTCGCTTTCTTACTTATTCTAGAAAATATCTTCCTGAATATCCACCTGGTAGTAAGGAAGGAAACTGTTGTCAATATCACAAGTACAACCACATAGAATAGCATGATATCAACCATATACAATTGATACCATTCCAAATCCATCCCTGCGTTTCTCAAATGTTCGCCTCCTTTATGTTCTATAATATGTTCCACCCACCAGATAGCCTTCTCCATGGGATTTATCGGCTGATTCTTCAACAGGGAAGACCTCTTCTTAGCCATCTTGGCATACCTGCAAAAATTAATCTATGAACATTCAAGGAGAAGATTTTAATCTTAAACTTATAACATGAATCTTTCAAACTTGAGTTTCATTGATAGAAAATACTCACGATGGATTCCTTAGAACATCTTCCAAAGCTTTGTCCACAGTTTCTTGACGAATATCGTCATAAGCTATCCTCACTGCATATCCAGCTTTCACAGCGTTATCAACGTTGGTATTTTGGTCAGCAAACAGGGGAATTCCTATCATTGGAATGCCATGGTACACAGCTTCCGTATTTCCACCAAGACCACCATGTGTAATGAAAGCCTTCATATTTGGATGAGCTGGAAATGGATGAGAGAAATATAAGCTTCCTAAAATATAGTATGCTGAAGAAAACTCACCTAATAAGTCATTCTGTGGCAACCATTTAGAAACTAAAACATTTTTCGGAACGTCTTTCAATTCTATTTCTGATTTGAAGAGTACTTTGACTGGAGCAATTTTCCTTAAGCCTTCCAGGATGGCGTCAAGCTTTTCCTTATCGATGTCCTTGATTTTCATGTTGGTTCCGAAGCTGAATAATATAGCTCCATCCTTTGCGGAATCCAGGTACTTCTGAAGGTTATCGGGTAGTTTCTTGGCAGTTTATGCATAGAAGCCTCCGATTTGAACCATATTAGGTACATAGGGTCTGAAAATGTAAGACACAGCCTCATTAGTGTCGAACCTAACTTTGATAGCAGAAAATTCAAATAATATATTGATTCAGAAACCTCCATATATCCAATGACTTAAAACCATTTCATGATGAGAATGATGAAAGACAAACCTCCGAAGTAAAAGAGAGGATTGGGAAAGGGAATACACCAACTACAATCTCAAAGAAAATACGATGAAATGGTATACAGATGGTTCTAAAACCGCTACAGGAGCTGGCGCTGGGATCTACGGGACAAGTACCAAGTGTGCACTATCGTTAGGCTCCTGTACAAGCGTCCTTCAAACGGAAATACTCGCAATCGGAAGATGTCTAGATATAAATCTAGAAAGAAACTATCAGAAGTGCGATATAGCTATTCATACAGATAGTCAAGCTGCTATTAAAGCACTGAGCTCCTACGTCATTGACTCAAAGCTGATTTGGGAGTGCCGAAACAAACTCAATGAGGTAGGCAAGAAGAATAAGGTCTTTTCAATGTGGGTTCCCGGTCATTCGGGAATCGTAGGAAACGAAGAGGCCAATACACTGGCCAGGAAGGGCGCACAAACGCCACTCACTGGCCCAGAACCCTTCTGTGGTATAGGAAAATGCACCTATAAGAAGGAGTTTATGCTGAAGGAGAAAATCGAAAGAGAAAAACTCTGGCGGAATCTCCCAGGGATGGATCACTCCAAAAAGTTCCTGCGGAACTTTGAAACTGCTAGATCCAAAAAATATCTGGATCTCACTTAAAACCAACTTCACTTACTCACTGGCTTCCTCACAGGACATTGTCGCCTAAAGAAGCATCTGTTGAGAATGGGTTCATCGGACACTGATGAGTGTAGATTCTGTGGGGAGGAGGAAGAAACTCCTATTCACCTGGTTACGGAATGCTATGCCATTGCAAGCCAAAGGAAAGAGTGCTTTGGACAAGAAACTTGTAGAAGTGGGGAGTTATCCTTCTTGAAGCCGTCCCAGATACTGGATTTCATCAAATCTCTGGAACTGGAGGGCGAGCTGTAGGAGGCGCGATGATAACAGCTCTGTCAGGGGGCACAATAGACCTTAAGGTCGCAGTGGACTGTAACCCCTTTTTACTATAACTATAACCTCCGAAAGTAGGCGAGACCCATTAAAGACTTTTGAGAAGACCAAAATGAGAAGCAACTAAGACACAAAATATACGAGTAAATTCTCCAAAATAACTTGCCATTAGAAGACCATGGACGTTTATCAGCGTTTTAAATATCTATTTGCATCAATATTAGAGATGGTTATAAAGTCAAGATGTTGAATCACGAAAATAATCATCTCTTTCTTCTGCAAATATAATAGGGGAAACCATTTCTTCACGACTAATGAGTTATTTCTGAGATCAATTAAAGGAGACATTGTAATAATAAAATAAAACTTTGACAGTAAGATGGAACGAAGTTCCATTGTATGCAACCCCATTGTCCGAATAATACATTTGAAGGTCTCACCTTAAAGACTCTATACTGGTATGAGCATTAACCATGACCAGAGAAATGTTCTTCTTCAGTTCTGACACTGATGGGGAACTTGGCAAGTAAGATTTAGTTGCACTCTCTTGTAGAGGAGTCCTCACATAATCGTCCAGCAGGGTAAGAATGCAGTTCAATGTCGTTGTTATCAGCCGCGCCATGAAGCTTGTGTGTGGCCCTCCCTTCACCAATGGAGTGCCCACGTATGGCAAATTTGGATTGGCCACGTATTTATTCGTCATGATACTGGAACCAGCCGTGCTGAACAGTATGGTGGGCGCCCCCAAAATGTGGTTTAGAGCCAGGATGGCATCGTTGAAAAAATTCAGGGAAATTATGACGTCATAATGTTCCTTAGATTCGATGAGCTTTTTTATAGGTTCATTTTCCCAGAAGTTTTGGGTCAGACGTCCTATATTTTCGATGGAGTTTCGAATGGTCTGAAACGTACTTGCTTTTGGTTTGGCGGCTGCTGATACAGAACCTGATGATGATTGGCCAAATTATTCTTCCAATAGATCAACTTCTTTTCGCAGATGATGAAAAATTTCACAGGCAGCGGAAAATTGAAAGCAGAATTGATGCCAAAATGGCATCAATTTTGTTACCATGGTAGAAAACCCTAAGAACGTACCGCAAGCTCTTTTGTAGAAAAGTGTACGACCAAAATGAGGAGCAACTGAGACACAGCATATACCAGAAAAGTCGACATTGCTAAAGTCCACCGAGTAAAGGCTTATCATCTCCAAAATTACTTTTCATTAGAAGACCATGGACCTTTGCCGGCCATTTAAATATCTTTTTACTTAAAGAGTAGCGATGGTTATAAAGTTTAGATGTTGAATTACGGAATTAATTAAAAAATAGTGTAGTGGTTTCGATACATCTTCTTCCAAAAACTTTTTAGATATAGGTACTTCAAAGAACCCTTTTTACTGCAATTAAGTAATTTTCAAGATCAAATACAAGTGGGCAATGCAATAATACCATTATGGCTTTTAATAGTGTTGTTTTCCCAAAATCATTAATCTCGATTATATAAAAACTTTGACAGAAGAGTGGAACGTGGTATCAGTGTGAAGGTCTCACCTTACAGGCTCTATACTGGTATGAGCATTAACCATAACCAGAGAAATGTTCTTCTTGAGTTCTGACACTGATGGAGAACTTGGAAAGTAAGATCTCATTGCACTCTGTTGCATAGGAGTCATCACATAATCGTTCATCAGGGATATTAGGATGTTCAAAGTTGTTGACACCATCCTAGCCCAGAAGCTTGTGTGTGGGCCTACGTCCAGAAACGGATTTCCGGTGTATGGCAAATTGGGATTGGCCACCAAACTATTCGTCATGACACTCGAAGCAGCCGGCATGAAGATTATTGTAGGCGCCCCCAGAATGTGATTCAACTCCAGGATTGCATCGTTGAAGAAATTCAGGGATATTATGATGTCATAACGTTCCTCAGATTCGATGAGATTTTTTATGGGTTCGTTTTCGAAGAATTTCGAGGTTAGATTCTTCATATTCTCCATGAACATCCAAATTCCACTGATGAAACTGGCTTTAGGTTTGGCGGCCCCTGCTACTGAACCTGATGATGATTGACTAAATTATTCTTCGAGGAAATCAACTTACAGTCGAGGACATTATAAGCATGATGTTGGTTTGCGAATGAAGAATTATTTTTCTCGAATTTTATTTCAGTACGGATCTTGAAAAAGTATCGATCCTTTAAACGGAGAATCATTTCTGCATGGAGTTTATAACCATATCATATTATCATTTCTTGCTGAAAAAGAAGCACTCTTGAGAAATCATCCTGGAATGAATCATTCCAAAAAGTAAGGCATTTATCATGTTCAGAAGCAGTAAATTTATTTGGTGTTGTACAAAAACTGTATTGTTTTTTTGTTAGTTCAACCACACGATGGACAATTATGAAAAAGTGGACGAAAACAAAGGAGCTACACTTCTTTCAGAAGAATTGGATGTGGAGCATGGGCGGAGATAGGGGGGGGGGGGCGAGCCCCCCCCCCAGAATCCACGGTGCCCCCCCTTACTGAAAAACACATTTGTTTTTCCTTGCTCGTTTTCCACTGTGCCTCCTCAGGCCCCCCCCAGGAAAAAAGGCTAGCTACGCCCATGATGTGGAGGCAATTCTCAGAAATGAACGTGTTTCCAAGAAGAAAAAGCAGGTTGAAAAAATGTGCGATGATGAGTCAAGAACGGATCTAGTTGGTTTATTCTCCGAGGAAATTAAGGTTGTTTTCGACAGATTATTGTCAGAAATCAAAAAAAGATTAGAAAGCGCAGAGAGTCTGCATACGAATTTCTCATTCCTCAATGGCCATGCCCTTTTAAACATGCAAAAAGAGGATCTGCAGAAAATGGGACCCTTTTAGCGCAAAAATATTGAAGAGACTTGAATGCAGTTGATTTTTGTTAGGAACTAGCGGTTTTCAAAATGTTGGTTCCTGAAATAAGTGAAAGATCGACTTCATTAGACCTGCTACAAATTCTTCACAGGCAAGATCTGAAAGATGCTTTCCCTATCATGTCAGTATAGCTGACATTATATAGAATATAGTGCACATTGCCTACCACGTCTGCAAGATGTGAAAGCAGTTTCAGCAAATTGAAAATAATAAAAAATTATTTGCGTTCCTTAATGAGTCAGAAAAGCCTCTATGGCCTCTCGATCTTAGCTATAGAATACAAAACTGCTTCCGAAACAGATTTTGAGGAGCTGATAGATGCGTTCGCGGGAAGAAAATCACGCCGCGTGATGCTATGTAAAGAAAAAAGTCCAATTTCTTTCCTTGTGATATTTTCCTTATTATTAGTTTTTATTTTCATTATTCATTTGTATTATTTATTTTTGTTTTTTCTATGAATTCATATATGTACATATTAAACAAATGGGGGGGCGCAATCATGAATTTTTGCCCCGGTCAGAAAAAATCGTAGATCCGGGCCTGAAGCTTATACTGGGTAAAGTGAGATGTAAAAGACTTGCTTGTGTTTTGTTAGCATTGAATTCTACCAAATTATTGGTTACCTCACAATATGTAGAATCTACATACGTGCATCAATTATCTTACAGAATGCAATAGATATTGAAAATCACTAACCTTGGCGGCTCTATGCTCAAATGTGAATTGACGAATACCAAAGAAACATTTCGCTGCAACTCCCATAGCTTTGGACTATTCGGAATGTACTTATCCATTGTCTCTTGGTGAACGGGTTCTACAACCAACATCTCAACCACTCTCATCACGAAAATAAGTGATGTAGAAGCGAGTCTTGAGATGAAAGACCCATAAAATGAAGGCGTTATAGAGGATTCTAGCATATTGGGATTGGCTACATATTTGTTCACCATGAAGTTAGATGCTCCCGGAAAGAAGAGTATGACTGGCAGTCCCAGGTGATGGTACAATGCCAATTGGCCATCATAGATAACTGGAATTGCTATGACAACATCATAGTCCTGCTTGGCTCTCATCAAATTTTGTATGGGTTCAGCGAGCCAAAATTGCTCTTGGTTTGATTTCACAGATTGGAAAAACTTCAGCATTGACATTATCATGGAATTTTTTGGATTCGCCATTCCTTGCAGTAAACCTGCAATTCAAAGGAACCAATCATCACAAAATGCAAATCGAAATCCTTTGAAAGTCAAAGCCCCGCAACCTTGTACAATTGCAATTCAATGATTCTTCTTCGAAGGAAGTTTGGTAGGACCAAGACATCCAACGTATGAATCAATATAATTATCTTGTGATCTCTATGGTAACAAAATAACATCTTGGTGAACGCTTTCAGTTGGGAAATGAACAAAAACATAATGATCTACTGAATACATCGAATATAACCATCACATTCCCTCACCTTGGCAGCTCTATACTCAAATGGGAATTGAGCAAAACTAGCGAAACAGTTTTCACAAGCTCGGAAACCCTGGGTGCGTTAGGAATAAACTCCCACATAACCTCCTCCAAGGTAGGAACAATAAAGAACCTCTCCATCAGACCAATAAATATAGAGGTTGTTGTTCCATATAGTCTGCCACTGAAGGTCTCTAAGGGTCCTACGTTCATATGCATATTGGCACAATAGGAAAGTGTGGGGTTGCCCACATATTTGTTCACCAGGAAATTGCCACCTGAAGAATGGAATATAACGACTGGTGTCTTCATAAAGTGGAACAGTCCCAGCAGCGAGTCGTTCAGAACTGGTATCAAAAGTACGACATCGTATTGTTCCTCATTTTTCAGCAAGTCTTGGATAGCTTCGTTTTTCCAAAAATTTTCTGCGGCTGATCTTATAGATGAGAGGACAACTTTGGTGGCTTGGAGAAATGTGGAGTGGGGGCTGGCTAAAATACCCAGCATACCTAACGAAGAAACGGAACCTATAAGACTAAACCTACAACAACCAGAAGAACCTTGAACCACATGCTGTTAATTTCTTGGAGATAGGATAGTTAGAATGCACACAGAGTTCCGTTAATCATGAAAAATGGTAGATGTTAGTAATTCATCGCAGTACCTGGCATATACAGAGCGAGTTAAAAATATCGCTCAAAATTCATATCTTCGGTATTTACTCTTTTGTAATCTTAATTTACGCTCTACATGTAGAATTTAGGACCTATAGGCACCATCTACGAGGAGTGAAGGGTATTTCAGTGGCGGCTCGTCAGAGGAGGCAAGGGAGGCTATGCCTTCCCTAAAATCCTTTTTGCTGCAGTTCTCTTCTCACTCAAAATATTTGGAAATGCATACAAAATTTTTTTTACATAAGTTGAGAAGCAAATGGAATAAAAAAATTACGAGTTGACTGAACTTGTTTACTTTGAATTCAGATTTTCAATGAAAAGAGACTTTGTGTCTATGAGACAGTGTGTGTCAGCATTTGAGGGTTTCTTCTGGTCTCCAAATACTGCTAAATTTAAGTCATAACCAAATGTAGACACACAAATGAAAGGATCATAAACAAATAAGATGCAATATTATGAGGTAAGCACAAAAATGGGGTTGCAAATGTTTACTACATTCATTTAAATGCTGACAACGCTTATTCCCTCCTTACCTACAATGCCTTCCAATTTTATCTGTTTAAAGGTAGGTATGTCAACATCATCGATGAAAGGACTCAGTAAAGTCACATTGTGTCCTTTTTTGGCTAACGCTTGCATCAGAGCGCTTCCGAGAATGTGATGACTTTTACTAGGTGTCCAAAATACTCCTAAAATTTTTGAGCCCTGAATTTCGTGAGAAACATAGAGTAGAGTTGCGGCGAACAGTAAAATTTTTAGATTCATCTCTGAAAAAAACAGTTTTATTGAATTTTCGTACAAATTTCCAGCAGTGAGGAAAAAAATAGCAGTCGAGCCTTTCATTCATCATTTTGACTCATGTCCAAGAACATCCTGGGAATTTACTTAACTCAAAGAATTATGTGGGTGTCTAAAACATTGTATTTTGGTATCCATGCACGATGCACAAATAGGTAGGTACCTTGATATTTATGTACACTTCAACACCTCATAAATTTTAGGTTTCAAAGCATTAGTCTGACCTGAGTAGGTAGTACGAACAAACTAAGCTACTAACACGTTGATGTGAGAAGTGAGGGTCGAAGTTATTTAGTTGAATTCCTTTCAAATTGAACAGATCAGATTGTTACCTTGAAATTTAATTACAACGAAACACCACAGAACGAATATTATTCGACGACTAGAAGAAACTGGATTCAATGGTACATATCAGTGTCTACTGATATGATAAATAATATTTGTCAATAAATAATGATTGATAAACATTTCGAGTAGCTTTCTCTTCTATTCAATTGATTATAGCATAAGTATCTTCATTCCATTATCAGATGCCATTCTCCTATTTGCATGAGATTCAACAATAATATCTAGTCATCATGACCAGCGAAAATAAATTATTGCATCCCATTGTATACGAATAGATATGACATTTTTCAATAGAAGCTTCTTTTTTTAATCCTGGTTTAAAAGGTTCGGAGATTTCTATCATTCTGAAAGATTAATATTCAAGAATTTCAATTCCTTCAGTTTGAAACATGAAAGAACCGTTATAAAAGTCATCTTTCAGCAAGCTGTGTGGCTGTTTTGAGTTTCATCGGAATATCTCAATTTTGGAATTATTGGAAAAAATCCAACTTCAGCATCATGTGTCTCGGAAGTAAATTTGTTCTCTTATTCATTAGTTATTAGTACCATCAGAAAAAATGCAATTCACTAAGCCACTATAAAAACTGAACACAAATAGGACCTAGTTATATTCCTACCTTTTCAACATAGCCTGGTGCCATGGCTTTTCGAAACATATAACATAGGGGAACCCTTGCCAATAAACATCTCATTGTGGGATAAATTATTCCTCATATTTATTTATGCAAATATAGTTCCAGTGGCAATATGTACATAATTTTAAATTTTACTCATTCGTGTTTAACAGCGGATAGCACAGTATTTGCATTATGAAATTCCGCTATTCCAGATTCCATTCTCGGTGCCATATTTTCGATATCCATATCCGGAATTCCCTTTGCCCTATTCCCTGTCATTAAATTCATTGGGGAATGATCTACATAGCAATTAAAAATTTTCGATATTGGTGGTCATGCAGATAGTTCATGGATAGGTACTCATATACAAACAATATATTGAACCGATGTATTGGAAGTTTTATTAATCACCATAAAAACAAATGACATCCTCATGTGAACGCGGTGTGCAGAATATTGGAAGAGTTGATATGGCAGAAATTGAAATTTGTATTAGCTCGAACTGAAAAATATTCAGATTTCAATTCTGCTACATTTAAAAAAATGGTTTTAATTCAAGTCTATCGATTGGGTGTTATCAGAGATTCGTCAATATTTGGTAACCAATAGAAATATTGCTTCAACTCCAAACTCTATATGGGCAGAATTTTCTAAATTTCCACGTATACATAGAAGTAATAATTGGGTTCAGATTGACTGTAATTCAAAATAACGTACTTTTAAAATTGAAAAAGAAAATGAAAATCAGTCTCTCACAGAACAAATGAACCAGGTTATACGATATTTAAAGAGAACACGTAGTCTGGATATGAGATAATGGCAAAGACTTATAATACTAAAAATAAAGGAAAGTTTTATTGACTTCTTAGATGTTGACAAGCTGGCATATATATAAAGGAGTCCAATCCAGAACTCTACACTCTCTGAATCTAGTGGGTGTCCATTCGTCTTTATCATGTTCAGAAGCAGTATAAATTTATTTGGTGTTGTACAAAAACTGTATTGTTTTTCTGTTAGTTCAACCACACGATGGACAATCATGAAAAAGTGGACGAAAACAAATTTTAAGTAGCCATACTAGATGGACTAAACATCAAGCTGTTAATGCCTCAATATAATTTACCGGGAGTTGTGAAGGCTGTGGAAGAAATCAAAGAATCCTCACTAGTCGCAGAATACAAGTATGAAGCTGGTCATTCGCTTCATGCTGTGATGGATTTTAGATTCATACTGAACCTCACAATTTGGGATAATATTCTGCGAGAGATCAATATGGTCAACGTGGAAATTCAGAAAGGAGATATAGTTATTTCACGTTCATTATCGTTCATGCAAGGTCTTATGAAGATCTTGCAAGGAATGACAGAAAAACTTATTGAAAACTGGATCTCGGAAGCTACACTTCTCCCAGAAGAATTGGATGTGGAGCCAATTCTTAGAAATAAACGTGTTTCCAAGAAGAAAAAGCAGGTTGACGAAATGTGCGATGATGAGTCAAGAACGGATCTAGTTGGTTTATTCTCCGAGGAAATTAAGGTTGTTTTCGACAGATTATTGTCAGAAATCAAAAAAAAAAGATTAGAGAGCGCCGAGAGTCTGCATACGAATTTCTCATTCCTCAATGGCCATGCCCTTTTAAACATGCAAAAAGAGGATCTGCAGCAAATGGGACCCTTTTAGCGCAAAAATATTGAAGAGACTTGAATGCAGTTGATTTTTGGTAGGAACTGGCGGTTTTCAAAATGTTGGTTCCTGAAATAAGTGAAAGATCGACTTCATTAGACCTGCTACAAATTCTTCACAGGCAAGATCTGAAAGATGCTTTCCCTATAATGTCAGTATAGCTGACATCATATAAAATATAGTGCACATTGCCTACCACGTCTGCAAGATGTGAAAGCAGTTTCAGCAAATTGAAAATAATAAAAAATTATTTGCGTTCCTTAATGAGTCAGAAAAGTCTCTATGGCCTCTCGATCTTAGCTATAGAATACAAAACTGCTTCCGAAACAGATTTCGAGGAGCTGATAGATGCGTTCGCGGAAAGAAAATCACGCCGCGTGATGCTATGTGAAGAAAAAAGTCCAATTTCTTTCCTTGTGATATTTTCCTTATTATTAGTTTTATTTTCATTATTCATCTGTACTATTTATTTTTGTTTTTTCTATGAATTCATATATATTCATATTAAACAAATGGGTGGGGCGCAATCATGAATTTTTGCCCAGGTCAGAAAAAATCGTAGATCCGGGCCTGTTTGAACGCCAAATAAAATGAAGAGAGTCATATTATATTTTACCACTTTTTCCACTTGAAATTAATCTGAATGAATTATGACATCAATGTTATGTAATTTGATCCATGATTTTTCTGCTGAAAGATGCCTTGAGTTTGTAGCAGGCCTTTATTCAAAAGAAAATATATAATTGAGGGCTTCTCTCAGTTGGGGTGAATGAAATGAAACAAGTTCTCATAAAATCTATAGTATAATAAATTGAATTAAATACCTATAATTATTGCTATCATCTAATTACAAATCTTCAAGGATCTTACAGATCTTGATATAATTCTCTATTTCACCAATGGAATATTTCTGAATGCTCGAATTTTTCTAATTATATTTCAAAAAATGACCATTTACTCGAATTTCTGAAGAATCGGACTCTACTGTGAGATACTCCCTACGCTTTTGAGCTTTTTTCCCCTCAAAACATATGAATATGATTACGATTTCGACAGAAATTTCGGTAATTCATGATTTTCCCAATTGATTCTGTATAAAATATTTATGCATTCTATTTTATCGATATCACGTAAACTGTTTTTAGCAATATGGCGAAATTAAAGCACTTTATTTACGGCATATTAAACTCGTCTTTATAATGGAATATCGAAAATAGAACTCAGATGCGCTCAAGCGTTATAAAGTTCAGACTTAAAAGATACCGTTTGAGTCCGACACCTTTTCTATCTAGATGATGAATATGATTCTTCATTTTTCACCTAAAAAATTTTCGAAGTCGCTGATATTATGCACAGAAATACTTGAGACAAACAATACTGACTTCTGCGGTAAACAAGAAGAAGAACCAGAGATTCGCCACTCTGTGGTCTACCGAAAGACCAGAATTGGCCTAAAACCACAAAAATAGGTTGAAACGAATAAAAAAAACCGAATCCAACCGATTGATTGCTAGATGCGAATCCACAAAACGTGTAGACTACATCATTCAAACATAAGCTCCAATAGCGAAACCGATAGTTCGTTTTCCACCATCCAAAACATACATCATTCCTCCTCACGATCGATGGACAGCACAAACACATTCAACACAGGATCCAGGGCTAGCCAATCCTACCGAAAGTAATGTCCTTCTCGATCCTGTGTACATCATGTCTCCTCAGGGTCCAGCCGGTCCTAAATTCACTTTCAGGATTATTCTTCCTCTTTTTGTGCCCCTTTCTGGGCCTCTCCAGCCAGCCCAAATTCACCAAAAAGCGGAGCGTGCAGTAATAAATCAGCTCGACAATTGTTATGACGCTGCATCCTATAAATAAGCCGTAGATTCCTCCGATGGAGGCTGAAAAGAGTTAAATGATAGCGGGAGAGTTTTTACGGTTCTGTGGAATGCTCACAGAGTAAATCTAGGGAGGAGGTGAGTACGTCCCTTGACAGCAAAGTGTGGGTGCCGATGAAAAATATGTTGACCCTGATGCCTGCCCCTTCTGGTATTCTGTTTTGATGCCTGCAAAAATTGGATCTATTGAAAAACTCCCAATTCTTGGCTTGTACTGCGTTTTCCTAAGATATGCCTATTTTATCGGTATCTTCTTGTTTTTTACCAATTACCTAAACTTATAATGATTATTATATCGTTCTCTGTTTCACCGTGCTGCAAGTTTTTATCGAATTAAATCATTTTTTGTCCATGTGTGTCAGAAATTAGGTTCTGCCATTGTTAGTGCTTGTTCGGTTCTGTTAACGTGCAAATAACTCAGCAAACTCGAGAAAATTCAGTAAGTCGACATTTAGGTACAGATAGACAATTTCACTTATTACACAAAGGAACAACAACATCAAATTATAGCTACTTACGCTGCGCTGAGAGCAACGCTCACATTATTGATCGCCACGTTGGAGGTGAACACTCGGTATATGACGTTTTCACATCTGGCAGGACAATGAATATCGGTAGAATCAATTACTCTACGTTCTGGAAAAAGTTACAGTGAACCACAATAATCAAACGTCGATAATGTTAAAGATTGTTAACGTTGACTTGAGGTCCGGAAGTTAACTCTAAGACTTAAAGCCATTAGGACCACACCTATACAGCGGATATGGGCCTTGCTTCTCTTCCTATTCTGATCAGAAGAGATGCCAGACTAGTTGCTTACAGACTTACGCCAGTAAGCATCTAAAATCACAAGGCCTTGCATGGTGTTCAAGCTTAGCTTGAATCCATTATGTTTAGGCTTCAAGCAGAGCTCAAACACCAAGTAAGGCTTCGTGATAATCGGAGCATATATGAGAATAAATAGCCAAAGCACTTGAAGCCTAGAGAAAATTAGCTTCAAGTCCAACCAGGTCAATAGAAATCTTTACAGGGAGCCAAGCTATAGTATAAGCGGTATATTTTCGACGCCTGATGCAGTAGCATCGCCCTAGGGCTTTTCTTGTGAAACTCCATGTTCCCGCCACTTCATAAATGTCCTCGATTAACAACTCCTCAACTCCGCGTTCGTCTGCTTTCCAGAACTCAATTTCTTGTCCCAAATTCGTTGGCTTTGAACTTTCCAAAGTCAAATATTTAGAAGTTGGAAAGCAAACGATTGACATCTCCGACTCCTGTCTTACTCAAATACGACGACGGCGGTAATATTTTCCACGAAACTGGAAGCCATAATGTAACTTTTAATACGTGTTTGTGTTCAATTTGTTATGGCTTTTTCGGTTTAGTTTCACAGTTCGATTGTGATTGTATGCGGATGTTCATTTTCTGAATATAATTTTTTGGTACTAAACAAGCTAAGTATTGTCATGGTCCCAACATGCAATACCTACATTAAAATGTATCATCAGAGCTCGAAGGAAAATATTCTGGATTGGGGGAGAACCAATTGATAAGCTTCATTTTGCTTGATATGGCTACATCCACCTTTCAAATATCAATGATACTATTGATAAGGGTAGAAATTACTAATCCAAACTTACCTCTCATATACCTTTGTAGACATTCCATCTGACTGATACTGCATTTTGGTCTCACTGAAAATCATATAATTCCTAAGTATGTAGATGTAATTATACATTTTTGTCCCCGGAGTTTTTTCAAGCGCGCAATTTTTGTCCTGTTAACACAAAGGAGGGTCCATAAAAGAGGTTAAACATATCTAACATTATATGGCGTGAAGGCGCCTATGCGGCAGGAATTGGGGCTGTAACCCAAAAATACTGCGATGGATGCACGTCATGATTGTAAGACCTATAGTCACATATGGGGCAGTAGCCTGGTTTGCTAAGGCAAGTCAGGCAAGTACGAGGAAAATGCTCGACAATGTACAAAGGCTTGCCTGTGTGTGCATCACGCTATGAGAACGTGCTCAACCAGAGTGCTTGAGATCATCACAGACCTCACACCTCTACATCTATAGTGATTGATAGGGTAGCCCATGAGGTCATCCTCAGAGTATCTAAATAAGGAGCAGGCAATGAGAGAGTCAGGTTTCAGAGAGCTTGGTCCTCTCTAAATGACTACACCTCATCTGCAAACCTTCCTAGTGATGTAATGATCAAGAAAGTAAGCACTGAGAAAAACTTCAGTACAATGCTAAGCAAAAGAGAGGATTGGGAAAGGGAATACACCAACTATAATCTCAAAGAAAATACAATAAAATGGTATACAGACGGTTCCAAAACCGCTACAGGAGCTGGCCCTGGGATTTATGGGACAAGTACCAAGTGTGCACTATCATTAGGCTCCTGTACAAGCGTCCTCCAAACGAAAATACTTGCAATCGGAAGATGTCTAGATATAAATCTAGAAAGAAACTATCAGAAGTGCGATATAGCTATTCATACAGATAGTCAAGCTGCTATCAAAGCATTGAGCTCCTACGTCATTGACTCAAAGCTGATTTGGGAGTGCTGAGACAAACTCAATGAGGTAGACAAGAAGAATAAGGTCTTTTTAATCTGGGTTCTCGGTCATTCGGGAATCGTAGGAAACGAAAAGGCCAATACACTGGCCAGAAAGAGCGCACAAACGCCACTCACTGATTGCCCAGAACCCTTCTGTGGTATAGGAAAATGCACCTATAAGAAGGAGTTTATGCTGAAGGAGAAAACCGAAAGAGAAAAACTCTGGCGGAATCTCCCATCTCCCACTCCAAAAAGTTCCTCTGGAACTTTGAAACTGCTAGATCCAAAAAATATCTGGATCTCAGTAAAAACCAACTTCACTGGCTTTCTCACAGGACATTTTCGCCTAAAGAAGCATCTGAGAATGGGTTCATCGGACACTGATGAGTGTAGATTCTGTGGGGAGGAGGAAGAAACTCCTATTCACCTGGTTACGGAATGCTATGCCATTGCAAGTCAAAGGAAAGAGTGCTTTGGACAAGAAACTTGTAGAAGTGGGGAGTTATCCTCCTTGAAGCCGTCCCGGATACTGGATTTCATCAAATCTCTGGAACTGGAGGGCGAGCTGTAGGAGGCGCGATGATAACAGCTCTGTTGGGGGGCACAATAGACCTTAAGGTTGCAGTGAACTGTAACCCCTTTTCACTATAACTATAACTATATGGAGCGAATGGTGGGATTTTTCTGAAACTTTGATCAATTACTATCATAACCCTAAGAGGCATGTATACTGAACACCTGGGACTGGGAGCGATTGCGTGGTAACAGATCCGTAATTCTCATTTCATTGAATCGAAATCGACTTCAAGAGGTCGAAACTTCATCAAGATTTTAAGTGAAATCGAAAAACACTTATAAAACTTAGGTACTTTAGATTCTAGTATATGATAGTTTCGACCTCTAATACTTGATGCTCTTTCAATCTCATTAGATTTTCAATTATGTTTGTAGGGTTTTCGAAGTTCTTACCTGAAAAAGTGAAGTAAAATGGCACACACCCGCAGAACTCAAAAATCCATCGAGAATGCGTCTCTGCCATGCAGTTCGAAAAATGATAGCTTTTGTGGTATTTCATAGGTCTCTCTCCAGAAAAGACGCATTTTCTTTGTTCCTTTGACAAAAACAGAACGTCCTCTGTATTTGTCAGTTTGTCGGCAGTTATTTGAAAAGACGAAGAGTATCCAATCGACACAGTTTTGTAAGTTCTTTCAAAACCTGGATACTCCATCGAATTGTGTATTGTGACCTTAAAAATGAAAAATGTATTTGTTGAAAGATATGAGCTTTGTACCGAAAACTCTTTTTTTATTTCCGCCATTCCGTATAGTGAATTATTACGCGGTTTCACAGAAAATCCTCAAATGCGAATCAATAATTCAACAAATGAATCATACCACATAGTTTTCCTTTATTTTTACCTTGACCCCTGTGGAAGTTGCTGTTGAATATTGGACTTCTTGTTGCAGAGAATTCATTGTGACTAACAAGCCACTCCTCCAGCCACTGAACGTAGTGTAATTCGGTTGAAAGTCGAACCTTCAACGAAATTCATTAATAATGAAAGTAGAACTTTTTTAGATAGATAGAAAACTAAAAAAAAACTTTGGGAAAACTATATAGACTTAGGTATCTTATAAATTTTGAATCGAAATTCACACACAGGTAAAAAACGAATTAAATTATCAATCGTAAATATATCTCAAATTAACAAGGGGTGAAAAATTTTAAAATAATGGTCTACTAGAACATTTTTTCGATATTCTTGGTTTCTTGTCTTCATGGGTGGTATTTTTATTGATCGGAGTTTGTATGTCGAAGTTGTTGAACATTTTACAGCGTCTTTATTTTTTATACGTCTGCTGTTTAAGTAATTCGAATCATTTTAAATGGAAATAATAATTTTTTAATCGATAATCGATCTTCTTTAGTTACTTGTAAGCCCATTTAGTACCTGATGGTTCTCAATCTGACAGAGGGTAGGGTAAAATGAACAAAACCGTATACAAAATCATTAGTACCCACAAAAATTCATTTGCACATGAAAGAATATGCAACTATGGAATCACCCCTATATGTCAACAAATCATTCTCTAACGTCGACAAGATTCAACAATCCATGCTGCGTTGTTAGAGGCATATCATACATAAAAGCCATATCCGGTAGCTTCGGTGCAATATGTCATGTCCAGACAAATGATATACCATTATCTATTATTCGGTCCTTGCAGGGACAGTTCTGAATGCTTGGTGCATCCATGCTGATAATTCAGATAAGACTAACAATAATTTCAGGTCAATAACGTTCACTGATGAGACACCATTTGATAGTCGTTCGTTCAGTTTTGCTGCGATACCTATATCTACATCACATCGGCGAATAGCTAAACACAACCAAACTTATATGGAATCACCCTGTATTTCACACGTATTCACAGTATTCACGATGAAAATGTTGTTCATATAAATATATTCAAAAGCAAAACTTTATATAGTTACCTAGAACCGTAGTAGTTGAAGGAACAACACAGTCCATCTATGGTTAGACTTTCTTGAAAGATCTTCAAACAATCAATACCCTCCCCATTCCATCTGCACTGAACCAGCATTTCTTCACAAGAAGGTCCTATTTTTCGAAGTACCGCCAATCCATCCTTATATCCCAATCTGTCGAAAATAGTTTGCATTTTGGTGAGATTAGATTTGTTGTAATCATAGGCCGTGAAAAATCCAAGAAACTGTGGAATGTTATTTTCCATGAACTGTTCTTCTTCGGAATTCAACCTTCTGAATGAATAAGATGAGTTAATCGAAAAGTTTTCCGGCCATCAGCGAAAACTGCAAGGATTTCGATGTCGTCGATGCATATGAAAGCAATTTTATCGAAACGATAGATATGCAGTGTATAATCTTTAATGGTATAGAACTGCAGAAGAATCCCATCCTCAATCACTGATGTCTAGAGTACCTTCAAGACTTCCACGACATCTAGGTTCCTAACAGTCAACGAAGAAAATTTTCTCGTACAGAAGTCCAACTAATAATGTTGAGTGTTGTGCGTAAACCTTCGATGTATTAGAATGGGGTTCTTCTGTAGCTCTTAATATCAAACTGATTATCATTTTGAGACGTACAATGACTTCAGGAAAGGGGCCAGCTTAGAATGCAATATCAAATTTGCATTACAGATCGTCACGGCTGGAAATGGTACAATATTGACTGGTCCATGAAAGGTGATGATCGTGGATCTCGTAGGATTATCAATGAATCTCCTCAAATGCAAGACGCTCAAATGGACAGCTGCCATTATCAACCCACAAAGCAATAGCACCCAAAATGCTCTGGAATTAAAATTGTTTACTCGTTTAGATTCAACAATTATACGAGAAATGATCGAGGAGAAAACAAGTACTAGTATGAAGCTTCGTATTAGTTCGAAATGATTTTTAGGGTATCAATGATCGTAAGAGAACTCATTTTTTGGTACTCAAAAGTATAAAAACGTAACCCTCTTAAATCAACCATTGTTTTTCCAAATTTCATTTTCAAGTTTTGGTATTTTTGGTATTTTGATACCAAAATCAACCATGTAGCCCTTCTGAGTCGAGAATTATTCATGATTTTGTCTTTCCAAATTTCATTTTCAAGTTTTGTTTTCGAGCACAGGCCACTCAAGATTTAGATGTTTTAGACCTGCAAAATAGCATTTATTGTAGATTCGAATTGTTCGAACGACTTCTTCGAACAATCGCACCGTTAGATCCACCCAAATATTTTTGGTATTGAATTTACGGCGTTTTTAGGACGTTATACCCCTTAGTCATTTTTCGTCCAGAATTTTGAATTTTTCAAATCGCTCATATTTGGCGCAGAAATACTGTGACCCATGTTGATCAACATAATATGTATAAATAGTGGCGTCGATCAAAGGAAGGAGAGCTATGATGGTTTGAAATTTCGATTTTTTTGAAAAAATGCCATTTGACAGGTCAACATATAAACTATGATGGATAGAGCTCTGAAACATTGTTTATTGAACGGAGCGACCCCGAAAACCTACATTTTGATACCAAAATCAACCATGTAGCCCTTCTGAGTCAAGAATTATTCATGATTTTGTTTTTCCAAATTTCATTTTCAAGTTTTGTTTTCGAGCACAGGCCACTCAAGATTCAGATGTTTTAGACCTGCAAAATAGCATTTATTGTAGATTCGAATTGTTCGAACGACTTCTTCGAACAATCGCACCGTTAGAGCCACCCAGATATTTTTGGTATTGAATTTACGGCGTTTTTAGGAGGTCATACCCCTTAGTCATTTTTCGTCCAGAATTTTTAATTTTTCGAATCGCTCATATTTTGCGCAGAAATACTGTGACCTATGCTGATCAACATAATATGAATAAATGGTGGCGGCGATCAAAGGAAGGAGAGCTATGATGGTTTGAAATTTCGATTTTTTTGAAAAAATGCCATTTGACAGGTCAAAATCTAAACTATGATAGATAGAGCTCTGAAACATTGTTTATTGAACGGAGCGACCCCGAAAACCTACATTTTGATACCAAAATCAACCATGTAGCCCTTCTGAGTCAAGAATTATTCATGATTTTGTTTTTCCAAATTTCATTTTCAAGTTTTGTTTTCGAGCACAGGCCACTCAAGATTCAGATGTTTTAGACCTGCAAAATAGCATTTATTGTAGATTCGAATTGTTCGAACGACTTCTTCGAACAATCGCACCGTTAGAGCCACCCAGATATTTTTGGTATTGAATTTACGGCGTTTTTAGGAGGTCATACCCCTTAGTCATTTTTCGTCCAGAATTTTGAATTTTTCAAATCGCTCATATTTGGTGCAGAAATACTGTGACCTATATGTTGATCAACATAATATGAATAAATGGTGGCGGCGATCAAAGGAAGGAGAGCTATGATGGTTTGAAATTTCGATTTTTTTGAAAAAATGCCATTTGACAGGTCAAAATCTAAACTATGATGGATAGAGCTCTGAAACATTGTTTATTGAACGGAGCGACCCCGAAAACCTACATTTTGATAACAAAATCAACCATGTAGCCCTTCTGAGTCAAGAATTATTCATGATTTTGTTTTTCCAAATTTCATTTTCAAGTTTTGTTTTCGAGCACAGGCCACTCAAGATTCAGATGTTTTAGACCTGCAAAATAGCATTTATTGTAGATTCGAATTGTTCGAACGACTTCTTCGAACAATATCGCACCGTTAGAGCCACCCAGATATTTTTGGTATTGAATTTTCGGCGTTTTTAGGAGGTCATACCCCTTAGTCATTTTTCGTCCAGAATTTTTAATTTTTCGAATCGCTCATATTTTGCGCAGAAATACTGTGACCTATGCTGATCAACATAATATGAATAAATGGTGGCGGCGATCAAAGGAAGGAGAGCTATGATGGTTTGAAATTTCGATTTTTTTGAAAAAATGCCATTTGACAGGTCAAAATCTAAACTATGATAGATAGAGCTCTGAAACATTGTTTATTGAACGGAGCGACCCCGAAAACCTACATTTTGATACCAAAATCAACCATGTAGCCCTTCTGAGTCAAGAATTATTCATGATTTTGTTTTTCCAAATTTCATTTTCAAGTTTTGTTTTCGAGCACAGGCCACTCAAGATTCAGATGTTTTAGACCTGCAAAATAGCATTTATTGTAGATTCGAATTGTTCGAACGACTTCTTCGAACAATCGCACCGTTAGAGCCACCCAGATATTTTTGGTATTGAGTTTACGGCGTTTTTAGGTGATCATACCCCTTAGTCATTTTTCGTCCAAAATTTTTAATTTTTCGAATCGCTCATATTTTGCGCAGAAATACTGTGACCTATGCTGATCAACATAATATGAATAAATGGTGGCGGCGATCAAAGGAAAGAGAGCTATGATGGTTTGAAATTTCGATTTTTTCGAAAAAATGCCATTTGACAGGTCAAAATCTAAACTATGATAGATAGAGCTCTGAAACATTGTTTATTGAACGGAGCGACCCCGAAAACCTACATTTTGATACCAAAATGTGGGCGTTCAATGTAGTGTTTTCATTTCAAGTTGCATTTAAAAATGGTTTTACTTTGAGAACTGAAATTTTGTAGGTAAACTCAGAAAAGATTGGAGTTCTCAATGAAATAATTGAGATTTATTTCATTTCAGCAGTTCATTTTTTCTTTCAAAAATAGAAGAAAATAAGCCAACACATGCTTCTGTTTTAGTTCAAACGGAAACCCATGAAAATAGTTCAACTTCCGATTGAAAGTGAATCTACAGATGATTTCATTTTATGTAGATATTCCATAAAATGCACGGTGGCGCCTCTATCGGATGAGTTTTCCTACTCGCTCTGAACGGCGACCTTAATACTTGCACATAGAGCTCTCTTGAAAATGGACTGATGATATCAAACTTGTCACTGCGAAAATTGAAGAAAAATGTTGGAGCAATGGTCCTCACGGTCTGAGACTCATATCTTTGAATATCGAGGTATCTTTTTTTCATTGAAGCAGTCTGTTTACGAAGTTTGGAGACCCAATGATGGATGCATCCTACCTTTCCCAAAATCTACTATCTTGCACAATGGCGTATTTCAAACCATGAATACTGGTGTTCTCGAAAAAATCGACAATGGTCCTTTTCACAGCAAACTTTACATTTCTCTCCCTTTTCGCTTTCATGCCTGAACTAGCAACTCGGCGCGCGTTCAAACAAACAATAACGGTGAAGTTAAAAATCAGCAACAGCCAACAATATATCAATCAGCCACACACGCCATTCGTTAGGGGAGAATATATAAAAATTTTCATTGAATTTTTTACAAAGCGTGCCTCGCATATTAAATGAAGGCACAAGCTTTAATTAACAAGTCTGATTAGGCATTATCTCTCCTGCACAACGTGATCATTTCGGTAAAATATTTTCATGGAATGTTGTGGAAAACTGTGTATGTAGGTAGATTATCGGATGTCGCATGGTCCCATGCAAATGTGGAGAGTAGATTTGAATCTATAATAATCCACTGGCCGGCAAATTTAACCGGACACACATTTTTCTCAACCGATAAGATTCGACGAAAAGCGGTAAACACGATAGTTTTCGAAAGGAAAAACTTTAAATTTTCAGAATGATCTCGAATTGTGTCAGGTTCTTCGAAGGGTTCTATAAATATGGTCGTTTGAAATTTTATTTTCCCGATCATTTCTAAACTACGGATGCGATCGAACTGAAATGTCGTATCCATATGGGGAATAATCAAGTTTCATAAAAAATATTGTCCAGATCGCAAGAATCAGATAAAATTCTACCCAATTATCGAAAATGATTTCCAATATTTGTGTAAAAACATATCCGGGATCATAGACGATTTCTGTGACAGCTGCTGTAAATTTTTTGACAACAGCCGTCAATTTTTTGACAACAGCTGTCCATTTTTTGACAGATGTCAATTCTTTTGACAGGTACTGTCAATTCTTTTGACAGTTACTGTCAATTTTTTTGACAGATGATTTCAATTTTTTAGACAGATACTGTCAATTTTCTGACAGATACTGTCAATTTTTTTGACATATGCTGTCAATCTTTCTCATTCGTCAGATTTTTCGATCGGGAGAAAGGTATTCAGATGGCGATTGGCGAATGCCTAATTGAGTTAACTTTCAACAAGAATGTGACTGTTTTGAGTTTCATGTGAATATTTACAGCTATTTTGGAATTATTGCAAATAAACAATTTTTTTTAACCGAACATCCATTGCCAGATCTATTCAATGTAATGTGTCAGTTAAATTTGCTGGCCAGTGTATGAAAGTGTAGCACAGAAAGAAGAACGTCAGTGAAACAAAATTAAAATTGTATGTTTTTATTTAATTTCATTTGGAATTACATATTTACATCAACTTATACTATCAATATTCTGAACAGTTTTTTCCTTTTCTGTTTTATTCTCATCCTCTTTTTCATTTTCTTCTATTGCATTCTCATTTTCTTTGTCAGTTTTAGAATCTTCACTGGTGATTTCAATGTTATCATTTTCAACATTCTCTTCGTCCTCATCTTCAGCTTTTTCGTCGAATCTATCATATCTATGTCCTCGAAGTTTACTCAACCATTTCACCATCTCCTTTTCCGCTATTTCCGTTTCTGTGATAACAGGCAGTATATATTTATTTTTAAATACTTCTACATCGTCTTCACATTCCACCCAGTCCAATTTCTCATGGATACCATCTTCGCCATACCTGATATTATACCTATCATAATGTACGAATTCAAGAAGAAGTCCAAGCCCCGGTGCCCTAGGTACATTCACTTTCTCATTCGTCAAAGCTTGAAGGAGTGTTGCTTCATTTGTGTGATTTCTCACAACGGCAAGCATCAAAGCTACCATTTTCCTTATTTGGTGAAGCATGAAACTCTGACCTGAAACAAAAGCAGAGAAAACTAAAACAAAAAGAATTTGAAGGTCTTGAAAATTTCAATTCCCAAGAAACACAGAACTCTACTGAATGAAGACCATATAAATTCATATATCACCTTGAACTTTCAGAATTGCGAATTCAACATCATTCCTAATAAATGGTCTCTCACAAACAAAAGATTTTATGAACCTATTAGCACTTGGATCTTTATGATGCTTTTTGGATGTGAAATTGTGATAATTCTTAGTACCCACATACATGCTCAGCACCTTGTTAACTCTTTCATAAGTGTCATTGTCTAATCTAAAACCGTATTGTTCTGACGTATCGTCTTTATCAGCAAACGCCACAGTTGGTAAAGTATAACTGTAGGTTCTGCTGTCACAATTCGTTTTAGAATTGAAACCTTTTGTAACTTTCCTCAGCCCAAATATTCTTATGACTTCAGGTAATTCGTTATTAATGGTTGAAATATCCACTTTTTCAGCTGAAAAAAATTAATGGTCACAATATCCAGTTGATATTTCCAAAATCATTACGTAATTTCAGAGACACTACTTGTCTGACAGCGGATACACCCTTGTCTGTTCTAGCAGCTCTTTGGTATTGCATATTCTGCACAACATCAAAACAATCCTGAGTTATATGATTTGTTTTGAATAAAGCACTGAACAGATCTTCTTCAATAGTTTTCATAGTAGGATTTCTAGAAAAACATCTGTTAGCTCAAACGAAATGTAAATTAGCTGGAAATTTTACCTCTGCATTCCGTAATATCCTACTCCACAATATCCCAATAGCAGAGCATATTTCCTTCTTTTAATTCTTTCGAAAGGCTCTGATTTTGTATCGGAATTTTCTTCTGTTTTACTTATTTTGGATTCTCTGAAATCTGATCTCCTATCTTGCCACTGTCTCTTCTTAGATCTACCATCATAACGTGGTTTCTTTTCATTGGTTTCTTCCTGCATTATAGAAGTTTGCACTCTAATTTGTCTTTTTACAAGACTGGTACTAAAATTACAATAATATTTCGTTGAGAAATATAAATTCTCGCACAATGTTTTAAACATTGAAGTTGAACATAACATAACCTATTTTAAGTATGGTAACCACAGAAAATGAAATAAATTCGTATTGAACCACAGATCGAAAAAATGCTTCCGAGCCACAAAAATAAGAAAAGAAAAAGAACAATCTTTGGCCTTATTTAATATACCTGAACAATGATGCCTTTTCTGCAGTCTTTTGTGGGATTTTTCAAGAGTGAAAACTTGTGAAACAAATGTATCATGCGTTCATTTCATAAAGCGCGTTCGGCAATGACATCCGACTGATCGGATTGATCTGAACCGTTCGTTTATTACATCCAGATTGAGGGGAGTACACATCTGGACCGTTCGGCAAAAAAATCTGATCAATCGGATGTAGATCTTTTTGCTCGCTGTATTTCGACGGAGCAAACGGATTTTTTCAACAGAACAGAAACAGAAATTACTTTTCTGCCTTTGTCAATGGATTTTATCTGCATTTATGAGTTTCCTGCTTCGAATATTCTTGAACAGTCTGTTAAAATTTCGTGTCTTATGTTATTTGTTGTGTAGTAATAAATAAAAAATGTCGTTTGATAAAAAAATAATGATTCAAAATATTGAATCATTTCAACCAAGGGGTAGAAGTGTTGAGAGCTATAACGAAAGAATTGAAATAGAATCCAGACTACCTCTACGGCCGAATAGACCTTTAATCACTAATTTAATACCTGACAAACAGAAAAAACGATCTGAAAGCTCCGTACCGTTCGTTTATTACAGAAAAATCTGACAAATCTGTACAATCTGTGATCACGTGACTAAAAAATCCGTCCGCTCTCGGATGCTAATGCCGAACGCGCTTATTTTACAAAAAATCGATTTAAATTTAAAATAAAACATTCGAAATCTATGATTCTGATTCGAAGCACAGAAAACAATTTTTTGTTAGTCCTTTTAACCTCTAATTTTATAACCTACAAACTTGTCACACTCAGGGTGTAGAATATATTTTATAATAAATATTATAAAAATTGAAGAAAGTTATGTACAAAATGTCTCGCAATGCAGGAAGATTAATTCAAAAATTCGCATTAATGCACTTCAACAGGAATATGCCGAAAATAAATTCTCAGCCTCTGCAACCTTTGTTAGGTATGTTATAAGACTTCAAGAAAAATTACATTACATAATTTCACAATGAATCTATATCATACTGAATTGTTTATATCTCATTCAGTTGCAGCGAGAACATTATATTCAAAAGCTAGTCTAGGATTGGATAAATTTGAAATTCAAAGAGAAAGAACGAAGGAACAACTGTCGAATTTGGAAGAGAAATTCAAAGAGAGAATGAGAGACTATGTCAATGATGAAAAAAATATGATATTCACAGAGGATTTGAAAAATATGGTTTATTTAACTGAAAATGATCAGGATTTAGACTTGGCAGTGGCAATGATGAAAAGGTATTGAAAGTCTGCCACCTAATTAGTTTTGTTTCTCATGAACAGAATAAGAGAACTGATTTTCAAACACAAGATGCTTGAATAATACATACATATTTCTAGATACAATAAACAGAATCAACAATTGAGATTTGGTAGTTTCAAGTTTGGACCAATTGTTATGAGAATGTTCCACCTCTTAAACAAACCTCAACTTGCTATAGAGGTGAGAGTGTTAAAATAAGTATGTTTTATTAAAGTTGGAAAAATTCTTTCATCTTTCAGTGTTTTAAAGATGAAGAAAACTTTCCAGGATTTTTTGATCAGTTGATCTCTTTCCAAACATATCTGGATCTCCTTTATAATAATGAAATGTACAAAGAAGTACTTGAAGGTTTTACCTTGATAGAGCAGAAACAGTTGGAAGGGGCTCTTTTCCCCAGAAATTCATTTGTGATAGCTTTAGCAGCTTGCTATAAAATGGTAAGCCAAACTGATTGTCCCATTTTTTTTCATTGTTTGAGAATATATCAAAATAAATCAATTGTCTTATTTTGATTAAAAATTACTCAGAATACAAAAGAAAGCTTTGAGCATGCCTCAAAAATGTGGAATAAAGGAAAGGAACATGGGTACTATCCAACAAGAAGAGCCATAACTTTTTGTGCAGCTTTAGCATTGAATCATGGTCAACCAGAAGTGGCACTTGAAATGGTCAGTAGCACGCAAAACCAGAACTACACAACCGTGAGAAATATCAAGGTAAAAATTGAAAAACTTCGTTTTTTTATTGACTAAACCAAGTTTCCTCAATTTAGACTGTAGCCTTGACTCAATTGGGCCGTCTTGATGATGCTCTTGTTGTTCTTAAATCAGTTTTGTCCATCGATCGCGGTGAGCATACCTTCAATAGGGATGTAATAGAACAAGTGAAAAATGCTGTCCTAGCATGTGACGACCCTGAAATAAGTGTCGAGTTCAATAGAATTGAACAGTTGTTGCAGAAACAGGGTAATATCTCAGAAAAGGTGAGATATACCTTCATTATGTTATAGAGATAGTACATTTCTTTTTATTCTAGACACTTGACGAGCAACTCACTAGTGAAATACAAAAACCGCCAATGAATAATAATAATGTGCTCTTAGATAGGGATGGAGGAAATTGGAGAAATAGGGGTTACAGTCACGAATCTAACAACCAGAGAAATACTCTCAGGCCTAATTTTAGACGGCAAAGACCGGGACTTGAAGATATAGTTTAGTCGATTAATTTTCCAACTGCAACTGTCCAAAGGTTTTATACTTGTTCCTAGATAGAATGGAACATTTATGTAAAATGATTCAATAAATATATAAAAATTTTGAGCTTTACTTAACTGTATTCCCCTTTATTCTCTTTCCGAAACTCTTCCGGTGTTATCACTTCAAGGAAACAGTCTATAGTTCACATTAACGAGAGTATACAGCAGTGGATTCCTGAAATGCCTTGAAAAATGTTTTGATAATTAGGTGTGCAACTACCATTTTTCATAATTAAGTATCATTTTTATCAAAAAACCGCACCTACTGATACCAGAGATGAAAAGTCTAGATATGATGATGAAACTTGTCTCAGTTCATCAGTTAGTTCATTTTTACTTCAAATCACACGATTTTCTTATAATAAGATTGATATTCACTTTTAAAAGTAGGAATAGGGACTCTAAAGTAAAACCATGTTTTCAATATCAAATTTTATCGATCAACTTCAACAATAAAATAATAGACTTGGGCAAAATTGTTAAATACTTAAAAATCGGTATGACACACTTCACAAGCTTCAAAGGTAACTATTTTATCCAGGAATTTCCCTCTATATAATGCAATAATACTTTCACAATGTCAATAAAACAAGCGTAGAAAATACTGTAAAACTTTGTTAGCAAATTTTTCAGTCTTCAGCTAAAAAAAAATACTATACGAATGACGGTGACATTCACTGTATTCTAAAGCTACCTCAAATTTCGTACTTAATTATTATTCAATTAAAATCACACATATTTCCCATTTGATCGGAAGATATTCTCAATAAATAGATCGTCATTTTCCAAAATTAACATTCCGTGTCAGATTCTGAAAACAAACATTTCGCTCAACAGCAATTCAAGAAATTGGGTGAAGTGATTTTTTACCTGGTGGAGTAGTTGGTGCAGTTATTCTACATGTATTATATGAGCCACAGTGTTTGCATTTGAAACCAATTAAATGGAATTTCACTGATCCTTTCTGAAATTGAAACAATGAGAAATTGACTAAATGGGGAAGGTTCACCAAAGTAATCAGAAATGCTGAAAAATCAAGAACCAATAGATGGCGCTGTGAATTTTGAAATACATAGATGAACCTTTGTAACTCTGTGACCGTCACTATCTATTTCACCATGAATTCATGCAGATTAAAAGAAATAAATATCTTTGTAACTGAACCCACCTGATGACAATCCTTGCAAAGAATCTTCACTATATAATCTCGGTATTCGGTAGGCATCGGAGTGTGAGCGATCTCGTTATCCAAAAACTTCCAAAGCTGCGCCATATCCATGAGGGACGTTTGACAAATCGGACATGCGTAATGCCCCGCTTTTAACAGCTGCTCGAAGCAAGTTCTGTGCAACAGATGACCGCACATCGGTATATGGCTCGGGATTCTAGAGGTATGTATATCTTCCAAACATACCGGGCAGTTTCCCCTAGAGACGTTCTCAACGCACTGAAATAATGAAAATATAACTGTGGCGACTCACTGCTCACAGCGTGTTCAGAAATTTGCACACACCAGTACACCACCCCCAAAAGCGATACCTGGGTACCCCACGGTACCCTGGTTCGATTTCAGCATTGCAACTCCGACACATACGTCATTGAAAGGCTCCGTTCATAATGGCCAATGTGATGAGTCCTATGAACGGAACCTGGATACAGTCTGGTTGAGGATAAATCGTATTTTTAACTCTTGGTGGGGTACTTTATGTTTTAAATCAATTTACATCGTAATTTTTACAACTAATATCTTTAAAATCCTTCGGAAACAAAAGTGCATTGAAAACACAAACATTCACGAATTGAGTATACCCAAATAATGCTAATAAGAAAGATAATAAGATACGGAGTCCCTGAAACAACGTTTGTAGAAGAAATTCGCAATTCCTCACAACTAGATAGAACCAGATATCATTGATATTGATTCTTTCCAATTCATATCGATTGAGGATTGATAAATATGACTTTGCATACTCTGGCCATTCTTGATAAGCATTCAAATCTGTTGTGATGATCGATGTCTAGATATTTTAAATTTGAAAACGTCGCAAGTGCTCAGAACAAGAAAAGGAGGTTAGAAAAATCATTCTTCATTCCGCTTAGGTTATTATCAATCAATGTTACTCACCCGATGGCCGTTTTGAAGCTGGATAGGGAGACAGATGTTGCATTTTTCGCAATGGAAAAACCTCTCCGCACCCCCTATTCTACAAATTCCACAACCTGAACAGTGAAATTGGTTCTTCTCTTCATCATCGAACAGATTGCATTCTAGACATGTATACTGAAAATTATATTGATATTGCCATTTTTTTTCAATCAGCTATAACTTCAGTCAATAAATTGGACCCTTAAATGGTTCAATTCAAGTAGAATTATGTAATATATATTTCCATAATTTTTATCAAAGTTACGAATCTGGTTATTTTATGTATGAAAGTACAATTCATGGAGATTAAGTTACAAAAGAATTTCACAGAGAAGTCATGTTCTTAAGATGGTCAAGTCGAAAATTCTCAAAGGTCATAAAAAAATTCATAACTCGAAAACCGTGAAATATCGCATAACATACATGGGGATGATTCGAATAGCCCATGACACGAGGGACCTGTTTTTTTCTTTTTGACGTCAATATCTTGGCCAATATCTACCCTGTATAATCCAAAGAGCCGGTTGTATTATGATAGCTACAAGCGGTTTGAATTTCAAGGTAACAATTTTTTGCCTTGCCCATTAATACTTAAAATAATACTATAAAACGCCAGTATTTAAGTTATCCAAAACTTGTAACATTGAGCCGTTATCTTGTAAGAGTCATCCTACAAATGTTTGGCATTCATTCATTCTGCCAATTTAAAATTGAATGATGGCAGCTAAATGGCTATAACGAGCATGGTACATATATTGCGGCTTTTGTCGGTTGAATTTCTAGAATTTAAGTGACTTGATTGAGTCAAGAGTCAAACTAATTAATGTCGTATTCAGATACGACTCTAAACAATTGTACAGTTGGGATCTTCGTCTCGATCTCGGAGAAAAGTATGGATCGAGAAAATATTCGTTTCAAGATTTGTTCTTTGTAGTTAAGGTCCGAAATAAACACATAAAATCATAAAAAAATCAATATTAAAAAAATTGGATGGAAGTTGATTCGATCACGAATTCTACTCGTACACGCGTTCAATACAATTTTCGGCTTGAAATTCGAGAATTACGGATATTTGGACAAAATATAACCTTCTACAGTATCTAGAACGACAGGAAGTTAATTCAAACCTTAATAATACCATTTTGAACTAATGTGTGCATGTGGATAAACACAATTAACATTAAAAATAGTAATTACCCAAAATGAAATTGTATATAGAAAAACTGTGAATCATTATGTGAAATTCGATTTGTAAACATTGCAGTTTATGCAAATTGTATAGTATTGTCCAATATTAAGCCTAATTAATTATGTTGCACCCAAGGAACTCACCTTTCCAAATCGTATACCACAGTTTTGGCATTCTGCTTGAACAGGCTGCCTCACATCACATAGGGTACATATCAACTCTGTCACCTCTTTTCTGTTAACTGAATGATCTTCTTTTTCATCATGACAAAATCTGCATGTGTAAACTTTGCTGCAGCACGGAGTCTGGAGAAAAACGAAAATATCGTGCAGGAATTGAGGAATCATTAATTAATTAACACATTGGCTTTTATTCAATTAAATAACGGATTGATATATCTTGAAATAATGTAGCTATTTCGGATCTATGCATATGTTAATAGGTCTGATATATGTTATGGATGTAGAATGGACTTCATTCACCATTAGCAGAGTGAACAAATTATTATGGATGATTAATAGATAATTACCATATAAAAAACTTTATAGTTATGTTCCTTTGCAGATGATTCATTAGCTTTTATAAAGAGTATATCGCAAAACAATTTTATATTTGCTATACAAAAAATCAATTAAATATTAACAGACATTTTTTCAAAAGCGTCATATAAGTATGTTTACAAGTAGGTATCTTTAACAAACCCATTGGCCTAGATTCTAAGTCAATGAACAAACCCTTGAAATAGTAAAAACTGGGTTCATTATATTCTAAAAACCATACTCTGAGATGGTCAAACATGAGAAATGAATTCCACCCTTTTCTCAGTTTCTGGTTAACCAAAGTGAAATTGGAACATTTCACATTTTCAGATCAGTAATGGTCAAGTTTTGTGAAATTGATTAGGTATCAGGTAGAAAGTTGGAAAGTAGAAATGCACCAGTAAATTTTGTTAATAGAAATTTATTCAATAAAAGGATCAACCAACACATTTGTAATTTTGGAGACTTAATCAAGATATTAACATATCGAATTGTACATTGTTGTTCTCATTTTAGTATTTAAATGAAAATAATAACATAATACAGATATAACGCTTCACATCAGTATCAATAAAAAGTTTGCACTTTTATTGATGAAATGGAAGTCTTCAGAAACATATTGTTTTTCGCCTAATCATACAAGAAAGTCCTTCATTTTCAAAATGAACTGGAAAATTGCCAAATCTAAAGGTGTTGAATCCACTATACTTTTATGTAGATTTATAAATATAGATATAAATATGTTCCTTGTCTTGAGTTTATCGTATTGTTTACTCAGTTTTCACACTTCAATTATACAGATTAGGTACTACGGACGAACAGAGTAAACGAAACTTTCTCTAAACCCTTACAATTACTTACCACAAATTTTGACTTTCTCTTATAATGAGCACAACCTATGGGTTTCTCGACTGCATTTGGAGAATTCTCTGCATCTGTAGCAGTTGATGCAATATCCATAACTGAAATCACTTTCACGATTGAATTTATTGATAGATGACCACTCTGAAGTAAGTAAAAGCTCGAAATTAATAGAAATTTCGAATATTGTCAAAGTCCCCACTCGGAACTATCGAATTGAGGAAACCGAGCAAATTATTTCAGAATTGTAACCAACTCCACATGAAATGTACAAAAACTATTTCCTCAGAAAACAAGTTCCCTACTGTTTGAATTGAACTGAACTGAAGTCAGGGTCCTGGCACTTCCTTTCCCCCACCATTCAACGAGTTTTATTTATGTGGGCATACACCAGGAGCGCTGCATACGCTTTTAATAAGTTCAGCCGCCTGTAGACGGCGCTGTATATGTCGTTTCTTGTTTCTTTCGTTGTTTTGATTTCAGCGTTTGAGGTTTTTGGTTAGAACATTGCTCTTGAACACGTGGAATTTTTGATAATTTTAAGTTAGTCAACTACAATAATATAGTGAAAAATGCCGTCGAGAATAAGGAAATGCTGTGTACCTGGGTGCAACGACGATGTGAGCAAAAGACATCGTTTTCCTAAGAGCAATCCAATTTTGTTCAAAAGATGGAGAGAAATTATTAAACCTCTGAATTGGCAAAATTTAACAGATGATCAGATGTCAGCAGGTATTATGTCTGCCATGCACATTTTTCTGAGGCTCATAGTTTGCCAGAATTTAGAAGGGGTCTTACAGTTGATGCGTTCTCTACTATAAATGTTCCTTGTAAGTTTTACAAGAACAATATTCATTTCTTTGAAATTCATCAATCGTATTGTTTATTTTAAAAGATGATTATGTTTCGTTAGATCAACCAACATATTCTGGAGCAATTAATGTTGACTGTTGAGGAGAACATAAGTGGGTTACTTCTGTTTATTTTGATGAGCCAACATGTTCTGATGCGATGCAGGTTACAGAGGAGGAAGCACTTAAAGGTTTGTAATATTATTCCAACAATAGGTTGTTTCTGGTGGTTATGAAGTCATACGAAAAAAATGATCCAACCATGTAAATGCTCTGGATAAAAACTTTTTTTTTTTAGATGGAGATCACTAGATCAGTGGAATGTAATAGATCCTAACTCAGGTCAAGAGGAAGTTTTTTCAGATGTCACAAAAACTAAATCATTCCATCAGCAGTTAGTGCCCCATCAACTGTTGGTAAAAAATCTGCGGTTATTCCTCCAAGCGTAGCACTTTATAAAAGAAGTAAAATTGGAAGATGCACTCTCATTTATATGAGTGGTGCAATTTGCAAGATTCTTCTAAAAAATAAATTCATTAAGGACTGTGAATCTTGTAGGAATAACCTGCTCAGAAATAATGAATTGGGAACAGATCTAGATTTTATTGATTGTAGAGAGTATGAGGTTGGGCATTTTATCAAACCAGGCAAATGCACTTCTTTCCTATTCACTCATTCATTCAATTATTTGTTTTATTTATTTTAATCCCTAGAATTTGCGAAACAAAAAATATTTCAAAATTACTTCAAAAAATCCTTTTAACAAATATCAATTTAAAAAATTATTAAATGCCCAACACACAACCTTGACTAAGTGATGTGTGAAACAATTGTTAGGTGTTCTTTGTTTTGGTGGTGTAATCAAATAAATAAAATTGCTAATTTAGGCGATTCAAAATTTTTCAAATTTCTCTGAAGTAATCCAGACAAACACTTGATAGATCCAATCAAGGTGCAAGCCAAAAATTCTTTCGATTCAAGAAGGAAACGTAGGTAGAGAAATGCTCTCAAAATATTTTTTAAGAAATTAGGCTTATCAATTTATTTATTTATTCATCAACAACGATACCTAGATGCTCAACATCTGTATGTATCACATGCAATTATAAGTTTTTTACTTTAACAGAAAGAAATATGATTGATATGTAAGTTACAATCATTGAATAATTCAAATTTTCATGAACGAGGAGCAGATTTTTGATATGAATATATTTTGTACACTAGGTGCCTTTGATGAGTATAGAAGTCTTGTAGGATATCATCTGTCAACATCATATATTATTTTTTAAGGGTATTCATGTTGGACTTCTAATTTATATAGTGCCTTGTTGTAAAGTCCTCATTACAAAAGTCCGAGTATTAATTCCTCTAGGGCTTCTAAGACGAGATTGTTTGTTCTCAGAATGTTCCTACTACAGTAAATTATATGTATCAGATATTCATTTCCTATATTTATATATATACATAATTAGTTGACTTAATTTGGCTTAGCAGTCGGTAATAAAAGAAACACTCTTTTTTCCTAGTTTGTCAAGCTTTCGGCTTTATTTAAGCTCTCTTCAGGAGACGCTACAATATGTTGATAATCAGAAATGTAGAATTGAAATGTATACAACTTACTATATAAGTGAAAATCATAATTTTGTATTCGATTGTATTATTATGAATGAATAAATAATTATATTATTAACAGCAATTTTCTTTACTATTCAAAATTCCACCTATTAGAAATTCATTCTCAATGTAATTTAGACAACTTCAACAAAATTGGAGTTTGTTGATTACATTGAAAATGAATTTCTACCAACTTCAAGATATTTTTTTACCACCAAGAACCCAAAGGCAAATTCAAATTTTCGCGCCATTCATCGATAAAGTAGATTTCTATATCTCTATTTATATACTGCTAAAGTTCTGATCGCATCCGCCGCGAAATAGCGCTCAACCATTTTCCGCCTATTAGTGGGGGGGTGTCGAATCTATATAATTCTTTAATCTATGACTGAAGTGTCAGATCTCAGATCAGATGTCAAGTTTTGAAGTAAAATGTTAACCCCATTCAAAATTCAGACCACCGATCCCCTGTCACTTCTGTCATTATCTGTCTAATAATTTTTTTTGCCTAGTCATTTTAAATTCAATTCTTTGGTTCTGTTATCTGTGAACAGATCATTTCAATAACAATTTAGCTTTTATCAGAGTTTTATTATTAAAGATTTATTGAACTAAAGAGAAATGTCTTTGGTAAAAGTAATTAATGATGAAGCACACTTCCAAGCTGAGCTAGCCTCAGCTTCTACAAAATTAGTGGTGGCCGATTTCACTGCTAGTTGGTAATATTTACCCCCTGCACCAATACGGTGTATCTATTATTTATCTTTCCAGGTGTGGACCTTGTCAAAGAATTGCACCTATATTCCAGCAATTGTCAGTTAAATATACTAATGCTGTATTTCTTAAAATTGACGTAGACAAATGCCAAGAAACCGCAGCAGCTCAAGGAGTTTCTGCTATGCCAACTTTTATATTTTACAAGAACAAAGCCAAAGTTGATCGTTTACAAGGAGCTGATGCTGCTTCATTGGAAGCGAAAATACAGCAATACTATGGAAGCCCTGAGGGAGAAGAAGCTGAATCTGTTAGTGGTTATTTGGATTTACATCCATTTATAACTAAAGCGCAATGTGAATGCTTAAATGAGAGTGACGATCATAATTTAGAGCACTGCCTTACTTCTGGAAAGGGATTTTTGCAATCTGACTGTGATGAACAATTAATTATCTCAATTTCATTCAATCAAGCAGTCAAGATCCATAGTATTAAAATTAAGGCTCCTGCTGGTAAGGGTCCAAAGAACTTAAGACTATTCATAAACCAGCCAAGAACCTTGGATTTTGATCAAATGAGTAGTTTCACCAGTGTTCAGGACTTGGAAATCAAACCTGAAGAATTGGATGGTACACCTGTAAATTTAAGATTTGTTAAATTCCAAAATGTGCAGAATATTCAAGTATTCATCAAAGATAATCAAGAAGGAGGTGAAGTTACTCAAATTGACCATATAGCTTTTATAGGAACTCCAATAAACACTACCAATATGGGGGATTTCAAAAGAGTTGCTGGTAAAAAAGGAGAGAGTCATTAGATTTTCCTAAATTAAATTGTTTCGATTTATATTCAGATACAGGCTACTAAAAGTGTTAACAGTTTATTATTTTTATATTTTTTGAAGATTACATCCTCTGAAAAGTGAAATATCCAGTTATTACAAAATCGCTAACATAAAGATTTGAAGAATATTAGAGTTTTTTTCCTTTGGTCATAATGTATTCATAGGACGTTATCTGGTATAACTGAATAAACGAAAAAACAGTATCATCTTCTTTCTGAGAATTGAATATATTCGTACATATTAAGCACACAACACGAATAAATTTCATATATTTATTTGAGTTCAAGATTCTAGAGTGATTCTAGACATGAAATTTCTCCAAAGATGAATTATTCTAAATCTATGTCTTCAGTGGCGCACCGAGGGGGGGGGCTGTCGGGCTGCAGCCCCCCCCGAGCTCAAAAATAAAGGATTGTTTTCGTCGTTTTCGAGTTTTTTTTCTATGTAAAACCCTGATTACTCTCAAGCAGCCCCCCCCGAATGAAATTTCTGGGTGCGCCACTGTATGTCTTAACTAATAAAACCATAGAGAATGAGCAGCAAAGGACTGTCAAATTTAATAGGTTATGTTGAGTTTCTAGGATGATAAAAAAAAATAAACATTTTATATAAATTCAATCCTAAGGCATTTTATGGAGGAAATGGAAACATTTTCTGCTGTAACTTCCACTGGGAAGATTTTTCCTGGAGAATGTAGGAATTGGAAATTCATCAACACTATCTGCAGGTTATGCTCTTTGGAATGCCAGTCAAATGCAAAGGATATATTGCAGAAGAACATTCTGGATATGCTCAAATATTGTTCCTTCCTCTGTCCATCCGAAACTGATGCACTGCCAAGACTCATTTGCTCATCTTGCTTTGAGTCTCTGACTGGGTGTTATGTTTTCAAAAGGAAAATTGAAGCAACAGATGCGTTGTTGAAAAATAAATTGAGAATAAAACTTATTCCCAAACAAGATATACTCGATATTGCTCTTAGTGAGGCGCAAATCAAAAATCCTCAGAATGAAAATGATCTGAAAGCATCTGCTTTGTCCGCAATTTCAAAAAATAATTTAGGAATTGCCAGATTGATAGGATCAAGTGATAAAAATTCTGTATCATGTGAAGAAGATGAAATTAAAGCTAAAGTTAACAGAACTAAAAACGGAAAAGAACAAAAAGCCATTAATAATGAAGACCCCCCACCGTTAGTACCTATACAAATAGAAAAGTCTGAAAGAAAGCTTCTGCCAAAAGTTCCACCTCAGGAACCCCCTCCTTTAGTACCCCTTGGGCCGATTACACATGAAGCTCTACCATCTACAATTGATTTAGGCGAATTTTCAGAGGATGTGCAAAAGGAAGAACATTTTAATTTAGAAAGTTCGGAAAAGAATCCTGCAAAGTTATCTGACCAAACTAAGACTTTATTCTGTAACATTTGTAGAAAAGAATTTAATGATGGCAAGAAACTGATCGGACATTTGAAAGGTCACATGGTTCCCAAGAACTTCGCTTGTAAAATCTGTGGAAAAAAATATCCAAATCCCAGCACTTTCCAAATACATATGAGGTCCCATACAGGAGAAAGACCATTCAAATGTCCTGTTTGTAATAAAGGCTTCACCAGATGGGCTGGAGTTGTGAGCCACATGCAGAGCCACGAGGACAACAGACCTTTCAAATGCGATTCTTGTGACCAGTCGTTCAAAATTTTATCCAATTTGGAAAGACATAAAGTGTTACATTCTGAGGTTATGCCATTTTGTTGCAACTATTGTGGAAAAACTTTCAGTCAGTCAGCAAACCTACAGTTACATATAAGGACTTACCACACAAAGGAGAGACCTTACTTGTGTTCGGAGTGCGGTAAAGGTTTTGTATCATCGACAAGACTGAATCGTCATATGTGGGTTCATAGCGGGTACAAGCCATTCCTCTGCAAAATATGTTCGAAAGCCTACTCAAATGCTGGCGATTTGCGGAATCATGAAAGTAGCGCTCATGGAGATGGCGATTCAGATAAACCATACGCTTGCAATTTGTGTGATAAACGTTTCTTTTATTCGTGTCGCCTGAACAAACATTTAAAAACACACCAGAGACCTTATGCATGCAGTCAGTGTAGCAAAACTTTCCGATCTAGCAGTGTTTTGGACCAACACTTTACAAGTAAACATTCTGAAACTACTTGCACGAATATCAGTGATTCAAGAACTGGAGTGATTTAAATATAAATTGTACTAACTGATGATGTTTGGTATTCCGTCTGGATTTACGATGGATATTTTCATTATGGATCATGGGGAATAATTGAAATATATAACTCAGTCCACATTTTATTCAGAAATTCTTCGAATACTACCTTACAGGTTCTTTCATACTTTTAAAATTTTTCAACATTTCATTAGTTTCTTTTTTGATTTTATTAACTTGATCTCTAACAGTATCATTTTTAAATTCTATTTTACTATTCTCAACATTATCCACTTGTTCAACAAACAATTGTTCCACAGACAACAATTTTTTTGGTGCATTAAAATTGAAAGGAAACTTGGGTTTCCGTTTATTGATTTCTATAATTGAAAGTAAGCCCCAATTTGAAGATTTTGAATCTCCTGATGATTGCAACATCCACGCAGCATTCTTCACTTCTTCCACAAACCTGTTCAACTCTTCTAAACTGACATTTTTGCTTACGTTCATTCCTCTTTCCAACGGATTCACAATATACAGAGCACTATTATCTGGTTTCGATAAAGTTGCAGCTTCATATAAACACAATGCTCTGGTCTTAAAATCGAACTGAGAATAAAATTCGAAAAATTCGCATAGGAGACTTTCTAAATTCTCAGTGTTTGAAACGATGAATGGCAGTTTATTAATATTTCGGAGAAATGTGCAGTCCACCCCTTCTTCTGTCACAAAGCAATCCGTTGGACCTATTGAAGAATATTCCTGGTTATTCATGTTATTAAGTAATGATGGTTTATTCATATCTTGAGACCAGATTATATTGTCTATGATGGCCTTTTTCATCGGTTATTGCATTTTTACCCTAGGATTTATACAGTACAACTTCAGTAGTCCGGGCAGATATCGGACCGGGACGTGCCCGAACCATCGAGGTGCCCGGATTACTGGAGTGATTTGAATTTATCATATAAAACAACTTAAAAATGATCAAAATTGAAGTTTATCGATCAAAACTAAAAAAAAATGATTCTTATAAATAAAACCAAAGTTTACAAATTTCTAATAATGAAAATAAATTATACGTATACGATTACATATAATATATGTACTGCCTACTTTGCACTATGAATATGAATAATAAATATATACAAGAACATGCACCATCTGCCTTGTCTTCTATTTTTTTGAAAAATATGAATCAATTTTACTTTTGGATCATTTTTGATGTATAAATATCAGTGGCTTCGTTTTTGATCCTTTTCAAAAGTAACAAGTTTTCAAGGAGAAGATTCTTCTCTTCACTCCTGATGATGCGGCCAGCGCCCTATGACGTTTTCAACCCGTCCTACAACTGTTTTGTACAAGTTCAGACAAGAAAATTATACTGTTTTGCATATGCGCCCGGATTTCAGAGGTGAAAATTTCTAACTGCCCGAATCAAAGCAGTGCCCGAATTACTGGAGTGCCCGGGCTAGCGAGTGTCCGAACTACTGAAGTTGTACTGTAGTTTCTTTATCAAATTTTACGATATTGTCAACACTTTGAACCTTCATAGATGCATAGAATCCTAGGGATTCTATTGATCTAAGTTTTTTGGATGCATTTGTAGCATAGAACTTACATTATAACTATAAGTTCTATGACTTGTAGTCATAACAATTCCTGAACAGATAGGGATGGACATAGATGCATAGAATCCTATACATCTATGAACGCTACTCTGCTGTCAATTTTTTTGAAATCAAAAATTCTATTCAAGAAGTGGATATTTCAAAAACAAATGATTGTCGATTGATGATCCATATTTTCTACATTTTCAATGTATGTGTCAGCGTATTCATATTGCATTTAATCTGGTCTCTATATCATGAACTCAGGGTGTGAATTCATTGAATCATAGCACATAAATGAAAAATCATAATTTTTTTCTCAATTTTCATCAAGGTTTTGGATCTTTTTAAAAACAGGTGAAAAAAAAATTCATAAAAGGTAACTAAGATGAATTTTTGAAAACACAAGTTTTTCCATCAAATCTGTTCAATTCTTTCGGAAATGTGAAAATATGAAACTATAATATTTCTGTTTATCACTGACCTGCAGATTTGACCAGTGTTTTCAATGCAGGCAAGACTGGAGCTGAGTGTAAAGGTCTCTGCAAGAATGCTAAAACAAGCAATGTGAGTGAAAAATTGGTTATCCAGCGTCCCGGAGTGCTATTCGTTAGTCCAACTTCTTTGGCCCATCTTCTAATGGCGAACACTAGAGGTCTTACTCTTGGATCTGAGGCACCCATAATATATAAAAAATCTGACATGTGTACTCCAGATCTGAAAGTTTCATCATTTTTATAATTCCAACTTGAAGGCTGCGAAACTCAAGCTAACTTACACGTTAGACATCGATAAATCACATTCTACGTTTGTAAACTGATGTTTATATTTTATTATAGGTACTCTAGCTTGCAGGATTTTCCTAACTCTTGTGCATCCTGGCAGAAATAAATTCAATATATCACCAACTGTCTCTAGATTTCTTGGGTTTAGAGTTTTATCCACCCCCGACGATCCTTTGCAATGAAATATAAATCCGCTATCTGATGATGCCTGAAGAAATTCAATTGACAATTTAATCATGATATTCTCTATATTTCCTGTTGCGACCAATAAAAAATGTAATACATTATTCCTAGACCTCCAACAGAGTAAAATTGAAATATTTCATAATTATCACAACAATGCAATAGTTTTACCTTTTGATTATTTAGAGTTAATACAACATCAAGATCACAACCCATTTTTCCAAAGCCATTTACTGAAGAACCAAAAGGAAGGACCTCAGCAGTAGGAAACATTCCAGATAGAGCCAACTCTATCTGTCTTGCTGTAAGGAACCTTAGCCTTGATTCCAAATCAGTAAGTCTGGACATCTCATAAAGTCCATATATTTGATCGCTCATCTGAAATTACATTAATATCAGATAAACGAAACCATATTGAGATCTTAAAAGCCATACATTATCACAATTTTGTAATGTTTTCTGAATTTTATCAGTATCTACAGGCTTCAATCCATCTACGATGGATAATTCAAATTTTTTATTATTTTTTTCAGAAAATTTTCTAGAACCAGTTCTGAACCATAAGAACTGCGATAGGGTGGGACAAATGAAATTATTTTCCATGAAGGTACCTGATGCTAATGCAGCTTGGACTCCACCTAATTGTTGAAACTCTACTAAAATGAAGTCCTGAAAAAAGTTCTCATTTTAACTTACAATTCGAAGAAATTTTGAATTGATTTTCAAAAATATAAACTTATTCAATCACCATTGGCTTGTCTCCAGCAGTATAATGGAACATTTGTTTGATGTTACCAAATGAACTGCAATACGAGTAGAATTCTTTTAATATTTGAGAAGACTGTACTTGTACGATAATGCTTTTTTTAGCTTCAGCCCTTCTTTTTCGGATTTTCTCTTTAAACGTAACAAAACCTCCATTGACATCTAAAATAATCAACATGTATAAAAGGAAAATTATTCAAATTGAAGAGTGTTACCATCGGTTTCTTTTTGTTTGGCATGATTATCGAATGAGAGGTAACGTGAAAAGTTGAAAAGCTTTTCTTTGAATTTAGCATTTTTATATCCTACTTGAAAATTTTTGGAAGTAACTTGTTGGAATATTGACATTGTAAAGATCCTAAATTGTTAGGTTAAGGCACAAATTTGACAAATTATGGCATAGAAAAAGAATGTTAGATATTGCATAGAAAAAATTAGAGGAATGCTGCTCTGTGACCTGAACAAAAGACTTTATTTATTATTGCAGAGATTATTCATGGCCTACTGTTTATTTTGTTTTGTACCTACAGGAATTTTTCCTTGTAGGAATAACTTTAACAGAAGAAAAATAATTTTTTATGAGTTCTGTGTGAAACACCTGCAATTTAAGGATATTCTGTGCCTCTCCTGCTTCTTCAGAAACAGAACCGTGACGCCATTGTTATTTATTTGTTATTCACAATTACCGCAGGAAAGAATTAACGTCGGCCGTCCGTAGTTACATTTTCTGGAAAAAGGTGAAAGTAATTTGGTCGTTTTATTCTCGAAAGCCTTTCAACAAGTCATTTAAGGTCAAAATTTCGTCCGAGTGCGATTAGAATATATAGAACAGTTCGATAAAAATAAAAACACAAAGTGAAGGAAATTCAAAGATCCAATGCTTTTAGACGATGTGTTGATGATTAGTAGTGTTCTAATGCCATCGAAACAATCAAACTCAAATTTTTCGCAGTGTGATTGATATATTCATTGTAGTGTAATTCAGGATTAAGAGTAATAATTAAAAACGGCAGCAAATATGGTAAAAAGGTATGTTCTTCCTTTTTTATCATGTATCCCGGCCTTCTTTGTTTTTGGATGAGTTTTCGCGTGAATGTCTCTGAAAAATAAAAAACACATTTTTCCTGTCCTGTCTTGTTTTCCTGCATGTTTATTGAATTAGGGTTTTCGTATTAGTGGAGGAAACTAGACATCTGACTTTCATTAACTCTAAATAAGGATTTTTTCCATTGAAAGGTTCAAATGAGCTGAATTGCAGTAAAAGTGCAATTAATAGGTATCATTTCCTGAGTTTGAGTGCAACAACAATACATGTCGGCAAATGTAAGGTACTATTTTGCAATGCTCAAAAAACTCTGAGGATATGATCTGATGAATATCAAAATGAAAAATGATGTGTTTATTCTTTCCTTTTTAAACCCACTTGATCAAGGTTTGCTAGATTTATGGAATTCTGTATCTGAAGAATCTAAAATAAAATTTTCACTCGTAATATACAAGGTAATATTTTGAAAATTGAACAATGTACCTTGGCTTTTTCTCCAGAAATTATAAGTTTATTCCGAGGTTTATTCTCTATAAAATACGATACTACTCTTTACTAGAATTCAGAGAATAAGAGATGCTATAACTTGTTGAAAATCAAGTAGTCAGCTGTCAAATTTTATTAAGTAGGCTGGTGGCAAATGAAGGCAGTCGACGAAGTCGAGTTCGGCGAATCGTCGAGTGAATAATAGCCGTAATATGCGAGTAGAATATTCATCTTTGTCCACTACTGTTCAATAATTATTTCGATGTTCAAATTTCTTATAATTTAAAGGGGGTTTCCTCCTTTCAAAAAGAAATAACTTGTAGAGTATGCGGCATTGAATGAAAATTATTTGTGACAGTTTATATTAATCGCCTCGACTCTCAAGCAAATCTGATTAATAATGCAGCACTGTTCACAACGTTAAGATTGGTCTTGTGCAATAATTTCCTGTATAATAGCAGTGTGAAAACCATATCCGATAAGAAACGAGGTTGCACAGTAAATATTTTGAAATCTCAAACATTATCAATTATCATATTTCCATTATTTTGGCGTATAGAAGTGCATGATTATGATTTCACAACATGAATTTCATTGAGGTTTGTATGTATGAATACTGGGAAATATAGGAAGGCTAAATCGAAAGAAATGTTCTCCCAAAGCTTGAATGCAAAGTTCTGTTTGCAAGTTGCAGGTCTAACTCAATGGTAAAAACCTCATAGCGATATATCTATCATTTCCGAGTTGCTATTTTCTTGTCAAGAATTCTTCAATTCTGTGCAACCATTTCTTAAGTACATTTTCATAAAGATTTCAGTTTTGGCATTAGATTTGCCGAAAATTGTACGGAACAATAGAAATGTTCAAATGGAACACCCTATAAATTTTTTGCTGAGCCAAATCATAATTGAACATTTACCATTAAGAAAAAAGTTGTATTATGTTTTTGACCGCGTCGTCCAAAGCCCACTTGTTTAAAGCCGGCCATAGACATCGTTATTTTTCATCCGTTTATAACGCCGCGATACGAACCGTCCCGGCAAAAGCGCCAAAAACCGATGTGTATGGCGAAAAACCGTCGGTACGAATCGTCGGTACAAATATCTGCCGATGCTTGATTTTTGTCACGACGGTTCATCGGTTGTCGTGCCATACCGACTGTGTGTGGGGATTTCGTCGAGAATCGGCGGTTATTTTCCATTAGCGTAGTACAAGTCGCGTCCTTTCCACAAGTGCGTCTACTTCTGCTGTTTCTTAATCACTTCTTCTATCACTATTTTTGACCGGGATGGATCAGAAGACGGCGAATAAACAATTAATTGTGGATTTCATCCATTTGGACAGGTTGCATCCTTGTCTATGGCGAATTAAATCAGCAGAATACAGGAATAGAAACAAGAAGAGGGAAGGTTATGTAATATTATTGAAAAAATATCATGAATTGGAAGGAAGGCGCTGATATTAAAACAGTGAAGAATAAATTTGATTCTTTTTTATTCAGCACCGAAACCGCGGCCGCCACTGCTAAGAGATGTTTCCTCTTTCATGACGTGCTTAATCGTGAACGACAGTAAAATAACGGGAAGAATTTACCGAAGTGTGTGGGCAAAACAGTTCTGCGATATGACTCGGCGGTTCGAATCGCGGCGATGAAAACGGATGAAAAATAACGATGTCTATGGCCGGCTTAAAGTGGTGGCTGCAATACGAGTGAAAATTTTAACAATGTGCGTTCACAAATGACTGCAGCAAAATCAAGTGTGGTATATTTTTGGAATGGAAATTTCAAGCTCTACTGGGATTTTCTTCTATAAATAACCGATATTAGTGACACCATTGAATTCTAAGTGAAAGCTTCGAGTCTTGTCGAGTACTCAGAGTAAAAGGGTTTAATATTTTCATTTCAGAAGTACTTCTGAAATAGGAGGAACACTTCTAAGTCCCTAATTTTTATTAAATCTTGAGCAAACAGTAGGAGCTCTCCCCAGGGCGCTCTTGTCTGTATTGTGGTGTTTGCTATATCCGTTCCTTTTTTTCTAGATCGGATGGCACCGATTTACCAATTCTTGAAGAACAGGAAGGTACAAATTCCGAGAAACCGAAGCAACCTGTGAAATATGGAGAACTAGTCATTTTAGGGTGAGTACTTGGCAAAGGGCCCTTGAAAGAGTTTTTTATGGGTTGTTTCTGTTTATTTCAAGTGCTTCCAAACAGGTTCATCTCAAATTTCTAGCTTTACCTCCCACAAATCTGGAAACTGAACATGTTTCCCGATATACCAGAAATCTGGCTACGATAACTCAACAGACCCCTGCCGAAGCATGATAGTACCCTCGCACGGCATAATTTATTATGATCAGAATACAGAAATTAATTTACCAGCCACAATTTTTTAACTGCTGATCACCCGCAAAGAGAAATGAATGATGCAGTTGTTTGAACTGTTCCTGTTCGAAATTCAATGGATCGTTGAATTGTTTTAATTAATCAGTATGTAGTTTATTTAACGATCGGAGTTTAATGAAATTTATTTAATTGCTCGTATGAATTATTCAGTTATTCATTATTCGTTCATAGTGTGCATTTCGTATGAAACGTATTCCTTTGGATGGTGGTAAGGAATTCGTGGAACAAGTGAATGTTCGTACAAGGAAGTTGGTGGAAGTATTGTTGATATCAAGGTGGAAGACCTCTCCAAATATTTGCCGCAAGATAAAGTCGTTTTGTTTGTTCGCAGGGTGCATCTCGACTTATAAAGCCTGTTTTGCGTTAACTTCAATCTAATTTGATGAAGGAGTTACTCAATTTTTCTTTTAAGGGTTTTTAACAGTGACGTTTCGAAGAAATTTCCTTTTTGGGGTTCTCTTTGTATTGTATTAGCGCGTAGCAGGTTGAATTATTGGTGGATTGAGACGTGGAAATCTTCTGTTTGGATTGTTTCGTGTTTTTGATTCCCTGGCGTGAATCATATCAATTAAACTGTTTAGGTTTTTCAGAATGATTCATGTTTCGGGCAACAAACATATAATTTATGGTCGGTCTTCAAAGATACCAGCGATTCGAATTTACGAATTATCTTATCTGAAAAAGGTATAAATAGCCAGGCCCTATCGCTTTTGAACTTCGCTTTGCGGTATAAGATGAAATAAGTATTCCAAACGTGGATGGATAAAGAAAAAACTTTTGCTGATTTTCGCAAAAATTCTTGCCATATCGAACCATTGCACAATTTTCTTCCCGGTACATAGTTTATTATAAGATATACCTAATCATCTATACTGCTCCACAAGAGTTAGGGATATCGAATTCAATCGTTTTTAAAAGTATGTAATCTTCCAGCAAATCGCTGTAAAATCATTTAAAACTCAATAACAACTTGAATCGATCCAATAAAAATCAGTATGAGACATTTCGTCAATCTGGTCGCCTTTTTTCTGAAGTTTGGTTCTTTGCATATGCTTCATGAATGTTCTTATTTTGAAATGAAGTCAGTTTATCAACGGCTTCGATTTGAAACGAGTTTTCTGAAAATGCCAAGACGTAAATTAACGAACGCTGAGGCTTATAGGGCTATCGGAATGCTACAGGGTGGCTTAACTCAGGTTGTTGTAGTGGAAAGGCTCCAAGTCAGCCAAAGTGTGATATCTCGACTTTGGAATAGGTTCAGGGAGACAGGTTCCGTGTTGGAAAGACCAAGGCTTGGTGGGCGACGAAAAACAACACCTGCTCAGGATCGTTTCATCACCGTTTCGGCGAGAAGAAACCCTACATCTACGTGTAGAATGCTACGGAATACTCTTCAAAATGCAGATGGGGTCCAAGTTTCCATCGAAACTATCAGACGACGTTTGAGAGAGACGAATCTAGGTTCTAGACGTCCATTAAGAGGATTTCCATTAACACGTGACCATAAGCGTCAAAGACTGGAATGGGCAAGGCAACATATCAATTGGAACGATCGATGGCGTAGTGTCCTTTTCACTGATGAATCCAGATATGGACGATTTTCAGATTCTCGAAGAATAAGGGTATGGACAATCCCACGCATACCCCGTAATCGTCGCTATGTCCAAGAAGTCCATCCATTCCGAGGGGGTAGTGTTATGGTATGGGCCGGGATATGTTTCAACGTGCGCACAGATCTACACATTTGTCCTGGGAATATGACCGCTTTACACTATAGGGAGCATGTCGTTGACAATGTTGTGCCAAATTTTCAAGCTGCTATTGGTGAAACTTTTCAATTTCTAGACGATAACGCTATAGACCGCACCGTGTAGCCATAGTTGAGAATGCGCGCGAGGAGCTTGGTATTCCACATTTACCAATACCTCCGCACTCACCAGATTTGAATTGCATAGAACATGCATGGGATATGCTCCAAAGAAGATTAGATAATCATCAACCTACCCAAGAATCCTTAAATGATCTGAGAGAGCTTCTGCCATGTTTATGGAACTAAAAATGTTCAACAACCTCGTGTGTAGTATGCAAAGAAGATGTCAAGCTGTTATTGATGCCCGTGGAGGCCATACATTGTATTGATAGTCTTAAAATGCTTGAATTCTCTGGGAATAAAATTTCGGTATTTTACTCGATTTTTCTTAACCACCCTGTATACGCTGCAGACCTACCGGCTAAAATTAATTTGCAACTTGAAATCATATTAATATGAATTTTCACCACAAAAATCTTATTTTAACTATATTTTTTTGCAATTTAAGTCAATATCCCTAACTCATGTGGAGCAGTTTATTTAGTACTAGCTGGCCCGGCGAACTTTGTTTCGCCTAAATGATACCTACTTACGGTGGATTTCACAAATCGTGATTACCATCGCCATCTAGTGGCGATAATATCAAATGTAGTACCTTCACGACTACGCTACAGTGTCTAGATAAGAGCCATTAACCGTAGCGGCACCTAGTGGCCTTATTCGAAAGGAGGAAAAGCATTTCCTACATAAACAAATTTTTAATCGAATTTTTCAAAGATTTAATGTATTTTATAATAACCAGGCCGTAGACGAATCCATAAATGAAGTTTCATAACAAACAGTTCATCCGATCTCGAGTTATAAATGGTGTAACCAACAACTTTGTTTTATTTATATAGATTTATGCGAATCACCTGTTAACGTCTGGACTCACCATGTACACCCTGTGTACAGGGGCAGGTGTTTTCGGTGATTGAGATGGTCATTGGTAGGAAAAGAGTATTGGGACGATTTTTATATACAATGGCGCGTGAAATAGGTTATGTTTTTAGAGATACGACAGATGTCAGAACAACAGAATCTTCTCTGTAGACGTTTCGTGAGATTGATTGACCGTATCGTTTTCACACTCAATAGAGTCGAATTACCGGTTGAGATCGGAGAACAAGAAATCGATTTACTTTTTAATCCTTCGCTAACGAGAAAGTATTCGCGGATTCCATGCCTCAGCCTGCACTTCTTTGGCATCTCGCGGTCCAGTTTGAGGTCAAAGAAATTGAAAGAACGTCCCAACGACATCAACTCCGTTTACCACTGTTCCTTGTTCTGTCGCCGCGCTATCATTCAAAACTAGTTATTTATAAACTCTTAATCTTATTTATCATTGCATTCGCTGCAAGAGTTGATTGACACCATGAGAGTTGATTCAGTTCTTCGGGCACCGAGGCGCGTGGCTAGATTGTCGTTTTCAAGATATCACCACTATTCCAGACTTTTTAAAACCTTTATTTAGTGATTCGATCAAGTCAAAGTGGATTTCTCATTCGATATCAAGCATTTCTCTGAACGGTAACAATGAGAACAGAAACAACACCTGGGAACGGTTGTCTGAAAGCACGCATGCCTTTATCAACACTGTAAGAATTGTTGAGACAGTGATTAAGAAAATTACAATGGAATTTAGCGAGCTGTTGAAATTATGGTTGATCCCAGCGGTGGATCTATGATTTCACAATCAGAAGTTTCGTGATAATGAACGGCAGGAACGGGTTTCTCACCAAGGACGATTATTATTTCAAAATTGAATAAAATACGAAACATTTGAGGTTGAAGAAAACTCTTATTATTAGGTGGGCAACTAAGCCCACTTTATTCTGAAAATGAATCATTCGAAGTACTGTCCATTGGGGCGTTGTCTTGTAAAAACAAAACACCTTTGGATAGCTTTCCGCGTCTTTTCTCTTTAATTTTTTCCCGTAGAGTGGTCAGTAATGTCGAAAAATTAATCATGATTACTCCATGGCAATCCCAAAAAACTGAAGCAAGAACTTTTCCAGCAGATTTTTGGACACGAAACTTCTTAGGTCTTGGAGAACCAGAGTGTCGCCATTCCATCGATTGTTGCTTTGTTTCTGGATCGTAGAACTGCATCCAAGTCTCATCCATGGTAACAATTCGGTTTAAGAAGTCTACATCGTTTTCAAATCGAGCACAGATCGAACGCGATGCTTCTACCCTTGCACGCTTTTGGTCAACATTCAAACATTTGGGGATCCATTTTGCAGAAATTTTTCTCATGTCCAAATTGACGTGAACTATATGATGAACGCGTTCGTATGAAATCTTCAGTGCTTCAGATATCCGTTTTAGCCCAATTCGACGGTCTGATAAAATCATGTCATGAACTGCATCGATATTTTCGGGGACTGACACAGAAACTGGCCTTCCCGATCGGTCATCATCTTCAATGGAAAATTTACCTCTTTTGAAGCTTGCAGTCCAATTTTTCACGGTCGCATACGAAGGACATTGATCACCAGGGGTATTGAGCACATCTTCGTAAATCTGCTTACCTCTTAACCCTTCTAAATACAGGTACTTGATGATGGCTCGATACTCCAATTTTTCGATTTTTACAATTTCGGTGAACATCTTTTTTTTCAATTTATTGCGTAACTCTGGTTCACTTTTTTGAAGTCGAACTCTACACTGACACTTCTAATAAGTTATTGTTCGTTGATATGGTATCGCAGCAATATTTTGTTTATGCATGGAACTGGTCTAGGCTAACTAAATATCAATACATCCTCGTAGATAACACCGACCTGGTCTCACCAAATACACATAACCTTCTCATTCTCTCTGTATATTTGGACCTAGAATCAGGACCGAGCAGTCCTTTTGCTTCAGTTCATAAGGAACCCAAGTTCCCTGTTCTTGAATCATTCCCAACGCATGGAGTCGCTTGGAAATGGTCACTCCTGATGCTTTTCTTGCGTTTGGCACTGTTTCTGATCGAGCAATAGCTCCAATTCAGCGTCTTCGAAGGTTTTTGGCCTTCCTTCACGTAGAAAAATCCAAAGCTGGATGATTCTCAACTTATTGGGGGCCCATGAGATGAGCACCAAACTTGTGTGCCCTTATCTCCATAGTAACGTTGGAAAATGTGGATTTGCACCATCTTGTTGGAAACACAAATGACATCTAGTGACGTTTTAAAACCATATCGCTCCTAATTAAAATTTTTATTTTCCAGTATTCTTCTCCTATTTTAAATAGAAGTAATCCACATTTCGGATACGATAATTATTGTCGGAACGATAAATCAAAACCGACCATGAACCGAATGGCCAACTAATAGCACACACCCGAAGAATATTAATGGAATTGGTCGAGTTTCCACTTCCGGAACTCATTGGCCATTCCAACTACTTAGGCATACGATGAGGCATGAGGTTTCAAGCGAAAGAATCATAGCAGCGACCGTTTCCAGTTATTCCCCGGTTTTGCTACATCAACCGGAGGTTACATAACGGACCACGTCAAAATTATCAACGATCATGAAATATGACCGACCCGCTAGCAAGACAATAATAGTCTTGTGCAAATTTTTTATATTTCTGTCGACTCAAGACCCACAGGGGAAGGTTCATAGACTAATGAGGTACATTTCCGTCATTTGTATCGACGTAAGTCTTACGGTTTTTGCAGCGCACGTGAAAATAGCTGATTATGGCTGATTTTTTTGTAATTATTGAAGTTATAGAAGGTATCCTTGATTTTTTTTCCGGTGAAAAGTATAGCCTATGTCACTCAGGGATAATGTAGCTTTCTAAGACTGAGAGAATTTCTGGAATCGGTCCAGTAGTTTTTGAGCCTATTCGTATCAAACACACAAAAATACAAATCGTTCCTCTTTATAATATTAGTATGGAGAAACATCCGATCATTCATCTAAAAAAAAATGGGATTTTTCTTCGAATGTCAAAATAACACCTTTAATTGGAAACCTTTCATGATCCGAACTCAAAATTGAATTGAGGAGACCTACATTCTTCGTTTCCTATCGGCTAGGTGGCGATGAGCACGGTAAACAGTGTGTTATTGCCATAATCAAGTTAGAGCGAATGTGCGTTGGCGTCACCTTTTTAGGTCAAAGGAATGATGACTTACAATGAAATCCGGCTGTAAACGCCTGAATAATAGTCTCTATCGGACGAACATCGATCGGAAACGGCTTCCCGCAAGATCCAGGAAGTCTACACTCAACGACAAAAATACCAGCATTACACTCAGAAAACTACATTATTTTGCCATATTCCGAATCTACCTCCTCTGAAAAGCTTCCATACGAAGCCAGTAACATGCAAATTGGATACATTCAGAAAGAAGCCGCTCTACAGCAATAGATCGCTCTATTTCCAAATTCATTTCTACCCGAAAAGGCCACTTTAATGTGTCAGCCTGCCACCGTAGAAATGGCATACTTCTTGATACTTCTCTAGAAGTGATCATGAACGAGGTCACTGAAATGCGGGAGATGGAGGTGAAGGTAACGATTGCGACAAAAGGTCCAACCAATTAGCATCAGTAGAACGAAATTTGCGGTTCAATTTAATGATAATGGTTCCGCATCATGTCAAAATTCAATCAAGCTGCGAAACCGTCGTCGTGCACTTGGCAATTGTAATGTAATTGGATTTGTAATGAGGAACGGAATAGGACCCGGTCGCGGTGTGATGGGTAAGTTACGCATAGATACACGAAAAGATGGCAGAGTATTTTGGGACGAAAACTTTGAAGATTTGAAATACATACACACACACAACCAAACCTAAATGGAACCATCCAGAATCTAATTGAGATTGTTCATTGGGAAGCATATCTCACTTTTCGAGCAGACTTAAAGCTATGAATGCATAGAAAAACCCTGGTGTAACGATTCCTTACTGAAAATTGTAGATCAAATCGGCACTCGATTGTAGTTCCGGATTGATCCGCAATATTTCACTGTCGTGGCGCTAATTTCTTTGTGAAATAGGTTCTGTTTTTAGAGATATGACACTTATGACAGATGTCTTTATTGTGTTTAGGAAATACATGTCAAAAATTCAATAAAAACTTAAACTTTCTATGGTCCCAGATCAAAACGTGTATTAATTTTGAATGTCATATAAGATTGTGCTTATGGAAAAACACTCAGATTTTCTATCGACAAGGTCTTAGACAAAATCAAATCAGTACCAACACCTGGTTTTCTATGCATCCATTCTATAACCATATTTCAATTGAAATTTGACATAAATGTGCGAATATTTATCGTAACATCTCATCAACAATCGACAGCTGTCGTCAAGGACGGCTTTGGGAAAAAGAACGTAACGACCTATTCAAACATAATCTATATTATTCACGGAACTCGGAAGAAGAGATGATAGAACAATGCATCCTTGAGTTCCGCTCCAAATATGCCCAGAGCAGCGTTATTACTTGATTTACGTAACGCCGAAATGACAAGGAGGTAACTTTCGTAACGAGAATCTGGAAAAAGCGAAAGGTTGTACTGTCGATCGAAGCTGTTTTCGACAGATTCAAGTTCAAAACAGTCGTTATGAATGCATAAATTAGACGTTTCCGGTTTATGTCGATATGGAAACCACGGGCTTTATACAAGCCGTGATATGCTTTGTGGCAACGCCGTATTTCTGACGCAGTGTGGGAGTGATATGATTGACGGAAGGGTTGATTGATCCTTTCTTTACGATATTGCCATTCTTTTTAACCAGTTTCTGGCTAACATGCCGAACGAATCAACCTATTTCTGGTTGAAATATCTGAATTCTGCTTTCCAATGTTCTTCCTTTCATTTTGAATACTTTGTTCCTGTGATATACATATACCTGGTAATTTCAAATGAGTTTGGCTGCGTTTAATGCAGTGAGTCGAACATTAAAGAATTGCTAGGTCATTAGCATCCGACTAGAATTATTCGCCTTGGAAAATGGATCCTCTTGAAACGTTATATATACCCGCAGGCATCGTATAAACGACAAGGGTCGCTCGTGGAAATTTGAAGACCATCTTCCTGTTTGAACGGAACACATCGACTTTTTATTTCCCTCGTCAACAGTTTTATAATGCTCCATAATTCAGAGTATTATAATTCTTTATGTACAGGTCGTTTAAAAAAAGAATTCTAGCCCTTATATTTTGTAGAACGTCATTAACTTCTTTCTCATTAAGTTCGGATCAAAGTAATCAAGGCCGTATTTTGTCTCACCTACAGACACGCAAAAACACTCGTAGTTTGATCACGTAGATTGATCTGAAGTACAAAGAGACCGTTGACCTGTCCATTTGCGTCAGTTAGGATGTGCGGATCGTTTTAATGATGTCACACACTGGGGGAACGCGCAGACAAACACCGTAATCCAATTCTAATCGTCCTCTCATTATGCGTCCTCTGTATAATGAATATAAACGATTTCGGTCCGTTTCAATCCGGTGCGACACAAAGATTTCAGGGGTACGACGGGTCTTTGTTACGGTTGCTCTGAGACTTTTCTGCACTTTGCAGGTTTGAACTTGTCGAGACATCTTGCAACCAGTTATGAGATGTGCAAATTGTGTTGCTTTGTACCTTTGATTTTTTTTAATTTCGTACGGTTCTCAATATGTTCCACAAAATTTATTGAATGGAAGATCCCATTGATTTTCCGACAAAATAAAGATTTTAACCAAGCATTTTCGTTTTATTTTTGATGAAAATTATTCTATATATAGTTCTTGTGCATTTGTGCTCTTCGAACTTTGAAAAAAAACCTTGAAATATTCTCTCGAATGGCAGAAATTAGAAAAATCAGGAGGTTCTATGGAAATCAGTATACGGAAATGGAAACACATACATTTGAAATATGTAATTTTGTTTGAATTATTATTCTATTTGATCTAAAATGAATGAAATTTGTTCTTTATCAACAGAAAAAATCAAATTTGATGAACTTAGCCTCATTGCACTCAACTGCAAAATTTCATGAATATCTTTATGTTAATTTCCACTTGGTTTCATGTTTAATCCCGATACTGTGTAGTGTTACATGTAGGATTTCATTCCGATTAAATGCACATAGTTGTTAAATATATCTGTTATTTTTGAATTTCGTGTGTGGGACGCTTTATATTGTGTCCAAGATAAGTGTGACACTTTTATTTTGCATTTGATGACTTCCATTCCAAGCTTTCGAGTTCTGAATGTGAAACCTTCATCTTATTGTTGAAAAGAAGTGCAAGATTTAGCAGTTGTACCATTTCGTTGAATAAGATAAATGGCCCAATTTAGGCTCAAGTGTTTCTTTGTAGCTTTTCATCCCTCAAATACAAATTGGGGGCGGAACCTTAAAGGGGTTGAGGAGTCAGTACAGAGTTTCTACGGGAGTCGCTAGATAGTTAAGACGGAGGTAGTTATTGCCATTAGAGACGGAATTAGATCTTTCAAGACGGTACCAAATCGGCGGTACAATATAAATTCATTTGTTCGGCGTAAATACGTTTTCTGAACGTGTGTTTGTGAAAAGTGATTAGTGTAAGACGTATACTCTACAAGTGTAGATTATTGTGTAAAATTAAATCTGTAAATAAACTATATATAGACAATTTGACTTTTATTGATTCTTGGGAGAACTGTAGAAAGCGATAAAAAAGTAAAATATAGGTTTGTCAGCCAATGCTGAGGTCATATTCCTATACGACCGATAACAAACCTACATACATAACCAATCCCTATCGATAATCGCAAAATCGGAAAATTTTCGTCACAATTGTTTCCTGAGGAGTGCTCCGATTTTAAATAACCGGAAATGAAACAGTGAAACGTATAAGACAAATATGTATTTACGAACGCTAATGTGTTATTTGTCATACGTTCAGTTTTTTTGGTTTAATTATTCTCGGAATATAGAATTGAAGAACAGGATATGACTAATACGAGAGACAATTAACTTCCTACGTTGGGTCGTGGTTTCAATAAATTCTTTATTTTTTATTTATCATGAATTCGTCGATTTAATTTCGCACTGCATTATTTTATACGTGGTGTCCCAGAGTAGGTGTAACAAACTCATAGAGTAGGTGATTGAAGCTTTTCCTGAAAACTTAATAAGTGAAATGTTTTAAAGTAATATATTATACAGGGGGTCTTTGACTTTCCATTCAAATTGAAGAAGAATTTTTCAGTATTAACCATGGTATTTTTTTATTGATATTTTTATTATTTTAATGGGTCGAGAATTGTTACTTCCTATAAGTGCTTGGGATATTAATGGTAATTTCCCAGGGGAGTAGGTAGTAGAAAAAAGACATATCGAAGAATTTTTTCCCCGGAGTTTTTCCTACCCTGAAAATTTTTTCCTTCAAAGAAGTAATAAAAGGCGTTATAATTTCATGAAAAGAAGACGCAAGGCTATGTTTTGGATCTCTCTGTGCTGCCTGGGTGGCCATATCGATAGAAAAACGGCAATTATCACGAAAATCGATTATGCTCGCTTGACGACGAACATTTTCACGTAGTCCGGTAAAAAACCGTGAACTAAATATACCGAAATTGAAAAATCGATGGGGCGAACGCCAGTGTCGTCACAAGGTCGCGGGAAGAATTTCCACACGCAGACAATGCCGTCCTTAAGATAACAAAGAACGGTGGTTGTACACGAAAAGTACTGCGGCATAATATTTACAGTGTGTTGCAATACGGTGGAACTAATTCGTTATTCTGGAGTCGTTCTTAATTATGCGTATTCGTATGTTAATTGAGCATTGTGTCGTTTCCTTAAATGTTCGCAACCGTGACACCGAAATTTAACGGAAACGAGGAGATTGGTCGAATTTTGCAAAGGTCATATGCGATTCCTCCTCCAGAGACATTACATCAGTCTGCGCCCTGTGGTTTCACAATATGTTCATGAAATATTTTTTTTACAAACCTGAGAATCACCATCCAGCATCTATCATTAATTTCTTGGAGTAAAAAAGTAGGATCTCAAAGCATAACCATTACCTACCGAAATAAAAAAGCCAATTCGTCCATATCACGATAGTGATCAGCTCTATTCAAATGTCTTGGAAAGCCAAAATCATTTATTTCCAGCATATCTAAATCGTCCTCATATATGTCATAGATTTCATTGAACCTATTCATAATATCCATATTTTCCATTTTTGAATACCACAATCACAGCAAATAACGCGTTGTTACGACGAACTGGCAGAGAAGTTGTTTTTTGAGGTTATGAATGTTTAAGTCTTTAATAAGCCATGAAATATGACAGCTCAAAATAAGAAGGACTCTGTACTGCTAGTCAGTAGCAGAAAAGGATTCGTGCGCACTGGAAATATCTAACCTAATTTTTCTGTCTTCCAGATATAATGGATACCTGCCACCTGGCGATAGAGGGCGGAAGCGCAGTAAATTCGTCCTGTACAAGAGGCAGGTTGCCAACGGTGTCAAGCGATCGAAACACTACGTTGTTAAAACTCCACATTGCTCACAGGCCATCCTGGATGCCACCCAGCATTCAATCTCCTACACGTTGTCCAGGAATCACGCCGTCATCGTGGAATACGAGAATGACGAGGATACGGACATGTTTCAGGTAATTTCGATGGGTGTAGAATCTGCCTGTGAAGGTGGCCAAAGAGTCGATTTTTTCGACCTTACTGCGTCAACGGTACTTGAACAAATTGGACAGATGTATAGCATCTGCGCAATTTTCATCTGCTTATTCTTTTCACCTGCTCAGGAAGTTCAGAACCAATTGTGCGAATAAAGCCACAAATTTGTGACAATAATCTAGTCTGGATAATTAATTTAATGAAAATATCTTGAGAGTATCTCATAATTTTGGATGAGGTTAAGAATGAATGATCCTGTATATGCTCATTAACTCAACAGATTCTGATATTTCATATCGTAGTCACTCATTTCAGATAGATACAACGCATTTAACAGTTTGTTTTATTTAGCTTTGAACGCCATGTATTCGTTTCAATAAAGATGATCCTTACGGTTCAATAACAAGTGAAAAAGTAAACATCAATTAACGGCATAAACACTCGCTTTACGTTATGAATGTACATGAGGATCAATAACTTTAACGACTGCACCTTCCAATTTTGTTGTGATCGAGCACCGACCATTATCATTTCGATCTTATTGGTGGCGATGTTCCACCTGTTATGAGACTCCCAAGGTTGTCCACAATGTGTGGCATTTACTTCAAGATTGGGATAGAAATGTTTAAAAATCGATTTTTGGTTCATTTAAAAATCTTTTAAAAAACACCCTGTATGCAAGGTCTTCATAAGAATTGCTGAAAACCATGCAACTTGTCATCAATTTTGAGCGCTCGCTATACTTTAAAGAGTTTTTTATATGAAAAATAACTGCTGGGAGGTCTCTGCCAAATTTCAAGAGAATCATTTACTCAAAACCTGCCATTTAGATAAATCCCTTCTCATATGTATACAGTCCTGTGGTATCCGAAGGATTTCTTGATATTTCTCTTCTAATTTTCACTGATTGCTATGAAACTGATCAAAGAAACTTTTAATCATTGGAAAAGGTTGGATTTCTGGATGTGCTAGCACTCAAAAGCTCTGCTTTTCTCCAATATTATATGGTTTGTTTGCAGATTGGCAGATCATCAGAAGCTCCCATAGATTTCATTGTTATGGACACGATACCCGGTGACAAAGCTGCAGATAATAAAGTTATGCAGCAAAGTACAATATCCAGATTCGCATGTAGGATTTTATGTGATAGAAACAATCCAAAAATTGCTCGGATCTACGCTGCCGGTTTCGATACATCTAGGAATATATTTTTAGGGGTGTGTACTCAAAATTAAACGATTCAACGCGTTTGATCCGAATATTTAGATCTTTGAATACGTCGATTATTCCTTCTAGGAAAAAGCGAACAAATGGCAGGAAAACGGAAGGGAAATAGACGGTTTGACAACGAATGGCGTCTTGATAATGCATCCCAGGGGAACGTTTTGTGGAGGAGACGCCAAATGCCGGTACTGGCTGGAAACTTCAGTCGATGGTGGAGTTTTCACAACTAGAGAGTCCCGATCGGCTCAGCAGAAGGGTCAGAAGGTTGACGAAGAAACAAACGTTCTGCAGGATGGTACTTTGATCGATCTGTGTGGGGCAACCCTTTTGTGGCGTTCCGCAGAAGGTCTCACAAAATCACCAGTGAGTCTTCATTAAAAATCCTACTTGAATCTTTTGAATTTTCACTGTCGAATTGTTTCAGAGTAAACGAGATCTAGAAAGGGTTATAGATGAACTCAACGCAGGCAGGCCTCAGTGCCCGGTAGGCTTAAACACACTCGTCATACCTAGAAGAATAACTCTCAACGAGAATCAGCAACAGCCCTACGTTTACCTGAACTGCGGTCATGTTCAAGGGCTTCACGATTGGGGTCAAGACAAGGATTCAGGAGATAGAAAATGTCCAATTTGTCTGGAGGTACGTACAAGAGACTTTGTTTGGTTTGGATTTTTATTAACGTTTATTTTTGTTTTCAGTTGGGTCCTGTCGTGAAAGTGTGTATGGGGTTAGAACCAGCTTTCTACGTCGACACCGGTCTGCCTTCTTTCGCATTCAATCCTTGCGGTCATATGGCCACGGAAAAAACAGTGAAGTAAGTAGAATTTATATAAAACTTTTATTGATAACGTTTGCACTGGCCTTAGGGCTAGTTCCATAATTTCCTTTATCGTTTGAAGTCTCGAATTACGTTCCAAATCAATCTTTAGAGTGAAATGAAACTTCTTCAATCATAAAGTGGATCAACAAGGCTTGATTTTTACCTGCTCATAAACAGCAAACATAACCTACTGCCAGTCCTGTCAGATTTGACAATACAACGACCTGTCAAATGTTTTTGGAGGTTATCTGGTGGTCAAACAATGGGAATTTTTGTTTTTGTTCATATAAACAACGTTGAATTGCTCGATAAATTATGTTATGGGCATACTCTTGTGAAATTTCGGTCAATCCTACATTAATGGTACATCAGAGTAGTGCTAATCGTCAATAATAAGTGCAATTTTGTTCAAAATATTCCGAAATTTATGTTATTGTGCTGTTGTTCAAGTTGTCTCTTTTTTCTTCGATATTTTTGAATACCCTGTGAGTAACTCGGTCTATTACCCACATATCGACAGTCTAACTAGGAAAAGAAGAGAAATGTGTTTAGCAGTGATCAAGAATCATCGAGACCTAACGAAATCTAAGATCAGAAACTGAAGTAAAAATCTATTCGTAGACATTGAAATAAGCTGTATACAGAGTGAAAGTAACACACAAATTCCATATTCACACTATTTATTTTGAAGAAAATGCTTGAACAGGTCAATTTCAACCGATACATTCGAATCACATACAGGTAATGGTAACTTAAAAAAATTTACATGTGTTAATTTCCACCCATAGATACTGGGCCAATGTAGCTATTCCACATGGCACCAATGGTTTCCACGCAGTCTGTCCATTTTGTGCATCACCCTTGTCTGGTTCGCCAGGTTACGTACGCTTAATATTTCAAGATAATGTCGACTGAAGTTCTTTCGGAGAAGTTAAAAACAATTTTTGAATCAGTGTCTAATGTAAATGTTTGGAAATGTATAGACCTTATGTATAGAACTCTTTGAAGCTTTATTTATGTAGACCATTATGGTTTTTGTTCTTTTATTTATTGATCTTTGATTCGGAGTGGTATTCAAGTGTTATGGGAGATTTTCAATTCAATATATCGTGATGAGCAAATGAACCGATTTTCATGCAACATTATGGGACTTGAATTGAAAAATTTGAATAATTATTATATTGGAATGGAGAAGAAGTCCAAGCATTCCCTGATAATAATTGTAAATATGGATACCACTCATCAAATATAATCTTTTTTATCTTGATTTTCAATTTGAATCTTTCGAAATTGGAATCTACCATTATTTTCACTAATTCACTTGAAGATATTTTATTGAATCCGTTGAAATTATGTTTTTCTATTTGCTTTTCAAGTATAAGAATTATATTTTGTATATAAAGAAATCTGCGAAGTCTATTTGTGTAATCAATTCTGAGTTCCAGTAAAATTGTATGTGAAGTGCTGATACGTTCGAATCAAGGTTTGTAAGTGCAAATTCTAAGACTGGTTAGAAATATAATAAGATATTTAAGCATAAGCGATTATATAGTAGACAAAACAAAATTATATTGAATGCAATTTGAATTTTTATAGACAGTTCAACCTACTTAAGGTATGTCAGAATTGGAAGGATGAAGAATTGAAATACTGTAAGTGTGGTTTAGTGCCTCAAGGTATTGCAGAATATTGCAGCTGTAAAAATTCTACTTTGCGTAATTTAGCAATGTCCTGACTTTTGAATTATTTCATAGATGAGAAGACAATACCTATTTTTGATTGAGATACTACGAAAATTTAAGAACGTACAAAGTTGCTTGAAAAATATTGGAACAAGCTTGATTTTCTGCAATGTTTTGTGTGACATTTTGTAACACATCTGAAATTATCGGGGCTGAATGAAAGTGATTATTGATTTTGGATTTTGGCCAATTTTAGGAGTAACATCATTTTTATTTCATTGAATTCTCATTATAATTGAGTTTTGCTATTGCTACTAGGTACATGATTGACTGAACATTTTTTAAGATTTCGTCAATTTCTCAGCTTGAGTTTGTGATAAATTTTAGCATTCAAACTTTGAAGAATTTCCTACTCTTCAATATTTCTTTAGAAGTTGTTCATTGCACTTAAAATTGGCCTACTTATTAAGATATAAGGTATGTATATATTGATTGAAGTGTTTGAAATGTTTACTTAATGAAATCCTAGAATTTGTATTTTACATTCAAACCAGACCATTGAAATTTCCAGCTGTATAATTTGTGACCATAAGGATAGGAATAAATTCAGTAGAGAATAGTGTTTAAGATGCTGTTATAAATATAGTACCCCTCCACACAAAGATTTTTTTTCTGTGCCTGGAACACTAATAAAATTGATATATTTAATTACTTTGAGTCATTAGGTGGTAGCACCTTTTCAACCCTTGAAACTCAAATTCATTTCAATGAAATGATAAGTAAGGAATCCTGTAGGTAGAGTACTCGGCGCGTTTCGTTTTTGAGTGGTATCCCCAGAAGACCTACTCCACTTTATGTAGATTATGTAGATCCAGAAATATAACTTTTCCTTGTATTTCTTCGACTTGGCGTATTGATTCCGCATTTTTTGAGCACTCTGTTTCCGCATTTTTCGGCGCATATTTTTTCCGCACTTTGGACGCATACTGTTTCCGCATTTATGGGCGCAGCAGCTCTGGCGTCTCACTCTCGCATCTCCACTGCCTACTTATTCTTCTGAAGGGCGCTCCTGATTGGTCACTTTCATTAATTAACTACGTTATCAAAAAATTTCAAAAACGGATTTTTGGGCTAAGTATATTGTTCACTTTCGATCCCCTCAATGGGGTGCGCGACTTCTGGGACACCCTGTAGATAGTCCACAAATTACATATTTTCGTTTATTGAGTGAACGTTAAATGTTGATTCAGCCCCACCCGAATAGCTTTCCTCAAGAATGAAAACAACAGGAATTATAGCCATAAATTTTTAATTGCTGATAAAATTCATAAAACAAACATGTATAATAACAACGGATTAAATCAAAATTTCATTTATAGTGGATATTTTTTTTATAATCACAAATAGTTACTAATGCTTCTTAAATCTTTTTTGGACAGATTTTTGATTTTGTCATCTAATATCTTCTGGACATAATCGGGATCTTGCTAAAATGTATCTGAACGTTAGAATCAATTTCTTACTGAAACATTTTTTATTCACCTGGAAGATATGGACGCCTTTCATAGAAAAAACAACTAATTCTTTCACTGCATCTCCAGTTATATCAGCATGTTTAAGACCAAAGATTGGAGAGGATACCTTTTTTATTTCTTCTAGCTCCCATTTATCATCACATTGTTTGTAAAGAATTATTTCCTTCGGGAAAGAAAAACCTTTGCAATAATTCATTACTCAAGTAAGAAAACTTACTTTGGCACTGCTTCCAACAATGATTTCTAAATTACCATCCATGTCTATATCGGTAATATCGCAGCAAGTAAGAATCGTGGTAGAATTATTTCTAGGTAGTGATTCATAGTTACTCAAACCATATTTTAAAATATCACTACAAAGTTATGAAAATATGAAAAGACAACCAATCATAACATATCGAAATTCTCCACAGCATATAAGTAGGTAGCAGGTAAAGTCCATTATTTTTCTTTATATAAACTGCATGTGATATTGAATGAATACTTACTTGAAAACTATGGGCCTTAAAACACTGCTTATCACGATTAAATTAACAGCTTTTCCAGTTTTGTACAGCCTCACATTAGAAATATAATTATCTAATCTAGTAGAAAAATTAAAAGTTACTTTTTTTGTTTTGGTACATACTTTCACCAATCTTAGGTAGCCACATTCACATCCAATAACAAATAATCGTCTGAAAGGGTGAATTCGAAAATTTCATTTACATTAGTTCAAATGAAAATTCTAAAACTCACTCCGATTTGTCATTAATATACAGTAAGTCCATCCAGACTACTGGACTAGGTGTTTTCATCAATTCTGGAAAATATTCTTTAGCTTCAATTTCTCTGAATAGATGGTCTGAACCTTCGTGGAAAACATGAATAAGATTATCACTGCCTGAGAGTAAAAAGACTTTCTGAAATTTCAAATTGATTTCTTATAGATAAAACCTAATTTTACTGAGAGATATAGGTGGAGAACGACATTTCTAATACCTCTTTCAATACTACATCATCATTTTCCCACTGTATTGAGTCAGTATGCATCAACCTATATGGGATAAAATTGAGTTCTACATTCTGACAATTCTGCGCTATATTTTCAATGTTGAAATCATCAGATGCTTCCCAACCTGAGTATATATTTAGGTAAGTCTCCAATGCATCGGAATCGTTTCTGTTCTGAAATAATTGGTAATAGAATGAAGCTATTCTTCAAGAAACATTCCAACACACCTTGATAATTGTTATACCAACAACAAATTCATTATTCTTAGAAGATTTGTTGTAAGCATCTATTGATATAATTTCAGCACCCGCTTAAAAATTAAAATTTAGTGCATATTTTCATGATGCCTCGACTACTCACTTGGAATGTAAGTAAATGAAACCTCTCTAGCAGTTGGAATCAACTGGTCATTTGGGCCATCTATATATTCGAAACAGAATATTTCTCTTTTTAAAGAAGCAACCAAGAGTTTGGAAGTACCATTGGCTAACTCTAAGTTAGCCAAGGAATAAATATTTCCTTGAGTAGGTAAAGAGAAATAATGAGAATATTTCAAATAGTCCATCAGGTAATTTTAAAAATGTGGAAGGTTTTATGCCAACAATTCAATAAAAAGTATGAAGCATATCAACGTTCAAAATTCATACACAAACAATAAAATGAAAATATTTACGTGAAGAAAGTCAATAAGTAAGGTTATGTTTATGTCAAAGTTGTGACAGATGTTCCTGTCAAAATTCGTAAAAGTTGCGTTCGAAAATATATTTTGAATTTTGGGGCCTTCGAATTCTCCTTGTGGGCTCAAATCGGCATCTCATTTTGATGTTTTTTATCGAAAAACTAGTATTTTCTACGAATGAGGGACGCATTAATTGCGTCATATGAATTTACTCCTAGAAAATTATGAGCGTGGACCTTGTTTCTCGACTTGAACAAATAAATTCATTTATCTTCAAGTACTCGTTTCTAAAAACTAATATCAAAAATTGTTTTTGATCGTTTCATTCCAACGAATTTCTTGAAAGGTAAATCTTTGTTAGGTTTAAAAAAATCGATACTCTCATAACGAAAAGCAAGCACCAGCCACTCCAGCCAGAGACAAGCTGTGTTTTGACGTATCCATTAGGATAGAAATTTGTAGATGAATATTAAAATTAAATAAACAATTGCGAGTTGCGTGGCCTTAAATCTTGATTGATGAATTAGAAGTGGGTGTAGAGGAGTAGGGGACGTTTTTATTGGAGGGAGAAGGGAGAATCGTTTTGAAGACGTGTCGTTTGGAGACGCTTCTTTTCCTTTGTCCCAAATCTGTGTCAGTTCATTGGCTAGTATCAGTTAAAATTTAATATCTCATCAATGGCTAATTTAAAATTACTAGCCTTGGCGTTATGCGCCCTTTGTTGCTTAGTTAGCGCAGAAACGGAGGAAGAAAAAGCCAAGAAGGGGCCAAAAGTAACTGATAAGGTATTAGATATATTATTTACAATTGGAACAATTTTCTAATATATCAATTCAGGTCTGGTTCGACATTAAACACGGAGATGAAAACCTAGGCAGAATTGTTATAGGACTTTTTGGAAAAACTGTTCCTAAGACTGCCAAAAATTTCAAAGAATTGGCCCTGAAAGGAGAAGGTGAAGGATACAAAGGTAGTAAATTCCACAGAGTCATCAGAGATTTCATGATCCAAGGAGGAGATTTCACTAAAGGAGATGGCACTGGAGGTAATTATATTTTTCAGAAAAAAACAGCCAAAATCATGAATCTCAGTTTTTCATTTTATCAATTTGTGGTTAGGTCAAAAACGTTCTCATCATACTATAGTTGGCCAGTAAAAGTACAAAGAGGACATCCATAAAGATCCTTCTCAAATTATTGAAAAGTCAATAGGTTTGTTCGCGTCGCAGTTCGGAACTGAATAGCTATTTCATAGTCGTGAATGACAAATATTGTCATATACCATTTTAACTCGTTTCTGCAAAAATCTCTTGTTATTGAGTGGCAAATATTTTTAGGACGCAGTATCTATGGAGAACGTTTTGAAGATGAAAACTTCAAGCTTAAGCATTATGGAGCTGGATGGTTGTCTATGGCGAATGCTGGAAAAGACACTAACGGATCTCAGTTTTTCATCACAACCAAAAAGACCACCTGGTTAGATGGTAGACACGTCGTTTTTGGTAAAATTTTGAGTGGAATGGATATAGTCAGAAAAATTGAGAGTTCTGAAACCGACAGTAGAGATAGACCTGTTAAGGATGTAGTTATAGCTGATTGCGGAGCTGAAGAAGTTGCTGAACCTTTTGGCGTTACTAGAGAAAGTGCCAGTGAATAAATAATTAACTAAACTTGTCTTACATGCACATTATGCCATTTTTCAATAAATAATTTTGATACATATCTTGTTACTGCTAGCACAGTTTAAACAATGCTGCTAGGTAGTTACCCCCCAGTGAAAATCAAAAATCTTAAATGAAAGGTGTATTATAATTTTTTCATTATGTGCTTATATCAAAGCAACCATTAATTTGTCGAAAAGAAAAAACTTCGATATAATAAATCAATTGTATATTTTTCTTCTGCAATTTTTGCATAAGATCAATGGTTGCCATGGAAATCGCACTTGTTTATGCTCACAGAACAACAATATGTCAAAGTCTCTGAGAGGCCACAGAATTCAGATAATTTTTGCTTAAAAGCTTTTCGCTCTTCTGTGCTTTCATCTATGTTCGCAAAAAATAATAAACAAAAAAAAAATTTCAATCAAGTAAACAAATATTAATATTCGCAAGTAAATTGGGTATTTGGATACTTAGATTTTCCTCAAGGGTTCATTGAATAGTGTCATATTAGAAGATAGGCCTGAGAATTTCAAGGGAAATTCATACTAATCAATAATCTCACTACTAATCAATAAAGTTGGTAGAATTACTAATTTGAAATAAACCGATTGAAAAACTCATCAACTATGTGTGAGGTTGAAACCAAACCTCCAGTAGAGACTATAGAATCTCTGACCAAGGAAGCTGAAGTATTGAAAAAGAAACTAGAAGATGAAAGGCAAAAATTGAATGATATTACTCGTAAGTCTTGAGGCTAGAGTTGGTATTCGCTAATTTAGTTTCACCTTTTAGTTTCCACAGTTGCTGAAAGGCTTGATATAATAAATTACATGAATATTAAGCCAAGAAGGACTCTTAAAGGGCATCAGGCTAAAGTATTATGCTCAGACTGGTCACCTGACAAAAGACATATTGTTTCTTCCTCTCAGGTAGTTAAAATAAGTTATTTGTCCTACTCATATCAGTGTGTTAGCTTGGTATTCACTGGTTCATTCATGTAATTTTACCAGGATGGTAAGATGATTATCTGGGACGCTTTCACAACTAACAAAGAACATGCAATAACCATGCCTACTACATGGGTGATGGCTTGTGCATATGCCCCTTCTGGAAATTTGGTAGCATGCGGGTATTTATTAGGAATATTTTCAAAAACATCGTGCAATTGGTTCATTTTTCAGTGGTCTTGACAATAAAGTTACTGTTTACCCTCTAAGTTTGGATGACGACGTAAATCTGAAGAGGAAGAATGTGGGTACCCATACCAGTTATATGAGTTGCTGTATTTTTCCAAATTCTGATCAGCAGGTAAAGCTAAGGACCTTAGAATACGTTCGGAATTTGATTATGTCATTTGAACATTTTTTCTTAGATTCTGACTGGGAGTGGAGATTCAACTTGTGCTCTATGGGATGTAGAATCTGGCCAGTTATTACAAAGTTTTCATGGGCATTCTGCCGATGTTATGTCTATTGATTTGGCACCTTCCGAAACTGGGAATACTTTTGTTTCAGGGGTAATATATTGAATACTTCATAATTGAAATATTCATATAGGTTATTTGTAGAGTTGTGACAAAATGGTTTTGATATGGGATATGAGATCAGGACAATGCGTTCAGTCGTTTGAAGGGCATGAATCTGATGTTAATAGTGTTAAATTCCATCCTAGTGGTGATGCGGTAGCTACAGGAAGTGATGATGCAACAGTAAGTTTACCAGTTCATTCAAGATTTGGTTATCATGAGGGTCTTCACGTATTTTTTATGTATGTACTAATACTTGAAATTTCACAATTGAACGTTTTCAGTGTCGATTGTTTGATCTTCGTGCTGATAAAGAAATTGCCATATACAGTAAAGAAAGTATTATTTTTGGTGTGAACTCTGTCGATTTCTCAGTATCAGGTGAGAATATTTCATTTTTATCCACTAACTAATATGCTTTCCTGTGTTGTGCATGTTACTCCTTATCATTTTAATTCAGACCCACTCTGTAAGTGATTTAAATCAAAACAAATCACTTCTTCCTACAGGTCGTTTACTATTTGCTGGTTATAATGATTATACCGTAAACGTTTGGGATACCTTGAAATGTGTTAGGGTTTGCCTTCTGTATGGGCATGAAAATCGAGTATCTTGTTTACAAGTATCTCCAGATGGGACTGCTTTATCAACAGGGTCATGGGATTACACCCTTAGAGTAAGTTAAATAGACATAATCTTATGAAAAAAAAAAATGATTTTTTTTATATATACAGGTTTGGGCATAAAGATCCTTAGAAATTTCACCATAACCGAATCTAAATGTGGATGACAAAATACCAAAGTATTGTTAATACGTGTTAGAGAATAGTACCCATATAATGACTTACAAGCTGCATTTTCATTCAAAGATATTCGACAGTTGCAACTTCATTCCTGCGTTTAAAAAAAAAAATTAGATATCTATTGTTCATCATTTCTAATCTGTAGTTGTTGCTAATGAAATGTTCGATGTTGAAAATTGAATATGCTATCTCCAAAATAAGAGAATCCAAGAATATTATTGGATATCTCGATGATAAAGTACTTTTAATAGTACTTGGTAACGTTTCTCCATAAATTCCATATGTTTATTCATGTTTTGGATTTTATTGTATATTTTCTGATGGATATTTTTCCAATAGTTTAGAATCATTGATTCAATAGTAAATAATTATTTATTGTTATGCATTATATTTTTTATTAAATACATATTGACTGAGATTTGATTGTTTTATTTCAAATGGCTCATTGATGGCTTAGGACAAGATAAATTTTCGAAGAAATAGCGTAAAAAATGAAAAAGCACTGGTCATTACTTTTTGAGCGCAGTTTATCCACCTTGTAGGTAGATTCGCGGCTGTTTCAGTTCAAGAAATTTTTGACAGCTGGCAAAAAACTGACAGCAGCTATCATTCGATCGAGGTAGAGGTGAGAAAAAGTCAAGGGAAACTGCTCCAAAAAGAGGAAGATAAAGGGCAATGGAATAAAAATAAAACGTTTTAACTAGTTGAAGATTTATTCAAAACATGGTAAATAATCTCTTTGAGATGAATCTTGGATGCAACAACTTGCTGCGCAAATAAATCCATAGATATTACTTTAATTCCGCAATATTCATCACAGTACAATTATTTTACATTGCGTCACAAAATTTAATAAACAATTCATCAACAACATGTTTTCCGTGCAAGCACCAACTTCTTTAATAAGTACAAGGTTAAGAGAACTTTCTACATTGGAAATTCAAATAACGTACATTTTCACGAACTGAAAAAAAAAAGAAATATGTCAAACAATTTCAGTTAGGACAGGTTCAATGATTCTTCTTCGGAAATCTGTGAATATGACTTCAAAAAAGCTGCAAGATGTAATTATTTGATACAAACATTGAAATTTCGATCATAATTATATGCTTCATTGATATTGAAGGCACTGTTCAATATTGATTTCATCAGGAAAAAAATGGAAGAATAAATTTAACAGAAATTGAACCAATGGAAACATCGCATAGTAACATCTTACAATTTCTATTTTAATCCTGCGAGAACGCGCCTTAAACTATGTTGGCATAAAGGGCATTATTCTCATATTTTATCAATATGGGCTAACTTATTTCACTGATGATTTCTAATGGTTTGTGAAGGAATGTGATCTGTGATGCTCAAGATTATTTATTGGGGAGGAATGAATTATTTATCAATGAATTAATATTATGAAGGGGCAATCTAGAAGCTACCACATCAACTTTAAAATTTACGGGTGATTTCGTAAGGAGCAATGTTAATTTCTCTCAATTCCAAATTAAGTTAACAGTTTTCAAGTTTGCTCGATTTCCCATAACAAGAACTGCGACAAAAGGAAATTAAAACCACGGATAGGCCCATTTCAAAAACCGCCATTTGACTAGAATTTATCTCAGTTTATTCCATAAAAAATAAAAAGTTAAATCAATATATTTGTAACAGTAAAACTTAATACTCAATATTTTTCCAATATATATATTTACAGGGTGTGGCAGAAAGAACCTACACCTTTGATAACATCAAAAGACATTTCAATTAAGCTTATTCTGTATTTGGATCTTCAATTTTGCTTATACAAACTAAACAAAGGCTGTTTTCAGCTAAATTCATGTAAATCCTTCCCAAAATGAAAATTCTACCTGGCGCACCCTGTAAATAAATTAAACCAACAACATAGACTGTATTCAAATTGGTAATCTTCAATATCAACATTGCAAACAAGAATTAAATTCATCTGATCATAAAACGAACGAAATTGTTTCATTTTTGAAATACTGACAAGTAATACTTTTGAACAATGCAGCAGTATTCTCAACAATAAGGCGTGTGAATCTGTCAAATTGCGAGGTCGTCTTGCATTTTCGTGATAATTTTCCTTTGGTCGCCTGTTACAACGAAATTGATTAATTTTTTCAACGAAATGAATCATCGGTGAACTTTGGCAGTTTCGCATCAATGAATAATCGGCGTACGTTATTTTAGCCCTTTCGATTCATAATAACTCATTTATCTCTCTAATTCTACAATGTACAATGTGTATGAAGCAATACTAATGTCGCAACAAGTGAGGTGACTTATTTTTGAGAGTATAAGATGAATGACAACAGTCAGAAAAGGAGTTAATTTTTAATATTCTAAGTAGATAGTTTTTAAAGTATTGAATGCAACGTTTTAAGCTCGTATATTATAAAACATAAAAAATAAACAACAGTCCAAATGTGCATAATCATATATACGAAGTTACTTTTTATAAACAAGTGGGGCGGTTTTGTGTACATTGCCTTACTTTACCTATATACAAGAGTATGCTAACAATTGTTTATTTTTCCACAAGTTGCAGATCATATTGTGCCAATAAACAATTGAAAAAAAAAAATAAGTACCGACTAAAACTAAAGACTATCATAAAGCTGCAACTTGTGGGACTAAACTGTGTTTTAGAGCTTAGGAAGATCTTTAACGGGTAATAACTTCTTTGTACAGTATATGCAATTGGCTTGCAAAACACCAATCCGGAATTGTCTCTAAACATAAATAATTTTAAATAAATGACGAAATATTGGATTTATAATGTTCTTTTTCAATTGCCAAATTATTAATTCGAGGCAGAATTCACTGCCTTTGTCTCAAATTGGAATCTTTATTGTGATCTGGTGTGTTTTTTCTGAAAATAGAAAAAATAATGCATTTTCATTATCGGACAACACGAACTTGTTGAAAAAAAGGACAAGTACCATAAAAAGTCAGTTTACTCACTGATCTGGGCTTTGATCTGTGTCACTTTCTTCGAGTTCTGTTTTGTTCCGCTTCTTCTCGTATATCAAAATAATGGCACATAATACGAATACTTCGGCGCATATTCCGATGAAAGGCCATAGAGCAGCGTATTTGTCTGAAAAAAAAAACACAATTGAAAACAAGAAATTATTAAAGAACATTAAAAACAATCACCTTTAACCCTGACCATGCAAGTATCATTGATAAGCTTGTGGTCAAAGGGTGGTTGACCCACGCACGTGTATACCCCTCTATCATACATCTGGATGTCGCTTTTGACCAGCACAGCGTTTTCAACATCCTTTTCGGGGTCTTTCTCAAAGGTTATCCTATCATCTTGGAGATCCTGAACATTGGTCTCATTCAATGTTTCATTTGCTGAAATAAAAAGTAGATTGATTTTGAATTTTTCTAAAACCTCCTGTAAACACTCACAGTAGAACCAAGAGACCTCGGAGTGAGGCTTTCCGGAAACCAGACAACGAATTTTCAATACTTCGAGTTCCACAGTGTTGATACTTCTTGCCAATTTGACCACAGGCTTTGCTACATTGAAAACGAGAAAATGAGCATTCTTCAAGAAGTTATAAACTTCCATTTGGATGTAACAATCGTTACAGTTTATGAAGTAATAACAGAAGAGTCATGAAATACAATTCGCAAAAAATTAAGAAAGAAAAACAAATCTTGAAGACAATATTACCAACAAAAAAATGGTGACAAATCATTTTTGTCATCAATTTCGCATTATTTTACTGCGGCATTGAGAGAGGAAATAAACTCACTGAAAACTTGTATATCAGCTGACTGTGAGTCTTTATCATCATCTAGAGCACAAGTGTATTTCCCTATGTCTTCTTCTCTACCTTCGGAGATTTCCAACTTATGTATACTGCCCTTATTTGATAACCTATATCGATCTTTTAGCGAATCAACATCCTCAATAGGTACATCTTTGAATTTCCTGGAATTTAATTGAGAAACCATCAAGTATGCTGCGAGCAGTTTAGTAACTTTAGTGTTTATACAACTTTTCCAGTAATATCTTTTGAAGACTTACCATTCTATATCCACTTTAGCATTTTTGACATCTGAAGTGGCATTGCAGGAAATAACAATTTGTTTATTGAGTGAAAAAGTAACTATCGGATGACCATCTTTCAGTACTGGAGATAAGGTCACTGAAATATAATATTATTAAAAAAATCCCATTTCCAAATTGGACATTCGATTAGTAAACAAAAACATAAGAGAGTTTGGTTTGATGCCCTTTTGTAGGTGGTATTAATTCTTGAGACTCAACTTCAAAGATCAAATTCGTCTTATCGTCATTTTAATCCAGATTTATAAACAACGTAGGAATGGAAAATCAGCTTTTGAATCAGGCACAAAGAGATGTTTGTTTGCATTGTCTTGATACAAGAACGTGCACTGCTCTTTATCTCAACCGTTTCCTATTCCTGTACGTATTTAATCGAAATGAAACATTCTGGCGTCCTGGCGATATGAATGCGAAAACTGGTTTTATTCAGCATTACAGAATTCTGAGACAATAATTTTGAATACCAAAATAAAATAAAAAATTTCTGGAAATTATGATTCACAATATCTTTCCACTGAAAGGACCAAGATTCTTGAAATTTTTAGGGTGCATTCGAGGTCGAAATGGTTCGGTCGAGTTCTTAAATTGATGAATTTCAGCTTTCGAATGCTAGACTCGATCCATTAAAGAACTTCTGCCATAGAATTCTCATCCAAGTCGAAGAGCCCTGTTTTGTCTGAAATCCGATCTCAAGGATAAATTGTCTGTTAGGTAGGCTAAAAACGGGAAAATCCGGAAATAGGGAACGGCAACTCGACGTTGTAGGGCGATTGCGTTTCACATTATATTCGAACGGGCGCCAGCATGCCTCTCAATATTTTCATTACTACGGGAAAACAAAGAACCATTATCTTGAGGCTTGATTACCGAGCCATAAATTAGAAATGGAGGAGAATGTAAATATATATTTATCGCAGTCATAATCAAGCTCTTGAAATTTTATCGATTCGATATTTAGTCAAGTGTTACACAACTTGTAATTTCAAATCAACCACAATTGGTTGATAACTTGAAAATTCGTAAAATACATCATTCCAAGGCAAAGAACTTTATTTACATTAGATCTTAGATCTGTTGGACAAATAAATTAAATACACACAACATAACGTTTTTACAAACATTCATCAGGAAAGATGCAAACGCGATAGGTCTAACTCTTCATCGTATCTAGTAGTATAGGTTCAGGATAAGAGCAGAGATGAAACGAGATATATGAAGCATTGCTGGCGGTTCGTGTCCAGCTCTTTGATGTTTCGAGATTTGGACCCAAAGAGGTTCCCTCCGTGTGTTAGAGACTTTAAACTTAACTAATATTTTGGACACAGCCATATGACTAAACAGTTTGATTTCCAATTCTAAAAACCAAACGGAAAACGACCTGTCGTCACTGAGGATGTACGTGAGGATAATCTTGGATATTATTCCTATTGAATAGATAATGGTAGTGTCTCACATGTAAAACGTTTACACAAAATGGACGACAATCTTCGAAACATAAGAAAATTTCAGTAAAAAATGATCCGGAACCATTTTCGATTTCTTTGACAACTACGCTTAGTTCTTTTAGAGCTGTCAAACTTTTTTTTTAACATAAAATCTACCTGAAAGGGTGATGAACGAGGGTCAAAAGCTCCAGACTTCAAGTCACCCCTTTTTTCAATTTCATTTCGTTGAAGTGAAAACTGTTACATGCTATAAATACATCGAATAATAAAAATGACTATCAAATGACAACGAATAAACAATGTATAGCGTGTGAACCATTCTGAGAGCCATCAAACTCTAATACTTCATCGACCGAAGCTCACATTATGACTCATTAAAAGCGTTTAGGTGCTCTATTGTAATTAATTATAACTTAATGGAATTAGGTCTAAAATAGCATGTTTTTTCAATTGGGGACTTCAGGCGCTATTATGTTTTTTAATTGATTAAAGTTCTGGGATAAGTAAAACCATGTTTTAATATACTATAACCAATAGTTTTATGAATCGAAAACTGAATGAACCAAGGCATTTATCCTTCTCAAAGAAAGGATCTCCAAGCTCTTCTCTGATTTGGCTCTCAAATTGTCAACTACCATTTTTTGTTCAGATTTCGGGTAAAAAACGGTTCGATAAAACTTACTTCCCAATAAAATGAAATTAAGGGATACAACAAAAAACGTTCATATTATAATTTCCAGAAGCCAGATATGTAAAGGTATGTAATTACTAATCAATGATGGAATCAATTTATCATCCGTTAATAGCTGCCTAATGGATTATCTGATCACTTTTTCATTTGAATCAATTCATCAGCTTACTAGAACTACTCAATGGAAAAAGTTTTTTAGTTTATTCCTCAGGAATCAATATATTCAACTCCATTTAAGAATGAAATAACTCCAACTAATAATGTTCGAATCCAATTCTTCAAAAGAAAGCAGATTAGCAGAAACCACCCAGATTTTCCAGTATTATCATTTCTGGGTGAATCAAGATAAATAATGGAATCTTGTTTCAATAAGAGCTGGCCTGATTTCTGTAGTACCAGCACCTCAAAATTCTTTGAACTCTTCATGCAAATATTATTATCTGAAGATTAGATTTCAGTCGATTCGAAGTGTTCCCATGTAATAATAACACACAAACTATATCGCTCAATAAATTACAGAAAATATTCAGTAGCTAGAACCGGAAGAAAATAAATATACACATCTCTTTCAGGCTCAGATATTCCGATTTCTCATAATCTGATGTCAAAATAAACCAATATCTTCAGTTTACATTGGACATTGAACAGGTAACTTCTTGAATCTAATCCAAGATAGATCACCAGTTAAAGATAAAGATAATAAGCTTTTCACTTAGACCAGAATTTTTTCCAAGACCAATAAGTCATTGAACAGAGGTTAGGTATGTGAAATATTAAGTTTTGGAGAACTTTCATAGCAGAATCTCCGTGTTCTTTATGGACCATCATATTTTCGACGCCCAATATATAAATAACACACCAGACAATGAGGACCGTATATTTATGGATCAAAATATATGAACTTGGACCACAGTGTATATTTTTAACATCACCCTAAGAGTAGGAAAATACGAAAAATTTCAATTAGAATCAAAGTAACAAAATACTTTGTTGCATCCGGAAAACTGCTGGTTTAATTCCATTGATAAATTTAGCCGACAGTTTTGAAATATTCGTCATTGAGCAAACCTATTTTATGTAGTTGATATGTGTTATATTTATCCTTGAATAGGAAGATAGAAAATCGATTACCCTAAGCGGTATAATTTATACCTATACCTTGATAATATTAACTGGTACACACTGGAAAAAGCTCAGATTCTAATAAACGCATTAATGTATAGAGATTAGGGTGAAATTCTGTCTTGAAGCATTTATTCATGAGGATTTTTCAATGCTGGCAATACGTTTCGCATAATTGTACTATATAGGTATGTTCAGGTTTTCGAGATTCTAACAAATAAGAGGATAATCATAAATCAATATTGTAGCTTTAATCACTCCAATTCGATTACAAAATATCAAGATAAAGATAGCTCATAAATCATCGAAGATAATGCAAACACAAATCGAGGATAGCCATCATGATACTTTGCGACGACTATTGTCTGCCGATTTAAATCCTCTAATTTCGAACGAGATTACCTCAACTATGACTAATATATCTTTTAGCCGTCTACAAATGGATTCTTCGAAATAAACCTTGGATTATCAAATGACCTATAAGAAATGAGCAAGCACGTAGTAATAATTAGTAAACCTATTAATAGTCTGACGATAAACGCTAACACGAAAAATTTTCCAATCTCGCTTACCTGCAGAATAAACAAAGTCGATGAGAAATATAGAACAGAAAATACAACACAACACCGAAGACTTCATTTTAGCTAGGATTTCTTTGATGCAAACACCTCAAATACGTTCACCGCTATTAGGAACGCCTATACATCCGGCACCACTTGGAAGAAAACCGTCAAAGGGAAAATCGTATCATGTGTCCAGGAAAATGAAAGGGGAAAAATAAAAATGGCGATACCCTCACTTCGCCCAACGATCAGCAATAAATGGCACAACTATTTTTATGTAACCAGTCGCTCCTTGACGTCATTAATCGTCATTGAAAAGCATGCGCTCATCCCAGATTTCCGTGAAACAATTGTCAATTGTCGTTGTCAACTGGGCGCTGTCAAATCGAGTTTTCCCAGCGAACCATAGAACTGATGCATCACTGCTGCTTCAACACGGGCGTTTTATCGCGTTCATCTTTTTCCTTCGAGGAAAATGGTGAAATGACGTCATATTCGATATTGGAAATTGATATTTGCGATCGCTCTGGTGTTCTCACGGTGTTGAAAATACCTATTGAAGAATCTAATTTGGATGTTTTTCTGCTTTCTACCAATTCAAACTATTTTTCCCAGCGAACCATAGAACTGAGGCATTACTGCTGCTTCAACTCGGGCGGTTTATCGCGTTCATCTTTTTCCTTCGAGGAAAATGGTGAAATGACGTCATATTTGATATTGGAAATTAATTTTTGCGACCGCTCTGGTGTTCTCACGGTGTTGAAAATACATTTTGAAGAATCTAATTTGGATGTTTTTCTGCTTTCTACCAATCCAAACTAGTTTTCCCAGCGAACCATAGAACTGAGGCATTACTGCTGCTTCAACTCGGGCGGTTTATCGCGTTCATCTTTTTCCTTCGAGGAAAATGGTGAAATGACGTCATATTGGATTTTGGAAATTGATTTTTGCGACCGCTCTGGTGTTCTCACGGTGTTGAAAATACCTTTTGAAGAATCTAATTTGGATGTCTTTCTGCTTTCTACCAATTCTAACTAGTTTTGATAGTCACAACAGATAATTCACATTTTTAACGGAAATTCCGCCAGGGCATATAACTAGATTATTTCAAAACTCAAATTCAAGCCGATAGCAAGGAATAAGTTTTATTCTTTACTATACAAAAATTGTTTGTACCTACTAACCTGTGGAATCACCATGGTTTATTCCCTTCCTTTGAGGGAGAGAAACTTTGAATTGAAGATATCGTGATGAAAAAGACAATGATTAGATTTATGTTAAAATATTCATCTAGAAATCGTAATGAAAATCAAGTTTTTATTGATAGATTTATTCACTATTAGGTCATTCCAACGATTAGAAAATTGATATCTTTTCCTTCTGTTGGTAAGAATTGAAAAATTGGAAAAATGGTTGCCCCTGATTGAAAGCAATCCGCGTGTTTTCGATTTCAATTCAAATATACCCGCATAGACGAAATACGTGTCCCACCGTTGACATATTTGAAGAAATCGCAAATATTTTCATACATATATTTTTATCGACTCAATTAATATGCGGGACCACCAGCGTCCCCTCAATAAACCAAAAGAACCGCGGTGAACATAATAATTTACAAGGCAAAACGCGCCTGCAATACAAATCGAATCGATAAAACGGCAAGAGATGTTGAAACATCCCAAAAAGTGGGGTAAATCGTTCTCTTTCATTGATATGTCCAAAACAGAATAAGAATTAGTTGTTAATGTTGTTATGGGTTTAGGTGCATCATCAAATTAAATTTCGAATATCGGGAGCTTAACCAGTTGATAATTTTTGATGGCCATGTTTAAGTTATATTTTGTTTTCATGGTGCAGATTTTGGTAAGTCATATTCTGTCCTATCTAAGAATTTTGAGGAAAAACCTTTGATTCCGAATCCATTTTTGTGATGAAAAATTCAAGTTTTGTTCGAACACCTATCGTTCACGGTTGAACAAGGTTTTCAAATAACCCCAAATTGAAAAATCGCTAGGATTCAGATCTGGGGAGCTTTCAGGCGAAAGATTTTGTGCTAGGGGTAGAATTGTCTTTGCCTATTTGTCTTTCATACTCAATTTACTGTTGATTACTTCAACTACTCCTGGGGTTCGTTTGCAGGTCAGTACTTTTCTCAAATCGAATTCTACGTCAAGGAACGATACTTCGTCCACCACGAAAGTTTCTAGGGGTCGTATCCTTTTCATCGGTGCAACAATGCACCCAAATGCCCTTTCTTCAATTCCTCAACACGTTCAAGAAATCTTTTTTCAATTAATTTTTATTTTCCTTCCTATTTACAAATATCAGATCTGGTCTGCCAACTAACTATTTCCCTAACTTTATTTGGACCAGTTCCATTTTTTCTCTTAGTGCAAGATCCGAGGAATTACTTTGGCAAAACTCTTGATGGATCAGTTTATTCTATACCGTGTTGCTATAGGGACGCGCCTATCGGCATGGGTTTAACGTTTCAGCCTGGCTCCGCGCATATAGGACCCATCAGATTGGTTATTATGAACGGAGCTTGCTCGATTTATTCCTTCTATTCGATTTCAGGTAATCAACAAAAGTCAAGCCAAACCATTCCTCTACAACGTGGCAAGCGTTCTCACCTCAGCCAGTGGCTCTAGTTCCATTTCCCAAAACAGCGAGAATATCGCAGACCTGAGAAAATCAGACAGACAAGAAATACTCCCTGTGGAAGAGAATGAGACCGGATTCACCTTCAATGAAGATCCCCAGACCAATAACGGCTTCGTTCCCAGCCTGATTCAGAAGAAAGTGAGCAAAATCCTGAGAAAATTCATGTACCTCAACATGTTCGCGAATTCTGGTACCAAACCTACCACCAATACAGATGACGATTTCGACAGGGAAAGGGAGGAATTTGACAGGGAATTCGAGCAAGATTACGGAAAAAATAGTACCAGCGTCAACATAACAGGAATCCATAGCGTTATCGATGATATATTTCCACAAAACGCAACCGAAGAAGTTGCGATATTACCAAATGAAATAATTCTCTTTGACGAAAATGGCGTAATCGAAAAAAAGAAAGAGGCCAAGATCACAGCTCCTGCTATGGATAAAAAGAATGATAAAATACAAGATGGTACGACCAGATTTTTTGCAGGCGACATAGGAGTGTTTTTCACTGAATTGATTGGCAGTCTGGTGGGTTTGGCATATGGAGCTGCAGCACAACTGCAACGTCCCTTTGGTGGAAATAATAAGCCCCTGATTTAGATTGACACTGCAATTTTTGATTCAAAGGTTACTTCTGTTAATAAAGAATACTCGAAATATCTTTATATTCGTTCCTCTCCAAAGAACCACATTCATATTATGTTAAGATAGGTTCAAACTACAACTGTGAGATCGCACTTTCGTTAACAAATCCAATAAATCGAAATTGGAATCCATTCTCCTTTTCAACCCGTACTCTGTGGTTCGTAGTTTGAATTCTTCGCGGTTTTCTATTTATAATTCTATGCGGTTTTCTCGCGGCCGTCAAGAAATCCGGGACTTTACACTTTGACATATCGTTTGAGGTTATCAAAATTTTTGTCATTTGTTAATTGTTTTGTGTACGACATCACAATTCCTTTTGTCCTGTCTAAACCTTGAAAAACATCTAGAATCAGGCCTGAAAATGTCTATCGAAAACGAAGAAAATAACAAACAACAAGTATGCCAAGAAGGTACAGATAGCAAAACTGAAAATGACTCGAACAAGGAAGATGTTGCGAATGAACGAATCGAGGATGAATGGATTGATTTACTAGGTAGCGGTGTTATAATGAAAAAGGTCTTAAAAGAAGGCACTCCGGATACTCGTCCTGAGAAACAACAAACTTGTATTATCAACTATGAACTATCTGTCGAAGATGATATAATACAGAACGAGGAAAATTTTGAAATCGATCTAGGAGATAATGATGTAAGATATTGAAGGTTGTTCTGTGTTACTACTAATCGTTTTCATGTATTAGGTTGTTCAAGGTTTAGATGTATCTATTGGATTAATGAATGTTGGGGAAATATGTTTGTTGAAAATTCAGCCCCGTTTAGCATTTGGAAGTAAGGGATTACCACCGAAGATTAACAAAGATACAACTGTAACTTATAAAATCGAGCTTATCTCAGTAAGTGAGGAAGAACTTGAGTGTATGGATATCAATCAGAGGAAAATTAAAGGGTGAGTTCCAAAGAAAAACAGTTTAATTTTCAATAAATGAATGTATCATATATTATTTTCCTTGGAAATCAAAAACATTTCATTATTCAACAGAAACAAAAAGAGAGAAAGGGGCAATTATTGGTATGGAAGAGGTGAAAATAGTATTGCCATTCAGTGTTATAGAAAAGCTTTAGACTATTTGGATGAAGTTGAGGGTGGTATTAAGTTTCCAAAGTCTGAGGAAGAACTGACTGATTCGGATCTTCAAAAATTGTTGGAAGACAGGATAAGTGTTTACAATAATTTGGCTGCGGCACAAATCAGAATAGAATCTTATGATGCAGCACTGACCTCATTGAAGACTGTATTGAAATGTCAACCCAATAATATTAAGGCCCTTTTCAGGCAAGCTAAGGTGAATATGATCTTATTATCTAGAACAAATTTAAAGAAGTGAAACAATTTTTAAGGTTTATAAAGCTAAACACGACATATCATCAGCAATGCAATCCTTACAAAAAGCTAAGGATTTGGCACCAGACGATTCCGATATCAACAACGAATTGATCAAATTGAAACAAATTGTTGAAAAGCAGAAAAAAACCGAACGTGAACTTGCCAAGAGGATGTTCAGTGGCCATACTAAACAGGACAAAAAAGAACAACAAAAGTCTAAAAAGGTTAGAAACATTTCAACTTCCTTCTCAATTTTCTAACTTATAGATTCTATTAATTTAATTTTTCATTTCAAGTGAAAATATTCCATTATTGTTCAAGGTTTACTTATGGGCAACAGTAGCAGCAACTTTAGCAGTTGGGGTGGCGGGTTTGGCTTCATATCGACTTAAATATTTCTAGTTTTCTCTCGGTATATCAATAAATCATGAAATACGCCTCAAGTATTTTTTTCAAATGACACAAGAGATTGATTTGCATTTAGTGTTGGAATATTTTGTTCATTGTACTTTTTTACATTTGTTATTTCTTATATAGTTTAGTCATATTGATTGAACATCTGAATATATTTTGTCATATTTTATGGTGTCTGATTAAGTTGTTGTGGTTTTTTGTCTTATGCATGTATTATTGTTGATGAAATAAAAGAAATCAGTTCATTTAATTTGGTTTTTTATTTCAATAAAACGAATTACCAAGAATTAATTCTTTTATTAATAACAAAACAGTTAAAAAGTAGACAACAACTAAATATTTAGAATATAAGGAAACTTGCAATACCACATCAAATACCAGGTACACATTATGTCCACAAATAGTAATTGTGGGTGAATTGTTAGGTATGATGCAGTCTCCAACAGAACTCATTTGGGAATTAAGATATCCATAAAGGTAATCAATTTATTTGCAATATATTAAGATTGTGTGATTTTTCGATGGAGACATGTTAATATTGAGCAGTTAACAATAATTTCATCATCATACATTATATACTGCCAACAGAAAACAGCTTCCAAAGGTAGGGAATTGCTACTTGGTTAGAAATGAATTTTTTTCAGAAAATTCAAAATTTCAGGTAAGTGTGAAAGAAATGTGCTTCACATTCATGGAGTGAATGACATGTTCAATAATTTCATTACATTCTCCCTGCATATTACATGAAAATTGCTTAAATGGGTCCATACAAGGTGTTTTTATTATCTATTGATGAGATCACATTCTGAACACCTGTCCAATTGAATAAACAACATTATATCAACATTTTAATGATCATTGCAGATTGAAATAGAAATTGTTTACGATTTTTTCGTTATTTATGTATGTATATTGAAATGATATAGTAAAAGTGTATATTTTATACGAAATGTAATAAATACATCCGAAAGATGTTATATTCAATGCTTCGGGATTTATATCTAAATGTGAATTAGTTTGTGATACATTGGAAACGACTTGAAAATAACAAATATGCACCACAATATAAAAAATGTATACATATACGCTTTAGCAATTTCAAGGTTATATCGATAACAACCAATGCACTTTTTCATATGTGCATTTTCACTCTAATAGATGAATTAATTTGAAGCTTTCGAAACACCAACTCAAACACTTAGTGTAGGGCAACATAGGTGGAGAATTTTAAGAAAAGAACAGATTTATTTGTCCGTTTAATACAAACAAATGTGATACAATGGAGGTGAATATATTCAATTTTTTGTGAATGTGTTAGAGAACATCATGCACTGTAGTGTAAAGTGTAACCTAGAAGTCCCACGAAATGTATATACAGGGTGGAAACAACTTATGAAATGAAGCTCTCGCTGTTTGTCAATATATGGCTCCAGTAGTGAGTGCTGATCGATTTTTACGTATCTTAAACGGCATGAACCAAGCTTAGATACATGATAAGCAAACTGTTTCAACACGTTAGTCATTTCGAGCCAAATATTCGTCACAGTACGAGCAAAAGCTCGATAAAGTGATTCTACAGCATGACAACGTTGCTAAACCCGTTTGAAACCTTTCTGGAAACGCTCAAAGGGGACGTCCTACCCCACCCGCCGTATTCCGTCAGATTATTACTTGTTCCGGTCGATGGCACATGGCTTGATTCATAGACATGCTCAAATGATGAATTACCTTAACAGTATTCAAGCTCTAGCAGAAAGATGGAAAAAAGTTGTAGCTAACAATGAGAAATACTTTGAATGATTCATTTGAAACCATTTTTTCACAATAAAGTTGCAATGTCATTAAAAAAACAGCAGAACTTCGTTGCGCAACTTATATTTGTACAAATATCAGATGATGCACACTTTTGAATACAAATCGACCAGTTTCAGTATTTTTCGAAATATGTAAAAAAATGTTAATCCATAAGTAATTCACAAACTATACATTATTCACATAATTGGGAACTAGATGTTTTCTTTGAAAAATCAGGTTTTTTTTCGTAGGACTCTTAGGAAACCCTCATAACTTGTAGTTTATGAATTCAACTCTTCAACCAGTTGTTTTTTGCACACAACAATATAACTTACCTTACGCTCAATTCTAGCAGCAATCTATTTTTCCTCTTTATCATTTTTTATTCAAATAATCTACTTGAGGCTAACCATCTTTTTGCAAAATCCAGATTAACATTATGAATATAAAAAAAAATATTTCTCAAACAATAATTTGTTCATCAATTGAAGCCTAGAAGGTATCAACACCGAAAAAAAAATTTGCAGCAGCACCCACCTGTTGAAATTTATCTCACCTCGCAGGTACCACATCTGGGGGTGAAAGCAAGTAGGAAACTCGCATGTCATTTTTCGGTCAGCCAAATTTTGCATTAAGAATATCCCCAAACGATATCATAAAATTCACATGTTGGTCATGGAAGAATAAGTTTCTTTGATACTTGTTGGTTGCAAGAGTCATTCACAGAAACATTTTAATGTGAAATTGGTATTTGTTAGTCTCCACTTAGAAGTTTGATTTAAGTTTCAACTCGAAAGTAGAGACAGTAAATGCTGTCAAGTAATAAAATATTATCGTATACTTGAGGACGATCTACTTCAGAAAAATCATTGAAATACCCAAGAATGATCGAACCGTTGTTTTTGGCAATTACCAAAACCCGAATTAAAGATCAATTTTGTGGAGGGAACAAAGGAAATGAAGCCGAAACGGCACCGCACACCTAATCACAGCTGGAAAAGACTAGAATCATCTAACTTTCTTACCGTTCATGGACACGACAACCCACACAAGCAAATTTATGAAAACTTCAGAAGAAATGGCACCGTTTGTCTCTTTGAAAAACTCTTACAAGTATTTCTGTTTCTGATATTTTTCCGCAGTATTTTCGATATTAGTTATGATGGTGTACCAGTGGAGGCGCTTCCTCCATTCCTTCGCTATGCGTTCCTCTTCCGATCATTTTCAGTAAGGCTTTACTTTCCGGATGACCTATTTGTCTCTCGTTGCTTTGGCCTCTTTTCAATTTGGAAGATGGACTTGGAGGTTTTCCTAAGCCCCAAACTTCTAAATGCTTGTATTGGAATTCCTTACTGGCTGACATTTGTTGGTAGCCAGCATAGGTTGTGCAAGATTCACTCGTGTGTCCTATTCCATATTCGCTATCCAACCAAAGTCCACAATAGCCGTGTTGACCTCCCATTGCCTTGATATTGAAAAGATATTGTTAATTAGGCAATCCAAACCACGTGATTATTCCACCACTGTTAACCTCAAAACGTTTCTGACAGTCCACTGGTTTGCGATAAATACGAGGAATTTTATCATCTAATGCATTTTATGAGTGAACCAGTGAGTTTTCATGATTTGTGATATCAAAAAATATCGTAGAAGCAACACTGACGAAGAAAATTTTACTCAAAATCATATGATCACAACTTTTACTATTGGGAGTATTGAAGAAAGAATATTTATCAGAGCACTGCAACTTGTAACTTCTTTATCCTTTTATATGATACAAAATTCGAATATTCCTCAGTTTTACATTCAACATAAACTGAATATTGCTTATTTCAGTGACTACGAAGAAATATTTACTTCAGTTTCTTATCTTCGATTTTGTCAAGTCTTGATGATTACTGACGAAATTTCCCATCGTTTCCTGGTAAGTCACTTAATATGTGGATAATACACCAAGTTACACACACTGGGTGTTCCAGAATATTTAAGAAAATCCTCTTAATTTGAACGACTTGCGCATCCAACTTTGGCACACATTTACGCCATTTTTTTTAATGAAAATGCACTCAATTTGAATAATTTTCACTGGTCTGATATTCCAAAGAGTAAGATTGAATAAAAACATCAAAAAAATTCCCACAAAACAATTTTTCAAGCAAAGATAATTTCCCATTGTTCGACCACCAGCACTAACCTCAAAAAATATTTGACAGTTCGTTGGATTGCCTAACAGCTATTCTCATTTTTTGGAATTGAAGTTCCATTTTTGGAAATATTTTTTCGCCTTTTGTTAGAAAAAATCCGATTTATCAGCTAGATACTCCATTTTTGATGATGAATTTATTGAATTGAAATTTACTCACCAAACCGTTTGGCAGCGTGTGCTGGTGTAGATTAAGATACTGGAAATGCTGATTATATCCTGTAGAGGGAAATATACGCATCCTTGGCGATAAAGTAAACAAGAAGCTACTGTCACTACCGAAAAACTTTGGATTTAATGACCAATTCTCTGGAGCAAAACCACCAAAGATGTGACCATTTTTGTCTTCCAGAACAAGTATTGTTGGTCCTTGATCGATTATTCTTCCTGAAAAAAATCATTATGTAGCTGATAACCATTTATTAACCCCTTAGCCTTCAAGCCTTACCTATCAGGGTAGAAAAAGACTCTCCATGAATCTCCGAACTGAACAAAAATCTCCAATCTGTTTGAAATTCCTGAGGAAGATTCGAATTCATAAAAATGATTTGATTCAAATCTAAAATACTCGGATATGACGGTATTAGATCCAACCCCCTACAGGTAGGAATTAAACTTCTATCTTTAGATTGTGATTCTCTATCCACGTCTTCCTCTTCATTAGAAAGACTTGCCCTATCTGTCGGTTTTTCCTTCTCTTTATGAGACAACTTGTATAAATGATTGAAAACGAAGAGAAGTAATTGTCCTAACAAAGTACATGTTTGCAACCAATTTTCCAAAGTTATTTTGGTTATACTTTCTCCCACCGAGAGATCTTTTGACAGTGACTCCCCGAGACGTTGAACATTTTGAGGAGCTATGAAGCATCCTTTAGAAAACCAAGATCTGAAATGCCGGTTGTTTGTGACTTTCTGTATTTTCATATAGGATGAAACAATACTTTCGACATACTGCAAAGAACCGAAAATATAAGTTAATCAATGAACATGTACAGGGTGAACATGTTACCTCTTTGACTAGAGAATAAGGCAGATCACAGGTTTCACTTTCTGATTTACCCAGAGAATTCAGAAGAACTTTGAACTTTTCATCTACAGTTCCTCTCGTACAGAAAACATACAATTCTGCAAATGCTGATAAAGAAACAAAAGCCTGTTTATCCTCACCAATACCAAATAAGTAATTATTTATGTACTGTAGTAGCCTTTGATCGATCTGACTACCCCATAATCTCTAAAAATAAGTCAAATGAAAAATTGATCGTTTACACCCCATTTAGAAACTTACAGACAAGTCGTCTTCTTTTATTCTATCAGAATTTTTACTAATTAAACGGAATGAGTTACTAACAATATTCTGTTCATCTTTTGATAAGAAATTACACTTGGCAGCTTGTTTTTTGCTACTGTTTCCCATTTCCTAGAATATCACGAGTTTATCAATCTGATATTGATAGCACTTTAAAATCCTTACAAATATTGTTTATGTATACCTGATATAATTCAACGTTTCAAATTTTCCTTTTATCTTGAATCCATAAATAAATCTTCATGTAATTGAAAGATGAGGTGAATGGAAGATTTTTCGAGTATCTACAAAATACTTATACCCTACCTAAAAATTTTTGAATAATTTTATAAATGTAGTTCAGAAATAGAATGGGAATGATTTTGTTTCTTTGTTTGACAATTTGATTTGACCTACTTTTGGAAGTCAAATTTGATCGTGACATTTCCGAGACGGAAACGAAGAGGTTAATTTGAGCCATAGAATCAAAGAATTGATTACAATATTCTATGCATTCGAATGTACAAGGTAGTCTATGGTACAAGGTCCGTACGAGAATTCGAGAGGATGCCTTTTCTCAGGGAAATGAAAGTTTGTCTATGGCGCTTGTGTTCAAATGTCCCACCCATGATATGATTTTATGAGTATGAAGTAAAGTATGAAAAAGTAAATGGGTGTCCAGAAGATTTAAGTTGAGTTTGGGAATGAGAAAAAAAGAAGTCTGGAGCAATAGCATGAGAGGATTCCGGACTTCCGGAGATATTTCAATAAGATTTTTCAGGTTTTGGACAGAAATTGTTACGAATTGAATGAGGTACAGACATTTCAGGGGCTATCTTTCTTTCTCAGAAGATTTTCAGTTACCATTTCCTTTAAATTTGAGACTATCTAACAAAATGGAGGACTGTAATCAAACTGAAGGAGAAATGACGCTCAAACTCCTCATGATTACAGGAGATGTTTGTACCAACTTGACAATGAAATTCCGATGTGGAAATCACGTCATATACAGGACGTTGGCCTTCCCTTTGGCAGAATGGCAGATTTGTAATTGATATATGATTTATTATCCCAATTTCTTTTCTAGATTATGTAAAAAGCACCCTCTTGGTGATTGGACAGAAGAGCGGCTTTCCACCAATCAAGGGTGTTATTACTTAAAGAAAATTAAAAGATGTTAATTAAAATTTTGAAGTTCTTTCTTCCGACGGAAGAAAGTGTGGGATCGGCCCAACGCACTTGGGTCGGGTCTTAGTGTTTAAAATTATTTTCTAGGGAGAGGGATGGTAAATGAAACCTTTTAGATTAAATTTAAGACGTATATTAAATTCAAATCAAACCCAAACAAATTTACACTGGTTAGTTATATGTGAATTCCAAATCATATAAAAATGAATTCAAATTATCAACAAAAATGAAAAGGGTTTGTCAAAATGACCCCAGAAATAATGATCATGAACAATCTCAAAAGAGTTTACAGTATAAGGTGAATTTTCTATACCCAAATGATATGACGGAAAATAATCCTTCTTAAACTTTAATTTTACAAAGGGAAACTCAACAATAGTTTCCTCGTGAACTTTCAAATGAACCTGAGTTTTCTCAACAGAAAACTCCACTTAAACCTTCGACTACTTAAGGGTGATTACAAAAATAATAATACGCTTTAAGGAGGATACAAAAAAAATTATGAAACTATGACTTTTAGAAGATTTCAGGACTCTGGACTATAAATATATTTTGGGCGGGCATGCGGCTTTTCTACCAATCCTCAAAAATAGCTAAGCATAAACAATTTATCTGACCTTTTTCCGGTACCAATAATCCCAAGAATGATGAACCTAGGAGGATGTTCTACGACGATGCTTCTTTCCTGAAACAGACAGATTATGTGCGAAACACAACACCCACACGTTTTCGCCAAATTGACTTTCACTCCCGAGTATACCGACGATACGCGATTTAAATAATTCCAAATAAATTTAGATATTGTACTAACTTCAACTTAACACTTCTTACATATGTCCCAGCTTGAGACTGACTTATCAAAACTTTTTAAAGGAACCAAAAAACCAACGAGTTATCCAATCGCCGTCTTCCGAATAACTACGAAACTAAATTAATTCTTAAACTTTCCTTAAAACCGTATCAAACACATATCAAACGAGTCAACTCAGAATCTCCCCGTTTGAGACTTCTGCAGTTACTCCGCAACTTCCAAATCAACTTTCATTATTTTCGTTTCCACTTTGAAACCGTACTTCTTAACACTCAAGTACCTAAACTGAAACCGTACTACCCTAGTACCCGAATCATATTCGCGAGCCCTGGCAACCTATCCCGTTAAGGTTTAGCCAGCAACTCCGATTTCGTCTCCCGAATAACTGAACTCACTTTCGTCCGAAACTTCCCCGACTACCTTATTCTTTGTTCCTTTTAGAAACCAATTAAATTAAAGGTTTTTCTTTCGTCAGTACTTCAAAACCAATCAAACCAAAACTTCTTCCATCTTTGTTTTTATGAACCAATCAAATTAACGATTTTTTTCTGCTTCCCACCTTGGGAAATGCTACGCGACAATTCTCAACAATGCCTGCGTTGAATTTTATCTCTGTCATCGTGTGCAGTAATTGAAACCAAATTCGTGGGACAATTATAATTTATCATTTAGTTCTCTAAATAAACTTAAACTGAAAATCAACAATTTCGGTCGTTAACGTCTCGACAGAGATCCTGTGTGGGTTTGATAAACGATCCAATAATTTTTCTAACACAACGCTATTAAATTTCAGAAGTTTAAATCGATCAATTAAATTATTGCGCGTTCTCTCGGGAGATTTCCCGAATAAAATGAAGGGTGTTGAAAATACCGGTGAATTATTACGGAAAAGAAAATGTACAAGTCCTAATTTTAAAAGGATATTCATTTTATTACTTCCAAGTTATCTCTCCTATTACAAATATCCTCCCCTTTGAAAAAGTTTTGGCATCGGTTGCCATAACTTTTCCCTTACCCTTATTCCTCAATAGTCCAATAGTCCCTTGTCTTTCGTTAAAAACATTCTAACGGTTATACAACTCGAATATACCAAACTTAAAACTCTTAACTCTCATGCAGCATGCCTTAAATCTACATATCATTTTTACTCAACTAATTAGTCCAAGTCCAAGACAAACAATATCAAAAAAATTCAAGGCTCAATGCAGCAAAACATAATGCTCATAAATCAAGTCCTTCAAAAAAGAAAAATTAAACAAATCCTGCCTTTCACTACACTTCTCCCTAGGAGTTCATAATTGTTTATTCGAATTCCAAATTTCACTCGCGGTCACAACAAAATTTCCTTAGTCCGGCTCTGACCATCTCCATATGTTTCATTCCTCTGAAATCGGAACTGACCTTCGCCTCGAGAACGACCTTCCAAAAATACACAACGGCCTATATAGTCTACCGTAATCAGCGATTCGCACTTCGAGTTCGATGTCAATGTTTACGTTAGCGTAGCGCACAGTCCATCTGATATCGCGAGAAATGTCCCTTACATTGCACATATTTCCGTTTTCACTTTCAGTGTAGTACGTCTTTGTTGTCGTAGCCTACGTCCGCCTCTGCGTCCTTACTTCTTCCCAGGTTCCCTTGTCTGGTCCTGTATCGGTTCCTAATCCACGTAGTTGAAGCACAGGCCAATAAATGTCAAAGTATTCCACAGGCTGGCCAACGGAATCATTTCATATCCAAATACCTTATAATATAGGTGATTCGGAATATCGCATGGAAATCCCATGAGTTCGTCCATGAACAGGTGATGTAGGTAAACCATCCCCATAATTGTCTGGCGATGTTGTGGGCCAATTCTTTCATTTCGTCGGTGTCTCCAAAGTCTCCATTTCTGCTACACGTCGATGACGTTTTCCATTCATTGATTGGTGTTCTCCACGACTTTTAAACGGTAAATAAAGCTTATCGTACCCTCGGCCATGATTAAGCTACGTCTATGCATCCCGCAATGCGTAATCACTCAAGTTATCTCGAAACTGCCGCCACTGCCGGTCTACAGATTGTTTAATTGTTACTTATTCGGATTCGCGTATAGACGCCGCGATTATCTCAATGTTTATCTTCGCACACGCGTACGCGATTAGCGTTTCAGCACTTTTTACTTTTACGAATAAGGTCATTCCTCTGGCTTAGGTCAGTACCTTTTCCATACTGGTAATTGATTTGGATCCTCTTGAAACCTGTTTTACATAAAATTTACAAATACAACAACATAAAAAAAAATTAAACTCACACAATTTTCTAATTATTATGAAGATCCGTTCACCCTTAAGACATGACTTAACATAAAACATGAATTCCTTATTTTCCCTTATTCGTCCTCCTATGATAAGTTACATGTTTCGTTCATAATCATCCGAGGAAGAATACCACGAATTCAATTTATCATACCTATTTGCCTTTGTTGTGGAATACAAAATGCAAATCTTACCAAGATCCCTCCGAAGATTATTCTAAACCAACTTTAATAATTGTGAGTTGGACTTGTTTTAATGCTAAACGAAACTACAAAAAAAAACTTAAAGACCTCGAAAAGTGATAAGTGATTGGGGGGGGGTGTTCGTAACCCAGAACAGGGACCCTTTTCAAACGGTGGCTCTCCGGGCCAGTGAGCCCCTGGAATCTACGAAATGGGCAGGAGTTGATTCATGTCTCCTAGAAGGTCGTCGATGACTTGCCTTCTCGCTACCCGAATTCCGGTCCAATTTATCCATGGAATCTAACGAAATGGGCAGGAGTCGATTCGCTTCTCCTGGAAGGCTGTTGAAGAGTTACCTTCTCGCTACCCGAATTCCTGACTAGTTTATCCTTGGAATCTAACGAAAGGGGCAGGAGTCGATTCACTTCTCCTGGAAGGCAATTGAAGAGTTGCCTTCTCGCTACCCGTTTCCCGACTAGTTTATCCTTGGAATCTAACGAAATGGGCAGGAGTCGATTCATTTCTCCTGGAAGGCAATTGAAGAGTTGCCTTCTCGCTACCCGTATTCCTAAAGTGTTCTTCCCTGGGTCCGGAGGGCGCCTTGCCCTCCAAGATCGTCGTAATGGTATAATTTCCATTACCTTCCTCAATTTGGCCTCTACCACCATTTCCGAACGTGCGGGGATAGTAACCCCTGATATCAGCAGAACTTCGGTTTCCCAGATACCATCTTCCTCTATGGTTGACTCCCTTCTAACATGTTCCTTAGTTCCTAATCCATCGGCGCAGTCTCCGCCCTTCTTCCTGTTCCCATCGGTACCCAGTGTCGAAAGTAAATTTCGATCCCAACGAAGCTCCCCTTCGTTATTCTCCTTCGTCCTGGTGACGTCACCATTCCATTCCCTTATGGTGTCACCCTTCGACAGCCCATTGCTGTCGGCTCCCTCGGCACCCTCCGTTTGGGTGCTAACACTGGTATTCCTCCTTCCAGTACTAATAAAATCCTTAACTTCATATGGACCTTCGGTCTGGGTACCGAACTCCCTAAATGCTTTGTCAACCTTGACCCTTACTACTTTTTCCTTAATGTCCTCCCGGACTTTCCCTTGCACGTAAAAACGTTCCTTTTTCCCACTGTCCTCATGACAGTCTTCCCTGGGGAAGTGGCCTCCTAGAGCCTGCCTTCCCCAATGTACCATCCCGGTAATCTCCTCCACTTCTTCACCTTCCATACAGGTGTGTTCCTCTATATCCTCCTTCCCTACTTTTTCCTTAATGTCTTCCCGGACTTTCCCTTGCACGTAAAAACGTTCCTTTTTCCCACTGTCCTCACGACAGTCTTCCCTGGGGAAGTGGCCTCCTAGAGCCTGCCTTTCCCATTGTACCATTCCGGTAATCTCCTCTACTTCCTCACCTTCCATACAGGTTTGTTCCTCTATATCCTCCTTCCTTAACAATTCGACCTTTGGCTCCCGCCATCCAGCCGAACCCCTGCTAGGGCACTCCCCTGCCCAATGTCCCTGTTGGCCGCAGCTATGACACGCGCCTTGTGTCATTGATCCGTTTTGCCTATTGTTCCGGCAATCCCTCGCGAAATGGCCTATCCGGCCACAAGAGTGACATGTCCTTGCATTACTCCTTTCTCCACTCCCTCGGTTCTGCCTTATACTCCTGCACTCCTTCGCGGTGTGACCTTCCTTGTCGCAGAATTGACACACTTTTTCGGTGTCAACCATCGGTACCCTCATATTTGCCAACCTCCCTTGCAACATCCTACTAGTGGTCTCCTGCAACCTAACAAGTTCCTCCGCTTTTTCTAAATCCAGGTTCTCCTCTTTCAATAACAAAATCCCAATTTCCCTCATCACGTCCCTTCTCAGTCCTATCTTGAACTGATTCAATATTAAGTCCCGGTTCTTCTTCCTTATTCCAGGTTCTTCATCCCTTAACGCTCCGGCCAGATCCTCGCTTAATAAACTTGCTCCCACCGTGCGTAATCTAGTGCAGAACGAGGACACATCCTCGTCCTGACGCTGATAGCATCGACTCAAATTCCATTGGTTTTCTCCCGGCAACCTAACTGTCGTAAATTTCTTAACGAGCCTCTGCTTTAATTCCTTATAACTTAAGATGTCCAAGGTGGCATCGGATTTGAAAAAATTATAGGCATCCCCCTCAAGCTTAAGTTTGAGAAGGATAAGCATATCCCTCTCATCCCATCCGTATAATTTTGCATGCAATTCTAATTGTTCAAAATACCTGGTCGCGTCCTTCCCATAAAAACACTCTAAAGTAGTCGATAGCATACCCAGCGAGTATCTAGGTGGTATTCGACCCGCGGGATCTTTCGTGTTGGATGCACCAGATGGTTGAGCCATTTTTCAAAAAAATTTAACCAAAACCCAATTAACTTAACCAAAATATGATTTTTTAATGTATTCAATAAATTATTTACTTTCCAAATCAATGAATAATTCCAAATTTTCAACTTTAAATTTCAACAGGACTGAAATACGCTCTCAAGATTACGACTTTAAATTTCTCAAATAAAAAAAAATAGCAAAATGATACCCTAACAATTCCGATTCATACAGTCTTACTCGAAACACCCAAAATAAAACAAATCACCTGAAAACGAGTTCAAAAACAGACCAACACACCAAAAAAAAACGAGAAAATTACCAAGTGTCGAATTCCTGAAAAGAAAGTACACAAAACCTCCTGAAATAAAGAATGATTCTATTTAACTTTTCTAAGATTCAAAAGGTCACGATCAGCGGCTCTTTTACTAAAATTTTAACCAAATTTAAACTCTTCCCGATTCTTGAACCATCAAAATAAACCCAACTTGAAAAAAAATTAAAAAAATTTTCCTTCTCTCAAAATGTTTTCCAAAATTTCAAATTCGACTTAGAGCAAAGAAAGCTAAGTTCAATTATTCTCCAAGTCAGACTCAAAACAAAACCGAATGATATTATTTTATAAAAGCAAACTCTTTCGATCGTCAAACGAAATCGCGAATAATCAGAACAGTGGATAAAATAACCAAAAAAAATTTCACGCAATACGCCCTGAAAGAAAATCAATCAAAAAAATTTCAATCAATATTTTCACTGAAAGCAATCAATTAAAGCAAAATTCAAAAGAAAAATTCATAGCCCTCCTGAAACAGAAAACTTTATCATACACATTCAACAATCAGAAAATTCAGCGTCCTGAAAAAGAAAAACAATGTCCTGGAAGAAAAACAATGTCCTGGAAGAAAAATAAATGTCCTGGAAGAGAAAAACTTACGCCTTCTTTCCTTATAAAACCGCAATGAATCTAATACTTCTTTAAAGTCTTAAAACCTCGATATCAACTTGGCTCTATCAAAAATCCTTCACATAAAATGATAGAACATCACAGAAATATGAACTGTTCTATAATAATTCCAAAAAAAAAACTTGAATTTATTCAAAGAAAAACCAACTGTATTTACTCAATTCTTCAATATCCCAAAAACAAGAGTCTTTATATCGATAATTTTACTTTACTTTAATTCAAACCTGAACTCTGTTCCTACCAATCGCAATTTTTAAAACATAAACTCGAATTCATAGGCATAAGTATACATTCAAAAGAAAATAATCCAATTCAAATTAAAATCAATAGGTACCTGAAAACCTTCATCCAGAAATCTTCCAACAAGTCAGTATACACTACGTTGATCACCCACAAAACAACAAGATAAAATTTCCTTATACCTCAAAATTCATCTAAATTTCTCAAAAATCTCTCCAAAAAAAAACCTCCCTTGGAAAATTTAACACATTTAACTCTAGTAAGCTTTATATTCACACTGATGCAACATACACAAAACCAAAAGGACCTTTTATCTACCGGAAAATTCAACGTATCACAAAAGAAAAACTCTTCCCCGGAAAATTAAACACAATCCCACCGCTGTCACCATATGTAAAAAGCACCCTCTTGGTGATTGGACAGAAGAGCGGCTTTCCACCAATCAAGGGTGTTATTACTTAAAGAAAATTAAAAGATGTTAATTAAAATTTTGAAGTTCTTTCTTCCGACGGAAGAAAGTGTGGGATCGGCCCAACGCACTTGGGTCGGGTCTTAGTGTTTAAAATTATTTTCTAGGGAGAGGGATGGTAAATGAAACCTTTTAGATTAAATTTAAGACGTATATTAAATTCAAATCAAACCCAAACAAATTTACACTGGTTAGTTATATGTGAATTCCAAATCATATAAAAATGAATTCAAATTATCAACAAAAATGAAAAGGGTTTGTCAAAATGACCCCAGAAATAATGATCATGAACAATCTCAAAAGAGTTTACAGTATAAGGTGAATTTTCTATACCCAAATGATATGACGGAAAATAATCCTTCTTAAACTTTAATTTTACAAAGGGAAACTCAACAATAGTTTCCTCGTGAACTTTCAAATGAACCTGAGTTTTCTCAACAGAAAACTCCACTTAAACCTTCGACTACTTAAGGGTGATTACAAAAATAATAATACGCTTTAAGGAGGATACAAAAAAAATTATGAAACTATGACTTTTAGAAGATTTCAGGACTCTGGACTATAAATATATTTTGGGCGGGCATGCGGCTTTTCTACCAATCCTCAAAAATAGCTAAGCATAAACAATTTATCTGACCTTTTTCCGGTACCAATAATCCCAAGAATGATGAACCTAGGAGGATGTTCTACGACGATGCTTCTTTCCTGAAACAGACAGATTATGTGCGAAACACAACACCCACACGTTTTCGCCAAATTGACTTTCACTCCCGAGTATACCGACGATACGCGATTTAAATAATTCCAAATAAATTTAGATATTGTACTAACTTCAACTTAACACTTCTTACATATGTCCCAGCTTGAGACTGACTTATCAAAACTTTTTAAAGGAACCAAAAAACCAACGAGTTATCCAATCGCCGTCTTCCGAATAACTACGAAACTAAATTAATTCTTAAACTTTCCTTAAAACCGTATCAAACACATATCAAACGAGTCAACTCAGAATCTCCCCGTTTGAGACTTCTGCAGTTACTCCGCAACTTCCAAATCAACTTTCATTATTTTCGTTTCCACTTTGAAACCGTACTTCTTAACACTCAAGTACCTAAACTGAAACCGTACTACCCTAGTACCCGAATCATATTCGCGAGCCCTGGCAACCTATCCCGTTAAGGTTTAACCAGCAACTGCATATTTCGTCTCCCGAATAACTGAACTCACTTTCGTCCGAAACTTCCCCGACTACCTTATTCTTTGTTCCTTTTAGAAACCAATTAAATTAAAGGTTTTTCTTTCGTCAGTACTTCAAAACCAATCAAACCAAAACTTCTTCCATCTTTGTTTTTATGAACCAATCAAATTAACGATTTTTTTCTGCTTCCCACCTTGGGAAATGCTACGCGACAATTCTCAACAATGCCTGCGTTGAATTTTATCTCTGTCATCGTGTGCAGTAATTGAAACCAAATTCGTGGGACAATTATAATTTATCATTTAGTTCTCTAAATAAACTTAAACTGAAAATCAACAATTTCGGTCGTTAACGTCTCGACAGAGATCCTGTGTGGGTTTGATAAACGATCCAATAATTTTTCTAACACAACGCTATTAAATTTCAGAAGTTTAAATCGATCAATTAAATTATTGCGCGTTCTCTCGGGAGATTTCCCGAATAAAATGAAGGGTGTTGAAAATACCGGTGAATTATTACGGAAAAGAAAATGTACAAGTCCTAATTTTAAAAGGATATTCATTTTATTACTTCCAAGTTATCTCTCCTATTACAATTACCGGTAGTTCGTTTTTTCATTATTCCATAAGGCCTTCAGCTCAGCAATCCATGCAAAACCCAACTAGCAACAAAACCTACACAAAGCAATCAGGCAACAATTTTCGAAATCAATTTCAGGAGGAATACCAGACTCAATTACACCATTTAGAGCAAGACGAGTCAAATAAATTGATCAGCTATTCAACAAGGACGTTCGCAGTCCACTTAGGGTCATATAAAATTGCTTTCCCGAGTCTAAATTTAATGTAGCCTAAGAGCTACTTTGAAGTAATATTTCACTCTCTTCTGCATACATGTAGGCATACCAAATTGCAGTGAATTATCTAATTACTGGTATGGGTCTGGCAGTTTAACATGTAATAATTCAAGCGATATTATTTATTGCTACGATGAAGATGTATGTAACTGAAAATATGTGAGATTGGTAGGATTTTCAATGCTGACAACTAATTATCGATACTAATTGAGGCAGTCTGATGTCTTCGAAACTTTTTTTTGGGTTCTGGCCCGTTATACGTAACCGAGATTCTATCAGATGGCTATATCTGTGGTCAATAAATCTTTCACAAAATTTCAGAACGTATAAATGGCCATTGCTGCATGTAAAATTTTGTCCAGGTCTCGTAATCAGCAGAAACAGAAAAATGCCAACGAATTAAAAATTCTCGATATTTCTGTAACAACAGATCCGAAATCATTGACGATTTATTCGACAGCGGCTGTTGAATTTTTTTGGTCGAACAATAATGCATGCCCTAGAATTTGAATGAAGTTTTCAGCATCAACAGTGGCGTGCGTACGGTATTATCTTTTTCAAACTTCAACACCCTGTATTTCCTTCACGGTACATTTTCGGACCAAAGTTTATGGAACGAACTATCATTATTTCTTCATCTAGAATTACCTGATAAAGTTTGGTTATATCATTACGGGCACCCTGTATAAGCGGCGTATGTGAGCCTATTGGTAATTTTCGATGATGGAAATGGTGATATCTTGGGAAGGCCGATTCACAGAAAAAAAGCATCGAAAGACTTTTTGTAGGCAATTTCATGATCTACAATTTTTGTTTGAAGTATTTTTATGATCACTCTTATCGTTTACGAGAAAAATGTAAAAAACCGAAATTGGCGACCTTTGATCTAGAATAAATTTTCATGGGATCAGTGGAGACTGTCGATGTTTTACTTATGATATACCAAAGGCCTATAATGACGAACATTGAGTTCTTTGCTAATTATTGTGAACTATAGGCTATTTGTGTGTTCATTGTGTAAAGAGCTTCTTACTTCTATCTGCTCGGCCTATATACGAGGATGTATTGATATCTAGTTAGCCTTGACCAGTTCCATACATAAAAAAAATATTGCGATACCATATCAACGAACAATAACTTATTAGAAGTGTCAGTGTATAGAGTTCAACGTCAAAAAAGTAAACCAGAGTTACGCAATAAATTAAAAAAAGAAATTGTAAAAATTGAAAAATTGGAGTATCGAGCCATCATCAAGTACCTATATTTAAAAGGGTTAAGAGGTAAGCAGATTTACGAAGATATGCTCAATACCCTTGGTGATCAATGTCCTTCGTATGCGACCGTGAAAAATTGGACTGCAAGCTTCAAAAGAGGTGAATTTTCCATTGAAGATGATGACCGATCGGGAAGGCCAGTTTCTGTGTCAGTCCCCGAAATTATCGATGCAGTTCATGACATAATTTTATGAGACCGTCAAATTGGGCTGAAACGGATATCTGAAGCACTGAAGATTTCATACGAACGCGTTCATCGGTTCATCATATAGTTCAAGTCAATTTGGACGTGAGAAAAATTTCTGCAAAATGGATCCCAAAATGTTTGAATGTTGACCAAAAGCGTGGAAGCATCGCGTTCGATCTGTGCTCGATTTGAAAACGATTTAGACTTCTTAAACCGAATTGTTACTATGGATGAGACTTGGGTACATTTCTACGATCCAGAAACAAAGCAACATTCGATGGAATGGTGACACTCTGGATCTCCAAGACCTAAGAAGTTTCGTGTCCAAAAATCTGCTGGAAAAGTTCTTGCTTCAGTTTTTTGGGATTGCCATAGAGTAATCATGATTGATTTTTTGGATAAGGGTAGAACAATAACTGGAGATTACTATTCGACATTACTGACCACTCTACGGGAAAAAATTAAAGAGAAAAGACGTGGAAAGCTACCCAAAGGTGTTTTGTTTTTACAGGACAACGCCCCAGTACACAAATCTCATCTTGCCATGCAAAAAATTCGTGATTTAGGGTTAGAATTACTATAGAACACCCCCCTGATTCACCAGATTTGGCTCCTTCCGACTATCAACTCTTTCCTCAACTGAAAAGAGGTTAAAAGGTCGAAAATTTTCTTCCAACGAGGAGGTAATAAAAGCTGTGAAGGACTGGTTTGCAGAACAAGAAGAAACATTTTTTTGAAAGGTCTAGAGACATTGCAGGTTCACTGTAATAAATGTATTCAATTAAGAGGAGAATATGTTGAGTAATAAAAAATATTTTGACATTGAAATTTTGTTTGGTTCTATAGTAAGTAGGCTAAGAATTTTTCAATATATCCTCGTAAGTGGATGATCACCTTTGAAATGGGTTTTCACGTTTATATCCGAAAGAGTATTCCAGCTGCGAATAAAACAAGAACCTTGAAATGTTATTGACTGATTCTTCGGCGATGAAAGAAAAACTAGAGCGGATTTCGCAAGCAGCAAAACCTATAAAACGGTCATAAATCGTACACGCCATCAAACGAAATTGCTTTCTTCGGCCCAACCTTTCTTTTTGCATCCGAGAGGGATGTTCGCAGTCATGTAATTATAATAAGCAATTTATTTTAACAAGTACACACAATTATTGTAATAATTCACCTCATTCTTTCGTGGAGAGGTGCATTCAGAAATTAATTTGCAGCAGTGTAAAACGCTTTTTCGGAAAAAATCGCTGACCGGGAGGCTTACCACACTAGTGGCGAAAAGCGAACGAAGATTGGTTACCCTGGCAAATGGTCATTATGCTGTAACTCCAGAAGAAATCGGAGCTATAAAGCGCTTTTGAAACTCGTCGAGCTTATTTATCTTCAGGTTGAGCGCTTTGTGCTAATTATACACTGGAATTCAATTCGCTGGAATGAAACTTATTTCTGTTAGATAGAGGTCGAAGACATTGAACTGAAAAATTTATACCGCCATACCCTTGGGTTTCAGCGGATTTATTCCATTGAAATTGTCGGGTTCTTCGAAATATGAGACTTGCAAGTGAATAAAGTCTTTTCGAAGTCTAATAGCAAATTCACCTAATTGTCTTTATTTAGGAGGCATGTAGGTATCTTCGAGTGAGATAAAAGAGTAGGTACAATGTATCGAAAATGATATGAGCCTGCAGGATACTGAGAAATCCAATTAGCGGCATAAAAGACCGCTCGAAATGCTGGAGAACAAGTTCGAATTTCTGGGAATGACGATTTTGCCGAATAAAACAATGCGTTTCGAGGCGAAGAGAGAAATGAAAGGAACACAAAGGGAGATTTAATCGTAAAGTGGGGAGCCTACCACCGTTCGTGAATCGTGCATATGCAACGATGCCAAATTCGGAAGTTTTTTCGTATCCTTCGATATCACTGATAACTTCTAAGCTGTTCGAACTTCGTTCAATTATAAGAAGAGTTTTTTTGACAAAAATGCTCTTAACCATCAGCGTGAATGCCCAGTAGACCCGACAAATATTTTGGTTCAGGCAACATCTCGAATGGCGCGGCTTAGTTCGTGAATTAGCAAAATTCGTCGTGAATGTTAACCATATTCGAAATTGTTTTTCTGATGATTTCAAAACTGTGAGATCGATCTAGATGACATTTAGCATTCAGACAGAGAATGAAGTATCTAAGCTACATGCAGAATTTTAATAGGGAATCTCAATCGGAACCATATTAAATTTTAGCCATCAAAACAGATCTGGGATCATAGGCGGTTTCTTTGACACTTAAACTCATTTTTTCAGATAGTTTCTTGAACTGTAAAATGCGAATCTTCTTGTTTTAATGACGGTTTTGCATTTAAAGGATGTTTCAATAAGAGCCCAAGATATCAGTGTTCAATAAAACATGATTTTGTGTAGCAAAGTATTGAAATATTTATTGATTTAGAAAATATACATTTGGGAATTATAGTACGGCATATGCGTGCCCTTTCGAAGAAATTCTCAATAAGGTTATTGCACACATTTGGTGGTATTTCATTGATACAGCATTTAATTTCGGCTTTCAATGCTTCGAATCTTCGATGTTGTGTTATTGTGTTATTATAGCACGACAACGTCATAATACTGTGACATTATGGCTGTCAAATATGGCCCGCGATTCAAATCTTGAGCTCTTATTGAAACACCCTTTAGTTAGGACACGAGGTTAGTATCGAGCCATCATCAAACCTGTATTTAAAAGGGTTAAGAGGTAAGCAGATTTACAAAGATATGCTTAATACCCTTGGTGATCAATGTCCTTCGTATGCGACCGTGAAAAATTGGACTGCTGCAAGCTTCAAAAGAGGTAAATTTTCCATTGAAGATGATGACCGATCGGGAAGGCCAGTTTCTGTATCAGTCCCCGAAAATATCGATGCAGTTCATGACATGATTTTATCAGACCGTCGAATTGGGCTAAAACGGATATCTGAAGCACTGAAGATTTCATACGAACGCGTTCATATAGTTCACGTCAATTTGGACATGAGAAAAATTTCAGCAAAATGGATCCCCAAATGTTTGAATGTTGACCAAAAGCGTGCAAGGGTAGAAGCATCGCGTTCGATCTGTGCTCGATATGAAAACGATGTAGACTTTTTAAACCGAATTGTTACTATGGATGAGACTTGGGTACGTTTCTACGATCCAGAAACAAAGCAACAATCGATGGAATGGCGACAATCTGGTTCTCCAAGACCTAAGAAGTTTCGTGTCCAAAAATCTGCTGGAAAAGTTCTTGCTTCAGTTTTTTGGGATTGCCATGGAGTAATCATGATTGATTTTTTGGATAAGGGTAGAACAATAACTGGAGATTACTATTCGACATTACTGACCACTCTACGGGAAAAAATTGAAGAGGAAAGACGCGGAAAGCGTCAAGAATATGTTGAATAATAAAAAATGTTGACATTGAAATTTTGTTTGGTTCTATAGTAGGCTAAGAATTTTTCAATATATCCTCGTATCATATTATATTTCTTTCATTTTCCATTAGTTTGAAAATATCCCTAGATTTTGAGCAGCTTTTAAAATATGTACCATGTAGTTTCTTGATAGTTTTTGTGTTTTCAAGTTGCAGAAGACTAGGACTAATCTGAACGAAAAAAGGATTGGCGTTTCTCGATTCCTAAACTGATTCAGGTGCCAAAACTCGCTGTGCTCGTTTCGACAACTTCAGCATTCGTTTCCGAAAATCAATCTTCCAATTTTTTTTAGAAAATATCCATTTCTGTAGGGATAATTTCGGGAATCGTAAACAATGGCAACGCCGTGCCGAGTTTTAGGATGATGGTCGGATACTGCTGCTGGGGTCTTCGAGAATGAAGTTGCCGACAGCGTAGGAAACTCGTTCGAGGGAGCAGTGAACCCGTATCATAATCGCCGATTCCACCACTGTACTGCATCTCTAATCGAATCGCTATATCTCCACCTTCGGATCGTAATAACCTCCGACTTTTAATTACCGACGCAACATCTGGACGCATCCCCGAAACAACTGGTACTTTCTCGAAGACTCGAGCAGGCGAGCTGTTCTTCCTAGGCTAAATTTTGTCCAGAAAAAACTAGCGAATATTCGACAAAATATTCCCAATATTTTTGGAATAACATGTCCAGGATCATGGACTATAAACCAATCCAACAAAACAGCTGATCACCTTTTTTCAAGATGGCTGCTGGAACAAACAAATAACAAACTTTTCTGAAATAGTGTTTATCTATTATAACTATCATTTTACATGGCATAATTGAAGACATTGAAGTTGAAAATTGAGAAACCAACAGAAACTACCCTGAAACACGTACCTAGTAACTGAATATCATCGGTTTGTTATTTGTTTGTTCCAGCAGCCATTTTGAAAAAGCTGATCGTGACAGATCGTTGGATTGGTCCATAGCTTCAAAAGCTGTTGTCGATTTTTTGACAGCTGTCGATTTTTTGACAGCTGTCAATTTTTTTGACAGCTGCCAATTTTTTTGACAGCTGTCAGATTATTTTGACCAAACGTCAGATATTAAGGTGATTTATTATCGAGAGGCCATCATATTTCACGTTTCGTTGTTAGAGAAGAAATCAGAATTTTCCCTGGGTGCGCCAGTGTCCCGTGCAGAATCCCAACAGACGATCATCATGATTACAAACAATGTCTGAGTGCACCGAGTGGATCACGACGTTGAAGGAGGAATAACATGAATAATTGATTTTGTCATTGATATAAATTCGAAAATGTAATTTACAGTTAGATCGCTTATTAAAGCGTCAATTTCCTGGATGGCTCTCAAAAATCCCGGCAAGTTATAGCTGTCGTCGTCTTAATATCATTATATTAAACAATAAATCACGTCTAAGTTATACAATGCATAAGTAGCGGGTACCGTTAAAGTTCAAACAGCCACCAAAAATGTAAAATACAATAGAGGTCACTGTATTATTTTTAACCATGGGCGGAGCGCGCGGAAGGGAAAGGAATGCTTTCTGGACTCACATCCGTCATAAAAATACTCCAATATACACTTTCAAGGTATAATAATGAGCCAAAGAATATTAATTTGTTTTGATTGGTTAAAAAAGATCTGAAGAACAGGATATTGCGTAAGAGGCGACATATTGAGTCAGCCATCATTAAATAGAAATTGATATTCCACAGGGACCACAGGGAGCAGTACTTGATCCCATAATATTTCTTGTCTTCATCACTCAGATGCTGGACACAAGAAATTTGATCTTTTAGCTTTTAGACCCAAAAAACCACTCAGTGCCACATGTATTTTCTTTGAGAAAAGTTTTATCGAGTTTGAAATTGCCTCTTTTGCCGGATTTTTTTTGCGATTTTCGCGAATTTTCAAAAAATACTTCTACGTAGACTAGGGAATCGAAATTTCACCACGTATGATTGGTTTATTTCTCTTTTCGATCGTATAAAAATTTCTTCACTGTATGGCAGCTTCGCTGCGATTTTAAGATTCTTCTGGACCCACTTTTTCGACAGATTCCCTCAGGCCGGTCCACAGAGTTCACATTAAAATGTGACTATATATATATATACTAAAGTATAGTATAGATTATAGAATAATGGAACTATTTAGGGTAGTCCTTTTGTGTCCTTTTGTGAAATAATTTCTTTTAGCCAGAAGTTGAGGAGGTTGGTATTTGGCATAATCTGAAAGCCTTCCTCATGGACGTGCCGACGCTGGTCACCGTCACAGGTAAGCAATCTTAAAAGGCCTTCAACATCCGCTGCTAATCAGTTTCCGGTAAAGGAGATTCAACGTAACAGAAACAAACTTTATATTCACTGGACGACATTGTTTTGATGCGGAATTATAAGGAACAATGAATGCGCTCTTTTGCTGAAAATAGAATCAAATATACGAGGATATATCGAAAAATTCTTAGCCTACTATAGAACCAAACAAAATGTCAAAATATTTTATTACTCAACTCTCAACATATTCTCTTATTAATTGAATACATTTATTAGAGCGAACCTGCAACGTCTCTAGACCTTTCAAAAAAATTTTTCTTTTTGCTCTGCAAACCAGTCCTCCACAGCTTTTATTACCTCCTCGTTGGAAAAATTTACGACCTTTTAAACTTTTTTTCAGTTGAAGAGAGAGATGATCGGACGGAGCCAAATCTGGTGAATAAGGGGGGTGTTCTAGTAATTCTAATCCTAAATCACGAATTTTTTGCATGGCAACATGAGATTTGTGTACTGGGACGTTGTCCTGTAAAAACAACATACCTTTGGATAGCTTTCCGCGTCTTTTCTCTTTAATTTTTTTCCCGTAGAGTGGTGAGTAATATCGAATAGTAATCTCCAGTTATTGTTCTACCCTTATCCAAAAAATCAATCATGATTACTCCATCGCAATCCCAAAAAACTGAAGCAAGAAATTTTCCAGCAGATTTTTGGACACGAAACTTCTTGGGTCTTGGAGAACCAGAGTGTCGCTATTCCATCGATTGTTGCTTTGTTTCTGCACCGTAGAAATGTACCCAAGTCTCATCCATAGTAACAATTCGGTTTGAGAAGTCTACATCGTTTTCAAATCGAGCACAGATCGAACGCGATGCTTCTACCCTTGCACGCTTTTGGTCAACATTCAAACATTTGGGGATCCATTTTCCAGAAATTTTTCTCGTGTCCAAATTGACGTGAACTATATGATGAACGTGTTCGTATGAAATCTTCAGTGCTTCAGATATCCGTTTTAGCCCAATTCGACGATCTGATAAAATCATGTCATGAACTGCATCGATATTTTCGGGGACTGACACAGAAACTGACCTTCCCGATCGGTCATCATCTTCAATGGAAAATTAACCTCTTTTGAAGCTTGCAGTCCAATTTTTCTCGGTCGCATACGAAGGACATTGATCACGAAGGATATTAAGCATATCTTCGTAAATCTGTTTACCTCTTAACGCTTTTAATTACAGGTACTTGATGGCTCGATACTCCAATTTTTCGATTTTTACAATTTCGGTGGACATTGTTTTTTTATTTATTGCGTAACTCTGGTTTACTTTTTTGACGTCGAACTCTACACTGACACTTCTAGTAAGTTATTGTTCGTTGATATAGTATCGCAATATTTTGTTCATGCATGGAACTGGTCTAGGCTAACTAGATATCAATACATCCTCGTAGGTACTTTATTTTTAGTTTTCAAACCAATTAAATCGTTTACTAAATAGTAATACAGATTTTCTTCTAGAACAACCTGTTTTGGACTAATGTACTCATTTGTGGGTACAACATTTCTAAGTGCTCCATAACCAACGAACCAAAGAAAATGGTATCGATATATTGGGCTATCCATAATATGTTGCACACACTGGACAGCTTACCGATTCCAATTTCAATATATGGCCGTACTAACAACCAATTTACCCATGTAACATGAGCTTAGCTGGGGACAAAACCAAAAAAGCATAAAGATGTACTCCTTATTATGATTTTGCTTCAGGAATTCCATCTCCGCGTCCATTATTTCAGAGAAATTATACTAGTGATAAATCAAGTGTGCTTTCAGATGTGCAATTAAGTGGTTGGTATCGTTTACACGTTTCCTGTAACTTTACCATTAATGTATCTTCTGAATATTTTCCGGTGTAATCGTTTCGAACAGTAAACATTTCCATAAAGTAACTAATTATTCTTAATTGGATGGTTATGCCCATGTAAATTGTTGGACGTGTGTGTATTTTTTGAACGTCACTATGTTTGATCATTTGTGAATATCTCGAACTTTTTGGTTGTTTGAATATGTCTGGTTTTGTGCCAAATGATCTTTTTTTGTGGAAAGTGTAGATCATCTTTTTTCATTAGAAGAAAAGGGCAGCTGAAGCACATCGACAGCTGCAGAAAGTTCACGGAGATGCTGCTCTAAGTGAAACAACGTGCTGTGATTGGTTCCGATGTTTATAAAACGATGATTTCGATACTGACGACCGTCTGCATCCCAATATTTCTGCATTAACAGATCCGGAATCACTGATGCTTTCCTTGACAGTTGCTGTCAATTTCTTCGATCTTTTCATTCAACTGGTATCTTGAACCGAAAAATAGCCCAACACCATTTGATACTGAACGAAGTTTGAGCTTTGAGAGTACCTCAACAGGAAGAAAGGATAGATACTGATATAATAATAACTCGAAGTGAACCTGTAGCTTCAGATCGTGGAAGAAACCGATCAAGATCCACTGAGAACGAGCTGTGAATGATGGGGTTAGATAAATTGTAATTGCCACTTCTTTAATCCATAATAATACAGGGACGCAGGTAGATCTACTGTGGCAACGCTCCAAGAAGCACGATCCTCCTAGATTTGAAATCTTGCAGAAAACGGAATGTTGCTTCATGAAATAACAGTGGAGGAATCGGGGCAGAGATTTTGCATTTTCATCCAACTGTTTTTCTATTTTATTCATTGGCATCAGCACAGCTCTCTTTGTTTCTGAGCGATTGGCTACTCAGTATATACTCTGTTCAAATGTAAGAAGGAGCAATAACAACACGTTTGGCGCAGCGGTAGGAGGGCCTTCGTATAGTTTCAAGGGCGTCGCCAGCAAAAAAAAATCAGAATAGAAATAATGAACTGATTTTCGTATATTATTCTATTATTTAATGAGTTTTTAAGGCATTTTTGAGCTCTAGGGGGGGCCAGCTGCCCCCTCTGCCCCCCCTGGCGACGCCCATGTATAGTTTCTTTCCGTCCAGAGTCGAATCGAGGAGATTTCACACAATCATTCAGTTTTAACTGAACTTGAATTCCATTTTTTTCAATAATTTATAGAACGTTGTTCTTTTGAAATTTGGCAAATTGTCACACATCATTCACGATTTCTAGAACTTTAGAAGTCGTTGAGATTTCATTCCGGAAAAAAAATCCGTGAACAATTCTTCTGATAAGGTTCATATCGAAATCGTCAACCGAATCGATTATTTTTAACGACTGGACTCTCCTCTTAGGTGGCGTCAATGTTTCATTCTCTATATATTCTCTGAGAATTCTTAATACAGCTGAATCACTCACTGCGGATTTTCAAACAATTCCTACTAAGTCTCTTTTCGATAAATCAGAAAGTTCTTCCAATTTCAGCAGAGAAATGCGACCTTTTGGACCTTTTTCGTGGTGGTCCCCACATATCACCCTCAGATGCAGTATCCGTTTCCGAATTCGACATTGTTCTAAAAACACAATATACACTTTGCCAAAAGATTTTCCAACACAATACACTTTTCACAACAAAATCTACACACTTTGAACAGCTAGACCTTCACAGTAGCTCTAGCTATTTCAACTGGTCTTGTCAATTGAAAACTTCGATATTTATGCAAATTGATATGGCTTTAACCCATTAAGGAAAAGGACCCAAATCTGGTGTTTCCCGGAATTACCTTGTCGGAACCTTGAGTAGCCGACAAAGAGTTTCGTACAAAATAAAAGAAAATTTTGGACCGAAACTAAATATATTTCGGATATTACAAGTAAATGAACATTATAAATTTGAACAGAGATCTTTTACGAGTCTTGTCAATTTAAAACTTCGATATTTATGCAAATCAAGATGGCTTTCACCCATATGGGAAAAGGACCCAAATCTGGTGTTTCCCGGAATTACTTTGTCGGAATCCTGCAAGATTCCGACCCAAATCTCTAAAACTCTGGTGTTTCCTGGAATTACCTTGCCGCAATCTCGAGCATCCGAAAAAGAAATTATTTAGTAGATACCGAATAATATAAAAACAAAACAAAATAAAAAAATAGGGTACGTCGGATATAAAATGTTTATGACAGTTGCAAATCATAACAGAAATTTTGCACTAGAGTTTCTGAGGAAAAAAGTTCTAATGTGGAAATTGCTGACTCAAATTATTGAATCATTTCTATCCAGTACCATCTACAAGTCCATTCCGAGTACGATCCTGGCAATCTTTTAGGGCGTTAAAAGGGAGCCTGGTTATGACCGTTTGACGAATAGGAGCTTTATTGTGCGCAAACCAGACGATTTTATTTGTTTACACAGCTCCTTCTTATATTTGAACGGACTATAATCGATCAATACCATACAATTCCGGCCATAAAAATCATAAATCATCTCTCGATAGCGCAATCCATTCACCTTAACTGTTGATCCAGCTTCATTCTCGAAAAAGTAATGTGAAATGACCCCGCCGGACCAAAACCGCACCAAACAGTTACACGTTGAGGATGGAAAGGCTTTTCAACAATAACTCCTGAGCCCTAGATGCGACAATTTTGCTTGTTGACGAAGCCACAGAAGTGGAAATGGGCCTCATGACTCAAGATGATTTTTTGATGGAATTCCGGATCATTTTCATGCATTTCAAGGACCCAATCAGCAAAGACACGACGTTGTTAATGATCGTCCGGCTTGAGTTCTTGTGTTAACTGAACTTTATAAGCTTCAAGATCCAAATTTTTATGCAAAATACGGTGTAATGACGTTTGAGGAATGCCTTATTCCAAAGAACGACGAGGAATTTACAAACCAGGGGTTTCTCCAACATTATTAATAGTAGTAGAACGAAGTTCCACGGTATTCAATTGAAATGCAATAATAAAATAGAACCTTGTGAAGTTATAAGCCATTCATACTCTAGTCTATACCATTTCTGAATTTCCTACCCTGCAAGAAAATGAAATGCACCGTTGCCAGACTACTCCATGGCTTATAACTTCACGACGTTCTATTTTATTATTGCATTTCTATTGAATACCGTGGAACTTCGTTCTACTACTAATAATCCCCATGGAATATTCTTATACCGTTGGTAAGACCTACTGCACTTTTAACTATTCGCTTGACATGCGATTCTGTGGAAGAAAAACTAACCTCCCTTGTCCAAATGTCGAAACCTATATAAGTACTCTATGCTCGATTGGCCGTAAGAAAAAGGAATGCCTTTTTTTCTTTTCTGTAGGATTTTTTTGGGAAAATGTTGTTATATAAACCTTGCCCTAACAATAATAAACACAACAAAAAAAGAATTGTCCAATTTGGTGCGATCGTTTGAACAATAAAGCATTTTGAAGTTTTGAAGCAAACCATAGATCCTGTTTTATTAATATAGATACGGTGTAATGACGTTTGAGGAATGCCTAATTCCAAAGAACGACGAGGAATTTACAAACCTGGGTTTTCTTCAAGACTTTCGGCTACAGCAGCAATATTCTCGGCTGTTCTTGAGCTACGTGCACGGTTTTTATTCTTTACATCATCAACTTTTCCCAAGAGTTCAAATTTTTCCACCAATTTTTGTATTTTTTGGGTTTGACAAGGTGCTTCACGACGACCCAAAAGTGTTCGAGTTTTACGAACCGTCTCTGCCAAATTTTCACCATTTTCATAGTCAATTTTAATAATTTCAATGCGTCCTTGAAGCTTGTATCCTTCCATTTCATTAATGGCGTAGTTTCTACTTGTCAAATGTCAAAAAATTACAGATTCGAAAGTGACATCACTTCTATTCAAAATAACACCTCTTATTGGAAAAAAAGCTTTCAACGAAGCATCCATTAAATTCGTAAAATCGTGTTTCGATGTAAATTTCAGTTTTCAACGGGACCAGACCTATTTGTTGAATTCCCTCAGGGACACGTTTGTTCCCTCCAATCCCGTGAATAACGATGGCCAAGTTAACGAGACACGTTCGGTATAAACTTCATAAATAATTCTTTTAGTCTTCCTCATACCGTGATAACCGCGATGTGGCGGACTCGCCGGTTTCCTTATACCGTGATCAAATTATCATAGAACACTGATAACGATTCGCAACACTGACACCATCGGAGATTTACTCGTGTCGGTGCCTTCTAGATCAGTGATAATAAGGTGGCAACGGTACCGCCAAATTGAAAGAAGTCTATGAAGAATTTACAAACATAAGTATTCGGTTGGAGTCTTGCCCACATTCATTGAACCTACTACTCTGGTAAGGGGGCTACATTTCACTGCGACCACAAGGTCTATTGTCCCTTCCATCAGAGCTCTTTTTGCAACTGTGCTATCTTCAGCTCGCCCTCCATATCCAGAGCTCCAATGAACTCAAGTATCTGATGAGTAAATAAAAGACTGACATGCACTTAAACCTGCATATCATTGACCATTGAAAAACCGACACCAAACACTCATTAAAGATGAGCTACCCACAATATGAACAGTTCACAAAAAAGGAGCCTAAGAAGCATCCAGCAGCTACCTCATTGTTGAAGCCTCTACTACACACCGGCTCACTCTTGTAATTAATAACTTAACGAGGTCTTCGATATGAAGCACAAACCATGACGTAAGAAGATGCAGATGACCCAATAAAATACAATAATAGTGTTTACAAACCTGAATAAATTCTTGGGAGAAACTGTCTGTTGTGGGAACTAGGAAGCAGATCAATTGGCTAACAGACCCCATTGTGCTGTAACACTCCGAGTGTTTTTCTTATATTCCCATACGTTTGTTGAATTGAAAATGTTAGAAAATGCAGTTCTAGTTTTTATTTTTGATTGTGTTTACCATATCCCAACTGGTGTTGCGTTGCTGTGTGTTACTTTCGGCAATTGTCCAAATACAATGAGAAAGATTTGCACGCAAAATAATCATCATAGATTTGGCCTTATTTCGAATCAACAGCTGCTTGCCACCTTCTCTGCATACTTGTCACCAAGCTTAATTCGTTGCCAAAGTTGTGTCAAAAGGTTTCGTAGCTGTTCAAGAGTTTCCAGCTGTGGTCTGTGGTTATTTGCATCTTCATGATTAACTAACCTTCTGAGGTCGTCCTTTGGATGTTCTCTACCTCTTCCGAAGACTTTTTAAGCCTTTCTTTTGTTGCTTGTTAAGCAGTTTTGGTGCGAATGTAATCTTTTGGACCAGTAGACATAATAATTCGTGAATAATTGTCAGGTAATTTGTTTTGAGGTACCTTTCTTCAAAAATGTTCTAGTGGCTTAGTGTTTGATGAAATATGCCCATTGAGAATTGTTTCATCATTACTCATTTCTTCTGATTAAAGTGTGACAACGAAAATCAAATACGGTCTCTATGAAAACCGCTACTTCTTCGTTCTTACCAGTCGAATCTCACCAACATGTCAAGAAAAGTTAACTGTTCATTTATAATTATTATCCGATCCTGATCCATCTATATCCTTCCGCTCTTTGTAAACAAGATTTTTTCTTGCGATAAATAAGTTTCTGATAGTAATCTGATTCACGGTGTATATTTACCACGTCCGAAAGGACTCAAAAGCACACACAAATATATGTTACTGGGTGACCACTTACTGAACCGATAAGACCTCAGATATTTGCTTTTAATTTAGCACTGGCAGACATTGGATTCAAGTTTTTTAGAATGCCAGTGAATTATTGGCAAAAAATTCCCAATATTTCTATAACATACAGAGTGTAACAGCCAAATGGAATGAATTCGATAACGAATAAATGAGTGGGTGTTAGGAAAAACGCTCGGACACGTCGATTTGTAATTTTAAATGCGCATATTTTCCATGAAAATAAAATTATATAGGGTGTTCCATGCGACCGTGGCCCATACCAACTTTCTTATTTCAAATGCAATCTCCTGTATATTATTTATTTTTTGGATTCTTCAGAAAATTCTAGACATAATTCATGTACAATGTCCTATACCTATCTTCAACTTTTTCGGAAATATTAAGTGTTTTCAGATTTTTTACAATTTTACATTAGACTTCTTTTTGTGGGGATATGTCAAAAGTATTGTATACGAAACGAAACCCTCAAACTTAGACGACCTAAAAAACCGAATCACGCTTGCGATTAGATCAGTCACGCCTGAAATGTTGAGTAACGTTAGAAGACAATTCTACACCAGATTAGCATGTTGCCAAGACGTTCGCGGCGAGCATTTTGAACATTTCCTACATTGACATTGATGTTTTTTTGTTTTTTTTAATAATTAAGAAATAATCAGTATTACTTATTAGGTTTTAAGTGTAATGTACCGAATTTGTGAAATAAAATAATTTTTACTTAAAACGTCGATTTTTGCAATAAATCTGAAAACACTTAATACATCCGAAATGGTTAAAGATAGGTATAGGACATTGTGCATGAATTGTGTCTAGAATTTTCTGAAGAATTCAAAAAATAAATAATATACATGGGGTTGCATTTGAAATAAGAAAGTTGGTATTGGCCACGGTCACATGGAACACCCTATATAATATTATTTTCTTGAAAAATATGCGCATTTAAAATTACAAATCGACGTGTCCGAGCGTTTTTCCCAACACGCCCTCATTTATTCGTTATCGAATTTATTCCATTTGGCTGTTTCACTCTGTATAAGGTATCTTGGGCGATTTACTTTTGACAGCTGTTGCCGATTTTTGGACAGCTGCATATTTTGAAAGCTGTCATTTGTTTGTCAATTGATGCACGAGTGCTTGACCTCACATCAGTGCTTTAGGTGAACCATTTTTTCATTGCGGATTCCTTCTTTCTATTTTCCGCGAATGCATTTTGCATTCTTGGGTAACGCAAAGCGATTTCTCGACAACGCCCAAGCGTCTCATAAATCCATGTATTTTTTGCTGAATCTGGTTTGTTCAATAAAACCATTTTGTCGTCGAATTTCACTTTCTTCGTAGGCACAACGTTATTATGTGTTATGTTTGCTGCAAACTACACATACAATAGAACAGTTGGAGTGACCTAAGTTCCGGTTAAATAAGTCGGAATAATTGGAATAGTTCTTTGTGATCGATTGTAGTTGTACCTAATTTTTTTAACATTCAAGGAAATCATCGGTATTTTTTATTCGTTTTGAATATTTCTGTATTATGCTGCAAAATTATTTGATACAAAATCTCACCACCATGTAGGTACGTACATTTGTTTCTTCTTAATTCTCTTAGTAATCACAAGAATCAGAAAACAATCATCTATTCAATTGAATATTTTTGTCTAATAGAATATTTCTTGTGGCTATTAGTGTATATACATCTGTCTGAGATAACAAGATACAACACGTTCAAAGGTTATTGAGCATAACATATTTTTTTGGTATAAATCAGTTTCTACAGTTTCAAGTTTGTCTCCAATCTCATTCTAGAATACGAAACATCATTTCGTTCACAGAGTTCCCAAAATTCCTCTCTAGACATGGCTGCTCGAAGGATGAACTGTAAATCTATGACAACCCATCATAAGGAAGTCCATTTCCACTTATTCACCTCTTAATCATTCCTTTAATGACCCTCCTAACAAGTAGCTAATAAGATTGTGTTTTGCCACACCTCGGTGTACCAACGACTAATAGGCGCGAGTAGAAGACTACCAAATTGGTTCAAATTGGAAGAAATTTCAGTTAACTCTCTCCGTTTAGCTCGGTTATGATATAATGCGAACAGGAAGTCATTTTCTCCCCTTGGAATTGGTTTTAGCACACCTTGATATTGATTCAGGCGCATTACCGCCTAACGCTTAATTTTGCAAGGATGCTAAGCCTGATTCAGACGCTATTAAGTCATCTTTCACGAGCAAGATGCTTAAGGTCGCTGGAGGAAGTATTTGTTAAGTTACCAAACACTTAAAATGGGCCATAAAGCTTCTATCAGTAAAAAGTTTTTTTACCATGTTCAAACAAGGTAGACTCTTTTAAGTTGACCACCCTGCGTATCTCGCTCCTTCCTAGTTTCCTATATAGAGAAGAACCGATCGCAGTCTCATAGGTACACCTAGAGAAACATTGCAGGAGTCCACAGGGAACAGGAAACAATTACCAGTAAGAACCTAAGAACCATATAAACCCATGTAGGTAACAGATGTTGTATGGCTACATCCATATAAGAACAGTTAACCATTGGTACCCAATCTAGGTACCTTCAAACGAATCTCGTTTTTTCCGCCTGTTTTATATGCATTGTTTCTCATCCAGAGTTGTTCTTAATTGATTGTTTGAGAGTGTTTTTGAAAATTTGAAATGTAATGAGCCTTGATTTTTGAAAACTGGGGTCATAAATGATGAATGACTTGTTAATCATCGTAGTTAGGGATGGGAAGAGTTGGTATTTAGATATATCGGAATTTACAACTGTAGATAAACGAGGTTTCTTGCTTTACCCACTGTTGGGATCTCCAGACAAACGAGTCCATTTTCTGAGTATTCCATCTGAGAAAATGAGAAAAAGGGATGCTCTTGATAAAAATATTTCTTTCATAACCCATTGTTGGGATTTTCGGTCAAACGAAACCATTTTCTAAGTATTTCATCTGAGGAAAAGGGATGTTCCTAAAGACTTAGGTTTCTTTCTAAACCCACTGTTGGGATCTCCGGTCGAACGAAATAATTTTCTGAGTATTTAATATGGAAGAATGAAGTTTCTTTCTTGACCCACTGTTGGGATCTCCATACAAACGAAACCATTTCTCAAGTATTCCAGCTGAGAAAATGAAAAAACAGTGATGTTCTTGATGAACAAGGTTTATTTCTAACCCATTATTGGGATCTCAAGACAAAAAAAATATTTTCTGAGTATTTCTTATGAGAAAATGAAGAAAAGAGATGTTCTGGATGAATGGGGTTTCTTTCTTAACCCACTGTTGGGATCTCCAGACAGATTAAACCATTTTCTGCGTATTTCATCGGAGATAATGAGAAAAAGAGAAGTTCTTGATGAATAAGGTTTCTTTCTTAACCCCTTGAAATCTCGGGACAATCGAAACCTTTTTCTGAGTAATTCTTCTGCAAAAATCATCGCGAATTCTCTGATACTTCTCATGTGAAGCCGAAATTCGACTACTCGTGTATTTGGCAAATATTTGCCACTTGCCTATATTTGGCATGTAGTGGGAGTGGTTCACCCGGCCAATACTTGTCAATCTTGTCATTCAAATTTGAAACTTCATCTACTTGCCAAGTACGCAAATAATTGAGTACTTGCCAAATATACGAGTAGTGGGAGTCCGCCTTTAATCAATTGAATAATTGAATAATTACCCAAATAATCGTGCCACCGAAAGATGGAATGGTTATTAATTTTATATACAAAACCAACTCCAGTATACGTGCATGGATGCCTGTATCCTTGACACCCCTGATCATGGTGCCGTTTATGGCAAGCACCATAATTACACGTGAGAACTTCTTTGATACAAACTATGACCAGGGTCGCTCATTGGTTTTCGAAGACAATTATTTTCGTTGCTTATTGTTTACAGTTAATTTTATGTGATTCCTCAACTTATACGCTTATGCAAAGAACGATGAATATTCATAATTGGATTCAACTGTACTATGCTTAGGCCAAGTTGCAAAATGTTATTATTTCGTGTGAAGAAACACAGGAAGTTTGTTCTTATCTGATAATTGGGAATTAGCCGCGTTTAATTGACAGTATGAAATGTTAAAAATGGAACGGTTTTGGTTTTTGCTATCACCATGAAGTTTGACCGTGAACTTGAAACGAAATATTCGAAAATCAGGTCGATTATATCAGAATATCAGTCAGTTTTGAATAAATGATATAAGAACGAGTTCAGTTGGTTTGATCAAGTGTATACAGAGTGACTCACGAGGAACTGTACATATTTTAACCACGTATGGAGGCTATCCATGTAGACATCAATGACTATTTAAAAGTTTCTTTCTTAACCCACTGTTGGGATCTCCAGACGAACGAAACCTTTTTCCAAGTATTCCAGCTGAGAAAATGGAAAAAAGAGATGTTTTTGATGAATAAGGTTTCTTTGTAACCCATTACTGGGATCTCTAGACAGAAAAAACCATTTTCTGAGTATTTCTCATGAGAAAATGAGAAAAAGAGATGTTCTAGATGAACGAGGTAGCATTCTTGACACACTGTTGGGATCTACAGACTAACGAAACCATTTTCTGAGTATTTAATCTGAGAGAATGAGAAAAAGGGATGTTCTTGATGAATAAGGATTCTTTCTCAACGCACTGTTGGGATCTCCAGACGAATGAAATCATGTTCTAAGTTCTAAGTAATTCAACAACATTTGCAGGGATCCAATAATAATACCAGAGACATTTTATATAAAGTCGAAAACAATGGATGAAGATAGAAGCATAAAATTAATCCAAGCTACATCGTCAAAGCTGTAAATGAGATTATTTTCCTCATTATGAATCACAATAATTTTTTAATTGAATTCCAACTGTTGAGATCTCCAGACGAACGAAATTATTTTCTAAGTATTTCATCGGAAAAAAATCAAGAGGAGGGATGTTTGATGAATAAATTCATATCATGGTGAGGCAACTCATTATTTTATTTTAAATTTCTCTATGTGACTTTTGTAACCAATACAGTTTCCGTTTAAAACCACACATATCAAAAAAATGTGTCTGAAAGAAGTCGGAAATCAAATGTGATGCTTGAAAATATACAGGGTAATTTTTCGAATTCGCCTTCGTTTGAAAGATACAGAGTGTCCAAAATCCATAAAAAACACTCTTCTGTGCATATCTTCGAAAATGTCATTTTAAATTAACTATATTTTGGTCTAGTAGTTTCTCTACTTCTTGGTGCATATTCCTTCATCAGAAGTTACTTAGTTTTCCTGCAATCAGATGCAAAATGATGTTTTGTCCAGATCGCCTAATCAGAGCCATATTAAGCTCTTGCGAGAAAAATCTCAATATTTTATGACAGCAGCTGTCAAATCTTTTCGAACTTGTCAAATCGATTTCTTGAACTATACAATGTGATTCTATTTTCAAGGAGGGTAAACGAGCTTTTCGAGAATTTTTCTGTATATTCTCTAGACGCACTATAATAAATGAAGACGAATGACAGCTACTGACATTTCCACCATTTTAAAAATGGCTGCCAATCGAATCTTGTGATTGATACGTATGAGTCGGAGGACTCGGAGGAATCTTCTAATCCCTGTTCGTCCCGTAAAGCCCAGCACACACTGCGGACGGTGAGCGATATTAATTAACCGATCAGATAATAAGATCGAGCCAGATCTACGATGAATTGCAAAACGTATGACACCGTTATCGAAGAACCAAAGGACGATTACACACTCGCGGTCGTAATATTGGAAAGAATCGCAGTCGAGGTAGACGAGCGCGTCGCGGGTTCCTCCACGGTACCTACCAGGAACCCATTCTTCGTCTGACCGCAGGACGGTGCGCTGCGCAGCTCTCGCTCAAATTGGATTCGTCGCGAACTTGATCCTTCGCATATTCGCGTTATCCGCTTAGTTCTGTCTTCTGTCAGTGTGTAGAAACACCTGGTTGTCGTCGGTGACTGGTCTGTGCGCGGCCTCCAGAACTGTTAAACTGATCATAGAAACCTAGCCGGACATTGTCGGGACTCGGGAATAAAGTGCTGTTTATTTTAATTGGATTTTGTGACCATCGACATTGGTTGGGTTCGGATGGAGATGCTGCGTTGACATTTAAGGACTTAAGTCTGTTTGAGGTGAGGTGTACTGTTTTGTTACTGTAAATATGGGATTGGATTGCTTCATTTATTGTTATTGCCCATTCGGAATTGTTGTTACTGATTCTGGATGACTTTAATTTATGATAGGAATAAGAACTCCAATATTCTCATCTAACTTAGATCGATAATGATTGAAAACAGCGTTAATCTTTGTTGAGTACCTACTACGTGAACTTTACGATATAATTGACAATTTTTATTAGGTGAACAGCAGTTCAAAAGCAATATTTTGACATGATTGCGAAAGATTTCACGTCCTCTTGGGATGAAATAACATGAGGAGGATCCATTTGACAAAATTAGCAGCGGGTGGCTTAAAATTTCCATATTTTGGGGTTCAAAGAATTCATTTGGCAATAATAACAGTACTTATTGATATTCCTTCATTTTGGGGATTATTTCACCTTCCACCCCTTAGGGAAATGAGAATATATTATCGATAATTCACAAAGTATACCAACAATTATTGTTATGAGGTTCATTTGAGAAAAATTTCATAGTGAATCTTAATATTCTTGTATTTTAAGGGTACTCTTTCACCCACACGAAAATTTAATTATGCAAAATGAGAAAAGCTTCTGATTGGCATTCCGATTGAAACTTTACTACTTCAATAAGTTATGCTTTCATTCTGCATTTCTGAAAAAAAAAATTATCCAGATAAACGAAACCATTTTCTAAGTATTTCATCTGAGAAAATGTGAACAAGCGATGTTCTCGATGAATGAGATTTCTTTCTTAACTCACAATTGGGATCTCCAGACAAACTAGACCATTTTCTGAGTACATATTTAATCTGGGAGAATGAGGTTTCTTTCTTAACCCACTGTTGGGGTTTCCAGACAAACGAAACTATTTTCCAAGTATTCCAGCTGAGAAAATGGAAAAAAAGTGATGTTCTTGATGAATAAGGTTTCTTTCTAACCCATTATTGGGATCTCTAGACAAAAAAACATTTTTTGAGTATTTCCTATGAGAAAATGGATAAAAGAGATGCTCTCGAAGAACGAGGTTTCTTTCTTAACCCACTGATGGGATCTCCAGACAAACAAAACCATTTTTTGAGTATTTAATCTGAGAGAATGAGAAAAAAAAATGTTCTTGATGAATAAGGTTTCTTTCTAACCCATTATTGGGATCTCAAGACGAAAAAATTTATTTTCTGAGTATTTCTTATGAGAAAATGAAAAAAAGAAATGTTCTGGATGAATGGTATTTCTTTCTTAACCCACTGTTGGGACCTCCAGACAAACGAAACCATTTTCGGAGTATTTAATCTGAGAGAATGAGAAAAAGGGAAGTTCTTGATGAAAAAGGATTCTTCCTCAACGCATTCCAGACAAATGAAATCATGTTCTAAGCAATTCATCAACCATTTGCAAGGATCCACTAATAATATACCAGAGACATTTTATATAAAGTCGAAAACAATGGATGAAGATAGAGGCATAAAATTAATCCAAGCTACATCGTAAAAGCTGTAAATGAGATTATTTTCCTATCACCATAATTTTTTGATTGAATTCTCTAATCACATCCAAAGACCTGTTCGATCCCAGTTAAATCTCTGTCCATATTGGATGTCGATTTGTCGTTTATCATGTATTCTCATAATTCTTATCAGCAGGCTTTTGATAAACAATAATTTCTTTATCGTTTGAACACTAATATTAATTTCCATCATTAGATACAACCTCCATTTTCGACAGTATTTTGTAAGGAATATTTTGATTTGGGAGGAGGATAATTTGAAACTCTGTTTAAAGACAGTTAATAAAATACTCCGTTGTTGGCTTCAATCTGAATTATTCATGAAATAACTTTTAAAAATCTACAGAACACTGGCTAGGTACATTTTTCGAAAAAACAGATACAATGCTCAGCTTAGAATCTAAATGTCTATAGCAGTCATCAATCAACCACAAAGTACCTATATTTTTCCTTTCCAGAGATCCTTGTACACAATTTTTTATCAGGTATACTTCATGGTGCTCAAATTGAGAAAATCACCGAGCAGGCAATTTTTTTCCGAAATTATTCACGTGTGTACACAATCCGAATATAAAGCAATACAAATCAATTTGAAATAAGTCTCTACGGACAGAATTGAATCGCAATTACACATCTATATCCTTCTTACGGCAAGACCTCAAGTTTTTTCGACTGTGTCAAGTTTTTGCTCAGCCGAACGAATCATCACGTAATGCGGGTTTGACTTGACCAAGGTTAGGTCACCGTAGATCGTTAGATTTTTTGTCTGCATTCGGAGTTTTCTGAATAGATATGAGGGCGTTTTTTCGGAAAAAGAACAATTTCAAGAACAGTTTACGATGAAAAAATTGATAAAATTTTGAATTAGCCTTGACAATTTTTCACGGTCAATTCGATTAACATTGACAAAGTTACAAATTTTCTTGCAAAGAGAAGATGTTCTTGATGAATAAGGTTTCTTTCTTTACCTGCTGTTGGCATCTCCAAACAAAAAAACCATTTTCTTTGTATTTCATTGAAGAAAATGAGATAAAGGGATGTTCTTGGTCTATCAGATTTCTTTCTTAACCTACTGTTGGGATCTCCAGACGAACCAAATCATTTTCTAAGTATTTCAGCTGAGAAAATGAATAAAACGGGAATTTTCTCGACGAATGAGGTTTCTTTCTTAACCCACTGTTGGGATCTCAAGACGAACGAAACAATTTTTCAAGTATTTCAGGACAAGCGCTCTGGCTACGAATTTGAACAAGAACGCTAACTTTCCAACTTCAAGTCAGTCCTTTTATGATTTCAAATGAACAACCGTTCTGGCAGTTATAAATCATTTCAGTCGAATGTGAAGCCGTAAATAATCACACGTATTCACAAATTCTTCAGCTTGCCATGAATATTGATGAGACTTGATCGACAGATCGAGAATTTTCGGTAGTGCAGTCCGAAGAAATATTCAAACACGCTGTGTGGCTTCTGGTGAATGGGTTTAGTTAAAATTTCAGAGGATGTTTTTCCCGCAAAAAATTTAAATCTATTCTGAGAACGTCGGGAAAAATGAGTTCTAGGAAGGGTCTCATAGTTCGATTCCCAATTTCTTCACGAATTCGTTTCATGAACCGCCTGCCAGTGGGGACGACCTTGAGCAAGGTGGACCCAAAATAAATTAGTATTCCGAAGGAATCTAGTGAAGATGGGCAGCTTTTTCTTCGTGTTTCGATATCTGAAGTCTGAACTACACTGACAAGCAGAAATAGGAACTTAAATTCAATTTTTCGAAAAAATGTTCACCCAAAATTTCATCACAGTATTTTTCGGCTGAATAAACATAAAAACTTCGGTTACAATTAATTTCATTTAAAAATTGTTCACTTTTTCAAAAGGACAACCATTGTGAGTCACGAGAAATTGAAAATGTTCCAAGCGCCTACAGGCGCAACTCAGTTGAATATCAAATGGCCATTTATGCCTTCTTCTCTTCACAAATTTTATACAGGGTGATTATCGGATTTCAGCGAAAATTTCTATCCGCTATAACTTTTGAACGGATATCTTGAATCAATTGAAATTCTCAGGGAATTTTATTCATAATTTTTTGAAATCCAGGTCCACCTCCAGGCCATATTGTGAAAACTTGTGATACTTTGTGAAATAATGTGTATCTAAACTCCATTGACTTTTATTAATCTCGGTTGGCCAAGATTTAGGTTTAGTAAGTTTATTAGTTGGCACTCGTGAAATATCTGCAATGTCAAAATAATTCCCAGAGACGTTGCTAATGCTAATTTTTATTTACTCTCTGTTAACTTTGTAAATAGGGTTAAACTGTGACACAGGTTTCGTTGTACTACTACATTTTCATACTGGAGTATTTCAAGTTGTGCAAAAAGTTATTTACATTTCCTCTGTAGGCTTATTTCTGGAGAATTTTGAAAAGTGGGGAATTCCACTGTTCGTTTAAAAACTTTTCTGTCGGGTTCTTCGAGTACTTCGATTCTTTTTTCGAATGAACTGTCACAAAGTAAAGGATTATTCTGTCCATTATATTTCAGTAAAATTCCAACACTCGATTCTTGATTTCCGTACAAGAAAATAGCATAACTGAATCTTCCAACCATGTTCATATACGTGAAATATTTCCGGTATTAACAGAGAAAAAAGATTCTTCAACATTCGCCAGGTCTTTGGAATTATTGAATTCACATAATATTTTCTCAAATTCATTATTTTCCCAAAGTGAATAAACATTTTGATAAATACGTAATCACTACGACCTATATGTAGAGAGGACAAAGTTGCTTAGTTATCTGACAGGAAAATGACTATAACCTAACATTTTCAAAATATACACGGTGAAAAGTGTCAGAATGTCACGGCTAACCGGGATACATTATAAAATTGAATGGAGTACCTACCTACAGAGTGTAACAGCCAAATGGAATAAATTCGATAACGAATAAATGAGGGGGTGTTAGGAAAAACGCTCGGACACGTCGATTTGTAATTTTAAATGCGCATATTTTTCAAGAAAATAAAATTATATAGGGTGTTCCTGCGACCGTGGCCAATACCAACTTTCTTATTTCAAATGCAACCTCCTGTATATTATTTATTTTATGGATTCTTCAAAAAATTCTAGACATAATTCATGTACAATGTCCTATACCTATCTTCAACTTTTTCGGAAATATTAAGTGTTTTCAGATTTTTTCAAAAATTAACATTTTAAATGAGAAGTATTTTATTTCACAAATTCGATACATAACACTCATCATTTAAAATTACAAATCGACGTGTCCGAGCGTTTTTCCCAACACGCTCTCATTTATTCGTTATCGAATTCATTCCATTTGGCTGTTACACTCTGTATATGCAAAGATTTGTGAATTCTTGTGAATTTTGTTAAATTTTTGTAATTTCCTGGAAATTCACAACAAATCCTCCAGGATATTCAATCATATGCAATTGCGGAATAACTATAATTAACTATAACTATAACTTTTTGTAATTTTACCCCTATGTTTTACAAATGAACTATTCTTTTATTAGCTCCATGGAATCTCTCCTACCTTTTTGTGATCACAAATTAATAAAGGAGACCTGAATCATCATTTTTTCATGAAAATAATAATACCAAACATAAACCAAAATATTTTTTTTATGATAATAATTAGAAACAAAATATGTCCTTTCAATCATATAACTAAAATTGGCCTTTTTCGAGATCTTCAAGATCCTAGCACTTAACCTAATCTAAAGTGAGCAGATTTGGCGTGCTTGTTCGAATTCTTATACAAAGCGTTCACCCATTCATCTACCAAATCAGTTTAAAGCTGCTTGGATTCCAGATGAATCCAGTTTTCCAAAAAAAGCTCCTGAATCATCATCAGTGAGAGAGAAACCTCAAAATTTGGGCACAATCAACTCCAGTAAGTTTCAAACTTCTTGATCATTTTCTGTCGACGGTCACCTTTTCGTGAAGTTTCTGCCCAATCGCAAAACTTCTTCAGATGTTGCAGACACTCAATTATTCGATCTCTTATCCTGATTTCTACATGAGTTCTATAAGTGAACATCCATTACCTCCAGATCTACCCCTTCAGTTATTTATAGTAACATTTCCCAGCCTCTAGATCCTGAAGAATGCCTCCCCGAAGATGTTATCTTAGAAATTTACCTGTTTCCACTCGTTCCGTCCGGCAAAAAAGCCCGGCGATCATATCTGGGAATATGCAACGTTACACTGATCTAGTCTCTACATCAATTACAATGATAGTGTAATTGGGAGGTGGGAACACGTCTACCACAACGTCCTTCAGTCATCCAGCGATTTCAGATCTATCGGGAGATCTCGGAGCGATAGCGAAATTTTATCGATAAGGGGGCGGGCCGGTTTGCGAGGCATGCAGGCTTGGACGGGCTTTTTAGACCCGCATGATCGCATGAAAAATTCCTGCACTTATGGAAAACTGGGTATGTGGTTGAGCCGCTGGCTTCGTCTGGAATCATGCGTGCGCTTCGATCGGTTGATTCGATGGATTATTGTCGGGGAATGAACGGTTTCTGCTTTGATTGCGAACAAATAACACATCCCCTGTTCACGCAGGAAGGAATTCTGAGCGAAACGATTGATATTCGATTGATTCGGACTTTATTCGGTGGAAATTCATTTTGAATAATGATAACAATCTTAAATCTTCACCAAATTTTGTGGAAATTGAAGATTGTGATTATTTTTTAAAACGATTCAGGTGCCGAATTGAATAAATATATTATGTAACTGAATATTACATTTGATAGGTGAAAATCTAAACTATGACAGATAGAGCTCTGGATTATTTTTTAATGAATTCAGCGACCCCGAAAACCTATATTTTGATACCAAAAACACCCATAAAGTCCTCATGAGCCAAGAATTTTCATTTTCAATTTTTTCGATAATTCATTTTCATGTTTTGTTCCCGAGCCGATTTCACTCGGGGTACGGCTGTTTTAGGTCGTAATGATGGTTATTATGAATGATTCGAGTGGTTCGAAGAACATTACCATTCAATAGCCACGTTATATCCTACCAGATATTTTCTACAGCAACATAAATGGTGTTTTTAGGGGGTCTTACCCCTTAGTCATTTTTCAGCCAAAAATTCGAATTTTTAAAATCGCTCATACTTTGCTCAGAGATAATAATAATAATAATAATAATAACATCATTTATTCTCAGAATCATCATCATACAATTACAATAATGAAATGAAAACAAGTCATATGGAAATCTTACACTAACACGGCAAACTACGAAAGAGAGAAAAAATAATATATTCTGAAATCATTATGTTTTACAAAATCCTGTAAATTCTTCAATGGAATATGGCTCACAATCTAATATAAACATAAATAGTGCTTTACGGAACGCATTATAATCGGAAATACCTCTTATGGCTATTGGGAGAGAATTATACAATTTTATTCCCATATACAAAGTACTTCGCTCAGTGATCGAAAATTTATGAATCGGATAAAAGTATTCATTAATTCTCCTGGTCCTAGAGTTATTATTCTTATATTCATCCAGATAATGAGGATGCTTGCGAAAAAATAGCAGGATGCGGTAAGTGTACAGCCCTGGTAAAGTTAAAATGTTGTTTGACTTGAACACACCTCGACATGATGATCTGTATTTCATACTGAATATGGTTCTAATGGCTTGCTTCTGTATAATCAGTATATGGTCAGCCTGTGAGCTACATCCCCAAAAAATAATGCCATATGATAACAGCGATTGGAAGTTTGCGAAATAGACAGTTATTAGTGTGTTCACATCAACTTGATTTCTAATAGCCTTTATTGTATAGATGACTGAATTTAATTTAGGTGCCAACATACAACAGTGTTCTGCCCAAGTTAGGTTTCTATCGACAGTTATTCCGAGGAGTCTGGTGCTTGAGCTAGGTGATATTCTAGTGTCTTTAAGGTTAATGCATTGGGGATAAGATAAATTTGATCTGATGTTGGCGAAGTACACTATATTGGTTTTGTCTGAATTTAGTTTTAATGAGTTGGAGATGCACCATTCATCAATCTTTGATACAGCAGATGTTAGGCCTTCTGATACATTTCCCAGGTTATGAGATGTTACAATAACATTGGTGTCATCAGCGTATAAGTACGCATTCAGCTCCCACTTACTATTTTCCTGATGATCAGCTGTTTCCACCCCCAGAATTTCAGGGATATACTCATTAACATCTACCTCCTCCAAAGCCTCTGGTAGATCATCATCGTAAGCTATAAACAGCAGGGGTCCTAAAATAGTACCTTGAGGTACTCCAGCCAGTACAGTTTCCTCCGATGAGACGAATTTTTCTTCCCTTATGTCCAAAACTACTACCTGTTTTCTATTGTTCAGGTAACTCTCTATCAGCTGTAAAGGTATGCCTCTGATGCCCTTCTTCTCTAGTTTCTGCAGAAGTAATTTGTGATTAACGCAATCAAAAGCTTTAGAAAGATCAACAAACAACCCTGCTGTAAATCTTTCTTTTTCGAGAGATGAATAAATTCTTTGAGTAAATTCGAAAACTGCCGTATCTGTACCTTTACCCTTTGTGAATCCATGTTGATTGATTGATAAGACTTTGAATTTTTGGAAGAAGTTTAGTAATCGATTTGCAAGAATTTTCTCAAATATTTTTGCGAAAGATGTGATCAAGCTAATTGGCCTATAATTGGTGAGGTCTTCTGGGTCCCCTTTTTTGTGAAAGGGCTTCACAATTGTTGTTTTTAGTGAACTAGGAAAAATTCCAGTTTTAAAAGATGAATTTAAAATGTGGCAGAGTGGCTTGACTATATCTGACATATGATATTTTATTACACTTAGGGGAATATCGTCGTATCCTGCTGAAAATTTATTCTGCATTCCTTTTACAGTAGAAACTATCTCATTTTCATCCACCTCAAACAAGTAAAATGACTTTGATACATTTCTCCCAGTTTGGAAATCTATTTCAGAGCCTGAGGAAAGCTTTGCTGCTATTCTGGCAAAGTGGTTGTTAAATTCGTTGGCTAAACTACATATTTCATCAGTGTTGCCTTGATTTATAATTCTTGGAGGGTATTTAGGTATAGGTTTTTTGTCTCGGTTGGTAACTTCCCTTATAACATTCCATACTACTCTAGTTTTATTGTCCGCGTTATCAATAATGTTTTTATAATGTATTCTCCTTTGGGAGCTCAGTGCCAGGTCATAGGATTGTTTAAGTTTTTTATAATAATCTAAATACTCACGACTATATCTAGACAGTAGAAACAATAAATCAAGTTCATCCTTAAGTGATTGTATTATACTAGTGTTTCTGAATGTTCTTCTTTTTCTGATGTTCACCGTTTTGACTGGGAAAGCTATATCAAACATACTTTTGATTTGAGCAAAGAATAAATCCCACATTTTGTTGACGTTATTTTCTGGTATTAGATACAAATACTCAGGACTATGCTGATCAACAATATATAACTGATTTTTGAATGAGATCAAAGGAACCGAAACTATGACAGTTTGAAATTTCCATTTTTTCAAAAAACTCGGGGTACGGCTGTTTTAGGTCGTAATGATGGTTATTATGAATGATTCGAGTGGTTCGAAGAACATTACCATTCAATAGCCACGTTATATCCTACCAGATATTTTCTACAGCAACATAAATGGTGTTTTTAGGGTCATTTTTCAGCCAAAAATTCGAATTTTTCAAATCGCTCATACTTTGCTCAGAGATACTCAGGACTATGCTGATCAACAATATATAACTGATTTTTGAATGAGATCAAAGGAACCGAAACTATGACAGTTTGAAATTTCCATTTTTTCAAAAAACTCCATTTGACAGATGAAAATCTAAACTATGACAGATAGAGCTCTGGATTGTTTTTTACTGAATTTAGCGACCCCGAAAACCTACATTTTGATACCAAAAACACCCATAAAGTCCTCATGAGCCAAGAATTTTCATTTTCAATTTTTTCGATAATTCATTTTCAAGTTTTGTTCCCGAGCCGATTTCACTCGGGGTACGGCTGTTATAGGTCGAAATGATGGTTATTATGAATGATTCGAGTGGTTCAAAGAACATAACCATTCAATAGCCACGTTATATCCTACCAGATATTTTCTACAGCAACAGAAATGGTGTTATTAGGGGGTCTTACCCCTTAGTCATTTTTCACTCAAAAATTAGAATTTTTCAAATCACTCATACTTTACTCAGAGATACTCAGGACTATGCTGATCAACAATATATAACTGAATTTTGGAAACGATGAAAGGAACCGAAGCTATGACAGTTTGAAATTTCCATTTTTTCAAAAAACTACATTTGACAGGTGAAAATCTAAACTATGACAGATAGAGCTCTGGATTATTTTTTATTGAATTCAGCGACCCCGAAAACCTACATTTTGATACCAAAATCACCCATAAAGTCCTCATGAGCCAAGAATTTTCATTTTCAATTTTTTCGATAATTCATTTTCATGTTTTGTTCTCGAGCTTATTGCACTCGGGGTACAAGTTATATCGGTCGTAATGATGGTTATTATGAATGATTAGAGTGGTTCGAACAACATTACCATTCAATAGAAACGTTATATCCCACCAGATATTTTCTACAGCAACAGAAATGGTGTTTTTAGGGGGTCTTACTCCTTAGTAATTTTTCAGCCAAAAATTCGAGTTTTTCAAATCGCTCATACTTTGCTCAAAGATACTTAGGACTATGCTGATCAACAATATATTCTGAATTTTGGATACGATGAAAGGAGTCGAAGCTCTGTCAGTTTGAAATTTTCATTTTTTCAACAAACTCCATTTGACAGGTGAAAATCTAAACTATGACAGATAGAGCTCTGGAATATTTTTTATTGAATTCAGCGACCCCGAAAACCTACATTTTCAAACCAAAATCACTCATAAAGTCCTCATGAGCCAAGAATTTTCATTTTAAATTTTTTCGATAATTCATTTTAATGTTTTGTTCACGAGCCGAGTCTATCGTAGCCAAAGGTTCAGAATTGGTGATCTAAAATCATTTCGTCAAGAATTTTTTTGATCAATTTTCTCGGTAATCATTCGAATGATTGATGTTGTCAAAACTTGTCCGGACTCGTTACCATTTGGAATAGAAATAAAGGACTCTACATGAATAATTTTCAATTTATCAGGTCACATTTACATGTTTTAACATCGTTGAATAATCAACGGAATTCTTACACTGATTTAGTTTCGATCTATTACCCGCTACTGTCAAAGCACATTATAAAACCTCAGGAAACACGTGTTTATAAATAAAACATTTGCTAATAGCAATTCTGAATATACGTTATGAAATTAGAACAATATTAGTCAGAGTCTTACTAAGGAACTTATTGTTTTCATGTTCATCTATAACAATGAAGAAATAAGGACCATAGACGGTCCAACCATCGACTCACGTCTCTGTGACCGAACCTAAGCGGCGAATCTACCTAAAAGGCGAATCTACCTGAAAGGTGAATCTACCTATTGCATGAATCTACGGAATATATTGATCTGCTGGCCTTTACTGATAATTATAAAAAGTAATACTTGAATAATTTGCTGATTCACTCTATCGAGATTAATCACATTTTACTCAAACTTGCACTGATTTTTGAATAGGATTATTAAGGAATCTCTGAAAAAAATTTGAAAATGAGTTCACGAACTAGGAATATAATGATGAACTGATGGAAGTTTTTGATTCCTTGGTGAAATTCCAAAGAATTTTAAGCTTTCGATATTCGGTAAATTCCCTATTACGTATTATTTTTTACCCGGTATTCCATCCTCAATCTCATTGATAACAAGCGTGGTTAATCTGTCTTCCAATTCATTTCCCAAGAATCAAGTTATGAATAGATAAATGAACAATTTGTCACAATATTTCGAAACGAAATACTGGTTTGCCGTGAGATGCAAATCGATTCCATAGAAACACGAAGTGTGGAACCCCATTCATGGATCAAATTCAAATTAGGAAATTTTTGTCCAGCGCCTCATTATTTATTTACATTCGTAATCAATTCGTCGAAGTCTGAGACTCGGTGAGCATGGCACCAAGTTTTTTCACGAATATTCTCTTTATTCAAGCCACCTACGTACAACTTTCCCATTTCAACTCGTTCTTCCTGGAAGAACTTCGAAATGGGTATGTGCATTTCTTTCCGATGAGTGTCCAGGTTAATAAACATACGTCGGATTATCGGTTTCATTGTAAAAATAACACCAGAAGAGGCCAATTAAAATCTCACCTCGTCTTTTAATTATTCTGGTTTGTGGACCGATCGAGATAATGAGAAACGTGGAGGAAATCGAGGAATTCAATGTGTTACGTAGTTTTTTTTAATCGAGAAACTTATTGGCTGGAATGTTATGTTTTGTGTTAGAAAATAGTGCGAAGGTGGGGAATTGGTAAAAGGGGTTTACTATTATGTTTTAAAATAGTGACTACCTATTCATACTTGTGCTTTGATGAATATTATATGGTTCTGGTAGTGAGTGACTGAAATCTGAAATAATGGGATGTTTTATATCCAAACATGGTGAGTGTTTGACTCGTACATTTTATAAGTGTAGGCGCAGTACGTACATAACGATATTGGACAAAATGACATATGCACCATAATATGAGTTTTTTTAACCTCTGAAAACTTGCAAGCGCTACTTTAGTTCATTCGGTCGTTATGAGTGATAACAGAAATCAATAGGTCACCAGTTTTTTTCATTGTGCCAATTTTTTAGGAGAAATGGCCAGTTTTCACCATTTTTTTCATTTACATGCATTCATTTCAAACTTTATTTATTTGTCATTGTATTCACGAAGCTTTTTTCACGTTAAATATACTTTTTGTATTAATTCGAACTATTTCTAGTTTTATAACGCTTTATGGACAAAATGACATAGGTATTTCAGCTGAATTAACCGTATCTACCGGACAACACCGAGACCATTCATCCCAGGCTCCATCAGCAAACAAAGAACCAGGACTTGTCTTAACATATTCATTACAAAATATTGATCTGCGGCTAATAAGGGCAATGCATCTCAACCAACTGTTGCTGATCCTATGAGGAGGTTTCTCCAATCTTTAAAGGAGGATTTATCATAAGTGGACAAGGCAAACGTGTGCCGAAGACTCGATAAACGTACTTAATTTGAACTTGTAGGTACGCCTAATATGATTGCAATCAAATCAAAAAATGAGCCCATACCTCCTCCAAAGAAAAGGAGATAAGTCCCTAGGGCATTATTTAAAGAAGATAATGAAGAAGAAAATGTTCCTAGCAACTTTCGAGATGATGAAGACGACTGTCCATCTGTCTATTGTTATGACCTTTTTTCCCTATTTAGATCGGGATAAAAACAGTCTTCTCCAGGATTAGCCCTGGAAAAGACTGGTTACGATGCATGCTTTGGTTGCATTGGACTCACGCATCTTGTGGTGATGTTCCTAGAGGAACCAAGCGTTTCATTGGTGAACTTTGTCAGTAGTTTTGTAACTATGAGTAGAAAACTACAGTTGCCCGTTGCCCGTATGTCATTTGGTCCATAGCATGCGGACAAAATGAGTTTCGTTTATCCCAATTTATCTTAGAATATTTTATCCTTTGGTACTTTCATTCCATGAATGTTGATTAGATTTTATAAAGAAAGGACCAAGGATCATAGGTGTAGAATATGGCATTTCTGTAATTCACTACTATCCAGTTATGCCTTTGCAATAAAAGCCTATGTCATTTTGTACGTACTTCCCCTATATTTTTGTTGTCGAAAGTTTTTTCTATTTCCCTTTTTTCCGAATTCGGCCTTTTTGAAGAGATATATCAAATGTATAGAAAATTGGCTCCAGGGTGATTTTAAATCGCTTGTAGAAAATATTGTATAGTACTTTTCCTCAGTATGTTTCATCATTAACTTTATATTACCTCTCCTAAGGTAATAATACATTTCAACATGTCATAAAACGAAGAAATGGAGTTAAATTATTGTATTTTATGAGGACCAATGGCTTATTCTTCCATATTATTCAGGAGACGAGTCAGTGTTAATAGCTACTCAAAATAAAAGGAGTACTGCATTTCATTATTTTCCATTCAGAAATAATACGCAAATTGATCCTTACCATACCCGCTGTGCGCACAGAAATAGATGGATGATTACAAGGGACTATCTGAGCGTATTCAAATGCTAAATGTCTAATTACACGAAGATATGGTCAATCTACATACGATTTGAATATATGCAACTCGAGAATGTCAATGTTCTTGGAAAACATTGATCTACTGCATACCTTGACAATGAACCGGTTTCTGTCCTTTCATTTTTAATTCTGACAATACCTACCCCAGATATTGAAAGTTCAAATATTCACGAGTTCGCGAGCGTAACTCAACAGGTTCTGATTTTCTCGATGGACATTCCTAGAAAGCCATCAGAGGTGCGAAAATCTCAGATCAGTTTCTGCGGATTGAAATCGTTGTTTGTGAACCATGCGTTGTTGAGCATACTCGTTTTTCATTCAGGACGATATTGCCGGATTGTTTTCCTGAATCGCACTGTCGCAATTGAAGGTAATGGATTCTGGTTAGAGAGGTGAATTATCGGAAATTTGTGAGTGGAAAGAAATGTTAGAGTCTGCAATTTGCGGTCGGATATTTATAGGAGAATACGATGAATTGTCCTTAAACAATTCGAAGTGGAAATGAATCACTTTTGAACAAACGGAGCGAGAGGTTTTCCAATGAAGATGATGTTTTTTTGAAGTTGAATAGAGTACAAAATAATTGAGATGAAAGTGAAACTCTTTAATTTGGCTTGGGGATTCCTACACGAAATCAATCGCAGCTTATACCATCATATGATTATTTCTAAATCCATACTTCTAATGGAATATAACCTTGAATTAACTGTTCTTCTTATCCCCAATTTTTATGTAGAAGTTGTTGAACCTTTTATCAAACGAAATCAGAAATGAATCCAGCCAAATTGAAACCTCACTTTTATTATTTCTAGTTATAAAAACGTCCAGAAACAAAAGTATAACAGCCCACTCGCACCTGGAAGCACAAAAATGAATTATCATATCAATTCAATATGCAAATCTCAGGAACCATATCTGAAAATGTTGTCGCGTGCTTGTTCAGATTCAGACCGACGGTGTTACAATTTTAAGAGCTCCCACGCGTTAAATCACCATAAATAACAATTTATTGTGTACGGTTGGCAGTTTCCTTGAATTTTTTTTACGTTGGTTAATCTTCATGTAGATGAAAAACGTGAGATGAGGATCAGATCAGTAGGACGAAGAGGTCCGATTATTCGGAGCATAACATTATAGGGATATAGGAAAAAAGTTGTTTTTTTCAATTTCTTCATCATTTTTTCAAAATGAGCAATCTGAATTTACTTACTCAATCTTTTGCCCATTTTTATAAGTTTCACAGTTCCAGGTGAAAATTTATTTCACTATTTCAGTATCGTAATTACTTCATTACCCACAGACAAACAGTATTGAATGAACTCATTACAGCATTGTTTTCAGTTATATTTATTGTTTTATGGTTGTCAGCACTGGCTTGTGATCCTATCCAATTTCATGGTAATTATTAAGAACTAAAAGGATCGTGTTGAAAAAGTGAAAAAATTTGTACTCACTAAGATTGGGTCACATATTACGAAAATGATAACGAGAAGTTGGCAATCCTCTTAGTTTTTGCAAAAAAAAATCCTAAAGTTTTCGTTCGGAAGGTGAGGTTAAACGTTCTTCCATAGCTAGTTTTCTTCTATTTTCTCAATCAATACTCGTTGGAAATGTTTTATTCATCAATTTATGAGCCATACTTCGTTACATTGAATAACTTCACCATAATGTAGAACATTTATATGTCCTAATTCATAAAAACGTTATTCAAAATAGGCTAACAAAACATCACCTGAAATTCAAATAATCGAATAATTTTCAGACCACTTCACAAGTTTTTCGTATTCTTTTTCATACATTGATTAGGATTTTTGAGGTTTTTATTTATTCGCAACATTATTCGCCTTTTTTTCCTAATTCTGGAGATGTTAAATCGATTTCTTCAAACATAATTCACGAATTCAATGCGTAATTATAAATGATTTCAAAATTCATAACATACGATTCAAATGCCGTAATCTGTCAACCAACTACCGTAACAGTCACACCAACTACCAAGATACAATACAAAAGTCACTAGGATGTATAATCTGAATTCTTCACAGTTTTCGACAGTTTTTCACAAAACTTAACAGAAATAGAGAAAATACCGTCTAATACTCGTTGCAGAAGGCAATTACAACACTCATGCGTTCGAAAACTCGCTCCTTCGTCGCTGGTTTTCGAATTTCGCATACGTGTTGGAATAGAAGCCCATTCTGCAACTAGTTTTAGAACATACTAATATCCCTGTCTCAAAAACGAATCAGATACTGAGTGAATAGCATTAAAACCATCTGGAAATTTATATACTGAACAGTTATTGACCAAATGGCCAATAGTTTGTTCTTCATGTCATGTCCACACTCACATCCCGGGCTATCAATGGAATTCTATTCAAAAAACATACTATTGCAACAACCATGACCTGTCCTTAGACGATTCAAAAGACTCCAAACTTTACTGGACAAATGAAAACCAGGAACTCCTTCAGAAGGATCAAAGATTAATCTTCTATTAAAAAAATCTTAAATAGAAATAGAGGAAATATCGTCTAATACTCGTTGCAGAAGGCAATTCCAACACTCATGCAGTATTTGCATGCGCATGCACTATTTCAGTATTGTCAGTACGATCTCAGTCACTCAAAAATTGAAAAAATAATGATCAGTAGAAAGTATGGCTTCCTCGAAAACCAACCACAGCCTGCCAATGACTTTCCATACGTTTTTTGAAGTAGTCTTGATCAATTCATATTCAGAGTTGCGGCAAAAGCACTATTGCTTGATAGAGGAAACTGAGGTAACACTTCCAGTTTACTATTCACAGGTGGAAAACCTTATCATAAGAAAGAAACCAGAATTTCGTTAAAGCGGAAGAGAAGACATAAATCTGCAAAGGAAGCAGTTACCTCTTTTTACTTCACATATGAAAGTTGCCTGGAAACATAATGTTTTTACTCCAAATTCAAATGGACGCCTTATGTAAGCGATTTCTGTTAGAATCAGTCCGATTACACTCGTGATTATATGTTATTGAAGATTCGGTGGTCATACTTCGTCCATCAAACTTTCTCCTGTTTTAGTTATTTCAAAAATTTAAGCTCGGAATTTATGAGCTAAGAAAACGCACGAATTCTTGAAGGTTAATGGAGTAGAAGATGTTTTTCCCTATCACGAATTAAGTTTGGAAATGTCTTAATTTAGCAATAGTTTTCTGATCGTAAACAATTCACCACTTCTTTTTATTCATTCTCAATCATTCAATCATTGCGCGACTGATTAATAGAGGGTGTTTCAAAATCAGTATAAACGAAGATTGCAAGTAAGAGAACCCATCCCGGATCTCGAGTTAACTGTTAACATCTAGATCGTCTTCTGAAGATATTAAATAGTATCAGTAAATTATCTGGGTAATTATTTGAGACACGAAATAAGTAACGTAATATATTTCGGACGTCGTGTCTCTGTGAGCGAGACCAACTAAATAGCAAACATGACACATTTACTCATGATGACATTTATTATTTTGTGCCGTTACAACAACCATTAACCAATATGTTTACCGTAATGCGCAGATGGTTCTGTAGGGTAATGACAAACCTTGTGATCGCGATTGAAAATGTTGATTTCGATCTCTGTAATCCAAGAAGATTCAATTATAAAAGGTGAGTCGACAGTGCTCCATCGATCCGTAACTCTCGGAAATTTTTCGAACTTTTCTTTTGAACTGTTCCTTTTTATCTGTAGGATCCCCTAGTGAATAGTTGTGAAAAAGACGAATCACAAACTTAAACGCTTAAATTTCGTACGTCTTTTTGAAGAACCGAACTGTACAATTCCATCATTGAATCTATGTCACTGGAATAAGTATTCCACTAGTTGATTACGATACCATTAGCCACGATGACTTTCTGTCGTCTGTAATTTAATAAATCACTTTGCATAAGACGACACAGTTTTTCATATGGTCACGTAACTGATTGAAAAGGAGCCTAAGTCATACATGTTTTGTTCGATCAACTGTTATAGTGCCTTCACCTATTTCACTTCTTCTACTTGATTTATTTCATTTGATGCAGCCACAATTGGATAATCTCGACCAATTCATTGACCGCCAAGTTTTGGAGTTGATAATTACACTGCGCAAAAAAATTAACGCACATTCTGAAAATCTCAATTTTAATGAAAGTTAACTTTACATTGACTTTATAACTTATTTTTTATGTTCTCTCGGGAAGGTTTTGAACGAAACAAGACACATTAAATGGAAGAAGAATTAAGGATTTCACCAAATCTTATGTGAAAGAAGAGAAATGAACAATTTTCAAAATAATGAAATGCTGATAAGTGATTTAATACTAGGTATTTCCACCCCTTGCGTTAATTACAGCTCGGCAACGACGGTTCATACTCAAAATGAGTGATCTTAATATGTTCTGATCTAATCCTTCCCAGATTTCTCCGAGTTGGATTCCTAAGTCATTAAGAGTAGCTGGATGATTTTCTGAACTTCTCAGCCTTCTATTGAGGTTGTCCCAAACCTGCTCAATCGGATTGAGATCTGGACTTCTTTTCACCAATGTATGGGACAAATGGCACTACATGCTCTTCAAGAATGTTTCTTATATACTTATCAGCATTCATAGCCCCATTATCAACGACCACTAGGTCTGTGCGAGCAGTCAAAGATATTCCACCCCATACCATAATCGATCCTCCCCCGATACCAGTAGTATTCAGGAAATTGCACTGAGCATATCTTTCATGTGGACGTCTGTATGCAAGGGAACGTCGATCACAATGGTAGAGGCAGAATCTAGACTCATCTGTGAAGAGAACTCTTTCCCAATCGGCCTCTTCCCAATGGATATGCTCTCTCGCAAAATCCAAACACTTCGATGGGCTGGGGTAAGAGCTGGGCCTCTTGCCGCGACACGAGGCCTTAAATCATATTCTCTGAGGCGATTTCTTATTGTCTGAGTGCTAATTTGCACCTCATGAGTCTGCTCAAGCTGATGATTTTGAAGGAGGCGAGCGGTTGCAAACCGTTGTCTCAACGAAGAAACTCTAAAGTAACGTTCTTGAATGGCAGTAGTTGTTATACCCGTGGTCTACCCTGTCCTGGTCTTCGGACATTCATACCTGTCTCCCTGAATCGCTGCAACATTCTGGACAAACTTGTATAGGAAACTCCAAACCTTTCTGCAATTCTTGTGTATGTCCACCCTTCTTCTCGCAAAACTACCGCTCGGGCACATTCCTCTTGGGTCAAATTGCGTGTTTCGCGTTGCGTAGCGATCGAGTGTAGAAAATCAAACGAAAGAAAAACTATTGATCACTAGAATTGATCGAGAACAACTGATTTTAGAGTGAAGCCAATACATTAAAAATCTGATAATATCATCTTTTTTTATTCCTGCTGGGAGAAAACATTTGTATTGAAGAAAAACGTTGAAAGTGGATAACATATGCATGCATAATTCTGATAAAAATAATTATCATTGAGAACACCTTAAGTTGTAGAATAAATTTCAGATTTCCATAATGTGCGTTAATTGTTTTGCGCAGTGTATTATGAATTCACCAACACACTGTAATGAAACTGAGAATCAGAATAACATGTATATTATTTCCCGGTGTTTGTCAATGTGAAGGGTTTTTCTATTGAATAACCTCTTATTAGAGTTGTTATTTTGAAGAGCCCGCTATTTCGGTAGATGTCACTTTTGGAGCTGTCATTTTTTGACATTTGACAAGTATAAACTACGCCATTAATAAAATATATTAATAAAAATGGAACAACGCTTCAACAACGCATTAAAGTTACTAAAATTCACTATAAAAATGGTGAAAATTTGGCAGAGACGGTTCGTAAAACTCGAACACAAGTTACGGTGATCACAATTGGCCACCGAGATCTTGTGATTTAACACCTTGCGACCTTTTCTGTTGGAGACAAGAGCCCAGCATCGACTTTTTTGGGTTTACTCTTGCATTTAACTTAATGATTAAGTGTTTTGTCGAGAGTATCATTTCCAGTAAATGATTCAAACTGTGATCCATCCATTACACGCAAATTCGACGGCATTTACCCAAGATTGCACTTAGCTCCATAATTGTCTCATGTTAATTGAATAAACGAAGAGAATACATGATGTCGTTCTTAGATTCTAGAAATATATTTTATGTTAAGAGTTGAGTACATTGGAAATTCTTCGGCAAATCTGTGTCACTGAGGCCTTATGAGCAACTGTGACATTACCATGCATCAGCTACTACATAAATTGCTACGCATTAACATCAGGACTACGGGATTCGTAATGACCGCGTTTATGCACACGAGATTGCACTTTACTTAGGATCAAACGTTAGTAACGGATTCACTTGGAAGGAATCGAATTCACGATAGGCTTCGACGGGTAGTGATGACGAGTGATTTTATGGCTTCAGAACTTGTCGATTTTACTGATCCAAAATGACAGTGAATCCTTTTAAAGTAGTTTCACAACCAGAAAAAAAATACAACTATAGCTTGTACTCTTTCATCAGTATGAATCCATATGAATTGAAATTGAAAATATCTTAGGGGAAGTAGTTACAAAATGACATAGGGTTTTATTTCAGAGGCATAACTTGTTAGTAGTGAATTACAGTTATGTCATTTTCTACACCCATGATCTTTGGTCCTTTCTTTATAAGATCTGATCAACCTTTATGAAATAAATGAACCAAAAAATAAAATATTCGTAGATAAATTGGGATAAACGAAATTCATTTTGTCCGCCTGCTATGGACCAAATGACATACCGGTAACAGGCAACTGTAGTTTTCTACTTATAGTTATACAAAACTACTGACAAAGTTCTCTACCTAAACGCTTGGTTCTTCTAGGAACATCAGCACAAGATGCGTGAGCCCAATGCAACCAATGCATGCATCGTAACCAGTCTTTTCCAGGGCTAATCCTGGAGAAGACTGTTTTTATCCCGATCTGAATAGGGAAAAAAGGTCATAACAATAGACAGATGGACAATCGTCTTCATCATCTCGAAAGTTGCTAGGAACATTTTCTTCTTCATTGTCTTCTTTAAATAATGCCCTTGGGACTTGTCTCCTTTTCTTTGGAGGAGGTATGGGCTCATTTTTTGATTTGATTGCAATCATATTAGGCGTACCTACAAGTTCAAATTAAGTACGTTTATCGAGTCTTCGGCTCACGTTTGCCTTGTCCACTTGTGAATCGTCCTTTAGGGATTGGAGGAACCTCCTCATAGGATCAGCAAGAGTGGGTTAAGATGCACTTGCCTTGATTAGCCGCAGATGAATATTTTGTTATGAATATGTTAAGACAAGTCCTGGCTCTTGTTTATCGATGGAGCCTGGGATTAATGGTCTCGTTGTTGTCCGGTAGATACGGTTAATTCAGCTGAAATACCTATGTCATTTTGTCCGTTTACTGTATATGTCATTTTGTCCATAAAGCGTTATAAAACAAGAAATATATCGAATTATTACAAAAAGTTTATTTAACATAAAAAATGCTTCGTGAATACAATGACAAATAATAAAGTTTGAAATGACTGCACTCGTGTCTTTTTGTACATACCTATATGTCATTTTGTACGTATTTCCCCTACTTGTTCCGGTCGATGGCACATGATCAGCAGTTCCACTCATACGAAGGCATAAATAAATGGCTTTTCCGATTTGGCGAAAATCTAATCCTATAAGCAATACAATCCTACGAGTGGGTGTTATCTAGAAGGCGAAGGTCTTTCCGTGTTCAGATTTCAATATTTCCTATATTTTATACACAGAAGTAGACCTTGCCGCTTTGCTATTAACGAAAGCTCGAAGACATAAATAATTCTTCTTTACGCAGTCATAAATAATATTATTTTGCATAATAAACGATTCAAGGTTGGAAAAATGCAAGTCCATTGAGAGAAATTGAACGAATTATGTTGATTTGAATAGGTGAATGAGTTTCAATGATTATAATTCTTGTATTTACTGAGTGCGTTACTTCGTTTGATGTCTTCAGTGGGTTGATTATGAAGGTGTCGATTCAAATTGCCTAATGGCTTGTACGACATGCTTGTTATTCAGTCATGTCTTTGATATTTTTTATCTGATAATATTTAGATTCGCAATTATTTTTGAAATTTTATATTCCTTTCCAGTTCCTCGTGAACAAACAAGGAATGAAAAACGAACTAGCCTTCCTGGCAAGTAACTGAAATATTGACTGAATCATTCTTTAATCATATGTCGATAAGTTTATCTTAACATGCTATTTTTATTACATTTCTTCCCGCAATTTTTAAATGTATTCCGATAAGAGGATGTGATAATTGACCTTATAAATAACTACCAAGCTCTGAAAGCAAATAAATAATTTTTTTACAAACATTTAGTACGTGGATTGATTGACTGCAATATTTTCCAGTTGATCGCACCATACACTCAGGAAACTGTAAATGATTCGCGCAGAATAAGCGAAAAAAGAGCAAAGGAATATTTCACGTTATTATCCTTGCAACAAGATCTAGTTTGTTCCCTGGATATACCAGATGAGCGCCATTTTTCAGACTTAAACCGACTAAGGTAATAAGAAATGAGACTATCCCGGCTATATTGCCGTGCAACATGTGTTGGCTATTCAATTAATTTCATGTTTTCATGGCGACTATTAACATCGAATACCTATTAATACGAGATCTTGTAAATGGTGTGAGTACTAGATATTACTAGATGGCATTTGAAACTACCATAAAAATGTAAAGAGAGCCAATAAATTTTTCGATTGAACTGGCAGAGGCATTCAGAATATTCAATCGTCTATCACTATCGACTTTCTTACAGATGATCTATTAGCACTGCTTTATTTTCTCAATATGGACGATACGTTCAAAATAAAATACCCACCAACATGTACAAAACTGATTTGCTAGCTTGTTTCATTCCTCAACTACACGCAACAATTGAGCCTGCTTCTAATAACTCAATATTGCATGAAAATAATCTGAGCCACATCCACTAATTGTTATCAAAATTCCCATCTTCACCTTTCACGTTTTCAATGCACCGCAGCGAAATCGCCAGTCAAAAATTAATGATATCATTCATACGAAATCATGGCCATTTCTCAATAACTTAATCGTTATTTATTGATCCCGGGTAAAGGTACTATTCCAATTAAAAGAGCGCATAACTATCAGAAGAAATCATCAATCTGAATTCTACAAGAACACATTCGTTGAATGCTCGATTTGTTTTTTATGATCCTCGAGTTATGCAAGGCGGAATGAGTTGAACTGAATTATAGGTAATATTACGGAGAAGAGTAACTCCTCTTCATACACGATGTGATGTGAATGATCTTGGTTGTAGGGTGAAAGTGAAGAGGCAATTTGTTTGTTGGAGCATAAGCAAAACATTGCCTGGAGATCTCACTTTCTAGTCTAAACTACTGTAGAATTATGCTCTCGTCGATATCGCATTTCACGGTTTTTGGCGATCACTCAGCATCGCTCTCTGGCAGTAGTCTCTGTACTCTCCTACCCCACACGCCGTATTCCCCAGATGACTTGTTCCTCATCAGCGTTTCCACTCATATGAAGACGTTACAGATATGATCCTGGAAATCGTAAAATTCTCCCCTGTTTGGAGTTATTTCGAGTTGATTTTTGGGTCGTCCTGCACAGCTTCCTCAATAAAATGGAGGCATTGGATCTGTAAAACTATCTTCACGGGACGCCATTAGATATTCTATTATTCTCAGCCTATGTAGGAGTTGAATCCTACGTCTAGGCAATAAGGAAACGTATCTCGTGGGTCCTTCGTTCAGTTTCTGGTCTGAAAATGTTTCCAATTCAATTTGCCATTTTATGGGCTGGCTTTCTCACAGGCATTAATCGTCTCTATGGGATTTATGGGTGCGATCAAATTGTACTCGGAGAATTGGATAATGCCATACAGCGCGTGTAGTTCTATTGCATAAGATCCCTTTCGTCGATCTGTTAAAATATCAATTTCGTATTAATAACAATACTCGAATATGTTAATTTATTGTAATTCAATTAAATTTTTTATGTTGTTTTCGTGTGGAGCTGTTAAGCGAATGAAATATCGTTTTGTTAGTAGCTGCGGTCTCACTAAGAGGATGAAGTGAAAGTAAGAATATCTTTGCCGCCTTGAATTCGATATGCAACTCGATGTCTTCATTGGATTTGTCCATTGAATAGGTCATAAATTGTCTTTTGGGCTGATAACGTCGAAGATATCCTTTTTAATTGGGAATGGATGCCACAAGGGACACATAAAATTAATGCGTCCTACAAATTCGTCCAATCAAATTGATTTGAAATTATAGATTCTATAAAATTTCAGGATAAATCATCTGAATTGATGATTAAGTTTTATATCCATCATAAAATAGCGTACCAATTTGTGGGAAAAGTTTTTATATTGCATATAGGTACAGGGTGAGACCATTTTTTTGAAGCCCTATTTTTCAAATTTGGATCAATTTTAAAGATAGATGTCAAAGGCTCACCCTGTATAATGTACAAGCCAAAGACTCTTTCTGCATCAAAGATTTAACTCCATTTCGTCAAGACCTTGATGATGCTTTATGATGCTTAATTTTTGTGTTCTTAAATCCATAAAAATATGGATACGCAACCATAATTCATTAACAACTTAGTCATCGCATGCCAGGACAATAAATAATCTGAACATGCGTCCGATGACATCATCTGTGTCTACCGAAATGAAAAATTCACTTGAGTGAAAGTGCTTCAGATGGAATTTCTTGCATGGCAGCAGTTCACATATTCAATCAAACCAGTATTACTCCTTTTGGCAGAATTTAACCTAGGTCAAGGAAGGAACGCGCCAATAACGCAGATGTCGAGAATTCGAGGCGCAATAGATCGTTCCAAATCAAACAATAAAGCCGTTTCAAATATTTTCGATAATTGATTTTATATCATCATATGTAGGTACGTACCGGTGAGCATAGAACAATTGACAATTAGTAGTGCTTCGAGCCGAGCCCATGATGACTTATTGCATCATATCGTATCAATTTAACCGGTACATATGTCCATCAAATTGGTTTGAAAGATTCAGGGATATTGTTTCGCGCTTGGTCTATTGTTGAAGTCTCCGGGTTAGCCGCTTGGCTGATCGTTGAGGTCTCTAGAATGACAATCGATTTCGTGTGTAATGCCTAAGATTTTGAGTTGTTCCATTGGAATTGGAGGTTTGATGTCGATTTCTCAACTATTATTACATTTGATATTGTGCACTGAACGATATTGTGCATACCTATCTTAAGGTCAACATTGCCGTTATGATAGGTTATCAATGCGTGATAATGGAAATATATAGAACCAAATCAATAGAGGCTGAGTGTCCCACTTTTTTCGAATGCCATTTATCGAAGTTCAATTTCGTTGAAAGATACAGGGTGTCGAAAATTCTGAAAAATCTCTACTTTCTTTCGGTTGTTCTCACGGTTTTCTCTGATATTTAAGTAGCCTTTGGATGAAACGAATCTCGAAATAATGCATTCTAGGATGATAGAGCGATCAGAGTACTTTATCTAAAAATAAAGTTCAGAAATCGGTCGCCCTGTTATGAGATAATGAATTTTTACCTCTTAAAGTGGAACAAACTGTATGTGGAATCACCCAGTAATCTACAGAATGGTCGAGAAATAAAAATTAGTTATGAAACGATCGCCGTTTGGGAGATATCAACGATCAACCAAGCGCGTAGCTTGGAGACTTCAACTGCAGACCAAGCGCGAAACATAATCCGCTGAATTTTCCGAACAATTTGCTCAGATCTACTGTGTAAAAGTCGAAATGAGTATTCAGCCATTCCCAATGCTATCTATCATTCGACATGAACGTGTTGAGCTTTCTACAAGCGAATCCCCGTGTCGTTCACGGGGGGCAGGCAGGTCTCCCCGTACAATATAACGACACTCGGATATATTTTTATTATTTTTCCGAGAAGGCATTCGCCTTCGTACGATTTCATCTGAACAAGTCCGCCAAGACTGTTGCATAAATAACAGAATGGCACGTTCGAGAGAGACTCTCGTAAAATTTTGAAATCAATTCAATAAATTTCGTATGTTAATGTTCGGTCGTTGTTCAGATTGAAGTGCTGCGTTTTTATCTACGTCATAAATCATAATATTGACAGTTTGTGTGTGCTTTGGAGCCAGGTCGGATTGGGGAGTAATTGCAGGAATTTCTTTCCAATCATACGCCATGTGCACCAAAATTAAACGCTTTCATTCAATTCACATAACAAATTCGTATTGGAATACCTAAACGACGGAAATATTGAGACATTGGGTTGAAATTCATGATTTATTGCGCCATATCGTATAAATTTGACGGTAAATGTGTTCATCAAATGGGTTTGAGAGATTCAGTGGGATATGTTTCGCGCTTGGCCTATTGTTGAAGTCTCCGGGTTAGTCGCTTGGTTGATCGTTGAAATCTTCGGAATGGCAATCGATTTCGTGTTTATTGCTTTCGATTTTCTATCAATCATTTGTGGTGTTGGTTTGATTTCGTTTTCACAACCATTCTTGCATTCGGCATTGAGCATTTTTTTACATCCCTATACAGGGTGGGTCTTCCATTTTTTCATGTTTAATGCCTTCGATTTTCATTATTCTTGCATTCGGTATTGTGATTTTTCTCCTCACATAATATACAGGATGGGTCTTCGACCAGTAAATTTGTTTTCAATGTAGAACTTCAAAAAGAAACCGTATGTTCATTTTTCGGATTTGGGAAGGTTTGACGAATATTTGCAGGAAACGAATGCACCAAAAAATGATTATACGAATTAACTGATAAAAATAACGATTAAAATTCTAAACTAACAACATTATAGGGGCCAGGTACCTATCTTATTCTATAACTTCTATAGGTATACTCCATTCACAATTATAAAATCACAACCCTGGCCATGGTTTCGTTTTCAGGAATTGGTGCACCTGATGAAAAATCTGTGCGCGTACATAGAATATGGTTAATGACAAAACGACGATGCCTGCAGTTTTTCTGTTTACATCAAAGTAAAAGTATCGAAGATTTTCCCCATTTTGTTAGTTCGTATCGATCGGCGATTTTGGGGAGAAATATCGATAGGAAATCGCCTATTTTTCCGTTCTTCGGCGTCCAGAAGACGTTTCGTGCAAGTGTCATTTTTTCCTTTCACGAGTTTTGGCGTGAGTACGAACGGCAAATTTGAATTGGACCAAAAATCGATTTATAAGCATAAATAAAGCGAAAGTAAGTACTAATCGACCTTTTTACACTTGATAACGAAGTTTTTTTAGGTATCTGGACGTTTTAAAAGATTTCAAAGGAAATGCCGGTCCCCCAGAAGTTTGGTTAGTTTCGGTATCGATTTTGGTGCTCAAAATTTATTTGGAATGTGTAAATGGACAAGAAAGGCTTCCTTATACGATCTTCTAACGGAAGCGACCGGAAAATATGGTTCAGGTAGAATTGAAATGTGTCACTGGAGCTTTCATTCCTTTGCCGAAAGTAGAAAAAGGCTATATTGAACCGGAATACATCGGTTTTTTCCATATTCCAGGAGTTTGTGTCTTATTTTAGAACAGGTGAATGATAAATGTTAAACATATGTTTGATCTATTCCATTTTATTTGTACAAACCTACTGTGGTAGTAATGTATGAATATTTTTTAATCCAATAAATTACTATTCAATCAGAATATTTCACTCCTTGTTCATAAGATCAAATAAATGAAATGTAGTCAAGTCTTGAACTTTGATTTCAAGAGGATAATAAACATTAAATCTGCACAAGCATGCATATGAAAATTATGTGAAAGCAATGCAATTTTTTTCCATGGCGAAAAATAATATATTTCAACAGTGATCTCTTGTACTTTTCATGCAAATAACTAGAAAAGGAATCCTTTCTATCAATTCATATAAACGTTAATTATTTTCGTCCATCACATATTTTCCAATTCATTCACATTCTGAGAAATACGCCAAGAATATAGAAAGGGCAACATAGTGTTGACTTGGAACATAAAAATATTTTGAAAAACGTCATAACTTCGATACAGAGTGGAATGTGTCAAATTTCCAATGCCAGAGCTGTGATTTTATAATGGTGAATGGAGTAAACGTACATATTATAGGTACTCTTTATGCCATCCCAATGAATATTGTTGATAACATTGTCGATAAACACAAAAATATCTCCCTGAAAGATCCCGCCGATAGTAACGCTCATTTCTTTTCACACTCCATCTTTCAAAGCTTTCGGAATTTTTCGCCGTTTGTATTCTGTTCCAAGATGTCGATAAAATCTTGGAAGCGCCCCTTTTAGCACTTGGTGCTCAGTGCGAATTTCATGCCTTAGGCGGAGTTCAGACTGCGGCCGCCTCCTTCTGTAAAATACTTTCCCTCTCAAGTCGGGATGGTGTCCGGACGATCGTAAAACGACGAGAAAAAAGAAAACGCATTATTATGAAAGGGAAAATGTTCCCGAGATATGGGCGTTGAGATGCACGAGAGGACTTTATGACGAAACGTGTTGCAGTGGCGTGCTTGCTTCAACCCGAACGAATCGGGAATGCTTACATGTAGATAATAAAAACTAACGGACATTCAAAAGAGGTTAAACAATGAAATGAAACTAAATGAATAATTATTGACAAACTTCAAAACCTTCCCAGAATCATACTTCCTGAGCATCATCATAAAAATGATATTTCTTTTCCGTACAAGCAATACATATTGATCACGTATTCAACCAATTATATCAGTTTTTATCGGCTTTCCAAAGAAAATATTGATCAAGTAATTGCTACTTAGAGCTCAGAGATACTTTCGAAAACAGTGAATCAGTATGAATTTTCGGAAAAAATAGGATGGTTGATATGATTTTCATGTAAGGGCAGTGCCACAGAACCTGTGTTTTAAGGAAGTCGAACTTATGCTGCCCAATATCCCGATAGGAAACAAAAATTCATACTGATTTAATGTATTCGAAAGTATCTTTTAGCTCTAGTAGCAATAACTTGATCAATATTTTCTTTGGAAAGCCGATAAAAACTGATATAATTAGTTGAATACGTGGTCAATATAAAGTGCTTGTACGAAAAAGAAATATCATTTTTATGATGATGCTCAAGAAGTATGATTCTGGAAAGGTTTTGAAGTTTGTCAATAATTATTCATTTAGTTTTATTTCATTTTTTGACCTCTTTTGAATGTCCGTTAGTTTTATCATGTTATTATTTGAATAAAATTTTCATTTGCGATATCATTTTTCGTGTCTGCTGGATGCGGGGGTTGAAATAATCCTAAGGTTACTTCTGAGAAAATGTAAGGTATCCAATTGTCTACATTATAGTGGAAAAAATACAGGGTGTTCTATTTGAAAAAATCGAAAAATAATAATTTTAAGTTCTTCATATTTGGACCTTAATAACGGACACCCTGTATATGACAGGTTGATCGTTTAGGAACCATGTCAAGGCAAATCCTTCAATTAAAAAATTTTCAGTTCAAATTCATGTTACTATCGCTTCTGGAAATCGTCAGAAGACTTTTACTGAACTGCTTTTCCCTCACCTTTTTGCAGTTTTCTTCGAATAAGTTCTGAACTTTTGGAAAAATGTCCCTAAGATTTTGCGTCATGAAAGAGGTAATGAAGGTCATTAAAAATATGTGAAAATATATGGAGTGATCCATTAAAAAAATAATCCATTTGTTAAATAACATTTATCGGGGACACCTTGTATATCAGAAAATAATTTCCTGAGATGCAGAAATGAAGGTACAACAGGTCTACTCTCCAACGAAATCTCTGAGATGTCTGGTTCGGCAGCTATGGAAGAAGAACGCACTATTGCAGGACCCTGTATACTTCTATATATGAATATATATACATATAATCCAATCACTTTTATAAATTATCCCGGTTGGCCAAGATTTAGGTTTATCCTGTTTTTTTACTTAAATCTGACGCAGGTTGGTTCTCGTGAAATGTCAAATAATTCTCAGAGACGTTGCCAATGCTAATTTCTATTCACTCTCTTTCAACTTCGTAAATGGAGTTAGTTCTTTCAAGGTTTAACTGTGATACAGGTTTCGTAGTAGGTACCTCTACTTTTTCATACTGGACTATTTCAAGTTGTGCAAAAAGGTATTTAAATTTCCTCTGTAGGCTTATTTCTATGAATTTTGAAAAGAGGTGAATTTAATAGGTCCCTCTATTCGTTTAGGAGTTTTTCTGTTGAGTTATTCGAGTACTTTTATTCTTTTTTCGAATGAACTATCACAAATTAACGGACTATTCTGTCTATTATTTTTCAATAAAATTTCAACACTCGATTCTTGATTTACTTACAAGAAAATAGCATATCTGAATCTTCCAACCATGTTTATATATGTGAAATATTTCCAGTATTAACAGAGAAAAAAGTTTCTTCAACATTCTTTGAAATTATTGAATTCACATAATATTTCCTGAAATTCATTATTTCGCCAAAGTAAATAAACATTTCGATAAATACGTGAATACTACGACCTCTATGTAGAAAGGACATCGTTGCTTATTTATCTGACAGGAAAATGATTATAACCTAAAATTTTCAAAATATAGACGGTGAAATGTGTCATGGCCAACCGGGATACATTATGAAAGTGAATTGTGTAATGTATTGCAGGCGGGGAAAAATGAAAAGTACGAAATATAATATGAAAATTGAAATTGATTGATACCATCAGTTTATCCCCACCTGCAAGATATTATAGGATTCAGGACAAATCTATATCGAATTATATACGATCCATTCCTCGAACCTTCCACAAATACCCCTGCATCTCCGCCAATGTCCCAGGGTTCGTTAAACCGAATCAGCGAATTTAAATTTCTTGTTTAAGTGTCTCGGTCGAGACATGCAGCCATGTGGTCCATAAATTACGATGAGTACTCTCGTATTTTTACGAAATCGATTTTATGCCCGTGGGTTTAATCACAGGATTGATTGATGATGGTGGCATGACTCTGTAATAATCCCTTTTTATTGCAGACGAAATGCCAGACGCGGTCATTTTTCCGCCACCGCGTTCACAATCAAGGAATCAACATTATTGTCCCGATCTTCTAATCGCACGATGATATCGATTTTTGGGTAGTTAATTTCATTTATTCGGAATTTTTCAGAATTTAATCATGCAGACATGATTCGAAATTCTCCAGCAGCATTATCGTATAAATAAAAGTCTTTCCCTTCTAACCATTCTCTCTAAAACCTGAGAGTACATAATTACTTTCAGGGTGAAACCAGTTAACCCTTGTCTCTACTATACAAAGTATTCCGTAGATGAGGTGTTGGAATCAGACCTACGGTTGGTCTCCCATTTCATCCACTTTTTTCTCGTCCATATATCGACGCCATATAATGGGGCGCTCCAAAGCAATGCACCTGGTACTCGTTTATATAAAACTGGCACATAACTATATAATTCTTACCTGAGTTCGAGTCGAGTTGGTTCAGTTACTACTGAACGCAATTTACTGCCGCTCTATAAGGAATAAACTTTCTTTAAATACTGCTGTTATTGTAATTTATTGGGAATTAGTTTTGTCTGTGTATTCTTCAGGAAGGTGAATTATTTATACAGGGTGTTGTATCAATTACACAAAATATTTCATTTTCAGTTTTTATTTGGGAAAGAAAACGGAAAAAAATTACATCCATATATTGACAGTTATTTTTAAATAAATGTACATATTATAGCATATTGATCCATTCCGGATTCAACATGATTCAGTCATGAAATAAACTGTGAACCTCACGAAAATACCCAAAAACCACCTTGTTTTTTTCATCACCCTCTATTTCAAGATTAACTCCGTTGAGGTGGGAGTTTTCTTTCACCACTGTACTTGATATAAAAACATCAATACGACTGAGAGCTTTTATCTACTTCCTATGACCAGATTTTTTTTATGCAATATGAAAATTATTTATTTATGTTATTCTATTCTTATTCCAGCAAAAAAACTGGTCATAGGAAGAGGATAAAAATCCTCAGCCGTATGATGTTTTTATATCAAGTACAGTGGTGAAAGAAAACTCACACCTCAACGGAGTTAATCTTAAAATAGAGGGTGATGAAAAAAAAGGTGGTTCTTGGGTATTTTCGTGAGGTTCACACTTTATTTCATGACTGAATCACCGTATAATCTTTGAAGTCCATGATGAAATGTTCTGAAAAAATCAAACAAACACCTCAAATCAACCCAAAAATACAGGGTGTCCACTTAACCTTCATTGTGAATAGTTTCTATAATAATGGATCACCCAGTACGAATTCTGGGTATTTCAGGTTTTTTCGATGTAAAAACAACATATCTAGTGTAATAGTTCATTTTGCGAACGTTCTCTCTCTGGAACTGACATATTTTATACTTTCAAAATCGGGCAAGCATTCAATTATGGATAATCCTGTATTCATAACGATTTTCGGTCATATTTCTCTATATAGTTGCTCCCTGGGAATGGAATGAAATGTTTTTTGAGAAAAATTGAACTTCATTCGATTCTGTTTCGAGATACGCGCGTATTAAAAGTGGGTAATTCTCAACTTCAACGCCCTGTATCTCAAAAACTAGTCATAGGATTGAGTTGGCGCCATGAACACTTTTGATCAGTAGGTCGAGTACTACATTATACCAAAAAATTAGAACATTTGACGGAACGTCATTTGCCATAAGAAAAGTGCGGCGTCCTTTGGAAATAAATGAAATTCATGTAAGCAACTTGTCTACGAATATGAGAATATGTTCGAAAGAACTGGTAGCCAATCTTAAAACGTAGATCTAATGGTCTCACTGATAATTCTCATGGAAACATTAAGATGTGCATCAGTTTTATGGACAAGAGCAGCAGAAAAAAAAAGGATAGAACAGCCGTACGAAGAGTGGTGGCATCGGCACCCTATGATGTAACAGCTACTTTTTGAAGTATATTTTTCCTCTATTTCGACGAAGTAAACTATTCAATTGTACCTTGAGATGTTGTGTATAGGAACAAGAGCGCAAGAAGATTAAATTATATTCTTCACAATCACGCCGATAATAGTCTCCTCTTTGTTGCAGAGCGATTCCATTCAAATTCATTAAAAAGCCATCCTCTGCACACAACCAAGTTTATTTCCACCATTTGTCGTTACTCACCGTCTAATCCTTTCGCATAATAGCACAAAGGACGCCCATGAATATTATTACAGCCCTTGTGCCCCCACAGATAATAATTGCGCGGACGTATCCTCCAACCTTGCAGGTTCGCATAACTCATGCAGTTTGTTACTATGGAACACCCTGTCCTTTTATGGTCACCCGAGACGACTACAAACGGCATTGATATCGCATGAATCTGTTAGCGTTTAGCGGACAGTATCTTCCTCCTCTGTAATGCGACGTGAATAGAGGGACCCGATTGTGCTGTACACCATGGAGATGACACTGGAAAGCATCTTCCCAGCCTCCCACATGAAGGCATCGTAGATTTCTTGTTTGACAACTTGTCAGGGAATTCTTGCGAAGACGCGGCTCCAGGGGCGGTTCTTCGAGATTTAAAATATTTTGCGGACGATATTCTAGCAGGAATGCCCAGAACATTTCTGGAAAATGCACCTACAAGAGAAGCTCCAAAGCTAGTTCATCCCAGAAAGTAAATACGTATACTTATTACTTCATCCACTTTTATAAAGTATCCCGGTTGGCTATGAAATTTTGACACATTTCACCGTGTATATTTTGAAGATGTCTTATCCCTTGGCATTTTATTAAGCTCAGAGATACTTTGATTTTTGAAAAAATGCCATTTGACAGGTGAAAATCTAAACTATGATAGATAGCGACTTGAATTCTATCGAATAGAGCGCCCTCGAAAACCTATATTTTGATACCAAACATGTCCATATAGGTCTTGTTACAGTAGAATTTTCATTGTTTTATTATTTCCATATTTCATTTTCGAGTTTTGTTCAGGCGCTCAGAGCGCTCAAAGTATAGACAATACTGATCAGCTTTATGGGTATTATGCATGATTCGAATCAGTAGCGTATATAGAAAATATTTTCGGGGGGGGCCCGAGATGCTAACACCATCAAATGCTTCTCGAGCCTGTTTAATTTATTATAGTAGTTCAGTTTTCTTTAACCATTTCGGGGGGGGCCCGGGCCCCCTGCCCCCCCCCTATATACGCCACTGATTCGAATGGGTAGTAGATCCTCAAGATCGAAAAACGGCTTTGGATTCGCCAGGGATTCCTTGGTGATGACAAATATGGTGTTTTTGGGGGGTCTTACCCCTTTGGCATTTTTCACCCAAAAAGTTGAGATTTTCGATATCGATTTTATTATGCTCAAAGATAATTTGGACAATGCTGATCAACAATATACAAACAAAAGGCAGATAAGATCACAGGAGCGGGAGCTGTGACGATTTGAAATTTCGATTTTCAGAAAAAATGCCATTCGACAGGTGAAAATCTAAACTATGATAGATAGCGACTTGAATTTGTTTCTATCGAATAGAGCGCCCTCGAAAACCTATATTTTGATACCAAACATGTCCATATAGGCCTTGTTACAGTCGAATTTTCATTGTTTTATTATTTCCATATTTCATTTTCGAGTTTTGTTCAGGCGCTCAGAGCGCTCAAAGTATAGGCGATACCGATCAGCTTTATGGGTATTATGCATGATTCGAATGGGTAGTAGATCCTCAAGATCTAAAAACGGCTTTGGATTCGCCAGGGATTCCTTGGTGATGACAAATATGGTGTTTTTGGGGGTCTTACCCCTTTGACATTTTTCACCCAAAAAGTTGAGATTTTCGATATGGATTTTATTATGCTCGGAGATACTTTGGACGATGCTGATTAACAATATACAAACAAAAAGTGCATAGGATCAGAGGAGCGGGAGCTATGACGATTTGAAATTTCGATTTTTAGAAAAAATACCATTTGACAGGTGAAAATCTAAACTATGATAGATAGCGACTTGAATTTGTTTTTATTGAATTCAGCGTCCTCGAAAACCTATATTTTGATACCAAACATGTACATGTAGGCCTTGTTACAGTCGAATTTGTATTGTTTTATTTTTTCCATATTTCATTTTCGAATTTTGTTCAGGCGCTCAGAGCACTCAAAGTTTAGGCGATACTAATCAGCTTTATGGGTATTCTGCATGATTCGAATGGGTATTAGATCTTCAAGATCGAAAAACGGCTTTGGATTCTCCAGGAATTCCTTGGTGATGACAAATATGGTGTTTTTGAGGGGTCTAACCCCTTTGGCATTTTTTACCCAAAAAGTTGAGATTTTTCGATATGGATTTTATTATGCTCAGAGATACTTCGGACAATGCTGATCAACAATATACAAACAAAAAGTGGATAGGATCACAGGAGCGGGAGCTATGACGATTTGAAATTTCGATTTTTGGAAAAAATGCCATTTGACAGTTGAAAATCTAAACTATGATAGATAGCGACTTGAATTTGTTTTTATTGAATTCAGCGTCCTCGAAAACTTATATTTTGATACCAAACATGTCCATATAGGCCTTGTTACAGTCGAATTTTCATTGTTTTATTATTTCCATATTTCATTTTCGAGTTTTGTTCAGGCGCTCAGAGCGCTCAAAGTATAGGCGATACCGATCAGCTTTATGGGAATTATGCATGATTCGAATGGGTAGTAGATCCTCAAGATCGAAAAACGGCTTTGGATTCGCCAGGGATTCCTTGGTGATGACAAATATGGCGTTTTTGGGGGTCTTACCCCTTTGACATTTTTCACCCAAAAAGTTGAGATTTTCGATATGGATTTTATTATGCTCGGAGATACTTTGGACAATGCTGATCAACAATATACAAACAAAAAGTGTATAGGATCAGAGGAGCGGGAGCTATGACGATTTGAAAATGCCATTTGACAGGTGAAAATCTGAACTATTATAGATAGCGACTTGGATTTGTTTTTATTGAATTCAGCGTCCTCGAAAACCTACATTTTGATACCAAACATGTCAATATAGGCCTTGTTACAGTCGAATTTAAATTGTTTTATTTTTTCCATAATTCGTAACTTTTTATGCTGAAGAACGCTCACCTTGCACTTGGCCAGATCTTCATCGAGCAATAGCTCCAATTCAGAGTATTCGAAAGATTTTGGCTTTCCTTCAAGCGGACGGTCGTCAACATCGAAATCGCCGTCTTTTAAGCGACGGAACCAATCACGGCACGTTGTTCCACTTAGGGCAGCATCTCCAAAAACCTTTTGAAGCTCTCTTTGCGCTTCAGCCACCGTTTTCTTCGAAGGAGAAAAGAAAATCAACACTTTCGCAGAAGACGAATACTAAGCACAAAATCTGACAAAAATCCTCAACCTCCCGCGTCCTTCTCCGCCACTGGACGGCATTTCGCCGAGGCCCAGTAGCGGCAAGGATCGGAAGAGAACAAGGAAGATCTGGGGTTCGACAGGACGGTCTAATGAGGGTATTTCGATCGGGTCCACTCTGACGTTGGCATCCCCGATGGCAGATGGCGGCGTCCGGCAAAGAGGATCGGACTTTGAGCGCCCACGCCGCCTTTTCACGCGCGCGGAGTCATTGCCACGGTGACCTTGGCTTAACCCGTGTAGCGCCTCTGCCCTCTTGCCCAGTTACGATTTCGCATGGCCGGAACACGACCATGCCGGTCTGCACGTTCATCACGGTGATTTGGCGGTATCGAAGGAATGGAGGAAGGACGACAGTCATTCCTTTTTTCAGAATATGTCTGATTTTGTAACAAATGAATGTCATTTGCGGAAAGTGTTTACTTTCTTCTTTTATCCGGAGAAAACTAACAGAGCTGTTATCATCGCGCCCCCTACAGCTCGTCCTCCAGTTCCAGAGATTTGATGAAATCCAGTATCTTTTTGGATCTAGCAGTTTCGAAGTTCCGGAGGAACTTTTTGGAGTGATTCATCCCTGGGAGATTCCGCCAGAGTTTTTCTCTTTCGGTTTTCTCCTTCACCATAAACTCCTTCTTATAGGTGCATTTTCCTATATCACAGAAGGGTTCTGGGCCAGTGAGTGGCTTTTGTGCGCTCTTTCTTGGCCTCTTCGTTTCCTACGATTCCCGAATGACCGGGAACCCAGATTAAAAAGACCTTATTCTTCTTGCCTACCTCATTGAGTTTGTTTCGGCACTCCCAAATCTGCTTTGAGTCAATGACGTAGGAGCTCAGTGCTTTGATAGCAGCTTGACTATCTGTATGAATAGCTACATCGCACTTCTGATAGTTTCTTTCTAGATTTAAATCTAGACATCTTCCGATGGCAAGTATTTCCGTTTGAAGAACGCTTGTACAGGAGCCCAACGATAGTGCACACTTGGTATTTGTCCCGTAAATGCCAGCGCCAGCTCCTGTAGCGGTTTCAGAACCATCTGTATACCATTTTATTGTATTTTCTTTCCTTTCCCAATCCTCTCTTTTACTTAGCATTGTACTGAAGTTCTTCTCAATGCTTACTTTCTTGATCATTACATCACTAGGAAGGTTTGCAGATGAGGTGTACTCATTTAGAGAGAACCAAACTCTCTGAAACCTGACTCTCTCATTGCCTGCTCCTTCTTTAGATACTCTGAGGATGGCCTCATGGGGTACCCTATCAATCACTAGATGTAGAGGTGTGAGGTCTGTGATGATCTCAAGCGCCCTGGTTGGGCACGTTCTCATAGCTCCCGTGATGCACACACAGGCAAGCCTTTGTACTTTGTCGAGCATTTTCCTCGTACTTGCCCAAACCAGGCTACTGCCCCATATGTGACTAAAGGTCTTACAATCATGACGTACATCCATCGCAGTATTTTTGGGTTACAGCCCCAATTCCTGCCGCATAGGCGCCTTCACGCCATCAGAGCTCTTGTAGCTCCGCCAGTAGTAGTAGTAGTTCACTTGTAATTTTATTTCCATTCTTCAATACCGAGAACACCACGCCACTGGACCTTTTAAAATACGGCAAAATAAAATCATATTGCTATCCTTAATGCTGTCTTTGTCCCACTCATTGAAAACTGACAAAATTTTGGCTGCACCAATTCTCGAATTTATGAATGAGATGCTGTGTCTCCTCTTTACACAGGGTCCTGCAATAGTGCGTTCTTCTTCCATAGCTGCCGAACCAGACATCTCAGAGATTTCGTTGGAAAGTAGACCTCTTGTACCTTCATTTCTGCATCTCAGGAAGTTATTTTCTGATATACAGGGTGTCCCTGATAAATGTTATTCAATAAATGGATGATTTTTTTAATGGATCACCCCATATATTTTCACATATTTTCAATGACCTTCATTACCTCTTCATGACGCAAAATCTTAGGGACATTTTTCCAACAGTTCAGATCTTATTCGAAGAAAACTGCAAAAAGGTGAAGGAAAAGCAGTTCAGTAAAAGTCTTCTGACGATTTCCAGAAGCGATAGTAACATGAATTTGAACTAAAAGTTTTTTAATTGAAGGATTTGCCTTGACATGGTTCCTAAACGATCAACCTGTCGTAAACAGGGTGTCCGTTATTAAGGTCCAAATATGGAGAACTTGAAATTATTATTTCTCGATTTTTTCAAATAGAAATTGTGTTTTTTTCTATGTAGAAAATTGAATACCTTACATTTTCTTAGAAGTAACCTCAGGATTATTTTGACTTTGGTTGAATACGTGATCAATATGAATTCCTTGTACAAAAAAGAAATATCATTTTTATGATGATGCTCAGGAAATATGATTCTGGGAAGGTTTTGAAGTTTGTCAATAATTATTCATTTAGTTTTATTTCATTGTTTGACCTCTTTTGAATGGCCGTTAGTTTTCATTATGTTATTATTTGACTAAAATTTCCAGTTGCGATATCATTTTTCGTGTCTGCTGGATGCGGGGGTTAAAATTATCCTAAGGTTACTTCTGAGAAAATGTAAGGTATTCAATTGTCTACATCATTGTAGAGAAAAATACAGGGTGTTCTATTTGAAAAAATCGAGAAATAATAATTTTGAGTTCTCCATATTTGGACCTTAATAAAGGACACCCTGTATATGACAGGTTGATCGTTTAGGAACCATGTCAAGGCAAATCCTTCAATTAAGAAACTTCTAGTTCAAATTCATGTTACTATCGCTTCTGGAAATCGTCAGAAGACTTTTACTGAACTGCTTTTCCCTCACCTTTTTGCAGTTTTCTTCGAATAAGAACTGTTGGAAAAATGTCCCTAAGATTTTGCGTCATGAAAGCGGTAATGAAGGTCATTGGAAATATGTGAAAATATATGGGATGATCCATTAAAAAAATCATCCATTTGTTGAATAACATTTATCGAGGACACCCTGTATATCAGAAAATAATTTCCTGAGATGCAGAAATGAAGGTACAAGAGGTCTACTTTCCAACGAAATCTCTGAGATGTCTGGTTCGGCAGCTATGGAAGAAGCACGCACTATTGCAGGACCCTGTATATGGTAAGCTTTGAATCATTTGTAACCATTGGTGAGCAATGAAGTTGCATTTTCATCTGAAAACAGCGGGAACGGTACTTTTCGATCAAAATTGAATGAGGTATGTGCTTGAACTATACTCTTGGATATGGGTTCTCATCTAGGTGCATACTTTCATCCTTATATTCGAGCATGCCATGAGTGGGCGTGTAGCATGTATGATCTCCAATTACAGTCGTACTCCCCGCAAAAACTGAATTACCGTCTCGATCTGATCCGAAATCGGTGGGAAAAATCTCCGTCTAGGAATCGAAATTGAGCAATCATAGATAAGTATACGTTTTTCCGTATCATCTCGTTGTGCTCGCAAATAAATAAAAAGTATCGTGATTTATTCCTCGAGCCGACCAACGTATCTGGCACCAGTCTGGGCATGGGCAAACTAATGGTTCAATCCGGGCAGTATCATATTTAACGCACACATCGAGAACCCGGCTTATGCAAATACCTACACACCATCTCTTTATCTCTAACGGTTTCGTTATGCAACTTCTGGCTGTAGTCTATTCCTCACACACGCCATCATCAAGCTGTTCACTTACCCGAGTCGAATTGATGGGTCAAGAAGGTGATAGGCACTCGTGGTTCTGCTGCTGGGAAAATATTTGCGAAAGGGGGTTACTGTCCTCGAAAATGCCGAGTTCAGATGTGCCTCCTCTTCGTCAACGAAATGTTGTCTTCAGCAAACGACGTATGGTATCAAAACGTGTCATTTGTGCCTCATGAATACATTTCAGAAAGTCTTCTCTAGCCAGAACTTTGGACTTTTTGGCTGACATCCTTTAGACCAAGTTATGGTAATTAGCGATTTTTATATTCTTGTTTACCATCAAAGTCTTCTTTATCATCGGAGGAAAAATTTTCAGAGAGATCGGTGAAGTAACGGAGCAGCAGGGTTCCATTAATAAAAGGGTTTTCCAATAATAGGTGTTATTTTGACATTCAAAGAAAAATGCCATTTTTTTAGATAAATATGAGGATGTTTATTTCATTATGAAGAGAAAGGTATGCCGTTTATAATAGAAAATAACATCAGCTAAATGATCACCACGATTACAGGATCGTATCCTTTTCATGAAATTTTCCATAACCAAATCGAAAAGTGGCTGCCCTTTGTCCTCGATAGCCTCACGAATTCCATCTTTGCGGTCTTGAATCGACGCTGTCAAAAAATGACAGCTTCAAAAGTGACATCTACCGAAATAGCAGGCTATTCAAAATAACACCTCTTATTGGAAAACCCTTTACATTCCACACCGATTTCTGCCATCCACTCCTGACTCCTGGTACTCTTCCACATTGTAGTTTCGTGAGTTGCAATAACAAAATGGTGAACTTATTGAATTGTCCTTCCGATCATTCCTTCCTTCCCAATAACCTGCTGGTGAACCAGGAGTCCCACTGTAAATCATTTTTTGCCGCGTCTCATAAGATGGATGATGGACGACCGGAAAAAATTGCCACTGGCTCTGAAAAAGCATCGAACAATTTACGGAAACGTCAAGCATTCACCGTAATGAAATATGGCCTATCTTCCCGACATGTAGTTTCATTTATGGCCATATTTATCGGCGGACTCCTTAAACGAACAAATATTAATATATTGGACGCGAGCAAAACCGCATGCTTTGGATGTACGCTATGAGAGTACAGAAATTCGCTTATTATGGCGAATAAAAAGGAAAATGAAAAGGCCTTATTGAGAAGAAATGGTGAGCGGTTACATGGGATCGGTTGATTAAGAAGATAAAGTAACAGTAGTTTATCGATAGGAGTAATGAGGATGGTTAAGTGAGGAACAGAGGCGTTCGGAATGGGAATCCCATTCTTTCTATAGTCCGTTCAAATATGGAAAGGAGCTTTGTAAAAAAACAGAATCGTCTGTTTTGCGCACAATAAAGCTCCTATTCGTCAAACGGTCATAACCACGCTCCCTTTTAACGCCCTAAAAGATTGCCAGTATCGTACTCGGAACGGACTGTAGATGGTACTGGATAGAAATGATTCAATAATTTGAGTCAGCAATTCCCACATTTGAACTTTTTTCCTCAGGAACTCTAGTGCAAAATTTCTGTTATGATTTGCAACTGTCATAAACATTTTATATCCGACCTACCCTATTTTTTTTATTTTGTTTTTTTTTATATTATCATCTACTAAATAATTTCTTTTTCGGATGCTCGAGATTGCGGCAAGGTAATTCCAGGAAAAACCAGAGTTTTAGAGATTTGGGTCGGAATCTTGCAGGATTCCGACAAAGTAATTACGGGAAACACCAGATTTGGGTCCTTTTCCCTAATGGGTGAAAGCCATCTTGATTTGCATAAATATCAAAGTTTTCAATTGACAAGACTCGTAAAAGATCTCTGTTCAAATTTATAATGGTCATTTACTTGTAATATCCGAAATATATTTAGTTTCGGTCCAAAATTTTATATTATTCTGTACGAAACTCTTTGTCGGCTGCTCAAGGTTCCGACAAGGTAATTCCGGGAAACATCAGATTTGGGTCCTTTTCCTTAATGGGTGAAAGCCATCTTCATTTGCATAAATATCGAAGTTTTCAATTGACAAGACCAGTTGAAATACCTAGAGCTACTGTGAAGGTCTAGCTGTTCAAAGTGTTTATAGATTTTGTTGTGAAAAGTGTAATGTGTTGGAAAACCTTTTGACAAAGTGTATATAGTGTTTATAGAACAATGTCGAATTAGGAAACGGATACTGCATCTGAGGGTGATATGTGGGGACCACCACGAAAAAGGTCCAAAAGGTCGCATTTCTCTGATGCTGAAGAGAAAGAGATAATTTTGAACATTTTTGGAAAAGAATTGGAAGAACATCCTGATTTATCGGAAAGAGACTTAGTAGGAATTGTTTCAAAATCCTCAGGGGTGAGTGATTCAGCTGTATTCAGAATTCTCAGAGAATATGAAGAGAATAAAACATTGACGCCACCTAAGAGGAGAGCCCAGTCGTTAAAAATAATCGATTCGGTTGACGATTTCGATATGAACCTTATCAGAAGAATTGTCCACGGTTTTTTCCGGAATGAAATCCCAACGATTCCTTAAGTTCTAGAAATCGTGAATGATGACGACAATTTGCCAAATTTCAAAAGAACAACGTTCTATAAATTATTGAAAAAAATGGAATTCAAGTTCAGTTAAAACTCAACGATTCTGTTAAATCTCCTCGATTCGTCTCTGGACGGAAAGAAACTTTACGAAGGCCCTCCTACCGATGCGCCAAACATGTTAATATTGCTCTTTCTTAAATTTGAACAGAGTATAGCGACCTCTACCAGCAGCATCCAAGAGGCTTTCACAACGAGACCTGGAGTGAATATTAGGTTAGATAACACAGCAAAAAACTTTTTCCTTCGCTTTTTTATCGTACAGTATCTGATAATCTTCAATGATGAAACGAAAACAAATAAATAAAACACGTGATTTGGTCACAAGATGACACCTTTATTCGTCCATGGGATAAAGAAGGAGTATTAGACGTTTCACGACGAATTTCAAACATAAGAACCTCTCATGAAATGAAACGAAAACTTCGATCCCATACGATCACTTTCTTGACGCCACTGGCGAAGGCTGCTCTTTAAAGCTCGTAATGACCCCATGTGGTTACAGAATCTTTTCGGATTATTCACACAGAAATACTCAACTTTTTCCTGCAAACACACGCCCAGTTATTCAATAACAGTACGTAAAATAACTGGTCGATGATCTGAAGATCTGCACACAGCGTTTGGTTTGTATTTGCGAATCTCGAACCTGCCGAATGAGTCGATGAAACTTGCACAAAAAGAAGACAACGATTGGAATCCTCCATTCAGTGCCGGATGGCTTTATTTGCCCGGACCAGGCGGTATGATTTTGATGAAATGGAACTCCTGTTGTTTGCCGTTGCATTTTGATGAAGATCTTTGGGATGAATAACTTTTGTAGTGGAATTTCTTGGAAGGTCGAGAACCTGAGTTTAAGCACAAATGAGGCAGGGTATTCTCATTTCTCAATTGGATACGTGACAATCTACACTGCGCAAAAAAATTAACGCACATTATGGAAATCTCAAGTTTATTCTACAACTGGTCAACTGAAGGTGTTCTCAATGATAATTATTTTTATCAGAATTATGCATGCATGTGTAATCCACTTTTAACGTTTTTCTTCAATACAGATGTTTTCTCCCAACAGGAATAAAAAAGATGATATTATCAGATTTTGAATGTATTGGCTCCATTCTAAAATCAGTTGTTCTCGATCAATTCTAGTAGTGATCAATAGTTTTTCTTTCGTTTGATTTTCTTCACTCGATCGCTATGCAACGCGAAACACGCAATTTGACCCAAGAGGAATGTGCCCAAGCGGTAGTTTTGCGAGAAGAATTGCAGAAAGGTTTGGAGTTTCCCATACAAGTGTGTCCAGAATGTTGCAGCGATTCAGGGAGACAGGTATGAATGTCCGAAGACCAGGACAGGGTAGACCACGGGTAACAACTGCCATTCAAGAACGTTACTTGAGAGTTTCTTCGTTGAGACAACGGTTTGCAACCGCTCGCCTCCTTCAAAATCAGCTTCAGCAAACTCATGAGGTGCAAATTAGCACTCAGACAATAAGAAATCGCCTCAGAGAATATGATTTAAGGCCTCGTGTCGCGGCAAGAGGCCCAGCTCTTACCCCAGCCCATCGAAGGCGCGTTTGGATTTTGCGAGAGAGCATATCCATAAGGGAAGAGGCCGATTGGGAAAGAGTTCTCTTCACAGATGAGTCTAGATTCTGCCTCTACCATTGTGATCGACGTTCCCTTGTATACAGACGTCCACATGAAAGATATGCTCAGTGCAATTTCCTGAATACTACTGGTTTCGGGGGAGGATCGATTATTGTATAGAACTAGTGGTCGTTGATAATGGAGCTATGAATGCTGATAAGTATATGAGGAATATTCTTGAAGAGCATGTAGTGGCATTCGTCCCATACATTGGCGAAAATTTCATTTTTATGGACGATAATGCCAGACCCCATCGTGCGCGCATCGTTCAGGAGTACCTTGAAGAGGTTGAAGTCTCTCGAATGGAATGGCCAGCATGAAGTCCAGATCTCAATCCGATTGAGCAGGTTTTGGACAACCTCAATAAAAGGCTGAGAAGTTCAGAAAATCGTCCAGCTACTCTTAATGACTTAGGAATCCAACTCGGAGAAAACTGGGAAGGATTAGATCAGAACATTTAAAGAACACTCATTTTGAGTATGAACCGTCGTTGCCGAGCTGTAATTAACGCAAGGGGTGGAAATACCAAGTATTAAATCACTTATCAGCATTTCAGTATTTTGAAAATTGTTCATTTCTCTTCTTTCCCATAAGATTCGGTGAAATCCAGAATTTTTCTTCCATTTAATGTGTCTTGTTTCGTCCAAAACCTTCCCGAGAGAACATAAAAAATAAGTTATAAAGTCAATGTAGAGTTAACTTTCATTAAAATTGAGATTTCCAGAATGTGCGTTAATTTTTTGCGCAGTGTATTTATATCTGAACACGAACAGATACGCAGATAGCATATTCTAATTAAATCGAATGCAGCGGCGTAGTAACGCCACCACGGGCCTGTGTTCAAGATATTTTCCGGGCCCCTACCCTCCCTATAAACGCTAGTCGTCCCAAGCGTCCGGGCCCCTCATAGGGGCCCGGGCCCGTGTTCTTTGAACACGCCGAACACTGGTCACTACGCCACTGATCGAATGACCTGTGTAACTAATGTGACCAGTGATACCTGCTGATGGCTCTTAATCAAGCGGAAACCTCAAATACTCTGTCAAACTGTTAATAAATCAACATTAATTGGTAGCTCGTCCATATCATAAACTCTTCGCTTGTGTATAATAAAGATGATCATGATCTAGAAGAAGTTGAAAATATGGGCAACGGTATTTTGAAACAGAAATTGGAGTTAGAGGAAAGGTATCGAGATTACGCTGTCATGTAGGTGATATAATTCAGTTTCAACATGGAGGATTCTATTATCTTTGAATCTATAATTGATTTTCCCTATAAGGCTTAGCCGAATGATATCTGTAGAGAGTTCATTTGAATCTGCCTACCGAGCTGTCTCTGTAATATAGAATTCCCTAATTTAATAATCTGAACCTTTTCTCTGGATGCTCCAAGCTGTATCTATATCTCTTATCAAAATGAACAGTCCTTCGTTATGCAAGAGGTTGGTTCGATCTACCAAGACGTAACGGTGTCTCCCAAAAACATTACGAAAACAAACAAAACTTCTCGCCAACGCAAAATATTATAATCGGTCTTGTAGCGCGTCTCGCTCCATCCTTGACCAAATATGAGCATAAAGTCGAAACGCTACGACCCATTGTTGAACCCGTCCAGACGGTGAGATGGTTGTGCAACACCAAGAAAGCGGTCTTTTGTGTATTTATTTGCTTTTTCAATTTTATGGGCGGCAATAAAATTTGTTATTTTTGATAAATTATCTGCCGATTGTCCGAACATACGTCCTTCCTTATTTGGTTGTGGGCAAATTGTTTTCGGGATCACTGCTTATCATCTCCGACAGCTGGGCACGTCAATTCTGTTCTTGCTGGTACTACAGATGGTTTATTTGGTGGTTTCATGAGTCCTTACGAAAACTTGAAGATCTTGAAGGCCGTTTTCACCAGCTTATTCGTTGAATCACTTTTACAAACTGAACTGCTATAGACTGTATGTTTGATGGCATTAGTTACCACTATGCTAAATAAGTCTTCAACGAAATAATAAACGATATCGAAAAAGCACATGGGCTGACTTCTTCTCCACAATTTCGATTATTTCCAGCAGTTCCCCCAAAAACTCAGATATTTTATAATTAATATTCAACAGGTTGGATCCAGCTTCATTGAATGATTAATTTTCCATGTAGACATGAGAATCATTAATTTTAGTGGAATCATAATCCATCTATCCCAAGTCAATTTCTGAGAAACTGAGATTTTGGACTGTTCTAATTTTTACTCGAGACTTTTTGATCTGAGGGACTGAGCTTGGATGAATGATGAATTTTAGTCGCTACTCAGATAATTATGAATATAAGCATAAAAAAAACCGATTATTTACAGCAGTTCCCCCAAAAATTCAGATTTTGTAAAATTAAAATTCAACTCGAGAATATTCAACAGGGAGAATACACCTTCATCTCGAATGATGAAGACATTAGAATCATCAATTTCAGTGGAATCATGTTCCATCTATCCCAAGTCAATTTCTGGGAAACTCAGATTCTGGATTGTTTTAATTTTTTCTATATAGACTTCCCGAACTGAGGGACTGAGCTTGGGAAAACGATGTTGTCGAAGTTCAAATAATTATGAATAAAAGCATAAAAAAAATACGATTATTTCCATTCAGATTTTGTAAAATTTAAATTCGAGAATATTCAACAGAGAGAATCCAGCTTCATCGAATGATGAATCATCCATGTAGGCATAAGAATAATTAATTTTAGTGGAATCATAATCCTACTATACCAAGTCAATTCCTTGGAAGCTCAGATTTTGGATTGGTCTTATTTTTACTCGAGACTTTTTGATCTGAGGGACTGAGCTCGGGTGAATGATAAATTTTAGTCGTAGTACTCGTAGTTTAAATAATTATGAATAAAAGCATAACAAAATCTACATGTGCACGTTATGAATTAGCATTGAGTGTAAATATATTCAAACTCAATGGTATTAGCTCAAGTTTTGGGTGCATTTGCCCATTTCAATGAAACGCAACAAAGTTAGCAGCATGCTATCGAAGCTGCACAATTATGAAACAACCAGGCAATATTGCAACACGGTGATTGGTCACAGTTTGAAACACTAATAGTAAGTAATGTACCCTATCATTAGTCATAGTAAGTGAGTAACGTGGTGTATTAATAATCATTAGTGAAACTTGGCTGTTCCTTAGAGGCAATGTTTACTACTGACATAGATCATTCGCTTTGGGTCCATTGATTCATAAATCTGTACATATTGCATAGTATTATAGTATTCTCATCAGGAGGTTGTCAAAACTCAGCAAAATTCTTAACAATCGAATTAATAGAATTTAATCGTAATTTTCTAGAGACAAACCTATGAGTCGAGCAGAGTTATTTCAGTTATTTATATTCTTGTAGACACTTTTCTTTTTCCAAGGACGTTGATCGTGATTAACTGTATCTGCCAACATATAAATATGATTTGATGCGGGGGTTCTAATAATGATAATTATGTTAATAATTACATTGCTGAAGTGTTAACGCATTCGAAACATTTTAGGCATGAAGTCTTCATCAAACTAATATTATTTTAAAAAACACTGATAATACTTGCTCCTTGCTCCATTTATTAAATAATTGCGAATGAATTATTTCTCCTTTCTCTGAGAACTAAGTCTGACAAAATTTCTCAAACACTTCGGAAGCTCTCGTCCATAAGCATATTCAATTCAAATTATGTTCAGAGCAAGAGATAACTCATTAACAATTCTTGTATAGCATCCGGCACAGCATCTTCCGACCGTCTGCCTAACTGTCCGACAATTAATGTCTCATTTCACACTTAATTCTTCACAGACATACCAAATTGAATCGAATAGGTTTGGACTACTAGCGGGAGATAAAGGTCACTTTGATTTTTTTCGGGAACTCTTACCGTAATAACGGTTAGAGACTTACACGAAATATATTACTTGAAAAATGTATTCTAAGAAGTTGTCGCTCACAAAAATGACCAGGTACACGTCCATATTTCATTTCGTATGCGGCGTAGACCAACAATTTTTTTTTAAATTAAAGCTTAATCAATTCTCTAGAATGTGTATTACTCGCTTTTCTGTTTTTCTTCGTATATTAGGAAAAAAACCTGGTGAGATGTAATTTCATGAAAATCTGGACAAACGATTTTATTTCCATGATATCTCTGTCAATTTTCGGGATGAATGTATGAAATTTTCAGTTTACATGCGAAATAATATTTGCCAGAATGTGTATTATTCGCTTTTCCGTTTTTCTGCTTATATTAGAAAAAAAAACTGGTTGAAAATATGACCAATAAAGTTCCTACTTTAAATTTCTTTTAAAAATTGAGGGGGCAATAAACAAAAAAACTGATCAATACACATTCTGGAAAATATTATTTCGCATGTAAACTGAAAATGTCATACATTTACTCCGAGAATTGACAGAGATATCATGGAAATAAAATCGTTTGTCCAGATTTTCATGAAATTACTGCCCACCAGATTTTTTTCCTAATATACGAAAGATAACAGAAAAGCGAGTAATACAAATTCTGGAGAAATGACTAAGCTTTAATTAAACAAAAAATTGTTGGTCTACGCCGCCTACGAACTGAGATATCATGGAAATAAAAAGCCTAATTTTTGAAGGGAGCTCGCAAGCTCGGACGTGCACCAGGTCCCCTTAAGTAGCTTCAAACTGTCTTTGTCTTCGTGTCACTGCGGACAATGTTCAATACACGTAGAACTAAAGGAAAGATAACATAATATTCGAATAACATCCATGCCAACCTGTCGTTTAAATGACGAAGAAGTGTGCCATCGGCAGTTAGATACCTACTTACCTTACTCAATCATTTTACCGTTGATTTTTAATGTGAAATTTGATTGAAGACAGACGGCTATATGCTACAAACTAAACTGCTCACAAAAGCCACGGACATTGATATGATTTGAGTTCACTCTTCGGAAAATTTCAATTTTAAATTTGTATTTCTCCTGACTGCTGTTAAATGGGAAGAAAAAGATATTTTCTGCAAGAAAAACATTAAAGACAAGTCCTGGCCAATCAATAAGCTAGCAATACACACATAAATCTATCAACATACAAGCTTTCAATCGCCCAACTCAAGTGCCGATAAAAGAACTGTCTGACTTGGAACTCAATACATTATCCTGGAGTGTGAAATTCATAGTCACATTCAAAGGCGAACTAATCTTTTCAGTGCACAGACCTATGGACAATTTCAGCGACAAGAAAAGGTTAATTGAAATAAATGAATACTGGTTCATTAGTCAAATTGTTATCGTACATCTAGTTGGTTGTCACTGGTAGAAAGTGCAGAGCTGTAAGCTTTATTCTTTGTCTTGTTGATAGAAGGAATTTGTTTGACCAGAGCTGGAATAGAACGGCTAGGAATAGGCGTCATAAAGATTACGGGGACTGGGTGAAAACCTTCATGGTCATCTTTCAAGACATTTTTTCACTAATTAATCTTAACTGCGCAAAAAAATTAACGCACATTCTGAAAATCTCAATTTTAATGAAAGTTAACTCTACATTGACTTTATAAATTATTTTTTATGTTCTCTCGGGAAGGTTTTGAACGAAACAAGACACATTAAATGGAAGAAAAATTCAGGATTTCACCGAATCTTATGAGAAAGAAGAGAAATGAACAATTTTCAAAATACTGAAATGCTGATAAGTGATTTAATACTTGGTATTTCCACCCCTTGCGTTAATTACAGCAACGACGGTTTATACTCAAAATGAGTGACCTTAAAATGTTCTGATCTAATCCTTCCCAGATTTCTCCAAGTTGGATTCCTAAGTCATTAAGAGTATCTGGATGATTTTCTGAACTTCTCAGCCTTCTATTGAGGTTGTCCCAAACCTGCTCAATCGGATTGAGATCTGGACTTCTTGCTGGCCATTCCATTCGAGAGACTTCAACCTCTTGAAGGTACTCCTGAACGATGCGCGCACGATGGGGTCTGGCATTATCGTCCATAAAAATGAAATTTTCACCAAGAATGTTCCTTATATACTTATCAGCATTCATAGCTCCATTATCAACGACCACTAGGTCTGTGCGAGCAGTCAAAGATATTCCACCCCATACCATAATCGATCCTCCCCCAAAACCAGTAGTATTCAGGAAATTGCAATGAGCATATCTTTCATGTGGACGTCTGTATACAAGGGAACGTCGATCACAATGGTAGAGGCAGAATCTAGACTCATCTGTGAAGAGAACTCTTTCCCAATCGGCCTTTTCCCAATGGATATGCTCTCTCGCAAAATCCAAACGCGCCCTTCGATGGGCTGGGGTAAGAGCTGGGCCTCTAGCCGCGACACGAGGCCTTAAATCATATTCTCTGAGGCGATTTCTTATTGTCTGAGTGCTAATTTGCACCTCATGAGTTTGCTCAAGCTGATTTTGAAGGAGGCGAGCGGTTGCAAACCGTTGTCTCAACGAAGAAACTCTCAAGTAACGTTCTTGAATGGCAGTTGTTACCCGTGGTCTACCCTGTCCTGATGGTCTTCGGACATTCATACCTGTCTCCCTGAATCGCTGCAACATTCTGGACACACTTGCAGGCGCGGATCCAGGCCCGAATTTTGGGGGGTGAACTTTCAGATATTCAAATGCCAAAAAGTACTGGTATTTTAGGCAATGGTAAATCTTTAGGTGGTCAGGGGCCATTTGGGGGGGGAACGTTCCCCCAGTTCCCCCCCCTGGATCCGCGCCTGCACACTTGTATGGGAAACTCCAAACCTTTCTGCAATTCTTGTGTATATTCACCCTTCTTCTCACCCATTTCTCTTGGGTCAAATTGCGTGTTTCGCGTTGCATAGCGATCGAGTGTAGAAAATCAAACGAAAGAAAAACTATTGATCACTAGAATTGATCGAGAACATTTGATTTTAGAATGGAGCCAATACATTCAAAATCTGATAATATCCTCTTTTTTTATTCCTGCTGGGAGAAAACATCTGTATTGAAGAAAAACGTTGAAAGTGGATAACATATGCATGCATAATTCTGATAAAAATTATTATCATTGAGAACACCTTCAGTTGTAGAATAAATTTGAGAATCCCATAATGTGCGTTAATTTTTTTGCGCAGTGTATAATATGGAATTTCAATTTTCTTACCACTTCTTGAACAGATAATGTTTTAAATACCGGTAGAGATAGAGAAAACCCGAAAGTTTCAGAATAAAATGCGTCTTTATTGGAGTGGGGAAGAAACCTCTACAGCCTTAATCTCAACGTCAACAAACTGTGAAATTTTCAGTGCTTTAATCTGAAAATCGGCAGACGTCAGAGAACTCCGCGATCACCTTAATGGTCTGAAGCTCAACATGGTTCATTGGCTCTGATTGTCCGATTTCGAAGCGAGCAATTATGCAAAGTTGAGGAAGGTTCCTGTCAGGGCCGATATGGGTTCCGTATATGTAGATGCGAGTCCAATTAGGAAGGTATCCAGATTGGGGTCGTTCATTCACTGAAAACACGGATCTCAGTCACCAGCGACAGATTTTACGGTACTTTCGAATTATAGGTGAAAAAACCTGAGTTAGAAAGGAAGTAGACCGTTTTTGCGGGAGCATTTTCTCGAAGAACCGTCCTAGAGTCGTACTATTATGTTATGGCACGACAATGAGGGAATTTGGCTGCAATGACATGAAGATTTAGAAGTGTCAATATTTGCATTCTTCCACCTGGAAATTTTTATACTCTCAATATATCCTTCAGCTACTTTGGCAAAAAAGAGGGCAGATATTCGATGAAATAGGTGACCAGTAACTGCAAAGAGTAATTTCAAAAAATTTCCTCTTTTTAGTGACATTCGTCCAAACGTTTCCTCAGCTTGTTCGGTTATTTTCACAAAGTTTGTGAATGATAACTAAACGTTGATATATTTCACCGTGAAGGACTGTCAAAATCAACTGGAAACAAATGACAGCCTTCGGCATTTCTACCATTAAAAATATGATACAGTTCCATAAGAAACCGCTCACTAAAGCGCGCCTAGCTTTCAGTGTGAATCGGGCCTTATATTTCGACCACTTCACGGCTTTCAACGCTGATAATTATGCTCACGGAAAATCACGACCCGTAGATACCTGCGGTATCATTATAGATACCCTAAATCTAGAATGGCACCTTCCTCCACAAGAACCTAGTTCATGCCTTGGACGTGATACAATAACGTACCACTAGATAAGGTCAAGAGTGTTATATACCGGTTAAGGTGTTCACGATTTGCACTACTTCATCGCCAGTTGCTAAGGTTATGAAAATGATGGCAGAGACAGAATGCGATACGCCTAACTTGCAGAAGAAATGCATAGTTCAGTCCACCGGATTCGGAATTAAATTTGATTCAGAAAATTGTGAAAATATGGTTGTCTACTTCTGCTCCACAAGAGTAAGGGATATCGTATTCAATCGTTTTTAAAAGTTTGTAATCTTCGAGAAAATCGGTGTAAAATCATTTAAAACTCAATAATAACTTGAATCGATCCAATAAAAATGAGTATGAGACATTTCGTCCATCTGGTCGCCTTTTTTCTGAAGTTTGGTTCTTTGCATATGCTTCATGAATGTTCTTATTTTGAAATGAAGTCAGTTTATCAACGACTTAGATTTGAAACGAGTTTTTTCGAAAATGCCAAGACCTAAATTAACAAACGTTGAGGCTAATAGGGCTATCGGAATGCTACAGGGTAACCTAAATCAGGTTGTTGTAGCGGAAAGGCTCCAAGTCAGCCAAAGTGTGATATCCCGACTTTGGAATAGGTTCAGGGAGACAGGTTCCGTGTTGGAAAGACCAAGGCTTGGTGGGCGACGAAAAACAACACCTGCTCAGGATCGTTTCATCACCGTTTCGGCGAGAAGAAACCCTACATCTATACTCCATTCACTTTTATAAAGTATCGCGGTTGGCCATGATTTAGGTTTATCAAGTTTTTTCCCCTAGAACAGACGCAGGTTGGCACTTGTGAAAATTAAGCGACATTGCCAGGTCTACTTTCTATTTACTCTTTTTCAACTTTGTAAATGGAGTTAGTTCTTCGAAGATTTAACTGTGGCGCAGGTTTCGTAGAACTACTACATTTTCATGCTGGAGTATTTCAGGTTGTGCAAAAATGTATTTAAATGTCTTCTGAATTAACATAATATTTTCTCAAATTCATTAATTTCCCCAAGTAAATGAACATTTTGATAAATACGTAATTACTACGATTTTTCAGCAGAAACGACAACGTTGTGGGCGTATCTGACAGTGCAATGACCATAACCTAACATTTTCAAAAAATACACGGTGAAATGTGTCAAAATTTCATGGCAAACCGCGATACTTTATAAAAGTGAATGGAGTATACGTGTAGAATGCTACGGAATACTCTTCAAAATGCAGATGGGGTCCAAGTTTCCATCGAAACGATCAGACGACGTTTGAGAGAGGTGAATCTAGGTTCTAAACGTCCATTAAGAGGAGTTCCATTAACACGTGGCCATAAGCGTCAAAGACTGGAATGGGCAAGGCAACATATCAATTGGAACGATCGATGGCGTAGTGTCCTTTTCACTGATGAATCCAGATATGGACGATCTTCAGATTCTCGAAGAATAAGGGTATGGACAATCCCACGCATACCCCGTAATCGTCGATATGTCCAAGAAGTCCATCCATTCCGAGGGGGTAGTGTTGTGCCATATTTTCACGCTGCTATTGGTGAAACTTTTCAATTTCTAGACGATAACGCTAGACCGCACCGTGCAGCCATAGTTGAGAATGCGCGCGAGGAGCTTGGTATTCCACATATACCAATACCTCCGCACTCACCAGATTTGAATTGCATAGAACATGCATGAGATATGCTCCAAAGAAGATTAGATAATCATCAACCTACCCCAGAATCCTTAAATGATCTGAGAGAGCTTCTGCCCCGTTTATGGAACCAAATTCCTCAAGAAATGTTCAACAACCTCGTGTGTAGTATGCAAAGAAGATGTCAAGCTGTTATTGATGCCCGTGGAGGCCATACATTGTTTTGATAGTTTCAAAATGCTCGAATTCTCTGGGAATAAAATTTCGTTATTTTACTCGATTTTTCTTAACCAACCTGTATACGCTGCAGACCTACAGGCTAAAATAAATTTGCAACTTGAAATCATATTAATATGAATTTTCATCACAAAAATCTTATTTAGAAACTATATTTTTTTGCAATTTGAATCCCTAACTCATGTGGAGCAGTTTATTTAGCCATAACCATGATTCATAAAAGATATGAATAAGTTCGTTGATATTAACAAAAAACAGCATGTACTGAGTACATCGAGAAGTTTAGTTTACTGCCGACAACTTCCTCAATATGTATCTTTTCACTGGGCTAATAATCGGGTAAACCCAACGGTCATCCAATAGATGTAGCACCTCTAAGACCGTTCCAACCGAGAAACATGAAATTCCATGGTAATTGGTTCGGTTGTACCATGTAGTATTCTCACAGACAAGCGACCCAATCAAGCCGCAACATTGTTGCTTAGCCTGTCTTATGCGAATGCTAAAATATGTCATAAACTCGGGAATTATCCTCGTATCGTGAAACGAAAGTGAATCTCCGCTGAGCGGAATTATCTGAATAAAGTACACAAATAATGTAACCCTGACATACCAGTTATTACCATAAATTCCGCAGAACGCGAACAAACGGGCTTTAATTGATAAAATAACCCGGGTAAGTAACCGGCGGTTATTTTTTTTTAATATCGGCAGCGCTGGCAATATCTGAAAAATTGACTGGCAAGAGTAATACTGGTTTTGTGCACAAGCACACACCGATTTTGAACACCTGCTTCGGACTTATGTAAACAAAGATAGCTTCAACCGGCATATTATACCACTTACGTTTTCGCTTTTCGTTACACACAGGTAGATTTTTCTATACAGTTGAACATAGTCGGAGAGCTGAAGACGAATTTGAGAAAGGATTTTTAGGAAAATTGAATTTAGAATTAGGTACAGCTTTTGCGGGTCTTTCAAAGCACTCATTTGATGTCAAGAACTTTTGAGCTTTAATTAACCTTTTAAGGATGTATTGATATCTAGTTAGCCTAAACCAGTTCCATGCATAAACAAAATATTGCGATACCATATCAACGAACAATAACTTATTAGAAGTGTCAGTGTAGAGTTCGACGTCAAAAAAGTAAACCAGAGTTGCGCAATAAATTAAAAAAAAGATGTCCACCGAAATTGTAAAAATCGAAAAATTGGAGTATCGAGCCATCATCAAGTACCTGTATTTAAAAGCGTTAAGAGGTAAGCAGATTTACGAAGATATGCTTAATACCCTTGGTGATCAATGTCCTTCGTATGCGACCGTGAAAAATTGGACTGCAAGCTTCAAAAGAGGTAAATTTTCCATTGAAGATGATGACCGATCGGGAAGGCCAGTTTCTGTGTCAGTCCCCGAAAATATCGATGCAGTTCATGACATGATCAGACCGTCGAATTGGGCTAAAACGGATTTCTGAAGCACTGAAGATTTCATACGAACGCGTTCATCATATACCTCACGTCAATTTGGACATGAGAAAAATTTCTGCAAAATGGATCTTCAAATGTTTGAATGTTGACCAAAAGCGTGCAAGGGTAGAAGCATCGCGTTCGATCTGTGCTCGATTTGAAAACGATGTAGACTTCTTAAACCGAATTGTTACTATGGATGAGACTTGGGTACTTTTCTACGATCCAGAAACAAAGCAACAATTGATGGAATGGCGACACTCTGGTTCTCCAAGACCTAAGAAGTTTCGTGTCCAAAAATCTGCTCGAAAAGTTCTTCTTCAATAACTGAAGATTACTTTTCGACATTACTGACTACTCTACGGGAAATTAAGAGAATTGAAGAGAAAAGACGTGGAAAGCTATCTAAAGGTGTATTATTTTTACAGGACAACTCCTCAGTACACAAATCTCATGTTGCCATGCAAAAAATTCGTGATTTAGGGTTAGAATTACTAGAACACCCCCCTTATTCACCAGACTTGGCTCCGTCCGACTATCATCTCTTTCCTCAACTGAAAAAAAATTTAAAAGGTCGTAAATTTTCTTCCAACGAGGAGATAATAAAAGCTATGAGGACTGGTTTGCAGAGCAAGAAGAAATATTTTTTTTAAAGGTCTAGAGACGTTGCAGGTTCGCTGTAATGAATGTATTCAATTAAGAGGAGAATATGATGAATACATTCAATATTCAAAGTATTGTCCGTCGCCAGCTACTACTTTTTCCCATCTTTGTGGCAATTGACCGATTCCAGCGTGAAAAGGTTTTTGCCACTATCCATGCAGCCATCCATTTTTTGGACTTCATCGTATTTAGGGAAATGCTGGTCAGCCAGGCCATGTTTCGTCGATCGGAAGAGATGGTAATCCCAAGAATCAATGATGGGGTAGGACAATGTCCTATGTCTTTACCTCAATTTCTAATACGAAACCAGAGGAGAGAAACACACAAACCGCTGTTTCCTATATACTTCACCACTATTTTGACTTCAACCATTTTTTTCATACTGATTAAATAGGTGCAATAAAAAGTACCAGCGAAAAAGTTCCGCACAAACACCTCCAGTGAAAACCGCCGAAGAATTAATTTCCCACAATCGCACAGACATGGCTGACGAGTGACGATTCCGTTCCGTATCGATAAATTATACCATTTTGAGCTAATGCTATAATTTCCGAATTCAGATCGCCCTGAACCATCAAGATCAACTGATTATATAATAAACGTAATTATGAAATTATGCAATCTGCGCCAAGAACCGCTACCTCCGATATGCCGGGTCTAGGAAGATGCTCCACGTTACTGTTACTGACAAAAACAACGACATGACAATCTAGTACACGTCGGTGTTTTTAATCCTAATTTGAATTTACCGTACTACTTGTCTGCATGTGAAACAACTCGAGCCACTCGTGAATGAACGGTTGTTGTTGTTTTCTGATCGACGTAGGCAGCTTGAAACAGGAAGAAAGTTGTGGAAATTGTCGGCTTGGAAGGTCCAAGGATGCGTTGGAAGAGAAACCTTGGCCGAAGATAGGGATGCTTTTCCCACGTAAATAAAGATGCCAAAAAACTTGTACCAGTGTTTTTCAATCTTATTGGATTCGCTCCCTCCTTTGCAGATTGAAAAACACTGGCCTCCTCCATATAATAGTTCATAATAAAGCTAAAAACACTGTTACGATGAAAAATTGTTAAAAGAAGCTTTGTTGTTTTATCGTAGGGAGAATACATGATGCATAGAAACCCTGATGTGTCAACTAAAAATCGTTACCAAAAATTGTAGATCAAAACGGCACGGAGTTTGGAGGTGTCAATTGGTCACGAGTTTTTTTTCACTGCGCCAAATTTGTAGGAGAAATGGCCAGTTTTCACCATATTTTTTATTTATATTGCATTCATTCCAAACTTTATTTATTTGTCATTGTATTAACCAAGCATTTTTAATGTTAAATATACTTTTTTTTTATCAATTCGATACATTTCTAGTTTTATAACGCTTTATGGACTTAATGACATATACAAATACAATGAACGGACATAATGACATAGGTATTTCAGCTGAATTAACCGTATCTACCGGACAACACCGAGACCATTCATTCCAGGCTCCATCAGCAAACAATGAGCCAGGACTTGTCTTAACATATTCATAACAAAATATTCATCTGCGGCTAATAAAGGCAATGCATCTTAACCTACTCTTGCTGATCCTATGAGGAGGTTCCTCTAATCCCTAAATAACGATTCATAAGTGGACAAGGCAAACGTGAGCCGAAGACTCGATAAACGTAGGTACTTAGTTTCAACTTCTACACCTAATATGATTGCAATCAAATCAAAAAATGAGCCCATACCTCCTCCAAAGAAAAGAAGACAAGTCACTGGCATGCGGACAAAATGTTGATTAGATTTTATAAAGAAAGGACCAAAGATCATAGGTGTAGAATATGACATACGTAACTGTTGTTCACTACTAACAAGTTATACCTCTGAAATGAAACCCTATGTCATTTTGTACGTACTTCCCCTATCTGCTACCGAAATCGAGGAAAAAATTCTCGATTATCTCGAAATCCTCAGAAAAATCGAAATGGCCATAAAAACTATTCCAAATTTCAATCGAATATCTTGTGAAATCAAGATACAATGAGAAAAAAAACCAAGAAATAACGAGTATCCCGATGAAAACCTTTTGGGCCTTTGACCAGTAGGTACCTCGGTACTGCCCTGTCGTCCAATAAACCAATAGATGCCATTACCATCGAACCAACAGCCCATTATGCATAAAATGCCCTTTTGCACATGTTCCCTCATACTGACGACCTTGAGATCGATTCAGCTGCTAAACGAGATAACGAACAGAATATTTCTGCACGGTATTTGGTATTTGTTTTATTAGAAGATTTACAGACTGCGCCAGACGACACTATCCGGAGATCTGATCTGATATACTGAAATAATAGCATTAAATTATATTACGGCTTTGCAGCCAGACGTTATACTGATTTTATTTTTAGAGTAGATTTATAAAGGACACTTACTTCTAACTTATTTTGTCTTATCTCGATTCTAGTGGTCGTTAATGGGGCATTTAGATTGCTCGGATGAGACAGTTCTGTTATTTGATTTGGCTTCGAGTTCAATACATTTTTTTCACGATCATCCAGTTCATCTTCCCTATTTTCTCTGTCTGAATGAGTGGCCTCTATCCTCATTGGTCGATGAAGGACTAACGAATATAGACCACCCAAACCATAAAGGCAACAATTCACAACTTCTAAGGCTCTAAAACACCGTTATTCGATATTTCCAATTCACATAATCCAAATCCTGCAAAATCAACGTCTTCTTTGAAGGCCTTCTCAACAAACATAAATAGTGCTGATCATCACTAGCGGTTTCTAAGATCATCGGCTACAACTTTGATCATTCAAGGATGAACCCATAGTCTGGCACGAACAATATACAGGTAATTACGACACGACCGAGAGATATTTTTAATTTCGATCTTGCAGATAATGAATCTGCAGATTTTGATGCCGGATACCAATATACCAGACACTCGAAGTTTAATTGAAATATTATTTACAGCTTCCTGCAACACGTCGAGAGTAGTAACCTTTATGAGAATTTGATGTCAGAATCAGTTTTCATTTCGTTTGAACCACTGCCAAAAAATCACTATAAAATTCGGTCTCAACACTTTCATCAGAACTGGGACAACAATTATTCTCTAAATGTTATCTCTCCATCATTAATTTGTAGACTAATTCCTTTTAATTCTACACAATTTCGAACAATGAAATGCGGTGAAAGAAATGTATAATTAAACTCTTATCATTCTTATCCCACTGTTGTATGTTGAACTTTTACTTTTCCCAATTCTGCTATTCTATTCCAAAGTTTGCAATTGTTGCAATTAAAAATGGAGCATTGTCAAAGGCTAATGGAGAAACTTCGAATGAGTCTGACTTTCAAATAGATTCACTGGTTTACTAAGTACCTGTTCATCAAAATCTAATCAGTCCATACATTAATTATATGCATTAGTGCTTTCTTCAACAATCCTTCAATTTTTCTTGCGAAAACAGCTAGAATATTAAGTTGTCTACCGATTTTGAAGTCAGATATTGCAAAAAAATATGGATAGTTTGGACGAAAATAAGTACCAACAAGTCATCAAGTCTTAAGGCATCAGACCCTTCATTCTCTTGAAACGGATGCTGATTGAACTGAATATACTTTAAATACAGGATGAAGTGATGCAGAAGATAAATGAGTTACATGCAAATAAGAATGCCCAAGTATACAAGGAAACGAAACAAAGCAACTTAGATTAATGAATAAGTTATAAGAGACATTGTTCCTAAGTTGCATGAGATTCCAAACTTGGATTGGATGCAAACAAATAGAAAACAACCTAGTTAACGACCAAATTAATTAGGCAGATTGTGACAGAAACGGTAGGAAACTTGTGACAGATGTGACATCATTGACATTCATGTAGGATGCTGAAATGTTGAGAATCTGAAACAACCTGAAAGATTTATTGGGGATTCGTGATTATAGCCTTCTGAGGAAGATTTATAGGAAATGATGGTCATTCATGAGTATTTTGGAATAACTTTATTCCACATCATCCATTGTGAAATGAATTAGTAAGAATCACAAGTCAAAAATTGGTATATGTGAAGATTTTGTTAGCCAAACAAGTGGCAAATTGATCGATTTCTGATTAGGAAATGAAACAAGCATTCTCCATCTATATGAAAACTTAACGTAAATGGGAAGTCTCATTCTTCATTTTCCATCGAGAAACTCAGACGTGTTGAAACATTTAAGGCCGAAACAGTACCTTGTGGAACCCCAGCTTCCATTCGAAAACCAATTTTTTGTATTCCCTATGACTGGTATATTGCTTTGGTGTGTACCCATAACAAATAGTCTAGTCTAGCAGAGCATTTACTGGTAATCGCTAGACCTGAATGTAGCGAAATTAATTTCAAAGATTTCGTCATATTTCACGTCGAACCTATTATACATCAAAGCATGGGTGTCATATTTTCACGTTGAAACATTTCACTGGTTCTAATGTAATTTCATTATTGTTACAATGTCAATACGAAACCCACGTTGAACATGTGCAACTTTCTCTGAATCTCAACACAATTCTGAGTCAGGATAGACAATGATATCAAGAGTTATTTTATTCTATTTCGGCCAAAATAAATTACTTGTCATTTATGTGGAATAAGGTCATATTCTTCGTTTGTTATCTTGAAGTTTTGAGACCTATAGCAAGAATCAATAACCTATATCACAATGCTACTTCAGTTTTAAGTTCTTTGTAAGTCTTCTGTTCTTATACCACAGGAGTTTGATGAGGTGACAGTCGAAGTAAAAAAACCTTTTCCAGATTCTAGATTTACCCCTGTAGGCCCTGTATATTCGAAGCTTCTCTAACTGATTTCTATTTCGTTTCAGCTGTCGTCAAAATCTACGGTACCATGTGATGCGATAGACCCATAAGATGTTTGGCAACACCACAGTCTCATCCAGAAGCAGCTCTAGCAGGAGTGGAAACAGCTATGGAAGGAACTCGTCCATGCCCTCCTTACGCATGCACAATCCCCTTTCCCCCAAAACCTCCTTTAACCCTCTCTTCAGACACTCCGATCAGCTCACAAGCTTCGACGCTTCCAATTTCGTCCTGCAGGACGAAAAGTGCAAGAGGCTGGAGAAGAAGCGAACTTACCTCAGGAGATACAACTCCCACGAGTCCAGCTACAGTTTCGACATAGTCAAGATGGACTCGCAGGACAATACTCCAGAATCCACGAAGAGCAGGGTTGGGAGCATAGAGGAATCGCATTCTTCTTCTGCTGACAGGAGGAACGATAAGGAGTTTAGTTCCAGGGATTTTCTGGAGAGGTACTCTCTGCCCAGGGTTGTGAAGGTGGATGGCGGGGAGCCCCTGCTCTTGTACAGGTGTTTTGATAGTTTCACCAAGATCCAAGCGAAGGCTGTGGTTTTCAAGAAGGGGAAGGAGAGAATCGACGAGAACTTGCTGCATTTTCCAGAAGGTTACTCAGGTAAGCAGATAGAAATACCCACAACTAAATCATCCAGAGTTTTACAGGAAGAAAGTAATCTTTTCCACATGCCCCAAATTCAAATTTCTGTTAAATACTGGGTGTTTATGTTTATCATTGAGTGCAGTCGAATAAATTGAAGGATGAAGTAAAATTCAGGCTTTCAATTTGCATATTTTATCATAATGGATAAATTTGCACTTTGCTGAACGTTTGTGACCTGAATTATTTTGAAAATAATGAGAATGCGTAATGTAGGTTGAACTCGATAAAACCCATAATGATAAGAACAACAAAGGTATGTTATTTGATATTCTATAGAGGGAGGAGAAAGTGAAATATCATATATGCACGCATTTCGTAAGCTTAACGATGTCTGAATTGCAAATTACTTCTAAATGGAAAGCTTCCATTCAATGAATGAACTGAAAAATGTTGTTATATTCGAATTTCATTCTGAATTTTCATGACATACAACCTATGACTAAAAAATTGATAAAGAGTATTTTAGTTGACGTTTTGTTTCCCTAAAAGTAGAAGATCGATTGAGTGCTTGCATTTCACTCTTTTGAAACTTAAGTTCGAAAGCGTTCCTTGTTTTTGGTTTTCACAAAGAGAAGATAAGAACAAGTGGATATTTCAAAACTGGAAATGTGCAAGGACCGTGTACGTTTGATAGAATCAGGGAAGTGTGTAAAGCGTGGAAATTATGGCAACTTATTTATGACCTCACAATTATCTCTATTAAAATAATCGAACCGGGAGAAACTCTGGCATAAACCAGGTTAAGGTCAGTTTGACGAATAAGCCATTACTTTACAGTTTACAGTCTACAAAAATTACGAATGCGGTATCGACCATGTTAGCGAACTACTCGAATATGATTGCAACAACCAAGTGCAACAGCTGCAGCTCCTGGATATTCAGGAGTGTCAATAGAGTGTTATTGCCTCATAATGCAACTTGCATGGTACTCGAATTTCTCCTTACAGCCCAAAGAACAAAGTGAGCACTTAATGTTAACTATTTTCAAACGAGTTTAATGGTCTCAACAGTGTCGTATAATTGCTTTATCTTGAGAGAGGTAACGTTTAGCGGAATGCCACAAGGATCGGTGTTGGTACCATTTATGTTGTTTGCTGACATTGATTCGTTGCGGATAAAATGTACTGACCATATTTTGACACCTGGTAATTTCACAAAGCGAAGTTTCAGTTTAGAATTCTCTGAACAAAGCTTATTATTGTTGCGTTCGTAATCCATTCTAATAACAGGGGCCATAAAATAGTTCACTATGATCCTCTGGTAGCTTCTATCTGAGAGGAATTCACCGGTAGCGGTAATTTGATAGTTCACATTGTGAATTTCTCATATTGACTCGAATACTTCACAAGACCATTCAATTAACAGAAATGTTGTGGGAAATATCTTGGTTTACGATCTTAGACTCTCTTTCCTTGGTCTGAGTTTACGATCTTTCACAGTTACAACTATAAATATGCGAGGATTCGTTCGCAGAATTAGTTCATAAAACATATGTACCGGCTAATTTAATTCATTTGTTCGTTGGCAATTTGGATATTTGAGTGGAGTATCTCACGCAGCTGTAGAATATATTGAATTGGTTTTCCAAGAAGAATGCCATCATTTTAAATTCTTACGAAGAAAGCCAGAAGAGATTGTAGGACTGTATAGGTATTTCTTTTGAAAGAGAGCAATTTATTTTGAAAATCAAACAATATGCTCTTGTAAGGAAATGGTTTAATAAATAGATTATATACGAGGATATATTGAAAAATTCTTAGCCTACTATAGAACCAAACAAAATTTCAATATCAAAATATTTTATTACTCAACATATTCTCCTCTTAATTGAATAGGTATAGGTACATTTATTACAGTGAACCTGCAACGTCTCTAGACTTTTCAAAATTCCTTTTTTTTCAGTTGAGGAAAGAAATGATAGTTGGACGGAGCCAAATCTGGTGAATGAAGGGGGTTTTTCTAGTAATTCTAACCCTAAATCACGAATTTTCTGCATGGCAGCATGAGATTTGTGTAATGGTGCGTTGTCCTGTAAAAACAAAACATCTTTGGATAGCTTTCTGCGTCTTTTCTCTTTGATATTTTCCCGTAGAGTAATCAGTAATGTCGAATAGTAATCTCCAGTTATTGTTCTACCCTTATCCAAAAAATCAATCATGATTACTCCATGGCAATCCCAAAAAACTGAAGCAAGAACGTTTCCAGCAGATTTTTGGACACGAAACTTCTTAGGTCTTGGAGAACCAGAGTGTCGCCATTCCATCGATTGGTGCTTTGTTTCTGGATCGTAGAAATGTACCCAAGTCTCATCCATAGTAACAATTCGGTTTAAGAAGTCTACATCGTTTTCAAATCGAGCACAGATTTAACGCGATGCTTCTACCCTTGCACGCTTTTGGTCAGGATTCAAACATTTGGGGATCCATTTTGCAGAAATTTTTCTCATGTCCAAATTGACCTGAACTATATGATGAACGCGTTCGTATGAAATCTTCAGTGCTTCAGTAATCCGTTTTAGCCCAATTCGACGGTCTCATAAAATTATGTCATGAACTGCATCGATAATTTCGGGGACTGACACAGAAACTGGCCTTCCCGATCGGTCATCATCTTCAATGGAAAATTCACCTCTTTTGAAGCTTGCAGTCCAATTTTTCACGGTCGCATACGAAGGACATTGATCACCAAGGGGATTAAGCATATCTTCATAAATCTGCTTACCTCTTAACCCTTTTAAATACAGGTACTTGATGATGGCTCGATACTCCAATTTTTCGATTTTTACAATTTCGGTGGACATCTGAACTCTGGTCTTTTTTGACGTCGAACTCTACACTGATACTTCTAATAAGTTATTGTTCGTTGATATGGTATCGCAATATTTTGTTTATGCTTGGAACTGGTCTAGCTAGGCTAACTAGATATCAATACATCCTCGTATATTCAAATCTAAGAATTAGCAGAACAAATATAAAGATGAATTTAAAAACCTCAGCAAAAATGAACCAAATATGTATAAGTTAGTATCATAAATCAATCAAAAATTGTGAAAATTGAAGATTGACAGTCAGTTCGTGGCTGAAAGAGTTCAATTTTTCTTCGACCCCATTTACGAGCTAATTACAAAAACCAACACCCAAGAAGCTGGCCAGAGAACGATCCATCTTTCTTACATCTACTTACATAATTGATACTTCACGTGTACTAACAGAGTCTAATTAAAATATGTGAACCATTCAATTATGTATAGATAAAACAATCTCGAGGAGCTATCGTTTATCAAATCTCACCTTTAATATATCAAAATATAATGAAATCGTCATTTTAGCAACGCCCATAAATAGATTGCTATCTGATGGAGTAGCCAGTTGTTCCTTCGGATTGTGTAAGAGTACTTTCCCTGGCCATAATGATTTCGAATTATAACCAAGTGGGTTTGTCAATAGCATCCGACAGAATCTAACACCCTCTTGGTCTGGTTGAACGGTTAACATATGACCTTGTGCAGGTAGTTTCTATCCCGTAAAATGCTAAATCATTGGAGTTTATAGTTATCATTTTTTCTACGATGATTTGCAAGCCAGCTTATAAATCAGTTTTATATGGAGCTCGGTGTGAGACGAAAGCTGGATAGTAACAAAAATGATGTTGACTTATGTTGACGTTTAGGTAGGCGTTCCGAATTCATGGTTATTGCTCTTTGTTTAACTTTTGGATTTGACGGAGGGAAGTTGGTGATAAATCAAAAGAAAGATTTGAGTTTTCTTTTCTGGAAGTTTTCGCTGCCTCATGAAGACTTCGAAACCACTCGTTACCATAAAGCTGGCCCTTAAAGATCCTTTCTGGAGTTCGCCACTTGATGTTCTTCAGTCATTGCTGCTTTTCAAAGTGGAAGTTTGTTTTTCAAAAGATTATGTACAGGATGTGCGACAGACAGTAATAGGAAGAAACCAATTTTGGAATCTCTCAGATGTATTGTTTTTTTATGTTGTTGTTTTCACGAAAAGGAATATCCTGTAATGTTCAGAGAACATTGTGAGAATCAAGGGCAAGCAGGTAGGAATTGGTGTTCTTCTTGAATTTCTGGAGGTTATATGCCTCGGGGAATACCTCCCTAGGCAATGTGTTCCAAAGCCTCGCTGTTCGTTGGATGAACGAGTCTTTGAAGAGAGATGTTCTGCATGTCTCCAAAGTTACCACGAAGGGGTGTGTAGACTTAACTTGACGGGTTAGTCTGGAAGAGACTGCCAGAGGGGGAACGATTGCTGATAATTCAGAAGAGCATCGCCCATGGAAATATCTATAAAATAGAGACAGATCGCCCACTTTTATACGGTGTTCCAGAGAAGTGAGCGAGCTTGTAAGCGATGCATCACCGACGAGACGATTTCCCCTTTTTGTACGGAATCCAAGAGTTTTACGGTGTGTTTAGGTGCAGCACTCCAAATATGGGAACAGTATTCCAGGACAGGTCGAATCTGTGCCTTATAGATCATAGGCAGCTGACCTGAGGTGAAATAGCCTCTGGCACGAAACAGAAAACCAAGTTTTTGGGATGCACTTTTAGCAACGGATCTCACGTGATTCTCCCAGGAAAGGTAACTGCCAACAGTAATGCCAAGCATCGAAATGGATGACTTCAGTGGTATGGTCACTCCCGACAATTTTATGCTGGGCACTGTAAGATCGGCTTTTCTAGAGAAAAGACATGCTTGTGTTTTGTTTGCGTTGAATTCTACCAAGTTATTAGATCCCCATTCAAGAATTGCTGCCAAGTCCATATTTATGTTGTTAACATTTCTTCCTCGTTCGTTTTTGATTTGGCGGGCTGGTATTGGAGCCCTAGAAGAAAAGGCGGTATGGAGGGTACTATCATCCGCGAAGCTGTGCACTGGACACGAAGTTGCTTCCAGCAAATCCTTGATGTGAAGTAGAAATAGTGTTGGAGCCAGAATTGATCCCTGCGGAACACCAGCATTTATGGGTAGAGAGTCAGACGAAACTCCATCGCCCACTACATGGAGAGATCTGTTTGAGAGAAAACTAGCTATTAGAGAACATAGCTTTGGGGGACCGCCATAAGATGGAAGCTTGGCGAGGAGTCCCTGATGCCAGACTCGATCGAATGCCTTGGAGATATCCAGTGCTACGGCTAGGGTTTCACCATATTTCTCGGTAGATAGCTGCCATATATGTGAGACGTAAGCGAGCAAGTCACCAGTGGATATCTGATGACGGAAACCATATTGTCTATCGTTGATAATTCCTGAGTGTTCCAGATGTTTCATCAGCTCGAAGTTTATGGCTTTTTCCATGACCTTTGAAATAATAGGTAACAGAGCGATAGGTCTGTAGTTGCTAGGTAGGGTCTTTTTGCCTTTTTTAGGTACTGGATGTACTCTTGCGGTTTTCCTGAACTGCGGTTGGCCTGAACTAACGAAATCTTCTGTTGAATTCGAAGCAAACTAATTGAACAGGAGTTGAGCTACGAGTAGGTAACGAAACAAAAAGGTTAAGCAAGTTTGTGCCGATTCAGATTCTCGAAAGCTTTTTCCACTAAGGGTTAGAGCAACGCATGTGGATGCATCATTTTCGATTAGAATCTAATGCAAGTATAAAGCAGTTGAGGATGCTATAAACCAGTATGTTGATTTCCGCTTCATTAGCTGTGCATGTAGAGAATTTTTCATCGACTCATTTCCATCCCTACTAGATACACATAATGTCAGATTCAATGTTATTCTCACTGAGAGCGTCCTCTTGAATATTTGTTGGTTCAAAAGAAAAAATTATGGGAGGAATAAAGGAGTACTTAAATAGACCCCATTATATCGGAGACCATTAGGTACCAGCCTTATATTGAGCGCTATTTAGAATCTAATAAGTAATCAGCAATCTGGTTCACCTTCCTATATCTGAGAAACAATAAGAGTAGGCTAATTAAGAATCGCGTGTACTAAGTAGATCTAATAGCTCCAGGCTAAAAAGGTAGTCGATATTTGTGCTGTAAACTGAAATTGGTATGTCGCCTACTCAAGGGCAGAATGGTACATTAACTTCTAATAGAGACAACACTGGTCACGATCTCAAAACACAGATAACGACTTATAAGAAGGTTGATTTTTTATTTATGCATAGATGGAAGCTATCCAGTGACTTGCTCATTGGGAATTTAGATTTTTTTCATTTCTAGAGAACCAAAATAAAGTTTTAACAGAAACATAACTATTTTGTGTTAGAAAAAGAACACAAACTCTTGAATGTTGAACTTGCAAACCAAGACTATGTCCTCAACTTTTTTTGGGAAGTTCATTAATTTTTGGATATTCCTGTGAAATTGAGACAACGCACCACGAAAGTGTTCTTCGATTATGGTACAGCTAATTGAGCTCTGATATCCATTGAAGATGATATCTCGACATTGAGAATTTTTATGGAAGACTAATAAATAATTCTGTACTAATCTGACGACGGCGTGTTAGACCACTTCACCACTGCATAATTTTTCCTTTTGATCTCTTTAACTCTTTCGCGCTCTAATTAAGCCTGCAGTACACGCGATTTCTGCTTATCTCCAAGCTTACATCTCCTTTAGGTATACGGAATAGAGAGTTTTCTCATTGAATTGTGAGAAAAACTGAAACCACGAGTTTTTCTTCGAAAAGTGCAATTCAGAATTGCATCCAGCGGTATTGTTCGCGTTTTCCCACATTAGATCCATTATTTCCACCTTGAAGTACGGAAACCCTTCAAGGAAACGAATGCGAATACAATTGTGCAAGGCTGCGACCATTTCGAATCTTGTCATTCGCTCGTTCCTGTAGCAATCGTCAGAAACATCTACATATTATTGAGACATAATTCACACACTCGTTTTATAATACCCATTTTGTTTGTTAATTTTTCTGCTGTTGGTCAACGTTGTTCAAATGGGAATTTGACTCGTGGGAAACTGCCTACATTTTAAAAATGCAAGGTTGCAACTGATCGTTATTTTTGATAAGATGGGAGAAAAACAAGGATCTGCGATTATGTACATTGTTGGAGAAGCCGTTGTTTCGTATATGATTAATATAATAGAAGAACTAGGTGCTTTCGTCAGATTCTTATCTTCGGAAAATCTGAAGAACCATGAACATTGATGTTATCGTTGATTCTGCATCAAAAATTCATGTCCTCAATACTCGAAATGGTAAAACATATAGAGAGAGACCAGAAGTGTGCTGTGGCTCCCTAGAGAGATAAAGCGATGTTCGCAAAAACGGATTCATCGTTCTTCAGATGCAAGACTCTGTAAATGGTTGTGTCTAATTGAAATTCCATATTTCCAGATTACTACATACATTCGGATATGAATATCTTGTAGCAAAGATGATAATCAAGTGCTATGACTTTGAATATTTCTGATTTAATTCTTGTTCATTTTCAGGGTGGTTTTCCCTTCTTAATGAGAAAGGAGAAAAGCATGCTGTGGCCCATTCTTCCATACTGCACCTGGTAAGAGAACAAGTGTGTTCTTTTTTAGCAGTTCAACCATTCAGTGCATACGCTACACAGTCAACTGATCCAACAGGTGAGTTAAGAAAAATACAACACCAAACCTTCCTTCAGTTAAAATGAAGAACCTTCAACTTATTCCAAATCATTGGAAAACCCTCTTTAGTGTTCCTTTCTTACGATTCTTCGCATCACTAAAGGAGATGTCATAATTAATTTACAACTGCAGAGTTGTAGGTGAATGGGTCAAATTACCACTGAATCGGAAATTTAGCGATGGCCTCAAGGCACAAGTCCAATTCTGATTATTTATGGCCCCTCTTTGGTGTTCAATAATGTTATTGTGCATAAGGAAGATTTATGGACTTTTATCTGTGATCTTGTTCCATTGCCAAACATTATTTCCATTCTTGGTCCTGAAATGCATCATAAAACTACAACCGTATTTCTTCATGGTCCTTTGTCAGAATTATTATCGGTTTTGCAATATCTCCTGCGCCTTTGGGTAGGTACATCGAAAATGGTGTTCCCAGCAAAATCATTCGAAAGTTATTATATTGCTGAACAATTCAACTGACAGAATTTCACTTGGATAAGGTTGAGTCCAGTGAAAATCAGTATACACCTTTGTAAGCATCGTAATTTATGTAGGTAGGCATTTAATGAATTTTTTCTCGCAGATACAGATGGAAAACTGGCCTATTTCAAGACTCAGGTACAAGGAGGTCAACTATTCCAGTTGAGAGCTGTATTCCAGCATCAGGAGCGATCTGATGGCGGTAGGAAGAACTCAACCAGGTCCTCCAGGATATCCAGATCTTCCAGAGACAAGGATCTGGCGAATAGATACGCACAACTTGTCAGTCAAACGAATCAGGTGAGTATTCACAAGTCAATTCAATGTCCCCATCATTAATGAAGGTTTTCATTGCTTGAATATATAATATTTGCAAATTTTCCAGGAACTTTATGTACCACTGACAACCAAAGGTGAATTCTACGAAACCCATACATCTCTTAAATCTCGACTTTGCTTCCCTGGCATGTTGGACAAAACTGGACCTTTGGCCTTGGACAAAGACTGCCTTTACAAGATATCTCACTTGCTGAGAAGGGTCCCCTTGCCAGCCAAAGTAAAACTTCTGCATGGTTCCTTACCTGATGGTATACCAAAGGACTTTACAGGTAATTGACTGTCTGACGCAATACAAAACAACAACTGTTTAACCTCTCACTGAACAGTATTTAGGTTGCACATTCAAAATGAGCCTACTAATAGAAATCATCTATTTTTTCAGATACCTTCATGTTGGAGAAGAAATTCCGAGAACCCCTTCTGGTTACCTGCACCTTACCCCCTCCATGGTCGGACACCCCACACAAAATAAGCTGTTACAACATGAACTCCAAGATAAAAATCGCCAAATTTACTTTCGGTTTCGACTCGGAAAATAGACTTTTCAAGTCTCAAAGAGTCCAATCAGCACTAGCCTTCTGTCACAAAAACGTGGAGACTTGGTATAAAGATGTAAAATTAGTTCCTAACGTAGAAGATAAGAGAAAAGAGGAAGAAATACGGATACACGTGGAAGTTTGCGAGAATTGCACAAAAGACAAACAGGAGTGTAACGAAAGCGGCTGTATTCCTAAGTCGGAGAATGTGACCAATGGCGAAAACAAACAAATCATAACTAAAGAAGTGATGCACAAGTTCCCTAAACCGAAAAAGTGGTACCAACATTTCAAACTGTTAAACGCGAACAGTGAATGTGGCTTCGAAGAGCTCAGGGATCCGATGGATGGCATGGAGAAGAGAAGAAGTATAGACAGATACAAGGATATGTCCAAACTAATCGAGGAAAAGCTCGGAAGAAAAGGATACAACCCCGTCAAAAAGTCCGCCAGTTTCATGTTCTCCGCAAAACGTATAGATCCTCAAGACTCCCAAAAAGTTTCTAACAATCCAGCTCTATTAAAATGCCAGAGCCTGGACAGTCAGCTGTATCCGCTAGCCGAAGAAACAACAGATAGGTGCGGCACTTCCAGGTCGAACAAATCGGATAACTTGAGCTACGAGTTCCAAATGTGCATTCTGGACTCTGGAACCAGCTCAGGGGAACGAAAGGGAAAACAAGAAATAAGCATATTCCGTAAAAACCAATCTTGCAACGATGTAAAGCAAATGAGTTCCGCCGTGAGCCGTGTAAATATAGAAAATAGATTGTCGGGAGGTGTGGAAAGCGGAAAATTGAGGAAAACTAAACCAGATCTGATACCAACGTTACCAAAGGAAGAAACAGTGCCCAATTCTTTCATTACTGAACGCCTGTGCGCGGAATTCCATGTCAAAACCAAAGTACAAAAGAAATCGAGTAACAAGATAGAAGCGAACTTGAGTAATAAGTTTCAAGCTAACAATCCTAAGAAAATTTCTAGTAAACCAACACAAAAAGATGGATATAAGATATCTAGAGTGCTGCTGAACGTGGATGAAATTCCTTATAGTCATGTGGCGGACGAAGTTTGCAGCTCTCCGTCGGGGAAAATGGAGAATATATACGCGGAAATTTGCGAAACAGATACTCAGATGTGCAATAAATGTGATAGTAAAACCTGTGAATGCATGAGGACTAAGAGTACCCAATATTGCTATGTAAAGTTAGGCTCAAATGGAGACAGTGTTACACAATCAGACTCTGATGATGCTATTTATAATACATTAAGATGAAATTTGTGAATAAATATGTTTATGTATGTATAGCTACCACTTGAAGGACTTACCAATTGTAAAAATAAAAATTTATCCAAGATATCGCATTTCTGATTCTCTCCCACCTAGGTATATTATATTGTATAAGTACATATTTCTTCTTTGTCTATCTACCAAAAAGCTTTGGAAATGACTGGAGAAATTTTGCAAAACTTTTGATATAGATGAGTTTAATTATTTCAAAAGAGTTTTCAGTTCAGATGAGATCCCAAGAATTTAGGATTTGAAATTCGTAAAAATAGTGGCTGTATGGAACTAAGACTATATAATAGTATAGTCAAAGGTATGGAAGTCTACTGTTGACTTGAAAATTTGACTTCCTAATGATCCAATCAGATGTTTTCTCTTGTTAGGTTTTACAAATCTATTGATATATCAAGCCTTGAAAAACTTTCGATATGTGAGGAAGATATATCAATTTTTACGAAATGAATCATAATATATTTAATTGATTTTATTAATTTGACTATAACATAGGCAGAAATTCATTATTGCAACTATAACATGATTTTTGGAAACATTTATTTATTGAGTATATAAAGAAATAAAGGTCTTATCACATTTTCTGAAAATTTTCTCCCCTTCCATTCTCCAAACTATTGAATTCATTTTAACTTTGCTTTATTTGGTTCAATTACTAGTCTATCTGCATCATACATATTGCCAATTATAACCTGCAAATAGAAGAGATATAGGAAAAGATGTACTCATGAGGATAATTCTATTTAATCTTCAGAACATATAATTTGCAATGGGAGAATTCGACACATTTGGATCAGGAATAGGAACAATTCACTGTTTCCAGTTCATTACATGAATTCCAGTATTTACCTGTCTCCTAATAATTTCTAAATTCTTTCTAGCTGCATTAATATGTGATTCAAGTTCTTCTACATTAACGAGATTCTTTTTTTCTTTGAAATCGTCTTTTATTCTACGTAAAGCATAATTCCTGAAAAAATAATAGGATAACGTTGTTTCTCTCAGAAGAAAAATGTTGTTCACCTGAAATTATACGACGAAAATTTGCTAGCTTCGCGTAGTAGTGACTTGTACAAGCTTAAAATTTGTAATTTATTTGGGGGCATAATTGTAGATTTTGATTGTCGTTGAGATCAAAAAAACGAAATTTTGTGAGGTTAATGTTGGAAAATATAGGTTAACTTCAAAGTGACAGCTTTGTGTAAAAGTTCTATGGTTGTGACCTTGAATTGAACGCGGATCAGAGCCGTTATATATGTGTTCTGTGATTATACTAGCCATGAAATAGGGAAAACAAGGAAACACTGAAAAAGGGCAAGGACTAAGTTTGTTCCTTAAGAAATGCATTTTTGAATCGACAGTTATTCGAAAATAATGTGGTGAAATTTATTCGATTGAACTTGAAACAATACACTCTATTCTGGTGTCGTTTCTGAACGACAGTTCAATTCAGATCATCAATTGGAGATAATGAATAAATGATGCGCCTTAAGAAGTGGAGTTATTTATATTTCCCCTATGAAAATAGTTACAATAAAAACAATTTGAAGGCAAAATATCTGTGAAATTACGCTTCACAAGTCTTATATTACGTTATAACTCCTATCTGTCCTATATAATTATAATATAAACTCGAAGAATTTGCCTTCAAATACATAAAATTCATAAAAAATTCAACAGCTTGAATAAAACAGCAAAACTATATAACATATAAGTAACAAAAGTTCCATTAGTTCTTGTTGGTTTCTTGGACGAAAAGTTTAGTGAGGTTTATCATCCTGTCCTTCTCTTCGGATGTGAGATACTCCATCCTCTCAGTTAACGACATTTTCTCCAATCCCCCTCTGCTTTCCATTTGCCGGAAAACTGCATCGCTCCAGTAAAACGCCGGCATGATCCATTGTGCCATCATGTAGGCATAAAGGCTGCATCTTCTGAATTCCCTGTCGATCCAGTCGTAGTCCAGAGGTTTCACAACTTCGGTGGCTTCATCTCCAAGTCTATTGGTGATTTGTGAGTGCAAGTTCAACAGGTAAAAACGGAGTAGATTCTTCCTGTTATTGGAGAAGAACCTCGGATCCAAATTGACGTACATGAAGAAGCTCAAGTCGTTGGCTGGGGTGCTGTGAACGATATGCTGTAGATCCAAGATGGTGGCCATGTCTCCCCTAAAGACGACGTTGTTGATCCAGAGGCTGCCGTGGTTGATGACCCTGAAGGGGACTTCCTTTTGGACTATCTCCTTCTGATTTTTCCAAGCGTTGGTCTTTAAAGTGTCCAAGAGGTCGATATATTTTTTATCTTCTCTCTTTGCCTTTAAAACCTCCTGTACTGTATCCAAAACGCGGGTTTGCATTTCGCCAAGGGGAGTAGATTCAGAGTGGGGAATATCGATTATTTGGTACTTCATAGAATCGAATTTGGGCTTGTCCAAATGCTGCATGCAAATGGATGCTGCGTGGAGCTTGGCTATCTCCTGAAATAGAAAATGATTAATCACAATTCAATGATCAGAGATCAAATAAGTGGTTAAGTGTTCCCGTGAAGTAGGATTCATTTCCACCCTGTATATTGTAGAAATACAAACTCGGATCATATCTCCCATTAAAAAAATTACTTGCCTGAATTGGTGACCAGACTTGGTTCCATTCGACAGCTAGTTTCTTATGGACAGTGTGAAAGCCGCTCTTTGCCATGTCTTCCAGAACAATGTTGTTAATATCACCGTGAAGGTACTTCGGTACACGAATAGGACTGCAGACATAGTTGTTCAAAGTTGGGATGATGTTCTCGTAAGCCAAAATCTCGTTTTTGAAAGCGATGTCGGTGTGCATCAGTTGGTTTTGAGACTCGTCTTCTGGCTTTGCTTTGACGATTACACTTTCAGAAGTAGCTGGAAAAGAATCAAAAAATCAGTTCATCAGCCAATGGGATCGCTTAAAAACTCAGCAATTATATATTTTGAAATGCAGCACTAGTAAAATCATTAACTTACTCGTATCTTTATCCTTCATGAAAAAACTCACTCTCCAAGCATCTGAAACAAAGTTACCACCCCTTGGCACAGCGGGTTGCAGCAAGGGATTAGAAATTTCAACTTCTTTCTTCAAGAACTTGCAAACGATTCTCTTAAGAGCATCTAAATTGCAAGTTCCCTTTGTGACTACGGTTGCTGCCATTTTGCAATTTAACTGAGAGTGAGTCGAAGGTTACACAGAAAACTGAAAAGAAATCAATTGATGTAAAAATTATATTTGTGAAATTAAGATGAAATACGTCTAGTTATCATAAGAATTGAAATATTAAATTAATGAAATCTGAAACTAGGTATTTGAAAATGTTGAAAAATCAAAAGAACAATAATGCAGGAACAACTATGATCATAAATAGAAAGGAATAAAATCTTAGTTGAAATTATTATCAAAAGGTGAAATTTTCTGAAAAAATTGATGGATATAAAATTTCGTAGGTATACAACGTAAATACAAATCTCACTCATTTTGGAAGCACTATTTTAGTAAGATTATTATCCGAATTGTGATATATCTGTATACAGAAATAAAAATAGAGAATTGAGTTTTAAATAATGTTCTTACCACAGAAGACAATACTAGACAATAAGAGAATGAACTTATGTGGCAATGAAATGATATGGGATCAGAAAAAAAGCAATGAAAAACCCTGTAAACAAGGCAGGGATCAGGTTAAGATATACATGAAAATTATCAATGTTAAAATATATTTTTGAAGATTCTCAATATCCATGATTCGATGTTTATGCCTATCAAATTGAAAATTAATAAAAATAATTTGGAAGAAATTAAAACAGTTACAAATAATACGAATTAATAAACATTTAGAACCAATCGACTACTATCTCGTTGCATTTTCAAAATTCAGAGTTCCTGAATAGGAAAGAAAACATTATTGATATAAAAATTTGGGAAATATATTATGTTGGTTCATTTTTTTGCAGTGGGCCCAAAATTTTTGGGTTCATTTTTCCTCATTATCCTAAATTCGTTACAGAATTATTTTTTATTATTATATTTATTACAGATTTATCTGTAGTAATTTATTCATTCAAAAAGTCCATTCATCTGACTTTTCTAGAAGTTTTCAATAAAAAATGGTTTACCTAGCAAAGTATTACAGATTCCCAACAAGAGAAAACGAATCGAAGAATTCGAAAATTTGTACTATGGCTTCAGAAAACATTGTTTCAGAAAAACTCGAAAAAGAAACCCATCTGGAGAATCATATGCTTTTTATTTCATTGTTTCTACATATTCGTCCATTCTATTCACAGTCATTGTCACGTATTTGTCTAGGTGTCTCCGGTAAGTATTCCCACATTTATGATAATTTATAATAATTCTTCTTTGTAATTTTAAATTAAATAATAATTTTCAAGTTTTTTTTCTGTGTATCGGAGTAAAATAGGATCACAAAATCATCGATTTTGTCTTTCAATTCATTTGGAAATCGCTAAGAATTAACCTTCCTACTCTGATAATAGTAAAAAGCAATTTCTGCATATTATTCTCAATAGGAATTGTTGAATATTGGATTCGTGAAATTTTTTCTGTGTATCGAAGTGAGATAGGATCACAAAATCATCGATTTTGTCTTTCAATTTATTTGCAAATCGCTAAGAATTTACCTTCCTATTTTAATAATAGTTAAAAGCAATTTCTGCATATTTATTCTCAATAGGAATTGTTGAAAATTAGATTCGTGAATTTGGTCATATTTCAGTTCAGTGTAAAATAGTTCAAAATGGCTGTAAATGGTAATGGAATTGGACCCCAACCACACATGGAAGCGATCGTAGACGAAAAAGGCCAGTGTGTGGTTCATTTATTGGAGAAGGTTATGGCAAGATTTTGGGAAAAAGAAAGGGTCGAAATCAAGAGTACCACCACCGAACCAGCGGCTGCAAAAGGCACCAACTTCATTTCAGTTGCTTGGAGAGTGAATTTCGACTACACTGTAGATGATGAACCAGGTAAATATAACTGAAAATTCTTCGTTACTCCCAAGGAATTTCAGGGCTTTTCGAAAATATTCATTTGGTTGCAGTGCTTCTTCATTTTTGACTATGAGTCCTGTCTATGATTCTAGTTTTTCATTGCAATGCAGGTTTTTATTTTTATACAGAATGTAACAGCCAAATGGAATAAATTCGATAACGAATAAATGAGGGCGTGTTGGGAAAAACGCTCGGACACGTCGATTTGTAATTTTAAATGCGCATATATTTCAAGAAAATAATATTATATAGGGTGTTCCATGTGACCGTGGCCAATACCAACTTTCTTATTTCAAATGCAACCCTCTGTATATTATTTATTTTTTGGGTTCTTCAGAGAATTCTAGACACAATTCATGCACAATGTCCTATACCTATCTTTAACTATTTCGGAAGTATTAAGTGTTTTCAGATTTATTGCTAAAATCAACGTTTTAAATAAAAATTATTTTATTTCACGAATTCGGTACATTACACTTAAAACCTAATACGTAATACTTATTATTTCTTAATTATTAAAAAAAAAACAAAAAACATTAATGTCAATGTAGGAAATGTTCAAAATGCTCGCCGCGAACGTCTTGGCAACATGCTAATCTGGTGCAGAATTGTCTTCTAAACGTTTGTTTTTTTTAAATTCTTCTCAGTAATGGTTTTTGCTTACTTTCTTCATATCAAGAGGTAAATGGGAAATAAATATTGAGTGTAATGTATCGAATTTGTGAAATAAAATCATTTTCATTCAAAATGTTAATTTTTGTAAAAAATCTGAAAACACTCAATATATCCGAAAAAGTTGAAGATAGGTATAGGACATTGTACATGAATTAAGTCTAGAATTTTCTGAAGAATCCAAAAAATAAATAATATACAGGGGGTTGCATTTGAAATAAGAAAGTTGGTATTGGCCACGGTCGCATGGAACACCCTATATAATTTTATCTTCTTGAAAAATATGCGCATTTAAAATTACAAATCGACGTGTCCGAGCATTTTTCCTAACACCCCCTCATTTATTCGTTATCGAATTTATTCCATTTGGCTGTTACACTCTGTATGTTGAAGGAAATATAACGTGGATTTTTTTAACATCAAAGTTCATTATAAGCCATGAGAATCTATAACATATTTTTATGTTCTCTTGATATTGAAAAAATAGTGTTTCAATCCATACAAGTCTTTCCATTTTTCAACAGAAATCAAACATGATGCTGTTGTGGTGAAAACGAGATCAGGAAGCCCTGAATTTCAACAAATGATGCATACAGCAACAGCTTTTGCCAACGAAATATTTGCGTACGAACATATTATTCCAACCTTTAGTCGTTTCCTTGGCACTCCCCTTCGTGTACCACTTTTCTACCACGGCAATGAGAATAGCATCGTTCTGGAGGACATGCACAAGAGATATTTCAAAAGTATCAACAAAAAACTTGCCGTGGAATGGAACCACGTTTGGTCACCCATTGAGGTAAGGAAGTCAATACTTCTGTCTTTTTTGCATTCATTTTATATCCATATGAATCTTTTTTTTTAATTGCCGAATTGATTTTCGTTTATTCCAAGCGCTCGTTTTGTAATTGAACTCATCAACGCCGTACTTATTTCTTTGTCATTTTCTCGTTTTGATATATTTCCACCTGATTGTTCTGTTTTACATATTTCAACAGGAAACTTGAAGGATTTTAAAAAGAGAAATGAAACATAAACGATTTAAGATTCAGTAGTACAAAGTGGACCACCCTGTAGACTTCTGTCTTTTTTGCATTTATTTTTATTTCCATATGAATCTTTTTTTTAATTGCCGAATCGATTTTTTGGTATTTCAAGCTCTTGTTTTGTAATTGAACTCATCAACGCCGTACTTATTTCTTTGTCATTTTCTCGTTTTGATATACAGGGTGACCAAGAGATTGACGTCAAAAAGAAAAAAACAGGTCCCTCGTCTCATGGGCTTTTCGAATCACCCTCATGTATGTTACGCAATTTTTCACGCTTTTCGAGTTATGAATTTTTTTATGAACTTTGAGAATTTTCGACTTGACCATCTTAAAAAAAGTACAAGACTTCTCTGTTAAATTCTTTTGTAACTTAATCTCCATGAATTGTACTTTTATAGATACATAAAATAACCAGATTCGTAACTTCGATAAAAATTATGGAAATGTTGGTCTCAAGTGAAAAAGGTACGTGAATTGGATTATGATCTGAATTTTCGAATCGAAATTAAAAATGTAAAAAGGCTAATTCACAGTTTCTAAGTATGCTTAAAAACTGCGCTCAACAGTCAGCTTTTAGAATCATTGATAAAAAATGGTACTTAACACTCTACTTTTGCTAGAATTAGCCTTCAAAGTCATCGAGGTAGAAAAAATCAAAGAACTAGACATTTACTACAAAATTATTTTTTGCCATTTTAAGATTTTTCTGATCAAGTTATGATAGAAAATGCTGAAAATTAATGAAAATCAGCTTTAGAAGTTAGTCAAGAAAAGTTCTAGATAAAAAATAGAAAAAGGTATGGCAATAAATCACACATCATAATGTAAATAAAAAGACATTTATTTATGAAATTCACAGTAGGTTTTCAAAGTGGCCACCTCTATCCTCAATACACATTCTACACCTTCTTAGAAAATTTTCTTTTGATCGCATAAAACCTAACTTGATGTTCTCTCTTAGGACACGTTCGGCTTCTCTTAACTTCAGTCGCAGCTCGTCTTCACTCGAACATTCTCGGGTGCAAACAATTTCTTTGAAATAACCCCAAACGAAAAAATCGATGGGATTAAGGTCAGGTGAACGTGGGGGCCACTTGATTGGTCCGCTGCGTCCGATCCATCTGTTCGGGTATCGTTCATTCAAGTGATTACGGACTTGCGTTGCGTAGTGACCTTAATCCCATCGATTTTTTCGTTTGGTTAAGTTAAGAGAAGCCGAACGTGTCCTAAGAAAGAACAGGCAGGTTTTATGCGATTAAAAGAAAATTTTCTAGAAGGTGTAGAATGTGTATTGAGGCTGGAGGTGGCCAGTTTGAAAACCTACTGTAACTTTTATAATTAAATTTCTTTTTATGTACATTATGATGTGTGCTTTATTGCCATACCTTTTTCTTTTTTTTTATCTAGAACTTTTCTTGACCAACATCTAAAGCTAATTTTCTTTAATTTTCAGCATTTTTCATCATAACTTGATCAGAAAAATCTCAAAATGGCACAAAATAATTTTGTAGTAAATGTCTAGTTCTTTGATTTTTTCCACCTCGATGTCTTTGAAGGCTAATTCTAGCAAAAGTAGAGTGTTAAGTACCATTTTTATCAATGATTCTAAAAGCTGACTGTTGAGCGCAGTTTTTAAGCATACTAAGAAACCGTGAATTCGCCTTTTTACATTTTTAATTTTAATTCGAAAATTCAGATCATAATCCAATTCACGTAACTTTTTCCCTTGAGACCAAAATTTCCATAATTTTTATCAAAGTTACGAATCTGGTTATTTTATGTATAAAAGTAAGATTCATGGAGATTAAGTTACAAAAGAATTTCACAGAGAAGTCTTGTACTTTTTTTTAATATCTTTTTTAAGATGGTCAAGTCGAAAATTCTCAAAGTTCATAAAAAAATTCATAACTCGAAAACCGTGAAAAATCGCATAACATACATGGGGGTGATTCGAATAGCCCATGACACGGGGGACCTGTTTTTTTTCTTTTTGACGTCAATCTCTTGGCCACCCTGTATTTTCACTACATTGTTCTGTCTTACTTATAGGAAATGGCGAAACTGCACGCAGCATCCATTGTGATGCAGAGACTGACCCCAGAAAAGTTTGATGCCATAGTCCATTCAATCATTAACGTCCCGTTGGCAGAAACTACCCCATTGGGAGAGCTGCAACGCGACGGTCTGGCCACCATCCTCAAGGTGCTGGAGGAAGCCAAGACCCCAGAAGCAACGAAATACCATGAGATGCTGACGAAATTGTCCGAAGGTGCTTGGGCTGAACAAAAGTCCATAATCGAAAAAGTGGTACCTATCAGAGTCATCAACCACGGGAGCATCTGGATCAACAACCTTCTGTACCGATCCAACATGGTCTGTCTGCTCGACTGGCAACACATCATTTACAGCTCCCCAGCCCACGATCTCAGCTTCTTCCTCTACGTCAACATCGACAGCGACTTCTTGACCAGCAAGAAGCAGAAACTCATCGATTTCTACCTGGTCAACCTACAGCAATTCGTCTACGATGCCTGCGTCAATCAGCTCACTGATGAAGAAGTCAAAGAGCTGCTACGTCCGCTTACCACCGAATGGATCAACGCCGAGCTGAAGAGATTCAGCCTCTGTGGGTTCATGATGGCCCAGTGGATAACCCCGACCTTCTATTGGAGTGAGGCCGTTTTCCAAACCATCTTTGATATGGGGGGTATCGAGAAGATGTCTATTGAAGACAGGATGAAGTACATGAGTTCAGACCAGAGGGACAGAATGCTCAAACTCACTAAATTATTTTTCGAGGAATCGAATTGAATGCTGAACGGTGATTGAACTGTTGATTTGTTTGTTTCACGTCATTCTGTAATTATTAATGTGGAAATATTAGCAATATTATACTGAAATTTTATTGAATGCAGTTTTTAAGACTCCTTTGACTCATATCATCATATCGTTTTGATCATCGCAAAATTTAATGTAAGTTAACTCTCCAAAATTGCCAATTTTAGAAATATTATGCACCCATAAATGCGGGAATGGCTCGATCTTATTATCTGATGATCGGTTAATTGATAATCGAAGCCGAATTCGAAAAATTTTGGGGCAAAAAGTGTTTCATTTGATGGGAGGAATCTACACCCTGTATATTCTCAAATTTTTAAGCATCACATTTGATTTCTGATCGACTTCCTTCAGACTCAGCTTTTTCGATATGTACGGTTTTAAACGAAAACTGTCTTGGTTTTTCTGAGTAACGAAACCCTTATCGAAAAGTTGAAAATAAAATGATGAATTGTCTCATCGCGATATAAATTTAATCATGAAAAATCCCTTCCTCATGATTACCCTGGTGAAATACTCAGAAAATGGTATCGTTTGTTTGGAGATCCCAACAGTGGGTTAAGAAAGAAACCTATAAGTGGAATTGGCAATTTAAAAATTCTCGCTGGAACTGATACAAAAATTATGAAAGCACTAATCTGAAGTTGGGTATTCAGCGCTCTATTTTTAAATTCGTATCCAGAGTGGTCACCCACTCAGGACATGATCATTTGACTCTAGAACGTTGTAGACATTTACGATCGAATATCAAAATCAACACTAGATTTCCCAGGGATTTCTTGGTGATGACGAATATGGTGTTTTTGGAGGGTCTTACCCCTTACGTATTTTTCACCCAAAAAGTTGGGATTTTCGAAATCGATTTTATTATTCCTAGAGATACTTGGGACAATGCTGATTGACAGTATACAAACCAAAAGTGAATACGACCAATGGAACGGGAGCTATGACGGTTTGAAATTTCGATTTTTTGAGAAAATGCCATTTGACAGGTGAAAATCTAAGCTATGCTAGTTAGTGCTCTGGGAAATCTTTCATTGAATAGAACGACCTCGAAAACCTACATTTTGATACCAAAATCGTCCATGTAGCCCTCATAAGTAATGAATTATTTCGTTTTAATTTTTTCGATATTTCATTTTCGAGTTTTGTTCACGAGCTCAGAGCATGCAGAGTTTAGGTGTCATGGGTCAGCAAAAAGGGTATTCTGGTAGATTCGAATGGGTTGTAGACTTTTACGATCGAATATCAACACTAGATTTTCCAGGGATTTCTTGGTTATGACGAATATGGTGTTTTTGGGGGGTCTTACCCCTTACGTATTTTTCACCTAAAAAGTTGGGATTTTCGAAATCGATTTTTTTATTCCTAGAGATACTTGGGACAATGCCGATTGACAGTATACAAACCAAAAGTGAATACGACCAATGGAACGGGAGCTATGGCGGTTTGAAATTTCGATTTTTTGAGAAAATGCCATTTGACAGGTGAAAATCTAAGCTATGCTGGTTAGGGCTCTGCGAAGTCTTTTATTGAATAGAGCGACCTCGAAAACCTACATTTTGATACCAAAATCGTCCATGTAGCCCTCATAAGTAATGAATTATTTCGTTTTAATTTTTTCGATATTTCATTTTCGAGTTTTGTTCACGAGCTCAGAGCATTCAGAGTTCAGGTGTCATGGGTCAGCAAAAAGGGTGTTCTGGTAGATTCGAATGGGTTGTAGACATTTACGATCGAATATCAACACTAGATTTCGCAGGGATTTCTTGGTGATGACGAATATGGTGTTTTTGGGGGGTCTTACCCCTTACGTATTTTTCACCCAAAAAGTTGGGATTTTCGAAATCGATTTTATTATTCCTAGAGATACTTGGGACAATGCTGATTGATAGTATACAAACCAAAAGTGAATACGGCCAAAGGAACGGGAGCTATGGCGATTTGAAATTTCGATTTTTTGAGAAAATGCCATTTGACAGGTGAAAAACTAAACTATGCTAGTTGGGGCTCTGAGAAGTCTTTCATTGAATAGAGCGACCTCGAAAACCTACATTTTGATACCAAAATCGTCCATGTAGCCCTCATAAGTAATGAATTATTTCGTTTTAATTTTTTCGATATTTCATTTTCGAGTTTTGTTCACGAGCTCAGAGCATGCAGAGTTTAGGTGTCATGGGTCAGCAAAAAGGGTGTTCTGGTAGATTCGAATGGGTTGTAGACATTTACGATCGAATATCAACACTAGATTTCGCAGGGATTTCTTGGTGATGACGAATATGGTGTTTTTGGGGGGTCTTACCCCTTACGTATTTTTCACCCAAAAAGTTGGGATTTTAGAAATCGATTTTATTATTCCTAGAGATACTTGGGAGAATGCTGATTGACAGTATACAAACCAAAAGTGAATACGGCCAATGGAACGGGAGCTATGACGGTTTGAAATTTCGATTTTTTGAGAAAATGCCATTTGACAGGTGAAAATCTAAGCTATGCTAGTTAGGGCTCTGGGAAGTCTTTCATTGAATAGAACGACCTCGAAAACCTACATTTTGATACCAAAATCGTCCATGTAGCCCTCATAAGTAATGAATTATTTCGTTTTAATTTTTTCGATATTTCATTTTCGAGTTTTGTTCACGAGCTCAGAGCATGAAGAGTTTAGGTGTCATGGGTCAGCAAAAAGGGTATTCTGGTAGATTCGAATGGGTTGTAGACATTTACGATCGAATATCAACACTAGATTTTCCAGGGATTTCTTGGTTATGACGAATATGGTGTTTTTGGGGGGTCTTACCCCTTACGTATTTTTCACCCAAAAAGTTGGGATTTTCGAAATCGATTTTATTATTCCTAGAGATACTTGGGACAATGCTGATTGGCAGTATACAAACCAAAAGTGAATACGGCCAATGGAACGGGAGCTATGGCGATTTGAAATTTCGATTTTTTGAGAAAATGCCATTTGACAGGTGAAAAACTAAACTATGCTAGTTGGGGCTCTGAGAAGTCTTTCATCGAATAGAGCGACCTCGAAAACCTACATTTTGATACCAAAATCGTCCATGTAGCCCTCATAAGTAATGAATTATTTCGTTTTAATTTTTTCGATATTTCATTTTCGAGTTTTGTTCACGAGCTCAGAGCATGCAGAGTTTAGGTGTCATGGGTCAGCAAAAAGGGTATTCTGGTAGATTCGAATGGGTTGTACTCATCCAGAGTGTAGATAAGTCACTCTTGCTCCTGAATTTAATGAGTAAATTGTTAATGCTAAGCGAAAATAATTACTGAGATTAATTATTCAATTAAAAATCTTACAATGGTGATACGAATCTTTTTGGCAGTTTTCCTCCTTAATTACTAAAGTTTGAATATTCCTCATCAAACATTGAAAATGAAATCCACAGGGTGAAATTTTTGAGGAAGACAAAAATAACCAAAATTCTCAGAGCTCGACCTAGATTTTCAGTTTCATAAACTAGTAAAGTCCCTTGATCTTCCTATTAAGTAGTTATCCTTATCTCTGCAAATCAGGGTGATTTTATAGGCGAAATGTCAAAGTTTGATCCATTTTCCTGGAAAAATGGGAAGATTATAGAAAATATGAATACCAAGCTATTTTGCATTGACCTTTCCTCTTTCGATCCGTATATTGACATCACGGCCAAAATATCTGTGAAAAAATCACCTAGAAAATCGAAATTTCACCTACGTATGAATTGATTATTTTTCTTTTCGACCTTGTAAAAATTTGTCCACTGCATCACAGCTTCGCTGCGATTGATTCTTCTAGAACCACCTTTTCGACAGATTCCCTCGGGTCGATCCACGGAGTTACCATTTTAGTATAGTATAGAAATAGGATTAGATAGGCCCCCCAAGTAGTGTGAGTTCTGAACCCCACAAAAATATCCCTTACACAGTGCAAAGGGGAAAATGATTCGAATTGACTTCCATTATCCCTGTCGAAAAGTTGCCTCTAGAGGAAAAAGTCCTGTCGACTCCTTGACCAGTCTTCGCCAAGTCATGAGAAGCGAAATCTCATAACTCTGATGGAGCAATGAACCTATTGTTGACACTCTAATTATGACCCCAAAAGATGTAAATATAAAAACTAAACAAGGTATGTCTGCTCAGAACGCCATACAGTTTTCCATCGAATATTTGGTTCTAGTTACCCAAAAACTCCTCAATGCACTTGTATAAAATCCAGTTCAAGGCAATACTATTTTTCAATTTGATATTAGTTTCTTGCGCATGGAAACCACCCTTGATATGGAAAGAGGGTATCAATTGGGTACAAGTAAGTGAAATTTAACATGTGGAAAAGACCTCGTTGGAGCAAGATTCGATAGAAATTTGAAGATTTTCACCAACTGTCCTTATCTTTTGCCAATATATTTTTGCTGTGTACTAAGGACCTGAAGCTTAAGATTTTTTTTTAATCTCAAGCACGGTTCTCACATATTGTCCCCACTATGAGAGCTGAGAGCCTCTTTTTGGATCAGCATGAAATTATCAGCATTTCGAATAAACTTTTACCTATCAATCTTCCATACTAAACTCGGTTTTTTTTTCCCAATTATTTTCTGGAACTTCAAGAATATATTTTTTTTTCGCAGATGGTGGTTGGTATTGGCATTCCTGTCGATCTGGAAGATACCACCATCACAATTGGAAGTGCAGCTAAAGCATATTATTTGCTACCCACCAATACGTCGTACCCTTCATATACGACATTTGAAGCTGAAGGACGTTCCTTGCTTCGTCAGGGAATATACAATACCATAGAAAGTATTTTGCAAAGGTGAATGACAACTTGTTGAATATTTCAAAAAATATACGGTTTTTCTAATCAATTAAACTAAAATCTCAAAATTTGTGAGTTTAGTTTAATTCAATGAAATAATCATGAGGAATCAGAGAATTGTGGTTTATTACTCAAAATGGTTGGAATTATACTGTACTATTCAATTATTATATGAAAACTCAATGAATATAATATTATAATTATGTTTCAATTGGAGGAATTTTTGTAGGCAAGGATTCAATGATGGAAAAGCTTGCCTGCTGAAACTGATATGCGAATATGCAACTAAAGAAACTGTAAGGAATTCGTTGATTTCAAGAGTCGTAGACGTTATATTGAGGTAATTATTCTTTCTACCTACTGTCTGTACCCAATACTTGATATATTTGTCAAAATTCATGTATTTATTCAATTGTTAAATTTCAATTTTTGTTTTTTCGACCTATTCTCATCATAAAGGGGAACAAATTGAATACATAGTTACTAACAAACGATTACCTATAAGTAAAATAAATTAATTACGTAGATAACAACAATAGAAGACAGACATGACGATAAAATTACAGAGTGAACAGAATAAATCATATTTGTATTCTGTTTTTTGTGTTCGCAGGCCATCTTCGACTGTGGAGGACATTAAGGAAAACGTATATTTCTCAGCTGAAAAAATGGGGGCATCGAACATGAACTGCACTCATTTATTTCCAGAATGTAGAAACAATACAATTAATGATTTCTTCACAGAATATGTTTTGACGTGATGAATATTTAAAACATCTTCCAACTTCTTCCACAATGAAATTATTTGAAAAATTATTGACCAATATTTTATTTCGATAATACCCGAATATTAAAGCCTCTGCCCTACATGCGTGCATGGCGTATTTTATTTGGGACACTCTATATCAGTTTTAGGATCCGAATCTACCCTGAAAATTTCAAGTCATTGTGACCAAATGATACCTCGTCTAGAAAGAGCGCTCAAAAAAGAGTATTATTCGGTACTCAATCTCATTTTTCGCTATAACAAACTCATATTTTGTTCTAATTTTCAAAATTCCTAGCATTATTGCTTGAATATAATATTTCATTCGATAAATGCATTAAATTTGAATATTCATTATCTTATTGAATGAAAACATTGAAAAAAGGTCAGCATGAGAAGAATTAGGCTAAAAAAATTGGGCATATGTGCCCGTATCTTCATTTCTGAAGTGGTTCAATTCGTCCACTGTGTTCTTGTCACTCTTGTTGTCCAGACGTGTCGTGTGTTTGGTAAGAATTTTTCTTTCTGTATCTATTTTCTAATTAATTCTTCATAAATCGTGAATATATGTTTTGAAATTATTTGATGAAACTCAAGATATTTTTATCCTTATTTGTTTAATTCGCCAAATGGAATATTTGTAGGTTTTTCTTTATCGGGTTCATTCATATTTGTTAAGTTTTTATTACAAGAGGAACGAAACTTCTTGCTTTGACTACTTTTTCAACTTTACTATGCTTCTCAAAAATTTAACTAAAATAAATTTGATGCCCTCGTGATTTGATTCACCACATGGTACAATAATTGGAAAAAAATTCTCCAAGTTTTCAATTCTCTTCCCAATATTTCCATGGAAAATCAAAATTACAATTACAAGTTATTATAAAATTTCCCAAAAAAAATATTTACCTTCTAATGTACAACAGCAAATATTCAGAAAATGTATTGCGTCCATATTGAACTGTGAAAGAATTTATTGAAGATGATGTACCAGGTTTAAACCCCAATTTAGAATCACGATGAGATTGCCCAATTTTCTATTAGATGCTATGTTCCCTTATTTATCTTTCTATACGACATTAAGGGTGCAAAGTCAAGTTAAAAGTATCTAATCAAAACAAAACTGTTTGTTTAATTTTTCTAAAAAAAAAAACATTTTTTAGAGAAAATTTACATTCACATAAAGATTGCATTTTGAAATGGATACTGCATCTATATTCGATAATAATTATTCGAAAAAGATATTGATAAAATAGATATTTATTTATGATCATGTGATCGAAAAAAGAGAGTAGATACTAAAGGTGTAACTTTAAAAACTGTAACCTTTGAATTTCAAAAATAAACTCGAGAAAAATAAGTAAACTCCAGAACCAAGGTTCTTTTACTTAAACATGGTTTTTTATTTTCTGATTAGTCTTAGTAGTTATTTTCTGTCGAATAAACCACTCTATTTTTCCAGTTTTTGTGTAAATTTCCAAACTTCTACCCCCGAAAATGGCATCCGAATCCACACCACTCATCAAAAATGCGCAAGTCGACATTGAAAAATTAGAAGAGATCCTGGGAAAATTCTGGAACACGGAAGTGAAGGTTTCGAACGTTCATTTAGAAAGGGGAACTGCCAGAGGGAACAATTTCATATCTGACGCCTGGAGACTCAGATTCGATCACACGAAGGGTGCTGAAGCGCCCCAAAATGCAGAGAGAGAGGTTGTCGCTCCAAAATACACTTCTACCCGCAAAGGTGACATTTTTCATTAATTTATTCCTGAAAAATTTCAATCAACATTTCACATCTTTTTCAGTTGAAGCCATCAAAGTTGTGATTTCTATACTCAACACCAAATTAACTGGATTGTTTTTAAAATATTCCTATACTTTCCAGATTCCATCAAAAAATCGATTTTCGTCAAATCCAGACCAGATGATGAGGAACACAACAAACTAATGAACACCGACATCCATTTCAAAAATGAAGTCTTAGCTTATGAAAAAATTCTAGTTTCCTTGGATGAGTATGCCAGTGGACATTTACGGGTACCAATATATATCTATGGAAATCCTAACACTGTTGTCCTTGAAGATATGGAAAATAAGTCTTTCGAAAGTAGGAACAGGAAATACATCACATCGTGGGAACAAGTATGGTCGCCCTTTCAGGTAAGATTTATGTGATTCAAATAATGATGAATAACTAAATTAAAATTATGAATATTGTGCCCGCTATCTCACCAAACTTTATTTCTTATAGGAAATGGCAAAAATGCACGCTGCATCTCTGGTTATGCAAAAACTAAACAAATCAGAATTCGAAGAAATGATCAATCAAATCACCGAAATTCCTCTAGAAAAAACAACAAAACTTGCGGAGAAGCAAGCCACCACAATCGATACCACTGTTCATCTCCTCGAACTTGGAGGAGAACCCAAGGCAAAAGAATACACAAAAATCCTGAAAGACCTGCAAGAGACTGCCTGGGCAAAACAAAGAGAACTAATCAAGGCAGAGGCTCCGGTCAAGGTGGTAACCCATGGAAACTTCTGGATTAACAATTTACTTTACTGCAAGAACATGGCGGTTCTTCTGGACTGGCAGCATGTCGTTTACAGCTCACCAGCAATAGACTTATGCTTCTTCCTCTACGTCAATTTTTCCTCAGCATTCTTAACTAACCAAAGACAACCTCTCCTCGAATATTACCTTACACACTTACATCAATGCATCTACGATGCCTGTACCGAAAAGCAAATGAGCGTTCCCGACATTGAAGAATTGTTAAAACCCTTAACTTACGAATGGATTGATGTGGAAATGAGGAGATGCAGTTTATACGGCTACATGATGGCTCAGTGGATCAACCCTATTTTTTACTGGAGCGAAGCAGTTTACGACTTGATGCTGAAAGTAGGGGGTATGGAGAACATGTCAGTTGATCAAAGAATGGAAACTATGACTTCTGAACAGAAAGATAGAGTAATTCAATTGACCGAAGTATTTATGAATGAGTACAAAGAAATTGGAAAGTAAAATGAAATTTTAATGCAATTTTTATCAATGTTTTTATCCCTGAACTTTGTTATTTACTGAATGATTTTATTATTAAACTTTACATTCTTAGACTGAAATCTGATAGTTTCATTTCCACTGTTTCAAATTAAATATCACCGATTAAAATCGAGAATTTCTACCTGAAAAACTGTCAGTTCACTTTCAGACCAGGTTGCTATTTTTTGCCATCAATCTCAATTCAAACGCCTTCTAAATCTTCTTATCACTGAATGAAATTAATGCTCAAATGAAATTTCGTAGTAATTGATGTGAATGTTTTATTATAATAGCATTTCTTCTATAAACCAAGTTTCAACTAATTTTAGGACTAGAATAAAGATTCGCATCATCTAAATGATCTCAATTATTTTCAAAGCATTTCAATGTTCATATATCTGTATATTAAAGGTTCTGACTGGAGTCTACTGCAGCAGTGTCATAATAGCACTATACAGAGTTGACAACCCTGTAGCCTTTCTTAAAGCTCATCTAAAGAGGCAAAATCTAGTGACACATCATAAGGAAATTGTGAACAAATCCTAAGTATTTCAATGTTGGAACTGTTTATCAGTTGCTTTAGGCACTAATTTAATGCTTATTCAATGTTCTTTTCAAAACTTAGTAGAATTTCTTGTGTGCTCAAAGCATATACAAAATAAACTTCACAAATGCTCCAAATGTTGATCAAAAGATTTAATAAGGATTAAATTCAGTCCTAGAAACAAGGAATGAACAATTGCAACTTTGGAATATTTGGGTTTTGTTAATAAACCTTACCACTTAATGCACATCACCCATAACTTTCAAAAAGTTTTTTACGCTGAAACGAACGGCAAAAAGAAAATTTTTAGCATATACATAAATAGAATCACAAAATCATCAAAATGATGCATCACTCAACGAATAAGGGGGGGCTGATCATACGCCCACTAATAAGCAGTCAAAAGATGCCCCCTCCAAAAAAAAATTGACCTGACCCTTCAAACTTCTTGTAATATTCTGCTGGACTGTCTTATGAAATTGAAATAAAAATACTCCAGTGAAATCACAAATCTGCGACATATTATATTTTACCTGTCATACAGATATATCAATATGATTTGGCTATATACTGAGCGATTTTCCAATTCTTAATATTCCTTAAACTCAATAGAATCATATTGGAAGCTTCTAAAAGTTGAGACTTTGGCTGAGTCTTGTTGTAACTTTCCGAAAATTATTTTAGTGTAAAAATTAATCTTTTCAAAGCTCTAGATACGAATTGGAAAAAGTTACTATAATATAAAATATAGGAGATAATAAATTAGATCAATAATAACAAAATAACCAATATCAAAAGATGTTAACATACAAAATTGAACATAAAACTGAAATTAATTCAATAAGGCGAATAAGAATAAATCCATGATGTCCTATGTGAATATCATGAAAAAATAAGGAACACAATAAGGAGCATATTACAACAATAAATTATTCATAAAGAACAAATCGATTCCATTTACCCAAAACATTTTTACAATAACACTCTTGGTAACCCTTGTTCAAAAGGTCGCTGGCAGCAAATAACATAAACTTACCTGCAATTGTAGATTGAAAGTTTTCAAAACTTTCCTTCGAAAAACTCAACAAATATCAATGTTGAGTTTCAAATCTACTTCAAATTCAGATAAAACATTTTAATATAGTCAGAGCTCCTTAGAACCTCCATCTACAAATAAACAACCCTGAAAATTTCTAATTACATGTAGAATTTACCCAAATATATTTTCCTCAGTTGGGAAGTGAAAAAAAATTTCCAATGATATCTTTACCAATTATCATAAATAAAAATGTAACACAAACGTTTTCACTCCTCCAGCACACCTTCAGGTCCCATTTCAAGTTCTTCTATTTTTATTTCATCTGAAATTGTCGGTCCCTCGTTCCCTTCCTCGGCTTCATTTAATATTTCTTCATTATCTTCTTCCACAAAATCACCTTCCTCATCGGAATCCTCAACCTGGGGCACATCACCGTGAAATCTTTCCATATGTATCTTTCTATGAGCCGTTTGAGAGAATCCTTTCCCACAGAGATCACATTTATATCTCCTCACATTTTTATGCACTGCATCAATGTGAGCTTTTAGGTAACCTTTCGCTGACGTTTTGTAGTCGCAAAATTCGCACTTGTATTTTTTGGCTCTCAAGTGAACACAATCCACATGTTTCTTCAAGGAGCTTCTCTGATTGAAGGAATGGCCACAATATTCGCATTCATAGGGCTTGTGCTTCAGGTGGACTGCCTCGACGTGGGCCTTCAGATTGGAACTTTGTGCTGTAGTGTATTCACAAAGGTGGCATGAATGGTTCTTGATCTTAGAATGAACCGCCCTTATATGTTGTTTCATTGCATAAACCCTTGTGAATTCTCGATCGCAAAACGTGCACTTGCTCGCTTGATTCGAATGGGAAGAATTAATGTGATTTCGTAATTGGGCAGGCCATCCACTGCTGTAGTCGCAAAATGTACATTTGTGCTTTATTTTCAAATGGACTGCTCGTATGTGATTATCTAGCGTACATCTGTCAGCAGCTCTGCAACAATGAATCACAGTAAAATCTCAATGCCTAAATTAGAGCATTCATAGAAAAGAAGGTATTGTTTACTTACCCATAATCACACAAATGACATGTGTGATCCCTTATTTTGGAATGAACAGTTTTGACATGATGTTGCAGAGCATATTTCCTGGGGAAAATATGATCACACAGGTAGCAAGGATAGGATTTCGTCTTAGAATGAACAAAATGCATATGTGTTTGCAGTTGAGATTTCCAGGTAGTTGTATAATCACACAGTTCACATTTTTGCTTCACTTTGAGATGCACAGCACTAATATGATGCTGTAAACTACAATTATGCAGGGCTCTGAAGTCGCACTCGCTACATTTGAAGGGCTTCACCTTGAAGTGTACCCCTTCAAGATGATTTTTCAGAGAATATTTTCTTTCGAAGGATTGTTCACAAAAATGGCACTGAAATCTATTCACTGGATGGGGTTCTGTTACTGGAGAGGAACTTTGTTCTAATTTATTCTCGGTTTGAAAATATTCATCATCTGCTTCATCATCGAAACAGATCTCCTCAGTTTTAATATCTTCCTTCAATTCAAGATTTGAGGGCTCTGTTATCCGTTTATAGATTTCAGCAATTCTAGAATATTAATACGAATTTATTGAATGAATAAAAATCATTTTGAGTCTTCTTACTCGACTCCAGGGTAGGGAATATTTCCAATTATTTTATCTGTTTCTTCGAACGCGTCGGAATTCAGTGGAAGTATTTCTATTTCTGGATTATTTTCCAGCTTTTTTAATTCCATTAAGGAAGAAGAAATTTCATCTTCGCTCATTTTAGTGGAATTATAGTCAATATTCAATCATTTATTACAATTTCCCCAGTAAGTTTTCAAATCGATATTTTTTTGTTGAACAATAAGGTTATGTTGTGACAGGATCCAATCACAGAACATTATAAGCAACCATTTCTGAGGTCATATGTTTTATGAGGAATTAATGTATATCTGTGTTGGCAATGAATAAACAAATTTTATATTCTGTGCGCCTGTGGTGTTTGCTGTTTATTCAAATCCTTTAAATATTGATACTTTATTGAAAGTTATATTGTTAATACATTCAGAGGAAAAATGAGCCAAGACATTAGGAATGAAGTCTTGAAATTAATGGACAAAAAAGATAAGATTGAAAATGAAATCAAGGAATTGACTGACATCTTACATTCGGTATTATTTTATAAATAAATAAACTATGGTAGAATATTACACTGGATATTTCTAGAACGGTGTAGAGATGAATGACCCTCTGGTAGACCCTGAAGGATATCCAATCAATTCAATAGATATTTATCAAGTGAGACATGCTCGAAACAAAATTATATGTGAGTGCTTCTAACTCTCTTTACTAGATTTTATCTTCATCATTCTCTATTAAAGGCTTGCAGAATGATCACAAGGCTTTGATGAAAGAGATCGAACAGGGTCTTCAAGGATATTATTCCTCATCCAATACATCAACCAATGTTGATGTGGAAATGGAAGAAAGACACAATGTGATACATAAAACACCGTTTGCAAAGATAAATATTGTTAGCGATGACTCGCCAGCGCAATTTTCAGTAAGATATATCTATGCAGGTTGAAGATCACCATAAAAATCATTGTTTTTAAGGGTTTGAATGTGGATGACAAATTGGTTGAATTTGGTTCTATAAACAGCCTCAATTTCAAAAATTTGAGCGATATAGCAGCAGTTGTTCAACATTCAGAAGGAAAGTCGTTGAGTGTGAAAGTGAAGAGGGGGGAGAGATATGTCACTACAGAACTCAGACCTAAAAGATGGAAAGGAAAGGGTTTGCTAGGATGCAATATAATCCCACTTGATTAACATGCTTCAATTCTTTAATCGAGGTAAATTATCCAAAAACTGTGTGTTATGAAAAAAATAAAATAATCTATTTCCATTATATTTTATTTGCTCCTTAGGATTCAGAATATACATAAAAAATGTACAATATTTACAATACATCACTCGCAATTTGAAATATACACTATTTACAACGTTTTTGGTGCGATTCTATTCACGATATGGATTCCAAAACATTATACGCTTTTCCATAAATTTCAAAGCCCTGCTTCACACTTTCTACGTCAAATTTTAAATTCGGTTTCCACAAAACGCCTATGAAACATCCCCCATAGGTATCATGGAAGAATAGGCACAAATGTCCATAAATTTCCTGAAATGAAGAAATGGAAAAATAAAACGATAACTCAAATTGTGCCAACACCGGGATTTTTGTACATCTATTTTTTTTTTAGGTCAAAGATCGAGACTTACCCTTAATTTTCTTATGTAGATATCAACAGGGTTGAACCCGATGACTGGCACAATATCATCTTCTTTAGGCTTCTCATAAATTTGTTTATGTCCATTTTCACCAATATTCAAATCTTCGTGCCTTTTGGCGTGCAAAAGATGTTTCAATTTCAAAGAGCAGTCATATCCTCCCAGGTTCGGTAGAACTATTTCCTGCGGAAGAGAACAATAATTAAAAAGAAGTAAAGTGCAATTTTTGGAGAATTCGAAAAGGAGAGACCGAATATCGAGAAGTCGATATGTATTGAGAATTACCACATACCTTCCAATGAAACGCAACATCTTCCATAATTTTTTTCTCGAAATATACCAAGAATTCCTTGGCCAGCAGTCTAAGCCTGTCAAGTACCAATTTACTTGGAGCCTTCTTTGTGAACACTGAATCACAATCATCGTATGGCGTCAAAATGCATAAGTCCGGAAATTTTTTTCTATCGCTGTCCATCTCTTTAGTCACTTCTAATATTCTTTCATCTAAAATAATATCAACCATAAATCGAATTTACCAAATCATCGAAAGAATGATCCTTACCCGATAAAATGTTACTGAAATTTATTACGACAGGCTGCCAATCCCATTCTACTTCCACCAAAAATTTCAAGAATCGTAAAAATGCATTTTGCGGAGTCACAGCTTGCTCGTATAAAGTTTTATGTACGAATTGATGAGCATTCAACAAATCTATCACGATATCTGGTAAGAGGAAGTCGTCTAACAATTGTGCTCGGATCCACCGCTTGGCTATACATGTGCTCACACCGTAACTGGGATATTGCGCGTGGAGCCTAAAATTTTGAGTAATTCATTAAATTGTAGCTCGTCAACGTACCCTAACCATTCAATATTGAAAAAAAAATTATGATAAGCTTAAATAATGAAAATGAATAAATTTACCCTTTTAGAGCTCCAACAATTTTGGGTACAACGATAAGTTTTTTGTCCAACTCAAAACTTAATTCGCTGGATTGATGCCCCTTTGAACGAGCAGATTCTTCGAGTCTTTTCAGGAGAGTTATTTCTTTAGATATATACAAGTTGTACCTAAAGACAATGCCCTCATAAACGATGTTGATGTATGAATAGTCTTCAACCGATGAAACTATTTTGTACTGTTTTTCAAGCAAATTGGAAATGAGTTCTAAAAACTTCTTTTTCTTTTTATGCAATTCATCCAAAGTTCCAGGCCACTTAGAAGTATGAGCTGCAAAAACCATTTATTCAAAGCAAATCGAGGAAAATTAGGCAATCCAAACAACGTGATTATTAGGCAATCCAACGACTTGTAAAATATTTTTTGAGGTTAGTGCTGGAGGTCAAACACTGGGATTTGGATTGCCTAATTGCCTAATAAAACATGACTATTTTGCCAAGAAAATGTTGGTACTCACACAACTGGATCACACACTCAACTGGCTCAACATATCTCGGACAGGCAAAAAAAGTTTTGTTCTTTTTCAATACTACAGTTTTTCCCTTCAACTCGGCGAGTTTTTTATTCACTCTAAATGCAGAAGGTATTGGTGGAAACACATTTGTATAGCTGAAAATATAAAAAGGACTATTTCAAAAGACTTTCTTCAAATACAGGAATTCCAGATCACAAACGCTGTAATCTCCATAACATTCAACATATTCAAATTTTAAAAGTTACACTTTATATTTACCAATAAACATCTGAGATTCCTGCAATGCCTGTAACCCCCAGCTCAAATTTCAAATTCCTTATTTTCTGTGCTAAATCATCAGAAGATCTGCTGATTTTCAAGCTTGTCTCTTCGTTTGTGCCGGAAGGATACCAGGTTTGAACGTTAGTATTCAATGCTACTTCCTCTAATTCGTTGTATGTGAATGTGTATTTCAATTCAAGTTTTTCACCCATGACGTAATCAGTAATGGTTTTAATTATTTCCCTTTTATCCTTCATTGTTTTAGTCTCAAATAAGACAACAATCTTGGCTGTCCCATCACGGAACCTGAAAGTGAAGTAGAATAAGTAAAATCACAACAAAAAAATTTGAATTACCCACCTTCTATTTGAGGAGAGGTTTCCCCAAAATTCTTTGAAGTTTTTTTCTTCTGGATCATTCAAGGCTGGACCAAATTCTATTACTTCATATGCTGAATCTGGATTCAATTTCAGTCCAAGTGATAATTCTTTCTTGATTTTCCAATTGCTTGCTCCATAGTCCCATTGGGTATAACAGGGGATAATAGGAACAATGTTTTTCACTCTCTGATTGAAGCCTTTATTCAAGTATTGAAGCATTATTTTTGTTATTAGAAGCATGTAATTACTAACGTATTTTGCCTTTTCTTTTGGACTTACTTGTTCCAACAAGTATCTATAATTATTTTCAGAGTTCAGCCTAAAATGCAACAAATTTATGTGATTTGACAACCTTAGAAATGCAAAATTGTGAAACAGCTTGTATAATCATCTAAATGCTTCAATTCGATTCAAAAGTGAAATTAAATGTACAAAACTCACCTAATCATTGCACAATATTGTAAGTCGATGGAAACATCAGTCAAAAACAAATTCGAGAAAGAATTTGGCGAATCGGATTGAGATAAAAGGTCCAATGCCAACTTGCACTCGTATCTGATTTTCAGATAAGTGTTCAAATCGAGGAAAGAAGTTGTGTTATAGTGTCCTGTTCTATCCATCAGAACAATATCAAAAGCACTTTTATATTTCAACAACTCCTCTTCAGATATTTCATCACAAATATTTAGAGCCGTTTTAGATAGATCAGTTGTGTGAATGAAATTCAAAAAGTTCCTGAACACTTGGTCTGATGTCATGATTTTGCTGATAGTTCCTTTACAAACCAAGTATGTCATTAAATAAATTACCAGGTCATTGGCATATAGACCTGATCCAATAATTTTCCTCTGATTCATCCATATAACTATCAGCTTAATTCCTTCTTGAAGATTTGGTGTGTTTTCAAATAGTTTCTCTGTGAAATTATGATTTTCAGTTAATGATCCGTCGAAAGCCAATGCAACATTGTAGTAAGTTGTAGGAAACTCTTCTATATTCTCTATATCCCCAAATTCCTGCTTAAAAATCTGTACTTTCACGTTGTTCACATCTGGAGAATATCTAGTGGCCTTAAAGTAATCTTTTTCAGGAACAACAAATAAATTCACAGTGGTCTTCTTCATATCACTTGGGCACAAAATCAAGTACGGTAACAGAACATTCTCATTATAATATGCACATTTTATATTAGAGCACATATTTTGGGATTTCAGATACTCCGCAACATACATCAAGTAGAAATATTTTTTGACGAAGTATCTGTTATTCAGATAATCTTTCACGTTGAAACACTTCTTGGGCATTGTAATATAAAAATTTGTCTCAATATTAGGACCTGGGAGAGCATTCATTTTGAATAATCCAAATGTACCCATACTTTCCGGTTTGATGAAAGTAAATGATGAATCTTTATCGCAAGTAAGTTTATTCCCCAACTTCTTGGCTATTTTTTCAGACAACTTTGATTCTTCAAATTGTTTGAACATTTTATCTGCATTCGGGAATTTCTCTAATTCTTGCAACCAACATGATAACTTCTTCCTTGAATTATTTTTTATTTTTGTTTCCTCTAGGAGTTCTTTGGTTTGAAGACTGAAGAATGATTTAATCTGGTTTGATTTATTCAGTTCGATGAGGTCTTTAACAGAGGGTTCATTAATCTTTAATTTCTTCCTTTCTGATGATCCATCTACTGTAACATCTTGTTTTGATGATCTTTTCAAAGATTTCATCTTTTTTGATCCTTCTTCACTTTCCTGAAATATAAGAGATTTTCAAATTATTTGATAATCCTCGTCTCCGCCTGGGGCCGATGTGCAGTAGATTCAGTAGCCTGATGAGGCTACTAAATCATGTTCGTGAAAAAATATCCTTATACTTACATTAAGGTTACAGCCCATAATATAATATTCAATGTTGAATGAGAATAAACTATTATATATATGATATAACTTCTTTCAGTTAGTTAATGTTCAAATTCATACAATTTCAAACATCACGTGTAAATAAAACATGGAAAATCGTTGAAACTGAGCATCAATTAGGTTAGAATCACAAAATAATTATTTTTTCTTTTTTCTCATCCAATAGCCTTCCCTCTTCAAAATATCCCGTGAAGTAAAATATGGCAACGCCACATTGAATTTCCTTTGAGTTAAATGTTTTCAAACAGTAGTAATGAAAAAACGCGATCCCTAATTCGAAATTTCGAAGGTTAGTGATTACCGATTAATTTTCATTCGAATTAATAAAGATCATTAATTTCGATGTCTAGATAAATATGAAATTAGCTCATTAGCTGTTCTGTGGATAAAAAGTGTGGTGCTGGTGACCGTTGACAATGAATTCAGAATTCATTCAAATCCAATATTTACTATATTTAGATTCACGAAAATTTAGATTGAACGAAATTTCATATGAATCCCTTCATTGAGTCTCATAGGAAACAACGAAATCGAATATATTGGTGCAAGTAGAAGTTCAAATTTAAAAAAATCGAAGTGATGGAATGGTCAGTTTGAAAATTTCAAGAATTTTTTGGGATATAACATTGTTTTTAATCTTCAACCTGAAATTTCTGCTCGAGAAATCTTAGAAAATGGGATCCATTTCCAAATATTCCCTGACAGCTTTCGAAATTTTGAATGAAGCTTACACTGCAGTTGGAGCCGGATTTTTTGGAATGGCAAAGTTGCTAGTAGATGGCTTTGACACAAGTAATTTTTTGAGAACAGCGGCTATGGTTGGTTTAACTGGATCATGTCTGATTTACGTCCTCCATAACACTGAAAAAGTGAGCCCTACTTCCAAAAATGTTGTTTTCATCTCGGGATGTGACTCTGGTTTGGGATTCTCCTTTGCTCAGCACATGGCTGATTTAGGTTTCACCGTCATCGCTGGATTTTTGAATTTGAAATCAAGAGGAGCTCAAGTAATCAAAGAAAAGTATACTGAGGAGCAAATTGTTCCCCTTCTCTTAGACTTAACCGATCCTACCAATATCACTGAAGTGGTGAAATACGTAGAAATATTCCTGGATGCGAATAAGTACAGTAAGTACCACCCCTATAATTTGCAATGAACTTAATTCAATCATTTTATGTTCGGGACATTTTTAGATTTATATGCCATAGTAAATAATGCAGCAGTCATGATTTTCGGAGAATTTGAATGGCTCACTCCAAAACATATCAATCAACAAATTAATGTTAATTTGCTTGGGCCAATGATGATTACCAAAGAGTTTCTTCCATTATTGCGTAAATACAAAGGTTAGATTTTTGTCTTAGGCAGCTTGACTCTTAAACCTGTTGCTTCTCTGTTGTAGGTAGAATTATTAATGTGAGTAGCCATTGTAGTATACAGAGTCTCCCAGGACTTTCTGTATACGGAGCTACTAAATATGGATTGAAGGGCTGGAGCGAGGCTCTAAGGTTAGAAACAGCGAAGTATGGAATTAAAGTAGTTAATCTGATCCCTGGGTCTTTTACAACTCAAAGTAATATAATGGCCAACCAACCAAAATACGCAGATGAAATGTATGTCAACTTATCAAAAGAGCAAAAATCCTTCTACGATAGATATTTTAGAGAATATCACACTTATTTGACTATCATCAAACCCCCACCAGAAGTTAGAAAAGTTCAAGATCCTAAACTGTATGAATTATTTGAAGAAGCTCTTCTGAATGTTTCTCCGAAAGTTGTATATAAAAATGAACCATGGCGGTATTTTATATATCACGGATTATTTTATTGGAGCCCTACACTGGTGAAGGACTTCTTTATTCAAAAATTTATGCACATTCCAAAGTATACCAAATCGGAAATAGATATAATCGCATGAGACTCCCTGAACCCATTATTTAAATATATTTTTTATTATTTAAAAATTTAATATATCAACACACAAATTAAGAACAATAAATAATTCTCAATTGATGTCATTCTTTAATTCCTTGGTATCAATCAAAATATCATTTTCATCTTTTGGCAAATTAATGTATTCACAATTGAATGTATCGCAAAAAGTTCTTACATATAAATCAATAGCTTCATTCACAGTGAAACTCTTATGAAGTTCCTTAGACAAGCTTGTTACGCCTTTTCCTTCAATACCGCAAGGCACTATATGCTCAAACCATTTAAGAACATCCAAAGAGCAATTTAATGCTAATCCATGTGTTGTGATGTACCGACTGCCATGTACCCCTATTGCACAAACTTTTTTGTCATTTATCCATACACCTGTGTGCTCACAAGTGTAAGCTTCGAGATTTAATGAATTACATAGATTGACGATTGATTTCTCTAATAATGCTATATAACATTTCATAGTTAATTTGAAATCCTTCAAATTCAGAATTGGATAAGCTATTAATTGCCCTGGACCATGAAAAGTTATCAAACCACCTCTATTGGTTCGGTAAAAGTCCGCACCAAGTGATTTTAATTTGTGTTCTGCATTTTCATCATAATTAGCAGTCCTAAGGCCCACTGTATAAACAGGTGTATGTTCTAATAGAAGTATACAATTCATTTCTCCATTTCCTTTGAAAATATGTTGTTTTGCTACAATATTTTGCAGTTTTAAGGCCTTTTTATAACTCAAAACTCCCAGTTTTATTATCTTCACAATTGGGACCATGCTCACTCTTTATTCATGAAAATGGTATTTTGTTCATAATCATTTGGTGAAGTAATAATCAAGAGTACTAGAGTGTTACTCTATTTTATATTTTCCTCTTGAACGTACATATTTTTAATTTTATGCGAGTTCAAGATTTTCCCTTAGACTATAGGGGGTCTAAGGATTTTCCCACTATCTTCGACCATAGACTACCTATATTTGACAAAAGTAGGGTTAAAAGAGGAATATAGAAATCCATCAAAAGGTAAGGGATCTACGGACAAAGTTACCTAACACAAAATTTTCCGATTTCGAATACATTGCGATATTGCCAAATATTGCAAACAGTCTTTGATTACGGGTAATCTGATGGAAAAATGTATTTGTTCCAAGAAAACCTTCAATTAAGACAATTGTGTTTGCTCCAATGTTCAAACACAATAACAGAGATTTATCCTCATCCTATGGGATGTACTCAAATCTAAAATATTGATCATGTGCACAAACATTCTACCGCCCTTGTCCTGCCTTGTCTATGAAACATTTTTGAATTTTATCTGACAAATATTGCTCATTTCTTCAAAAATATCCACATCCAAGAGGTTAAGTACACAATATGAATTTGGTTCCAGCAATAGTAATCATATCATTATGTAGGACAATTGATACTCAAAGAGTTTGGACTTCTAGTGCTTATCCCGATGTAAAAAGAGCCAAGAGTATGGTATGTTATCAATGCAAAACTGATTTGGCTGCTATTTTCCAAATTTGTGAATCAAACATGCTTAAAATAGCCACCAGAGCAGAAAAACAAGACCTTCTATATTTCTGTCCATCATTCGCGAATTCATATTGCTTCAAATATATTGAAAGAAATTCTAATTCTACTAAAGTAACAAGAGGATGCGTTGGAAATCAGGATTCAAAAGGAAATCTTTTGAAAGCTGGTTGTGTACATTTTCCTAAAAAAGATTCTACATTATGCCTTTGTGATAACATTGCCTGTAATAAGTCATTTTCGAATTTTGTCTCTATAAATCTCATATTGATACTTCAAGTAGGTACGTTATGCAGCAGTTCTGTTGTAATTAATATCAAAGATTAAAGTATTTTAAATTTTCAATCCATTCAATGCCTGAAAATTTGTGTACTTGGTTTGGTTGAAGAACCTCAGGCCGTAAATAAACTTTTCTCTCCCTCTGGTATCGGTGTGAAGTTGGCCACATCCACACATACACTCAAAGACAAACAATGGCTCATGAAAAAAAATCATAACTCACTGAAATGAGATCGTATCGCATTCAGATTTCGATGTGGGCTTGATGGGTTGATAAGAAATTGAATCCCCTTTTATTTAGAGACTTTTAAGCCTCAGGGAGGGAGTTGTGGGGGTTGTTGGAGGTGATTTCTGACTAAAATCATAACTCGACGAAATGGGGGTGTTCCACAATAAGCTTCGAATATGTGTTTCTTGAATGCCGAAGGAATGAAATACTGAAAACACCCATAGTTTGTTAGCCCCAAGGTTTGGAGATTTGGGGGGTTGTTTATGAAAAATGATTAAAAGAATTCATATCTCGAAAAACTGGCAGTGTTCCACGATCAGATTCAAATATGTGTTTCTTGAATGCCGAAAGAATGAAATACTGAAATTTCGGATTCTTATTGGAATTTATCGAATTTCATCAAATCTCTACAGTTCCCAGGGAAGTTAAGAACTTTGAAAGAGCATATTTTCTTTAAATTACACTCTCACATCGAAAATTAGGAATATTTTCTACTCACAGTGTTTGGTAAAAAAGACAATGAAACTTGATGCACTACACTAGGACTAGCAAATTTTCCGCACAAATCACAATCTTTCACAAATTCCGAAAGAGTAACGCAAAACTCAAACGAAAACCGAATCCGTATCCTTTGTCTGAAACTGAATCATCTCTGAAGTCACCACAAGTTTCAAAAAACACATCATGAGAAGAGAAAGACTGTACGGGGTTTGGTATTTTAATCTGACGACTACCTTTATTTTCACATCCGCTGTTGAAAAAAGGACGAAATTTGGATTTTCAGTATTCAAAAACGCAAAAATGAGGGTGAAATGCAATACGAATTTGTTCAGACTTTCGGTTTCATTGAAATAGTCTCGGAAAACTAGAAATTTTGGCCGGCCCTCGTATATAAAAATGAACAGACTGGGAGTCATTTGGAGTTATATAAATATTCGTCATGCAAACAAGTTTCGAAAACAAAATTTTCTCGGTCATTTCAGTTCCGACGCGATTTTTGTGGGGTGAAGATCATACAGGGCGCGCGCGTTCTCTCAGTTTCCTTTGTAGTGAAGTGAAGTGATGCAAAATAATTTGTTAGTGCCTTACTGCCTTTAGTGTGCTGTGTTTAGTGTATTATCGAGGAATAAGTATATTCGAGAAACCGTAAGTTATACCGTGTGATTCATTTTAAGTGGCGACAATGCAATATTTTATAACATTGATTTTAAATTTTACTTCGAATGCACCCTCGCAATAGGGATGTTGACTATTTTTTGTAAATGATTTTAATTTGTAGATAAGCCCTATACAAACACGAAAAAAATATTTTCATGGAAAAAATATAGTAAATACCAATAAAAAATGCGTAAATAAAAATAGTTTTCAAAATTCCCGCTGAAACGCAATGATTATGATGACGTCACTATACGGTAAACAGACTTCGCCGTCTGTCAAAGCGAACTGATCTTGTGTGATTTCTGGCGAACAAATCGTTTGCGTAATAACAAATAATCGTGAAATAGTTCGCTGGTGATACGTTTTACCCTCTTCTGTCTTCGTAAGTTCGTATTCGTGATGACAGTAAGGTTATAGGTAAGCTTGTTTACAGTACAGTGACGTCACGTATTCTCATTCATGTTTGCAGTCACGTGATGAACGGTAAAGGATTACACATTTAAATCGATTTTATTTAATTTAATGAGAGTACTTAATTAGATCACCAAAATATTTTTTTAGTATTTCAAAAACTACCTTCAATGTGGAAAACCTCAATTTATATGAATTTGTAACATGTGTCAACATCCTTTCGCCTTTACTATAGCCTGATACAATAAAGAATAGGGCCTCAAAATTGACGAAAGAATTCGAAAATGAGTAGTTTGTTGATGCTTGTAATTTGTGAAAAATAATGCATTGATAGAATTTCTAGTATCATTTTTAGAGGATAACTATAAGGAAAATACCTAATTTTCATTAACCCTATGCGTCATATTTACGTATAAGTCAGGTCACAATATACGGTAATAATATACAGGGTATCCCGGAAAATGTGAGAAATCTTTCGGATTCAGACAAAACATAAAAAAATAAGATGATAAGTTCCCACCATGTTTTTTCCTAGCGGCCCTCCCAACAGAGATACGGCCTCCTTAATGACGTCACTGGAAATCCATTTCCTGCAATAAATTTCAAACTACTCAATATAATTTAAAGAAAATTTGATAAGATGAACAGTAGTAAGGACCCTTCAAAATACTGCCCTCAAATTCAAATTAGCTGTTTTAGTTTACCAGGGGCGGACTAGGTTTTGTACATTTTAGTGCTTACATTTTCAACACCATGTATGATGAGTCGAAAAAAAGCTTGCCCTAAAATGGATATTTTCTGAGTTAATATCCACTTTAGGGCAAGGGTGTGATGCATACACTCACATTATTTTTTAACGTAGATTCAATATCTGCCATAAAAAAATGGGGTTCTAATTTGAAAAAATTGATTTTTCACGATTTTGTCATCCCTAACTTTGAAAGCGATTTTTTCACCCCCTGTATCATGAATCGCGATTTCGATTTTCAAAGTGGATACATCAATCTTACATCTTGAAAAATCCCAAAAATGAAAATTTTCCATCCAAAAACCTCGAAGTTATTCTTTTTTCAGCGGAGCTCTATTTTCGATTTTTTTTTCGAATTTTCCCGCTCAGATAGAATTTTCCAACCAAAACTGAAAAATGTTACATCAAAATAACTTGAAATTTTCTAAGGAATCTATTTCTGCAATAAAAAAATGGTGTTCTAATTTGAAAAACGGAAGTTGACGTCATTTCCGGAAAAACCGGAGGTGCTCATGCCTTGAAAATATTTTAGATTTCATCAGCATCGTGAAATACATATAAGTGCTGAATTTCATGAAAATACGTTCAGTAGTTTTCCGTATAAATATGGGTGAGGTTCCTCGTGAAAGACCCTGTATAGGTGGTGTGGAAACGAGTGCATTATCTATCGCGTTCATGGTTCATATTCCCTTGGTGGAATTCGTTCAAGTAGCCGAGCACTCTACCCACAGGGTGGCGTGAAAACGAGTGCATTAAATATCGCGTTCATACATTCCCTTGGTGGAATCGTTCAAGTAGCCGAGCACTCTACCCACAGGGTGGCGTGAAAACGAGTGCATTAAATATCGCGTTCATATATTCCCTTGGTGGAATCGTTCAAGTAGCCGAGCACTCTACCCACAGGGTGGCGTGAAAACGAGTGCATTAAATATCGCGTTCATATATTCCCTTGGTGGAATCGTTCAAGTAGCCGAGCACTCTACCCACAGGGTGGCGTGAAAACGAGTGCATTAAATACCGCGTTCATATATTCCCTTGGTGGAATCGTTCAAGTAGCCGAGCACTCGACCTACAGGGTGGTATGAAAACGAGTGCATTAAATATCGCGTTCATATATTCCCTTGGTGGAATCGTTCGAGTAGCCGAGCACTCTACCTACAGGGTGGTGTGAAAACGAGTGCATTAAATATCGCGTTCATATATTCCCTTGGTGGAATTCGTTCAACTGGATAATGCGGAAAAAAGTATGCGCTCAGAAAGCGGAAACAAGATTGCGCCAAAAATGCGGAAACATGTAGCGCCAAAAAACAGTGAATTTACTATCGCGTTCATATATTCCCTTAATGGAATTCGTTCAAGTGGAGCCAGTATGCGCCAATAAATGTGGAAAGAGAGAGTAAGTGCTGATGAATGGGGAAAAATTATGCGCCAATAAATGCGGAACCAATATGAGCCAAAAACTAGCGTTAGCGGTAGCGTTTCTTTTTTTCAGATTTTTTCAGGTGGAAGAGAAGGTAGGTCCCAGAGAACCCTTGGCCTTTCAGGGCTGAGTTGGGATTTCCTGGATGCCGTTTCCAACTTCAGTCATCGATGGACCGAGAAAGGAAAATCAAGAGTTGAAAGCGTCATAATGTGAGTGACTTTTAGGGTTTTGGTGGTGGTTTATTGATTATTTCAGGTACCTATATATTAATTTTAATGTCGCAATGGTTCTGACGAAGAAGAAATTTCTTAGAGATCACATGCGCCAAAATAAATGCGGTACAAGTATGCGCCAATTTTGACATGAAGTGGAGTAGGCCTACTGGGGATACCACTAAAAAACAAAACGCGCCGAGCACTCTACCGACAGGGTGGTGTGGAAACGAGTGCATAAACTATCGCGTTCATAAATTCCCTTGGTGGAATCGTTCAAGTAGCCGAGCACTCTACCCACAGGGTGGTGTGAAAACGAGTGCATAAAATATCGAGTTCATATATTCCCTTGGTGGAATTCGTTCAAGTAGCCGAGTGCATTAAATATCGCGTTCATATATTCCCTTGGTGGAATTCGTTTCAAGTAGCCGAGCACTCTACCCACAGGGTGGTGTGAAAACGAGTGCATAAAATATCGAGTTCATATATTCCCTTGGTGGAATTCGTTCAAGTAGCCGAGTGCATTAAATATCGCGTTCATATATTCCCTTGGTGGAATTCGTTTCAAGTAGCCGAGCACTCTACCCACAGGGTGGTGTGAAAACACGAGTGCATAAACTATCGCGTTCATATATTCCCTTGGTGGAATTCGTTCAACTGGATAATGCATAATAAAAGTATGCGCCTAGAAAGCGGAAACAAGATTGCGCAAAAAATGCGGAAACATGTAGCGCGAAAAAGAGTAAATTAACTATCGGGTTCATATATTCCCTTGGTGGAATTCGTTCAACTGGATAATGCTAAAAAAAGTATGCGCTCAGAAAGCAGAATCAAGATTGCGCCAAAAAAGCGGAAACATGTGGCGCCAAAAAACAGTGAATTAACTATCGCGTTCATATTCCCTTGGTGGAATTCGTTCAACTGGATTATGCGGAAAAAAGTATGCGCCCAAAAAGCGGAAACAAGATTGCGCCAATACGAATAAAATAATAGCGAAAAAACAGTAAATAAACTATCGCGTTCAAATATTCCCTTGGTGGAATTCGTTCAAGTAGCCGAGCACTCTACCTACAGGGTGGTGTGAAAACGAGTGCATTAACTATAGCGTTCATATATTCCCTTGGTAGAATTCGTTCAAGTAGCCGAGTGCATCAAATGTCGCGTTCATATATTCCCTTTGTGGAATCGTTCAAGTAGCCGAGCACTCTACGTACAGGGTGATGTGAAAACGGGTGCATCAAATATCGCGTTCATATATTCCCTTTGTGGAATCGTTCAAGTAGCCGAGCACTCTACGTACAGGGTGATGTGAAAACGGGTGCATCAAATATCGCGTTCATATATTCCCTTTGTGGAATCGTTCAAGTAGCCGAGCATTCTACCTACAGAATGGTGTGGAAACGAGTGCATTAAATATCGCGGTCATATTCCCTTGGCGGAATTCGATCAAAAAGCCGCCGGGCACTCTACCTACAGGGTGGTGTGAAAACGAGTGCATCAAATATCGCGTTCATATATTCCCTCGGTGGAATTCGTTCAACTGGATAATGCGGAAAAAAGTATGCGCCCACAAAGCGGAAACAAGATGGCGCAAAAATGCGGAAACATTTAGCGCCAAAAACAGTGCATTAACTATCGCGTTTATATATTCCCTTGGTGGAATCGTTCAAGTAGCCGAGCATTCTACCTACAGAATGGTGTGAAAACGAGTGCATTAACTATCGCAAACATATATTCCCTCAGTGGAATTCGTTCAACTGGATAATGCTGAAAAAAGTATGTGCCCAGAAAGCGGAAACAAGATTGCGCCAAAAAAGCGGAAACATGTAGCGCCAAAAAACAATGAATTAACTATCGCGTTCATATTCCCTTGGTGGAATTCGTTCAACTGGATTATGCGGAAAAAAGTATGCGCCCAAAAAGCGGAAACAAGATTGCGCCAATAAAAATTCTTTTCGTCGGAGATCGCCAAATCGAAAAATTACAAGGAAACGTGATATTTCTTTCTAGATCTCCGATTTTCTTTCGGCCATAAGGGGCTTTAATGGCATGGTTCCCCTAATCCCACATATGCTGTACGCATCTGTTTGACCTTGAGAAGAATCGTAGGCTAGAACTAAATTGAAACTTTTTCTTTTCGCGATCCTCTAATATCTTGTTAGTTTGTTGATTAACAGATTATTAGAAATAAATTTGGCGCTTTTCGACATAAAGTGGAGTAGGCCTTCTGGGGATACCACTTAAAAACAAAACGCGCCGAGTACTCTACCTACAGGGTGGTGTGAAAACGAGTGCATCAAATATCGCGTTCATATATTCCCTTGGTGGAATTCGTTCAACTGGATAATGCGGAAAAAAGTATGCGCCCACAAAGCGGAAAAAAGATGGCGCAAAAATGCGGAAACATTTAGCGCCAAAAACAGTGCATTAACTATCGCGTTTATATATTCCCTTGGTGGAATCGTTCAAGTAGCCGAGCACTCTACCTACAGGGTGGTGTGAAAACGAGTGCATCAAATATCGCGTTCATATATTCCCTTGGTGGAATTCGTTCAACTGGATAATGCGGAAAAAAGTATGCGCCCACAAAGCGGAAACAAGATGGCGCAAAAATGCGGAAACATTTAGCGCCAAAAACAGTGCATTAACTATCGCGTTTATATATTCCCTTGGTGGAATCGTTCAAGTAGCCGGGCACTCTACCTACAGGGTGGTGTGAAAACGAGTGCATCAAATATCGCGTTCATATATTCCCTTGGTGGAATTCGTTCAACTGGATAATGCGGAAAAAAGTATGCGCCCACAAAGCGGAAACAAGATGGCGCAAAAATGCGGAAACATTTAGCGCCAAAAACAGTGCATTAACTATCGCGTTTATATATTCCCTTGGTGGAATCGTTCAAGTAGCCGGGCACTCTACCTACAGGGTGGTGTGAAAACGAGTGCATCAAATATCGCGTTCATATATTCCCTTGGTGGAATTCGTTCAACTGGATAATGCGGAAAAAAGTATGCGCCCACAAAGCGGAAAAAAGATGGCGCAAAAATGCGGAAACATTTAGCGCCAAAAACAGTGCATTAACTATCGCGTTTATATATTCCCTTGGTGGAATCGTTCAAGTAGCCGGGCACTCTACCTACAGGGTGGTGTGAAAACGAGTGCATCAAATATCGCGTTCATATATTCCCTTGGTGGAATTCGTTCAACTGGATAATGCGGAAAAAAGTATGCGCCCACAAAGCGGAAACAAGATGGCGCAAAAATGCGGAAACATTTAGCGCCAAAAACAGTGCATTAACTATCGCGTTTATATATTCCCTTGGTGGAATCGTTCAAGTAGCCGGGCACTCTACCTACAGGGTGGTGTGAAAACGAGTGCATAAAATACCGCGTTCATATATTCCCTTGGTGGAATTCGTTCAACTGGATAATGCGGAAAAAAGTATGCGCCCACAAAGCGGAAACAAGATGGCGCAAAAATGCGGAAACATTTAGCGCCAAAAACAGTGCATTAACTATCGCGTTTATATATTCCCTTGGTGGAATCGTTCAAGTAGCCGGGCACTCTACCTACAGGGTGGTGTGAAAACGAGTGCATCAAATATCGCGTTCATATATTCCCTTGGTGGAATTCGTTCAACTGGATAATGCGGAAAAAAGTATGCGCCCACAAAGCGGAAAAAAGATGGCGCAAAAATGCGGAAACATTTAGCGCCAAAAACAGTGCATTAACTATCGCGTTTATATATTCCCTTGGTGGAATCGTTCAAGTAGCCGAGCACTCTACCTACAGGGTGATGTGAAAACGAGTGCATAAAATACCGCGTTCATATATTCCCTTGGTGGAATTCGTTCAACTGGATAATGCGGAAAAAAGTATGCGCCCACAAAGCGGAAACAAGATGGCGCAAAAATGCGGAAACATTTAGCGCCAAAAACAGTGCATTAACTATCGCGTTTATATATTCCCTTGGTGGAATCGTTCAAGTAGCCGGGCACTCTACCTACAGGGTGGTGTGAAAACGAGTGCATCAAATATCGCGTTCATATATTCCCTTGGTGGAATTCGTTCAACTGGATAATGCGGAAAAAAGTATGCGCCCACAAAGCGGAAAAAAGATGGCGCAAAAATGCGGAAACATTTAGCGCCAAAAACAGTGCATTAACTATCGCGTTTATATATTCCCTTGGTGGAATCGTTCAAGTAGCCGAGCACTCTACCTACAGGGTGATGTGAAAACGAGTGCATAAAATACCGCGTTCATATATTCCCTTGGTGGAATTCGTTCAACTGGATAATGCGGAAAAAAGTATGCGCCCACAAAGCGGAAACAAGATGGCGCAAAAATGCGGAAACATTTAGCGCCAAAAACAGTGCATTAACTATCGCGTTTATATATTCCCTTGGTGGAATCGTTCAAGTAGCCGAGCACTCTACCTACAGGGTGATGTGAAAACGGGTGCATTGAATATCGCGTTCATATATTCCCTTGGTGGAATTCGTTTCAAGTAGTCGAGCACTCTACCTACAGGGTGGTGTGAAAACGAGTGCATAAACTATCGCGTTCATATATTCCCTTGGTGGAATCGTTCAAGTAGCCGAGCACTCTACCTACAGGGTGGTGTGAAAACGAGTGCATAAAATACCGCGTTCATATATTCCCTTGGTGGAATTCGTTCAACTGGATAATGCATAAAAAAAGTATGCGCCTAGAAAGCGGAAACAAGATTGCGCAAAAAATGCGGAAACATGTAGCGCGAAAAAACAGTAAATTAACTATCGCGTTCAAATATTCCCTTGGTGGAATTCGTTCAAGTAGCCGAGCACTCTACCTACAGGGTGGTGTGAAAACGAGTGCATTAACTATCGCGTTCATATATTCCCTTGGTGGAATCGTTCAAGTAGCCGAGCACTCTACCTACAGGGTGGTGTGAAAACGAGTGCATAAAATACCGCGTTCATATATTCCCTTGGTGGAATTCGTTCAACTGGATAATGCATAAAAAAAGTATGCGCCTAGAAAGCGGAAACAAGATTGCGCAAAAAATGCGGAAACATGTAGCGCGAAAAAACAGTAAATTAACTATCGCGTTCAAATATTCCCTTGGTGGAATTCGTTCAAGTAGCCGAGCACTCTACCTACAGGGTGGTGTGAAAACGAGTGCATTAACTATCGCGTTCATATATTCCCTTGGTGGAATCGTTCAAGTAGCCGAGCACTCTACCTACAGGGTGGTGTGAAAACGAGTGCATAAACTATCGCGTTCATATATTCCCTTGGTGGAATCGTTCAAGTAGCCGAGCACTCTACCTACAGGGTGGTGTGAAAACGAGTGCATAAAATACCGCGTTCATATATTCCCTTGGTGGAATTCGTTCAACTGGATAATGCATAAAAAAAGTATGCGCCTAGAAAGCGGAAACAAGATTGCGCAAAAAATGCGGAAACATGTAGCGCGAAAAAACAGTAAATTAACTATCGCGTTCAAATATTCCCTTGGTGGAATTCGTTCAAGTAGCCGAGCACTCTACCTACAGGGTGGTGTGAAAACGAGTGCATTAACTATCGCGTTCATATATTCCCTTGGTGGAATCGTTCAAGTAGCCGAGCACTCTACCTACAGGGTGGTGTGAAAACGAGTGCATAAAATACCGCGTTCATATATTCCCTTGGTGGAATTCGTTCAACTGGATAATGCATAAAAAAAGTATGCGCCTAGAAAGCGGAAACAAGATTGCGCAAAAAATGCGGAAACATGTAGCGCGAAAAAACAGTAAATTAACTATCGCGTTCAAATATTCCCTTGGTGGAATTCGTTCAAGTAGCCGAGCACTCTACCTACAGGGTGGTGTGAAAACGAGTGCATAAAATACCGCGTTCATATATTCCCTTGGTGGAATCGTTCAAGTAGCCGAGCACTCTACCTACAGGGTGGTGTGAAAACGAGTGCATAAAATACCGCGTTCATATATTCCCTTGGTGGAATTCGTTCAACTGGATAATGCATAAAAAAAGTATGCGCCTAGAAAGCGGAAACAAGATTGCGCAAAAAATGCGGAAACATGTAGCGCGAAAAAACAGTAAATTAACTATCGCGTTCAAATATTCCCTTGGTGGAATTCGTTCAAGTAGCCGAGCACTCTACCTACAGGGTGGTGTGAAAACGAGTGCATTAACTATCGCGTTCATATATTCCCTTGGTGGAATCGTTCAAGTAGCCGAGCACTCTACCTACAGGGTGGTGTGAAAACGAGTGCATAAAATACCGCGTTCATATATTCCCTTGGTGGAATTCGTTCAACTGGATAATGCATAAAAAAAGTATGCGCCTAGAAAGCGGAAACAAGATTGCGCAAAAAATGCGGAAACATGTAGCGCGAAAAAACAGTAAATTAACTATCGCGTTCAAATATTCCCTTGGTGGAATTCGTTCAAGTAGCCGAGCACTCTACCTACAGGGTGGTGTGAAAACGAGTGCATAAAATACCGCGTTCATATATTCCCTTGGTGGAATCGTTCAAGTAGCCGAGCACTCTACGTACAGGGTGATGTGAAAACGGGTGCATCAAATATCGCGTTCATATATTCCCTTTGTGGAATCGTTCAAGTAGCCGAGCACTCTACGTACAGGGTGATGTGAAAACGGGTGCATCAAATATCGCGTTCATATATTCCCTTTGTGGAATCGTTCAAGTAGCCGAGCACTCTACGTACAGGGTGATGTGAAAACGGGTGCATCAAATATCGCGTTCATATATTCCCTTTGTGGAATCGTTCAAGTAGCCGAGCATTCTACCTACAGAATGGTGTGGAAACGAGTGCATTAAATATCGCGGTCATATTCCCTTGGCGGAATTCGATCAAAAAGCCGCCGGGCACTCTACCTACAGGGTGGTGTGAAAACGAGTGCATCAAATATCGCGTTCATATATTCCCTCGGTGGAATTCGTTCAACTGGATAATGCGGAAAAAAGTATGCGCCCACAAAGCGGAAACAAGATGGCGCAAAAATGCGGAAACATTTAGCGCCAAAAACAGTGCATTAACTATCGCGTTTATATATTCCCTTGGTGGAATCGTTCAAGTAGCCGAGCATTCTACCTACAGAATGGTGTGAAAACGAGTGCATTAACTATCGCAAACATATATTCCCTCAGTGGAATTCGTTCAACTGGATAATGCTGAAAAAAGTATGTGCCCAGAAAGCGGAAACAAGATTGCGCCAAAAAAGCGGAAACATGTAGCGCCAAAAAACAATGAATTAACTATCGCGTTCATATTCCCTTGGTGGAATTCGTTCAACTGGATTATGCGGAAAAAAGTATGCGCCCAAAAAGCGGAAACAAGATTGCGCCAATAAAAATTCTTTTCGTCGGAGATCGCCAAATCGAAAAATTACAAGGAAACGTGATATTTCTTTCTAGATCTCCGATTTTCTTTCGGCCATAAGGGGCTTTAATGGCATGGTTCCCCTAATCCCACATATGCTGTACGCATCTGTTTGACCTTGAGAAGAATCGTAGGCTAGAACTAAATTGAAACTTTTTCTTTTCGCGATCCTCTAATATCTTGTTAGTTTGTTGATTAACAGATTATTAGAAATAAATTTGGCGCTTTTCGACATAAAGTGGAGTAGGCCTTCTGGGGATACCACTTAAAAACAAAACGCGCCGAGTACTCTACCTACAGGGTGGTGTGAAAACGAGTGCATCAAATATCGCGTTCATATATTCCCTTGGTGGAATTCGTTCAACTGGATAATGCGGAAAAAAGTATGCGCCCACAAAGCGGAAAAAAGATGGCGCAAAAATGCGGAAACATTTAGCGCCAAAAACAGTGCATTAACTATCGCGTTTATATATTCCCTTGGTGGAATCGTTCAAGTAGCCGGGCACTCTACCTACAGGGTGGTGTGAAAACGAGTGCATCAAATATCGCGTTCATATATTCCCTTGGTGGAATTCGTTCAACTGGATAATGCGGAAAAAAGTATGCGCCCACAAAGCGGAAACAAGATGGCGCAAAAATGCGGAAACATTTAGCGCCAAAAACAGTGCATTAACTATCGCGTTTATATATTCCCTTGGTGGAATCGTTCAAGTAGCCGGGCACTCTACCTACAGGGTGGTGTGAAAACGAGTGCATCAAATATCGCGTTCATATATTCCCTTGGTGGAATTCGTTCAACTGGATAATGCGGAAAAAAGTATGCGCCCACAAAGCGGAAACAAGATGGCGCAAAAATGCGGAAACATTTAGCGCCAAAAACAGTGCATTAACTATCGCGTTTATATATTCCCTTGGTGGAATCGTTCAAGTAGCCGAGCACTCTACCTACAGGGTGATGTGAAAACGAGTGCATAAAATACCGCGTTCATATATTCCCTTGGTGGAATTCGTTCAACTGGATAATGCGGAAAAAAGTATGCGCCCACAAAGCGGAAACAAGATGGCGCAAAAATGCGGAAACATTTAGCGCCAAAAACAGTGCATTAACTATCGCGTTTATATATTCCCTTGGTGGAATCGTTCAAGTAGCCGGGCACTCTACCTACAGGGTGGTGTGAAAACGAGTGCATCAAATATCGCGTTCATATATTCCCTTGGTGGAATTCGTTCAACTGGATAATGCGGAAAAAAGTATGCGCCCACAAAGCGGAAAAAAGATGGCGCAAAAATGCGGAAACATTTAGCGCCAAAAACAGTGCATTAACTATCGCGTTTATATATTCCCTTGGTGGAATCGTTCAAGTAGCCGAGCACTCTACCTACAGGGTGATGTGAAAACGAGTGCATAAAATACCGCGTTCATATATTCCCTTGGTGGAATTCGTTCAACTGGATAATGCGGAAAAAAGTATGCGCCCACAAAGCGGAAACAAGATGGCGCAAAAATGCGGAAACATTTAGCGCCAAAAACAGTGCATTAACTATCGCGTTTATATATTCCCTTGGTGGAATCGTTCAAGTAGCCGAGCACTCTACCTACAGGGTGATGTGAAAACGGGTGCATTGAATATCGCGTTCATATATTCCCTTGGTGGAATTCGTTTCAAGTAGTCGAGCACTCTACCTACAGGGTGGTGTGAAAACGAGTGCATAAACTATCGCGTTCATATATTCCCTTGGTGGAATCGTTCAAGTAGCCGAGCACTCTACCTACAGGGTGGTGTGAAAACGAGTGCATAAAATACCGCGTTCATATATTCCCTTGGTGGAATTCGTTCAACTGGATAATGCATAAAAAAAGTATGCGCCTAGAAAGCGGAAACAAGATTGCGCAAAAAATGCGGAAACATGTAGCGCGAAAAAACAGTAAATTAACTATCGCGTTCAAATATTCCCTTGGTGGAATTCGTTCAAGTAGCCGAGCACTCTACCTACAGGGTGGTGTGAAAACGAGTGCATTAACTATCGCGTTCATATATTCCCTTGGTGGAATCGTTCAAGTAGCCGAGCACTCTACCTACAGGGTGGTGTGAAAACGAGTGCATAAAATACCGCGTTCATATATTCCCTTGGTGGAATTCGTTCAACTGGATAATGCATAAAAAAAGTATGCGCCTAGAAAGCGGAAACAAGATTGCGCAAAAAATGCGGAAACATGTAGCGCGAAAAAACAGTAAATTAACTATCGCGTTCAAATATTCCCTTGGTGGAATTCGTTCAAGTAGCCGAGCACTCTACCTACAGGGTGGTGTGAAAACGAGTGCATTAACTATCGCGTTCATATATTCCCTTGGTGGAATCGTTCAAGTAGCCGAGCACTCTACCTACAGGGTGGTGTGAAAACGAGTGCATAAACTATCGCGTTCATATATTCCCTTGGTGGAATCGTTCAAGTAGCCGAGCACTCTACCTACAGGGTGGTGTGAAAACGAGTGCATAAAATACCGCGTTCATATATTCCCTTGGTGGAATTCGTTCAACTGGATAATGCATAAAAAAAGTATGCGCCTAGAAAGCGGAAACAAGATTGCGCAAAAAATGCGGAAACATGTAGCGCGAAAAAACAGTAAATTAACTATCGCGTTCAAATATTCCCTTGGTGGAATTCGTTCAAGTAGCCGAGCACTCTACCTACAGGGTGGTGTGAAAACGAGTGCATTAACTATCGCGTTCATATATTCCCTTGGTGGAATCGTTCAAGTAGCCGAGCACTCTACCTACAGGGTGGTGTGAAAACGAGTGCATAAAATACCGCGTTCATATATTCCCTTGGTGGAATTCGTTCAACTGGATAATGCATAAAAAAAGTATGCGCCTAGAAAGCGGAAACAAGATTGCGCAAAAAATGCGGAAACATGTAGCGCGAAAAAACAGTAAATTAACTATCGCGTTCAAATATTCCCTTGGTGGAATTCGTTCAAGTAGCCGAGCACTCTACCTACAGGGTGGTGTGAAAACGAGTGCATAAAATACCGCGTTCATATATTCCCTTGGTGGAATCGTTCAAGTAGCCGAGCACTCTACCTACAGGGTGGTGTGAAAACGAGTGCATAAAATACCGCGTTCATATATTCCCTTGGTGGAATTCGTTCAACTGGATAATGCATAAAAAAAGTATGCGCCTAGAAAGCGGAAACAAGATTGCGCAAAAAATGCGGAAACATGTAGCGCGAAAAAACAGTAAATTAACTATCGCGTTCAAATATTCCCTTGGTGGAATTCGTTCAAGTAGCCGAGCACTCTACCTACAGGGTGGTGTGAAAACGAGTGCATTAACTATCGCGTTCATATATTCCCTTGGTGGAATCGTTCAAGTAGCCGAGCACTCTACCTACAGGGTGGTGTGAAAACGAGTGCATAAAATACCGCGTTCATATATTCCCTTGGTGGAATTCGTTCAACTGGATAATGCATAAAAAAAGTATGCGCCTAGAAAGCGGAAACAAGATTGCGCAAAAAATGCGGAAACATGTAGCGCGAAAAAACAGTAAATTAACTATCGCGTTCAAATATTCCCTTGGTGGAATTCGTTCAAGTAGCCGAGCACTCTACCTACAGGGTGGTGTGAAAACGAGTGCATAAAATACCGCGTTCATATATTCCCTTGGTGGAATTCGTTCAAGTAGCCGAGCACTCTACCTACAGGGTGGTGTGAAAACGAGTGCAAAAAATACCGCGTTCATATATTCCCTTGGTGGAATTCGTTCAACTGGATAATGCATAAAAAAAGTATGCGCCTAGAAAGCGGAAACAAGATTGCGCCAAAAATGCGGAAACATGTATCGCCAAAAAACAGTGAATTTACTATCGCGTTCATATTCCCTTGGTGGAATTCGTTCAACTGGATAATGCATAAAAAAAGTATGCGCCCAAAAAGCGGAAACAAGATTGCGCCAATACGAATAAAATAATAGCGAAAAAAACAGTAAATTAACTATCGCGTGCATATATTCCCTTTGTGGAATCGTTCAAGTAGCATCTGTTTGACCTTGAGAAGAATCGTAGGCTAGAACTAAATTGGAACTTTTTCTTTTCGCGATCCTCTAATATCTTGTTAGTTTGTTGATTAACAGATTATTAGAAATAAATTTGGCGCTTTTCGACATAAAGTGGAGTAGGCCTTCTGGGGATACCACTTAAAAACAAAACGCGCCGAGTACTCTACCTACAGGGTGGTGTGGAAACGAGTGCATTAAATATCGCGGTCATATTCCCTTGGCGGAATTCGATCAAACAGCCGCCGGGCACTCTACCTACAGGGTGGTGTGAAAACGAGTGCATCAAATATCGCGTTCATATATTCCCTTGGTGGAATTCGTTCAACTGGATAATGCGGAAAAAAGTATGCGCCCACAAAGCGGAAACAAGATGGCGCAAAAATGCGGAAACATTTAGCGCCAAAAACAGTGCATTAACTATCGCGTTTATATATTCCCTTGGTGGAATCGTTCAAGTAGCCGAGCACTCTACCTACAGGGTGATGGTAAAACGGGTGCATTAAATATCGCGTTCATATATTCCCTTGGTGGAATTCGTTTCAAGTAGCCGAGCACTCTACCTACAGGGTGGTGTGAAAACGAGTGCATTAACTATCACGATCATATATTCCCTCGGTGGAATTCGTTCAACTGGATAATGCGGAAAAAAGTATGCGCCCACAAAGCGGAAACAAGATGGCGCAAAAATGCGGAAACATTTAGCGCCAAAAACAGTGCATTAACTATCGCGTTTATATATTCCCTTGGTGGAATCGTTCAAGTAGCCGAGCACTCTACCTACAGGGTGATGGTAAAACGGGTGCATTAAATATCGCGTTCATATATTCCCTTGGTGGAATTCGTTTCAAGTAGCCGAGCACTCTACCCACAGGGTGGTGTGAAAACAAGTGCATAAAATATCGAGTTCATATATTCCCTTGGTGGAATTCGTTCAAGTAGCCGAGTGCATTAAATATCGCGTTCATATATTCCCTTGGTGGAATTCGTTTCAAGTAGCCGAGCACTCTACCCACAGGGTGGTGTGAAAACGAGTGCATTAACTATCGCGTTCATATATTCCCTCGGTGGAATTCGTTCAAGTATCCGAGTGCATTAAATATCGCGTTCATATATTCCCTTGGTGGAATCGTTCAAGTAGCCGAGCACTCTACCTACAGGGTGGTGTGAAAACGAGTGCATTAACTATCGCGATCATATATTCCCTCGGTGGAATTCGTTCAACTGGATAGTGCTGAAAAAAGTATGCGCCCAGAAAGCGGAAACAAGATTGCGCCAAAAATGCGGAAACATGTAGCGCCAAAAAACAGTGAATTTACTATCGCGTTCATATTCCCTAGGTGGAATTCGTTCAACTGGATTATGCAGAAAAAATTATGCGCCCAAAAAGCGGAAACAAGATTGCGCCAATAAAAATTCTTTTCGTCGGAGATCGCCAAATCGAAAAATTACAAGGAAACGTGATATTTCTTTCTGGATCTCCGATTTTCTTTCGGCCATAAGGGGCTTTAATGGCATGGTTCCCCTAATCCCACATATGCTGTACGCATCTGTTTGACCTTGAGAAGAATCGTAGGCTAGAACTAAATTGAAACTTTTTCTTTCCGCGATCCTCTAATATCTTGTTAGTTTGTGGATTAACAGATTATTAGAAATAAATTTGGCGCATTTCGGCATAAAGTGGAGTAGGCCTTCTGGGGATACCACTTAAAAACAAAACGCGCCGAGTACTCTACCTACAGGGTGGTGTGGAAACGAGTTCATTAGGTAAATATCGCGGTCATATTCCCTTGGCGGATTTCGTTCAAAAAGCCGGGCACTCTACCTACAGGGTGGTGTGAAAACGAGTGCATCAAATATCGCTTTCATTTTCCCTTGGCGGAATTCGATCAACTGGACAATGCGGAAACAATATGAGCCAATAAATTCGGAAAAAGTATGCGCTAAAAACTGAGCAACCAGTATGAGCCAAAAAGTAGTTAGCGGTAGCGTTTTTTTTCAGCTTTTTTAGGTGGAAGGGAAGGTAGGTCCCATAGAACCCTTGGCCTTTCAGGGCTGAGTTGCAAGGGATCTCCTGGATGCCATCCACAACATCAACCGAGAGCGGAAAATCAGGAGTCCAAACTCCAAAGCGTCAATGTATACTCCATTCACTTTTATAAAGTATCGCGGTTGGCCATGATTTAGGTTTATCAAGTTTTTTCCCCTAGAACAGACGCAGTTTGGCACTCGTGAAAATTAAGCGACATTGCCAGGTCTACTTTCTATTTACTCTTTTTCAACTTTGTAAATGGAGTTAGTTCTTCGAAGATTTAACTGTGGCGCAGGTTTCGTAGAACTACTACATTTTCATACTGGAGTATTTCAGGTTGTGCAAAAATGTAGTTAAATGTCTTCTGAATTAACATAATATTTTCTCAAATTCATTAATTTCCCAAAGGAACATTTTGATAAATACGTAATTACTACGATTTTTTAGCAGAAACGGCAACGTTGTGGGCGTATCTGACAGTGTAATGACCATAACCTAACATTTTCAAAATATATACGGTGAAATGTGTCAAAATTTCATGGCAAACCGCGATACTTTATAAAAGTGAATGGAGTATAAGTGACTTTTCGGGTTTTTGGTGGTGGTCAAGGCCGTGCCCAGGGCGGGGGGGTCCAGGGGGTTCAGACACCCCCCCCCCCGAAATAAAATGGATTAACACTAGATAAAATCGGCAAACATTCCAAAGATCAAAGAAATTTGAATTAGCAGGTCTTTTTTATTGAGACCCCCCCCCCCCCGAAACAAAAATCTGGGCACCGCCTTGGTGGTGGTTCATTTCAGGTATATTGAAAATAATATCGCAAAGGTTCTGACGAAGGAGAAATGTCTCAGAGAACACATGCACCAATAAATGCGGAACAATAAGTATGCTCCAATTTTGACATAAAGTGGAGTAGGCCTACTGGGGATACCACTCAAAAACAAAACGCGCCGAGCACTCTACTGACAGGGTGGTGTGAAAACGAGTGCATTAACTATCGCGTTTATAAATAGATATGAAGTCAAAACAATATACATATATTCATTACTAATCCATATTCCCTTGGTGGAATTCGTTATAGTTTAAGTAGCCGAGTACTTTGAAGACCTTCAGGGTGGCGTGGTCAAGAATCTACCCACAGAACACATATATAGGAGGAGTCTCTTATCAGTTTTATCTCTTATCTATGTGTTCTGTGATTAACAGCACGTGTACGAGGTTGAGGCCGTACTCACTTGTTTTTCTTTGCTGCAATTCTTTGTCCAAATCACAGATTGAATATTATTTTAGATGTTCTGTGGTCTAAATTTTAAAAAAAGGTTAAATATTTTGGCAAAAAGGAGCAATCCTCATAATTTTATTTAAAAAAATGTCGAAAGCTGCAGCTAGATTGAAATCTATGAAAAAAACAGTAGACAAAATCAAACATGGACATATCAGAACGAATATTCCTGCTGGTTTAGCATCTGCTGGTCCACCATTGGGACCAGTACTTGGTCAGGTATTTCTGTAGTTTTTACAATCCGGATTTAATAAAAGCGCAATATTTTAGAGAGGAATAAACATTGCCGCTTTCTGTAAAGAATTTAATGAAAAAACTACCGATATCAAAGAAGGAATACCATTACCAACCAAAGTATTCGTTAACCCTGATCGTAGCTTTGAATTAATTATCCACAAGCCCCCCGTTGTCTATTATTTGAAACAAGCCGCTGGTATACAAAAGGCTGCTCTCAAAGGTTTGTAGGAAATTTTCCTTTATTTTGTTCTCAATTTCATTATTTAGGTGGAGAAGAAATTGCTGGAATAGTTACACTAAAACATGTATACGAAATTGCTTTGGCCAAACAGGACGATCCACCATTGCAAATAAAGACGCTTCAAGAAATATGTGAAATGATATGCGGAACAGCTAGGTCATGTGGAATTAAAGTTGTTAAAAATTTGGATCCTGAAGAATATAGGGAATTTCTAGATAAAAGGAAAGAGTTTGTCGAGGAAGTTAAAAAGGAACTACAAGAAAAGAAAGAAGCCAAGATGTTGAGAACAGGATGAATTGTGTGAATAAAATAAAGATAGAGATTAAACCATGAATAAACTTTTATAGTTTTTCCACTCTATTCAAATTTACCTCATTTTATAATTTTCATTGGGTTGGGCTAGATATACTCTACAAGTTTCAATAATACGAATAATTCAATTCAAAGAAACAAACTCAGTTTTATAATGATATAATGTAAACAAATAGCAATAACATATTTAATTTCTAAAGATGAAATCAACGATAAATATGGTATCTACATACTTATAATCCTTTCTTTTGTCTTTTTTTGATGTGTCCCTGAAGCTTATTAGATTGTTTCAGTTGTTCATATTTATTGAGAAGTCCCTCTACTCTTTTCTCAGCTGAAAAACAACAGTATAAGTAAAAATCAAAAATTATGAAAATACACTCACATTTTCTTTTAAATATAGGCTTTTCACCTCGCTGAAGTTTCCCTCTTATTTCTCTATTTTCTTCAGCATTTTGTTGTTTTAATTGTTCTATCTTTTCTGCTTCTCTGATTTGATTACCTAACCTTTGAATCAAAAATTTGATTTGAGTTTTTCTTTCTGGATCGACAGTTATTGCTAATTCCTTTTCTAATCCTTTCTTCTCATTTTTCTTTATGTCAGTAACGAATTTGTAGTTATTTTTGAAAGCTTTCTCATCGTATTCACCACACATTGAATCGAAACGCGGATCTCGACAAATTTTTTTTTTAACAGGTACTTGGGGTACTACTTTATTTTGTGTTCTCACTCGAATCTTTGAGCTTATTTCTCTTGGACGATTTTTGTTAGCCCTTTTAAACTCAGTTTTTGGCTTCCTTGTTTTGATACCCAATACGACCTCGTTATAAACCTTTGCTCCAATTTTTTCCTTCAATTTTTGTATTTCCTCAAAAGATAATTTTGATAGTTGATTCCTAATTTTGGCCTGCAAGAGGAAATGGGATAAAATATTTTACTTGGATGTTAATAATTTATAAATACCCTTTTATTATCCTCGGCTTCCAATTCTTGTATATCTTCTTGTTGAAGTGAATGTTCACTTTCATTAGATGAATCGCTTTCTGAGATTTCGGGATCCATTTTGTATAAAATTCAACGAGTTCAACTTCGCCGATGAATGGAATAACACAATATCAGAGACAATATGCACGATGAAAATATTTAATATGAGACACAAGTGGAGTTTCTGAATGTTTGGATTTTTACTTGGAGGTTAACCCAAAGAGTCTTTGGTTAACCACAGAGTTTAGACTCCTATTTATGCCAAATGTTGGGTTATTATTTCAATTCAGTGGTCAAATGTCATTTTGACTTTTGACAAGGTTAGGAAAACTCAAAATTCAACATACTATTTGAAATATTTCGAACATTGTGTTTTTTTTGCTTCGAATAAAGAAGTCAATGGTTTATTGACATTCAAACGAAAACAATTCGAAATGTCTAATCTTCCTGATAAGCCGGGCCCAGTCAGAGGCTTTGTTAATCGAAATCTAGTCCTTATAGTGATGGTACCAATGTTGATCTCCTTACACTGGGGTTGGAATGCTCTCCAAAAAAACCCAAACTTGGTCGATCAGTCTAATAGAAGGGACCCATTCGAAGCAGTACGTAGTTTATTTAGGTTCCAATCTATTATGTAACGATTACACCTTGATATTTTCTCTCAGGCTGTGAGACACTTCAAAAATTCATGGGGAAGTAAGGAGGCAGATAAGGAAGATTCTTGAGGTGAACAGTCTCAATTAGTATACATTATTCTTCAATATGGTTCGAAAATATAGTACAGTTTTACAATAATCTGTTATTATCAATAAAGACATAGTATCAACTAGATCCTGTAATGGCACATTTTAAGAACTCTGTACTATCGCCAGCTACAATCCCCATTCTTTCTTTTATCCAGATATATCCACTTTGCGGTTGAATCGAGATGGGGTGTTCAATGACATATTCAAACAGTGGGGATCAGGGAAGATTTGTTTATCAAATCCCATCGACTTAACAGAGTTGCTCTTGCTAGCACCAGTTCTAAGGTTCTCACCTTAAGAATCGAGTCCAAAATCCCATCAATTTTTGTATTCAAAATTATTCGATAGAAAGGGATAATATATTCAGTGTACTACAACTATTGCATTGATATACGTATATTTACACCCAAAATAAATATATAACTTCATGATCAACACCAGTCAAAAAAATATTCAGATCATTAAACCCATTTATTTCTTGAGAAAACTCAGTTTTTGTCATATATTGGGAAGATGATCTACTCTTGCCTTCTGCTGGATGTTTTGCTTCAATGGACTTATTGGCTTATTTAATCCAAGCTGAGGCAATAACATTGCATTATTGGAGTTCTGAAAGAAATATTCATTGCGTAAAATATAATTAGAAGTTGAGTAGTACGCACCCTCGATCCTCTCGATATTTTTTCAGCGTTTTGTGCTTCATTTCCTTCAACTTTGAAGTGGAAATTCGCAAAATATTCGTGGCCCAACAATTCGCCACAAGTCCACCTCTTTGAAGGGTCCTTATCTAGGCATTTCTGTGAAAAATAAATATTGTAAGTGGCCCTAAATGACCATCTATGATAATACTGGCTGGTCAACTTCCATTTGAGATTCAATTTCATCAAAATAATTAGAGTTAGAATAATAATACGAATGATAATCAGACCTTCAAGAAATCAATGGTGATCTCATTGGTTGTGGGAAATTTGGATTCCAACGGTATCAGTTGTTGCGGTGTTGGCAGAATAATGCCTTGGAAAAAGTCGTTGTTCTTAAAAGCCTGCATATGCCTTGGTAGTAGATCTCCTACAGTACATCTGATTAGATAAAGCTGGTCAACGTCAGACTTCCCAGGCCAAATTGCTTCGCCTCTTATGAGTTCTGCTAGCACGCATCCTGCAATTGAACAGTGGTATTTTAGTTGAAACTTGAATATATGGAAACTGCACACCTATGGCCCATACGTCTACTGGAGTCCCATACTGAGTGTCACCGACCAGTAATTCTGGAGATCTATACCATCTTGTTGCAACATAATCGGTGTAGTTCTCACCAGGACCTAAAACAGAACGAATTTTACGTAAATCGAACTGAGTTTGTCTTCGAAATATCAAAAGTTTATGCTTGAAAACGATGAGTTAATTTGGACACATACTCAACATTCTGGCAAAACCAAAATCGCACAGTTTGACTATTCCTGTTGCGGTTAGCAGAATATTCTCGGGTTTTATGTCCCTATGAATGCAGCCGTGATGGTGGCAGTATGCCACAGCCTTCAGTGTTTGCCAGACTATCTGTTGGGTCAACAGCTCAGGACAGCCCCTTGGAAATCTCTCCAATTCGTTAAGTACTGTTCTCTCGCAGTATTCGAACACAAGGTGTAGTCTTCTCTTCCTCCTGAATACTTCTATGAGATTGATGAGGTTTGGATGCTTGAGGTTCTGTCGACAAAACCGAGTAAGAGAAATGATGAGGTATTTGAATGTCGCATGTGACATGTTTTAATTGAGATGCTCACCTTGAGAAGTCTAATTTCCCGCAGAGCTATTTTTCTTATTAGGGGATCTTCTTCACTTTCCGTGAACTTCTTTATCGCTACTATTTCTCCAGTGTCTCTATTTCTGCATTTGTATACTACCCCGTAGCTCCCTTCGCCAAGTTTTCCTAGTTTTTCGTACCTTTCCATGTTTTTGGATGAAGTTCTGGTCCTGACACAGCAAGAATTAATATACAGATTAATGGAATGCTCTGATACATTTTCATGATAGAGAGCTTGTGAGAGCTCACCTTAAAACCACTACTTCAAGCACTTCTTCGAGAAAAATTGCACTAAACTGTTTCATATAAACGAACAGATAGAACAAACATGCTTCTGTGCTGGCAAGGAAATACAGTTTTCAAACCCCTATAAAGACATAAACATACGTCGATTGAACCGTTAATTCTTATCGGAGAACATACTCAAAGGCTTTCCACTCTATAATTTTCTCTTGAATAATTCAAACTAGAAATCGATATCTAGCAATTTTTTACATTATTCCTTTGATCGATTTCACCATGAAAAATGTATCCCATTTCACCTTGAATGGTGTTAAAATTATGGAAAGGAAAAAACTCTTTTTCAATGAAAAATAAATCAGAAAATTTGTGATAATTGATGACGAATTTATACAAAGTATTTGTATAACAATTTGGTTTGTAAGGAAAGCTATGGGAGGATTCCTAATTTTATGAATCTTGTGTAGGTTTTTGAAACCACCCAGCCAAATATGGCTTCTGGGTACCCTGCTCGACTAAATTTTTTCGGAAAGCAATAGCGAAGCAAAAAAAGCATTAATATTCAGCGTTTTTCATTTGAGACATATCAAAGTTGATTCAGCGGTTAAATAATATCAATTTCACATAATGAATCCTTCATATAACTGGTATACCCAAATATTGATGAAATACGGAAATGGTCAATGTATTGATTTCAGTGAAAAAACCAGTAGGAATCGAACAATCATGTCGTGTTTTACACACGATAGGGCTATTTGCTGCACCACGAAAATTCGGTTTACTGCACGATATCAGCCAGAAATATGACCGTGACATTTGCTGTGACTTTGGGGAAAGGTGAAAATACCTTGTCTTTTCGAACTCTTGGCAAATAGTTCAGAAATGAACTATATCTGATCGAGGGGTTATTTCTCATGATTTCGTGCTTGAACATATACATACATCCGTGGCTAATTTATTCAGAATAAATCTAGAAATTCTTTAAGCTGGAATATGGGATATACTACTCCACAAAATTAAGTTAAGGTACATTGAATCAGGTACTCATTTCAAAGATGCGAATATCCAATTATAATAACTGCCTACACTCAATCCTTCCTCAATTTTATTCGAAAATGTTTGGCTTCTTTCATACAGGGTGTTTTTAAAGATGAGTCAATCATGAAATATTATATTCGACATAATCACCAACATTTGGTCGAAATGATAACGCTCTTGTCTGTGGGAACATTCGCCCAGAAATTGTTCAAAGTGATCCTTATAACCAATTAAATTTTTATGTCCGTATAAACACCTCAACTTTGCAGTTGAATTATCAATCAACTTGACCCATATAACGATGATGTAAGTATAGATTATTCCTCGTAATACTCTGTATATCCACAATTGGTGGCAAGGCCTAAGTTCAGAGTCATTAGGGATGTGTATAGAGGTCACCCTTGAGGGTTGTTTTGTAATCTCGGACACTATATCGTAATGGAGTAGTGGGCAGTAATTTTCTGATATCGATTGACAATGCACCACAACCTGCTGGGGTTAAGGTGAAACGTTTTTGAGTTTTAATGAATCAGCTGAGTAGTTATGCATTATGAATTGGCTAGGGGACGAATATGCAGTATTTACGAGTCGAAAATCAACGAGAAATTGATTTTAATAATGGATATACAGAGTGCTAAGATCTATGTGCGAAAGTTTTCAAGGAGGGATTTCTTGTCGAAAATTAAATAGTTTTTTATATGAACAAAAGTTCTTAGGCCTTTCCTTACAAAAATGAAAAAAAATTTGTAGGCGTCCTCTACCTATAAAAGGCTACCTACTAGATTTTTCCGATTCCAATTACGGAAGATCCGTTTAGGCGTTATGTTGTATTTTTTTTTCTATTTGGAAACTATTGCTCTTGCGAACACAACACAGGAGTCGAAAAAGATTTGCAATGAGAAGTTCCTCTCAACAGCATGTTAAAAAATATTTATTCTTGATTTAGAAAGCGTGTAACTTTCAAGAAAAGGCAAAAAGCTCTTGTTTACATAAAAGACACTGTTTAATTCTCGACAAGAAATCATCCCCTTTAATCTTTCGTATTTATTTGGTGACACCTTCTAATGACGATGATGTGACTAATCAATAACAGAAGGGTGCAGTTATTTGTGATAAATTTCAGTTATTGATTCCTCAGTCACCCCCTCTAGAACTGTAGCCCAAAGTTCGACTGCTACTTTGAGTATTTTGTACAAGATTCTTGGATTCGTTTCATGTTATTCCTACTTTCTCTTTCTACTCACATATTTTGAATATAATTCTTTCTTCTTGTATTATTCTTCATAACTATTGATCTTGTCTTTCTTAAACACCTCTTATGAATGTATATAATTCATTGATTTACTTTATTCTGGTTTGAAAGGTCTACATGTGTTACCATAGATTTGAAAATAAAGTGTCGCAGAGGTGAATTTTTAAATTTTATCTGAATAAAGTTGACAATTAATGGAAGAAATAAAAAATATACTTTCATTCACCGAATAGAGAAAAATTCAAAAGAATAAAAATAATCTTAGGGCATATACCTAATAGGTAAATGAATCCAAAAAATTTGTGGAAATTGGAATTTTTGATCATTTATGTTTTCCATATTTATTTTTCGAGTTTAATTGTGATACTTGAAGCCATCACAGATAAGGTGTTAAGGATTAGCAAAATAGATATTCTGAATGATTTGAATTTGTTGAAGACCTTTTCTAACGATTAAGACCGCTATGAAATCCAGTGATTCCTTGTTGATGACAAATGTGGTGTTTTTGGGGGTCTTATCCCTTTGGAATTTTTCACCCGAATAGTTGAGATTTTCGATATCGATTTTATTATGCTCGGAGAAACTTCGGACAATGCTGATTACCAATATACACACAAATAGTGGATAGGTTCACAGGAGCGGGAGCTATGACGATTCGAAATTTCGATTTTTAGAAAAAATGCCATTCGACAGGTGAAAATCTAAACTATGATAGATAGCGACTTGAGTTTGTTTTAATTGAATTCAGCGTCCTCGAAAACTTATATTTTGATACCCAACATGTCCATAAAGGCCTTGTTACAGTCGACTTCAAATTGTTTTGTTTTTTCCATAATTCACTTTCGAGTTTTGTTAAGACGCTCAGAGCACTCAAAGTATAGGCGATACTGAATAGCTTTATGGGTATTCTGCATGACTCGAATGGGTAGTAGATCCTCAATATCGAAAAACGACTTTGGATTCGCCAGGGATTCCTTGGTGATGACAAATATGGTGTTTTTGGGGGTCTTACCCCTTTGGCATTTTTCACCCAAAAAGTTGAGATTTTCGATATCGATTTTATTATGCTCATAGTTACTTCGGACAATGCTGATTAACAATATACAAACAAAAAGTGGATATGATCACAGGAGCGGAAGCTATGACGATTTGAAATTTCGATTTTTAGAAAAAATGCCATTTGACAGGTGAAAACCTAAACTATGATAGAAAGCGATTTGAATTTGTTCTTATTGAATTCAGCGTCCTCGAAAACCCATCTTTTGATACCAAACATGTCCATATAGCCCTTGTTACAGTCGAATTTAAATTGTTTTATTTTTTCCATTTTTCATTTTCAAGTTTTGTTCAGACGCTCAGAGCGCTCAAAGTATAGGCGATACTGATCAGCTTTATGGGTATTCTGCATGATTCGAATGGGTAGTAGATCTTCAAGATCGAAAAACGACTTTGGATTCGCCAGGGATTCCTTGGTGATGACAAATATGGTGTTTTTGGGGGGTCTTACCCCTTTGGCATTTTTCACCCAAAAGGTTGATATTTTCGATATCAATTTCATTATGCCCAAAAATACTTCAGACAATGCTGATTAACAATATAAAAACAAAAAGTGGATATGATCACAGGAGCGGAAGCTATGACGTTTTGAAATTTCGATTTTTAGAAAAAATGCCATTTGACAGGTGAAAACCTAAACTATGATAGATAGCGACTTGAATTTGTTCTTATTGAATTCAGCGTCCTCGAAAACCCATATTTTGATACCAAACATGTCCATATAGCCCTTGTTACAGTCGAATTTAAATTGTTTTATTTTTTCCATTTTTCATTTTCAAGTTTTGTTCAGACGCTCAGAGCGCTCAAAGTATAGGCGATACTGATCAGATTTATGGGTATTCTGCATGATTCGAATGGGTAGTAGATCTTCAAGATCGAAAAACGACTTTGGATTCGCCAGGGATTCTTTGGTGATGACAAATATGGTGTTTTTGGGGGGTCTTACCCCTTTGGCATTTTTCACCCAAAAAGTTGAGATTTTCGATATCGATTTTATTATGCTCAGAGATACTTCGGACAATGCTGATTAACAATATACAAACAAAAAGTGGATAGGATCACAGGAGCGGGAGCTATGACGATTTGAAATTTCGATTTTTTGAATAAATGCCATTTGACAGGTGAAAATCTAAACTATGATAGATAGCGCCTTGAATTTGTTTTTATTGAATTCAGCGTCCTCGAAAACCTATATTTTGATACCAAACATGTCCATATAGCCCTTGTTACAGTCGAATTTAAATTGTTTTATTTTTTCCATAATTCATTTTTGAGTTTTGTTCAGGTGCTCAGAGCACTCAAAGTATAGGCGATACTGATAAGCTTTATGGGTATTCTGCATGATTCGAATGGGTAGTAGATCCTCAATATCGAAAAACGACTTTGTATTCGCCAGGGGTTCCTTGGTGATGACAAATATGGTGTTTTTGGGGGGTCTTACCCATTTGGCATTTTTCACCCAAAAAGTTGAGATTTTCGATATCGATTTTATTATGCTCAGAGATACTTCGGACAATGCTGATTAACAATATACAAACAAAAAGTGGATAGGATCACAGGGGCGGGAGTTATGACGATTTGAAATTTCGATTTTTAGAAAAAATGCCATTTGACAGGTGAAAATCTTAACTATGATAGATAGCGACTTGAATTTGTTTTTATTGAATTCAGCGTCCTCGAAAACCTAAATTTTGATACCAAACATGTCATATAGCCCTTGCTACACTCGAATTTAAATTTAAACTGTTTTACACAGAGATACTTTGGACAATATCGATTAAAAATATAAAATTTTCAAGTGATCCGTTCGCAGAAACGGAAGCCTTGACGAATTGAAGGATAGTTTTTCGAAAAATTTGTTTGCGCTGGTGAAAATCTAAGCTATGATAGATATGGTCTTGAATTATTTGTTATTGAATTCAGCGTCCTCGAAAACCTATATCTTGATACCAAACTTGACCATATAACCCTTCCTTGCCAATAATGTTTTGTCTCATGGTAAGCAGAGGCGTCGATATTTTTTTCTTGAGGGTTAAGGCCGTTAAGGGTTTAATTAATGGAAAAAATACGCTGTAAAATTATTCATGAGACGAGACGTCTAGTAGCACTAAACATTTTTCTTCTTGTTAAGTGCTAGTTATAAAAACACTTGTTCAAGTTATTCGCATAACAGATCAATATTCTATTCTGAAAGCTATAAAGTAACCTTAAAACACGAACATCAACAGGAAGCACATATGATTCTCCTTACCTTTTCGGTAGCAGTTGCACTTGGCTTCCCAATAACCATAACTTACTTCCATTGAACCATTTCTCCATTCGATTGCTTCATCTGACGTTGCAAAACTACCCATTCACGCCAAAGAAACATACATTCCTCCCCATTCTAACTGTTTATATCTCGTTCCTATGGTAACTTCACAGCTCTTTGTCCTATTGAGTTGAAATAATTTTTCGAATCTGACATTGGAAATGGAAGGACAGTCCTAATCGTTTTTTTTTTCAAGGGTAGATACCTACTACTGATTTCCACAAGGGCAGATATAGGTGGTAGATAAAGCTTAATGATCATATATGAATGAAATTGAACCAATCGATAATGAATGTCTATTTCTATGGAAATCAGTTAGTGTTGGAATTTTTGCATTCGGCTGTCTCAGAAAATGAGGTTTTTTGTGCGGAATACTCGCGCTAAAATGCTTCACACACATACCTATATTGATTGCTATTGATATATTATTAAGTCTTACCTATAGGAAACATTATATCAGAAATAAGGAAAAAAGTACCAAAGAGCACAAAAAGTATGGAGTGCCACAAGGCTCCTTTATGGTACTAGTCTTTTGATCTTTGTATCTGATGACACTGCACTCGTATTTACTGGCCAGGACATAGAAAGCTCTATAGTTAGTAACATATAGAAGATAAATATTCAGAAGGCAAAATATATTATATTCTGCCATCAAAAGGAAAATTTTAAATAACATCTATAATAAAAACAGATAACTTGAAACTAGAACAGGTTAAGAGTATAAAATATGTAATGATTATCAATAGATAATCATTACATAGTATAAAACAAAGTCGCTTTCGCTGTCTGTCCCTATGTATACTCAAATCTTCAAAACTACGCAACGGATTTCGAAACGCTTTTTTTAATAGATAGAATGATTCAAGAGGAAGGTTTATATGTATGATACATGCATAATATTGTAGAGAAACACTGATGAATTTATAGGTTTCTATAATGTGATGTCGTTAATAAACACATTTTTTTGCGCTTACATTGCAAACGCAGACTGAACTCCACGAGATAAATCAAAATAATGTATGTACTCGGTATTGTACTCCTAAAAAAGGTCAACAAAAAAGTACGCGACGGTATATGTCTATCTCAGGATAACCCAGGATAACCCACAATAACCATTTTTTATCCTTTACATTTTACGGGAAAAATGGCTCATTTAGAAAGTTATTTTAAGCAATACAGCATTAATCCTCATCCAATTAAGTACCTTAAATACATTGTCCAAATATATAGATCAATATGGCCCTTTACAGCATGTATTTTAAATGAATATTTCCGAAGATATTACAGATTTAAAATGCAGGGACATAGCGGTGCGGCGCCGGCACTACCGTTGTTTATAAGGATTGCATTGCATCCGTGCGAAGCCGGGGTGGGTCGCTAGTACCATATAAATAAACTGACGCATAAATTATTACCAATGATTTCATTATGTTCACACTATTTATCAGATGAAACCAAAAAATACGATATCCTAAAAACCCAATACAGATATCATACTTCTTAGTCAAAGATAGCCATCAAAGTAGATCATAGATCAATCAATAATGTAGGTATACCGAAAAAATGCAAACAGAAATAAAGATTTTCTAATCGTAAACCAAATAAGACATAAAAACTACAACTGCTTTGTGAAAAAAATTGAGGACCATTTCCTGAAGGCACAAAACTCCCTGAAAGACTGATTATGTGTTATGAAATCATAGGAAATGTTTAAGGAGTTGTAAGACGCGGTACCCCGGTATTGCTTTTAGTGGCGCCCTCTGCTGAGCCCTCACTCAAGTGCACGCAACGTGTATAGAATGCTGTGGACAGTTGGTTGCCACAAAACTTTCTAGTTCTTGAACTCTCATGTTTCTTCTACCAAATTTGATTATACTATAAATCTTGGCGTTCTTTTGGTTTGTTATATTATATTGTAATATACTATTTGTATAAAATAAAGTGTGTGTTTCAACTACGATACACAGATTTGACAGATTATATTCTTGAGGACTCGAGGACAGAGTCTAAAGCAGTATTCAGAGAATTGAAATACAAAGAAAAAAGTAATAATTTTCTTCACAGGTGCTGTAAATTTAGTTGACAGCTGTCAATGAATTTTTTTCGTTGCGAATCTACCTACAAGGTGGATCTACTAGCAAGGTTTTTTTCGATTGGATACAGGGCGTTCAGGTTGTTACGAATTAAATAAGGGATATCGGTGAAAAATGCATCTCTACTAAAATATTTATTTTTCAACATTCTCCAGCACAACAACAATTATTCATAAACACAAATTATTTACAATCAGTCACTTCTGGAATGTCTGTGAGCAGAAACAGGTAGAACGCTGGCATCTTCAGCACCAGCTTCATTTTCATTTCCCTTCACGGTGAAAGTAACATAGTAACGTTTGTTCTGATCTAGACGATCAGTTGGCAGTGAAATGATTTGTTTGTCGTTTCCATGGCAGAGTTCGAGGGTTACCGATTTTTTCTGATTTATATTCGGAAGAAATCCGCCACTTCCCGGCTTGCAATCGTCGAAACCTATCTTAGGTATCGTGTGATGGTCCAATTTTGGCACTGAAAAAACAATTCGAGATAATGCTTTTAATTTGAAGAATATTCAATCTAATGGATATTTAAGAGCATTTACTGAAGAAAAATTAACTTTTTCATAAAAACATGACTCACAGTATGCTGCACAAGGCACACCGGTATACGCATGCGTAGCATGCATGCATCTATGGGTGCTCCTGGTGCACAGCAAAGGATTATTTGGAGCTTCAGGAAGTCCTTTGAGATATTCCGCATCATTTTTCTGCAGTTTCCTAAGCGAGTCATACAGAAACTTCTCGAATGCTTTGAACGAAAGGTCTCTAGAATTGTATCTTCCAGCTCCCACAGTGGAAGCGCATGAACCGTGGTACGCATCTATGGCCCTCTTCACTAGTGTTGCTTCGTTGTGTTGTCCCGAACGAATTTGCATCCTCTTCAGTTCTAAAAGATGCTGGAAAATTTTCCTCTCCAAGTGATACCTTTGAAAAACGATTTACTGCGGTTTAAATTTGAAGCAAAGAAGGTAGAAAAGACTCCCTTTTAAAAAACACCCACAGTATACTCCATTCAGAATTATAAAATCACAACTCTGGCCTTGGAAATTTGACACATTCCACTCTGTATCGAAGTTGTGACGTTTCTCAAAATATTTTTATGTGCCAAGTCAACACTATGTTGCCCTTTCTACATTCTTAGCGTATTTCTCAGAATGTATATTTCATTTTGGAGAACACAACAGAAAATTGTGAACAATATTCTACATGTAAAGGAGTTTTGGATTTATGATTGTAAAGATTTATCGATGTGCTTTGTTTTCATCATGATACTGTATGTGATATGATTGTGAGGGTGCATAACATTTCTATTTCTAATATTTCTTTATTTCAAATAAATAACAGTTTTATTCATTCATCACAAAGAAAATAAACATAATAACTAAATTAACGAATTTGTTCACAGAGAAACTAATAATTTCAATTCGATAGTAATTGAGTTTAGGTTAATTTTGGTTATAAATTAATAAGCGAGAATGTCAATTCCTGAAAGCTTTATAGATATACATTTCATTTATTTGATCTCATGAACAAGGAGTAAAATATTCTGACTGTATAGTAATTTATTAGTTCAAAAAATATTCATACATTACTACCACGGTAGGTTTGTACAAATAAAATGGAATAGGTCAAACATATGCTTCACATTTATCATTCACCTGTTCTAAAATGAGACACAAACTCCTGGAATATGGAAAAAACCGATGTATTCTGGTTCAATATAGCCTATTTCTACTTTCGCCAAAGGATTGATAGAAATGAAAGCTCCAGTGACACATTTCAATTCATCGGAATCTGTATTCAACTACCGTTGAATGCAATACAGTCATATTTCTTCTTTTTTTCAGCTTTTTCGACGTGTTTTTTTCTGAAACGTGAAAACGATCAACAATAATCTTTTAGAGACCGATGATGGCCATCCAGAACCCGTTTAGGTACTTACGAAAATCGTGCAATCTCATTCTGCAAGTTCTTTCCTCATAATTCCTCGAAAATCCTACCTGGACCATATTTTCCGGTCGCTTTCGTTAGAAGATCGTATAAGAAAGCCTTTTTTATCCATTTACACATTCCAAATAAATTTTGAGCACCAAAAATGATACCGAAACTAACCAAACTTCTGAGGGACCGGAATTGCGTTTGAAATCTTTCTAAACGGCCAGATATCTAAAAAAAACTTCGTTATCAAGTGTGAAAAGGTCGATTAGTACTTACTTTCGCTTTATTCATGCTTATAAATCGATTTTTGGTCCAATTCAAATTTGCCGTTCATACTCACGCCAAAAGTCGTGAAAGGAAAAATGACACTTGCACAAAATTTCTCATATCGACGGGAAACTTCTTCTGGACGACGAAGAACGGAAAAATAGGCGATTTCCTATCGATATTTCGCCCCAAAATCGCCGATCGATTCGAACTAACAAAATGTGGAATATCTTTGATACTTTTACTTTGATGTAAACAAAGGAACTGGCAACGTCGTTTTGTCATCAACGATATTTTCTGTACGCGCACAGATTTTTTATCAGGTGCAGCAACTCCTGAAAACGAAACCATGACCTCCTATGTGATTGAAAAAAAGTGAATGGAGTATAGGTATAAAATTAAATGACCAAATGAACAAATTTTGATTTTGGTAGAAAATTAAATGACCAAATGAACAAATTTTGATTTTGGTAGAAAATTGAAACATGCTCAATTTGACAGTGCGTCCTCACCTCCTTATGTTCGTTTGAATGCTCTGTGTGACAGATGACATATTGACCCCTCGTTCCGACATATTCTTCCATTTTGGCACTCTCACACTCCTTGGACTAGGCTCGAAACCAGAATCTATAACGTTGCTGCTCTCGTAGTCGCTTCCAGCACTTCTAGAATCCCTCCTGTGTGTCCTCCTCTTGACTCTTCGCCTCCTTGCCGGCATCCTGTCCCTCTCTTCGTCCTCTGAGCCCGTAGCCTTTTCGTCGCTGTATATCGATACTTTTCTGCCTGCAGATATGGTTGATCGGGATCTGTAAGGTTCGTTCATGGTGTTTTTCAAATTATTGATCTCTGGAAGAGAAGGGACCTTCTGATTGAGCTCCACACTTTTATCGATTCGATGTAGGTACCTCTCGCTTTTTGACAGCATGGTTTTTCCAATAGGAGTAGGTATTTTACTGGGTCTGCGGTTTCCTTTGCTGCTATCTCTGCCGTTTTCTTCCGATTTGGATCTCTGTTTTTTTATTTTGCCGCTTTTTCTTTTCGATCTGGTTTCTTCAATCACTTTATCTTCAAGAACTGTGAAACTTTGATGAGTTCTGGTTTCGCCTGTGGAAGAAATGGTAGAATCTTCCGTTGGTGTTGGTGTTTTCATTATGGAATCTCTAGGTCTTCTTCCTTGTCTCGTTTCTCCAATTTTCTCTTCAGGTGTCTTAGCTATAGTTTCACCGAAAGCTCTCTTCATCAAGTTGTCCTCTTCGTCTATTTTTACACCAGATTCCTCCTCTTCATTTGCAGGATGTTGAAGCTTATCTTCAGATATCTGTCTAACTGTGGTATCTCCAGTGTTCATAATATCCGATTTTGAATATTCAGATTTGCTGTCCTCCTGATCTTGAACTTCGGAGTCAGGCTCATCCACGCCATGAATCTTGAGTGAGAGTTCCTGCTCTATATTCAACTTTATCAGACTCACTTCAGCATTCGATACTTCATTCGATAATTCATTTATTTCAGGACTGTCTTCTGAGGGCTCTTGATTTTTGAGGAATGTATCATGGGAAAGTATTCTTTTCAAATTCCTCAACTTCTTGGATTTTTCATTATCCGAAGTCTGTTTCTCTTCGCTCTTGTCGTCCGAATCTTCAACAGGATGATCTTCAGTTTCTTCATTTAATCCATCTTCATTTATTTCTTCAGGTTCTTTATTTTGTGTGCTATCTTCTTCCAGCTTGATGTTCACGCCTTCCTCATTTTTGTGTGTGGTATCTTCTATATTCGTGAAATCTTTCTGTTCTTCTTCTCCATCATCCGGTATGTTTATTTCTTGTTCTTTATCGCTTTCCTTAGTTTTTTCATTTGTTGAATCTTTTTTTGTTACATGTTGTTCATTGGAATCTTCGTTACTAATTTGAAGGGTTTCTGATATTTCTTTCTCAATAGTTTCTTCTATTTCTTTCTCAATAGTTTCTTCTATTGTTCGTTCGTTTGCTGAATCTTTTGGGGAGTCAGGTTTCTCTTCAGGTTTTTCCAAATTTTCCACCTCCCCCTCTTTACTAATATCATTAGGTGGTTCGTGAATAGAAGCTTCAACTATTATGTTTTGTTGTCCAACTTGGTCTTCACTTGTATCTGACATCCTGGAGGATTGGTAGTTTGTTTTGGTAGTTTGTACCCTTAGCGAATCTATCAAATAATCATCTGTTATAACTGCAGCATCACTTTTAGTTATCGAGGAAGCCCTGTCTCTCATTTTCTCTACAGTGTTCGTTCCCTGATCCTTGAGTTCTAAATCTTTTCGTATTTCGGTTTTCACTTTCCTACTTGAAATACTTCCACTTGATTTAGCAGTGCTACTTCGGTCAGAATCGGATCTATTGGTCCTTGTCTTCACAGAATGCTTGGCACTTTTTGGTCGGTTATACATTCCCTTGGTTTTCGAAGAGTATGTTTGTTTGCTTGATGAAAGCTTTTCGTGAATTTGTTGGTCAATTGGAATATCAGCTTCTCTTCCTACAGAGATCGCCCTAGACTGGTGTATATTTATTTCAGTGTTTCCATTTATAACTATCTCGTTACTGTAATCAAATCTACTCTTGGATGATTTCTTGGGAAGTGGTGCTGCACTAGATGCACTATCGTTTCCAAGCTTCGGGAATCTAGATTTGCCACTGTGTTTTCTACTCGACCTACGCTTGTCAAATTTTGCACTAGCTAAGTCTTCGAGTTCACTACCCGAAGCTGAGGCACGTTTCCGCTTGTATTTCTGCATGAGCTTCTTCTTCTGGACTTTCATGAAGTGCTTGTTCAGTTCTCCGTTTTCTCTCTCGCTGTCGGAGCTTGTGTCTCCCCAGAACGTGATGTCGTCCCTAATTTGCAGACTGACACCGCTGTTAACGTTTTGCTGCTGAGTATTCTGCAGCCTAGAGGCTGGGACTCCGCCGTGGAGCTGCAGATATTTGGCTGTCGATCTGAAACCCCTACGAAGGGCGCAATCTAAGGGAGTCATAAAGACGTTCTTGGAAGTCCTCAGTATGGGATTGATTTGGGCTCCTGAATCCAACAAAATCTGCATGGAGAAATTATATATTTATAGATTTCGTTGTGGACTAAGCTGAAATATATAAAGAGGAAAGGACGTACCTTGCACATGTCTGCGTTATCATTTAATGCTGCCAGATGTAGAGGACATCTTCCATCGTTGTTTCTAGCGTTGACCTGGCTTGGTCTCATCGCTAGGAGCCATTTGACCAAATCCCTTCTGCCCGAGGCGGAAGCTTCATGAAGTGGAAGGTCCCCTCTAGCGTTCTTCAGCCATAAGTTAGCACCATGACCTCCCAGCATCTTCACAGTTTCGAACTGCCCTTTCGAACATCCGCAATGAGCTGGGCTTCTTCCTTTTCGATCTTGTCTGTTTGGGTCTGAACCGTGAGCTAGTAAGAGGGCTGTTGCATCTGCATGACCTTGAGAATGATCATGATTTATACCATTAGATTGAAATTTTCGATATGAATACCTAGAGTGACAGCATAGTGTAGTGCGGTGCATCCATTGGTATCTATTATATCACAGGATGCCCCACAGAGTGTTAAGAGAGTGTCGATGCAGTCAGTGTGTCCTCTGGATGCTGCACAATGCAGAGCTGTTAGACCATCTTTATCTGCTGCTTCTACAGGACTACCGGCCCTGATTAGTGCCAAAATGGCTTTGGCGGACCCAGCGCTGGCAGCCCAAAGGAGAGGTTGTCTTCCGTCACCATCTTCAACGGTCACGTTGATGCCGTTGGAGGTGAGCAGCGTTTGAAGCACTTGGAAGCCAAGGTTTGAGTCTTTTTCGTGCTGTGGGCATACCATACTGATATTCATAATGATCGATTGTGATGGGGCATAATTCAGAGTACTTTTGGGTTAATTTCTCAAATGAAAGTGAAGTTTTATCAAGACTTAGTTTTTGATTTTTCATGATCTTAAGAGGATCAGCACTTATGCAAAAACTTAGCTGCCCTTTTGAATTAAAAGAAGAACTCTTCATGCAGGAAAATTGAATTACATGCGATGATCCCCTGGTTCTCCGAAAGGTTCAGCCACAATATCTGTGGAGCATACTTACTCCTCCGCACATTTGGGCTGCATAATGTAAGGGGTAGCCCTTGTGAACGTCTGGGGTGGAGACAGGTGCCCCTGCGGCAATGACGGCCCGTAACGCCTCTGTTTCTCCGCAGACTGCAATTCGAGTAAATCAGGTTAGCGTATGAGGTTTTTCGAACCCGATAATGGTGTAGAAATGGCGTGCTACACCACTGTCGAACACCTGAGCGTTATGGCAGTATCGTGCTTTCGATTTTAACAGGAATGCAAATACTTTGCTGGCTTTCCATTATTGGAAAAGATCCAACAGTCAGTAAAAAAAAAATTTACTCACATTTGAAAGTGCGCGAATAGTGAAAAATCTGTCTTGTTCTGAATGATAAGAATACTGAGGAAAACGTAAAAATTGTGAAGAAAAAGGAGCTGGAAACGCATGTCAGCCTAAGAAATAGCTGGCGATCCAAACATCTCATACGAGACAGCCAAGCATGCTGTTGACGAAAGAAATAAAGGCTATTCTGAAGACCAATGGATTTGGTGTTTCAGATAGTTGTTTTTTCGAAGGAAGTTAAAATAAAATGCGAAAAAGATTTACACAACTTGGATTCATTCACAATTCTCCAGTATATTTCGATCCTTATGTGAATCATGAGTTCCCAATTCTGTTTTATTCCTTCTTCGATAAACCATATCATTTTCTACGAAGAATTGGGCTAGAGCCCAATCCAGTTACCCATCTAGATTCAATTACAGCTCTAATTGGGCTTTCCAGTAACTTCATCTCTAGATGATTAGAGCTGTATCAAAAGTCATACTCCAATTAAACATGGCTGCCATCAACTGTCAAAGGTTCCTTCCTTTTGACAAGCTGATTGAAGCATACGTTCCTCTACAAACAAAAGCCACCTATCCAGATTTTGATATATTGATGTGTGTGTAAATAGCGTTACATCATTTTGTGAAAATCGATGGATGTACATCGCACATAGCCTTCCAATAAACGCTAGCCACTTGACGTGACCGAGACCTCCATGAATCTGGACACAGAATATTCGAAGTCAAACGTCTGACCTTTCCTTTTACCATCAAGCAGTCGTTAATGGAAAAAGTTATGCTTGTTCTGGGAAAATGGAGCCTTCAGAAAGGGAAATGGACAGATAATTACCATAACAAATGACTTCGATGGTAGTCAAATGCAAATTTTGATTTATCGCTGTATTTTATTACTCTATGACTCGTACAGGGTCAGAGACAGTTTTACCACAGAATACCTAACTAGGTATTCTGTGGTTTTACTTCGGACTTTTTCATAGAAAAACCTTTAGAAAATGTCGGAATAATTTGAAACATGTCTTATCTCGTTTGAATGTCAAGTGAAAACCCTTGACCTATTGAACAATAAAGAACGCTGCTCGAAAGATTAATCAGAGTTTTTTCAAGGAACCTTTGCTATATTTAGCTACGAGTTAGCCCCAATTCCAACGAAAAAGATTATCCATCTGTGGCTTTACCGATAATAGAGATTGCGTGTTTTATTATTTCATTGACTATTTACATAAAAAAAAACAATAATATAGGCGAATTTGCTTATACCATTGGTATGGGCACCCTTATAAACCGATTTATTTTGAAGGTTTTGAGATTGTGTTCATAGATTTGACATTCCAAGCGAAATCTTCTTGGGAACACAGATAGGAAAGAAGAACAAACGAGTTCCAGTGTTTTGAGCATAGAATTAATCAGCTCGATTATTCGGCAACAACAGCAATCTCTATTTTTTTCGAAATATTGAAAGTCAAGCAAAAATAGACTGCATTCAAGTTCAAAATTTACCTGTGGCCCAGTGCACAACAGTGTGCTTCTCGTTATCCACAGCTTTGACATCTGCGTTGTTCGCAAGCAGGAAAGTCACCAGAGGCATATTGCCAGCAATGACAGCAAGATGGAGGGGTGTGAAGCCATCTTCATCCTTGCTTTCTACAAGTTCTGGAGCTGCCATGGTTAGATAGTCAGCAATTTGAGGAGCTCGCTTGCTGCCGCTGGTGCAGCAGTAGTGGAGGGCTGTTTTTCTTGTTCTGTCCCTTTCGAACAGCAGATGTCGCTGAAAACGAAATGCAAAAAATGGAAAAATAATTTCGTTTTATAGTTGCTTGTCAATTGACAGTATCTTACAGCAAGTACCTCGAAGTGGTTTTTGATGCTTTCTCAAAAAATAAATGAATAAATTATCAACGATTATTTGGAAATTTAAAGAATTCTGATATTTTTCATTTGACCTCAGAAATTGCACGAATTCAACTACCTGCTGCTCACTCGAATTCAATGAAGAACCTTAGAAAAAAAATTTTCGAATATCCGTTCAAAACAAACTCTGTTCACACAAAACCTCACTTAAATATTCCCAAGAATCTCACAAGTTCACAAGTCGATGTCTTTAGCGACTGAACTACCTCAAAAAATAATCATTTCAATGATTTCTGTGAAGCCAAATCGTCTTCCCTTTGACTAATTTCACTTTGTCGTCCCTTGTTTCTATGTTGCTATGACATTGCACCTTCATTTGGGGTGAATTTCCTCGATAGCATGCATAAATGTTGTGACGACAAGTCTGAGGATGACATGAAGGTAGATATTTATTCATCACGCATATTTTGAATGAGTTACTTTATCATAAATATGGCTTGCATATGTAGTATATGACGGTCAAGTTGACACTGGCGAGTTGTCCTTGAAAATAAATTCAATTACTTTGAGGTACTTGCTCTTCGAATATTAATGCACTTGATATCGCCTCTTTGGAATCGACCCAATTTTAGGTATTTCATGTAGATCCAGAATGAAAATTGGGCACTCATATTTGAAAAAAGGAGGGTGATTTCGTTTTTCACCACTTTCGGCCAGCCTATAGAATCAAAAATAATTTTATCTTATGAGCTGAGTAGAGTCGATTCTGCCAAATTTTGAATCAACAAAAAGGATTTTGGTACGCCCTTGATATCGTGAAAAAATATTCGTTTACATACCTATTTCTAAATCACCAAACTTCTTCCATAATTCTAATGATTGGAATATTCCCCCAATTCTCTTCGGAAACTAAGTGAATTATTTCATTTATTCAAATTGTTTACACACTGATGAAATAATAGCAGTATTAATAAAGGATAAGAGTAGACTGACCGCTAGCTGGGCGCTAGCAGGGAAAGTAGTCCACAAACTTATCGATGTGCTTAAGAAAGGGGTTGCAAACACATTCGCAGTTTGACACACTGACCCAATCTTAAAGGAAACCGTGGTTTTTCACTGGCAGTAGCATGCATGAATTAATGGCAAGGGAAAAGTCAAATTTATCGCTGGTAGATTGTTGCCCTCATTTTCAAGCTTTCACAATGGCAAAGGGGCTTGGGGAAATGCATATTATTTGGTTTTGGAATGTGATTTCGCACTTCTTATAGGCTATTTCCGGATTTCAATTTAATGAAACCGGCGAATTCGCCATTTCGTGACGCATGATTTTGCTTTTGTAGTTCATATATCCAGGGGATTTCACTTGGAGTAGCGACATTAAGATATTGACTGCCCCATGTATCTATATTTATTAATGTCTTCTCTACCCCGAAAACAATGAAAAACTGCATGTTAATACGAAAAATGTGGGAATGTTACGGTTTGTTATCTATACCTACACACAACCAAACTTATATGAAATCACCCAGTATTAAGATGAAATATTATTTTGATATCTTTTTCGTTAGAAGCAAATAAAAAGTGCATGTGTTTACTCACAAAAACAGTTAGGTTCATAAGCACTTGATAAGATTTGGCTTTGCAGTGTCGATTTTACCATTTCGTTCGAACGTCGCAGTGAATTTATATTTTGTTTTTTTGCGAAGTTTTAAAAAAAAAGCCTTATGTGGGGTTATCGGAAGTCCAGAGAGGAAGAATTATTACTATGGCAGAACAAGGTATGTCACAAAGACAGATTGCAAGAACGGTGGGGGTTACACAATGGGTTGTTTCAAAAACCTATGCAAGGTTTCTGGAGTTGGGAACCCTGAAGAATAGGCCGAGAAGAAGTCGGGAAGAGTAACTACAGAAAAGCAGGATCGCTTTTTAGCCCAAACAGCAAGAAGAAATCCCGCAGTATCTCATTCAGAGCTTCAAAGACAATTTTTGCAAGCTACTACAGGTGTTAGTGTTTCTGTCGAAACTAACAGAAAAAGACTTCGCGCTCGGGAATTATTCAAGAAGAGCGTTAAGAGTTCCAGAACTATCAAGGCAAAATAAAGTTGACCGTTTCAATTGGTGTTTAGAGCATGAAAATTGGACTATTGAAGATTGGAAAAATGTCTTATTTTCGGATAAGACCAGAATTGGCCTACGATCAGACGACCGGCGTGTTCGCATTTTAAGAGGTAGAGGGAGGCAAGCTAGGCTCCAAGCTGCAAGACCGATCCCTAAATACAAAGGAGGTACTGTAATGTTTTGGGGCGGAATTATGTTTGGTGAGAAAACTCCTTTAATTCCCATTCATCTCTGACAGGGCCTAGGTATGTTGATCTAGTGCTACAACCTGTAGTGAGGCTCTGGCGAGGTGCTTTTGGAGATTATTTCCTATTTATGCAGGATAATGCACCTCCACATACCAGCAGAGTTGCAAAAATTTTTTTCGAAACAGAAGGTGTGACTGTTCTAGAGTGGCCTTCTTGTTCACCATACCTTAATCCTATCGAGCACTTGTGGGATAGGATCAAAAGAAAAATTAGAGCTCGTCAAAATAATCCTGGTAACGCAGAGCAACTTATACAAGCGGCTTTAGAGGAATGGGCAAATGTTACAGAAGAAGGAATTAACAACTTAATAGAAAGCATGCCTCGTCGAATTCAAGCTTGTATCAATGCCAGGGGTGGTAATACTGATTATTGATTTGTTAAAATCGTTTTATTTGTTGTTCAATTCTCAGTTACATAAAAATTATTTTTAGAGAAATTTACACTTTTAATTTTCTGTTCTATTATAAAAATAATCTTTTAATAATTTATATTATTTTTGTAATAAAATTGTTTTGGGAAAACTGCTCTTCACTTTTCAGCGACTTTTTTTTAATTAAAATTCGTTTTTTCCAAATAACAGGGTGATTCCATATAAGTTTGGTTGTGTGTATTTTGAACTCCAGCAAATTTGAAACATCACCATTTTATACCAGGTTATTCAATAAATAACCAAATAATATAAAATTCTGGTCAGAATTTGCTTTCGTACAACAGTCAAGGGGTTGATTTTGACAAAATGTTACTACAGTGTATTTATGTGTCAGTTCTTGAGTTTTTCAATGAATCTTTCTTCTTGTCCTCATGAATTTATGTATAGTATTTCGTACTTTGCATAAAGACAATTGTAGAGTAATTAGTGCGAATAAACTAATTATTATTTTCTACAGAATTTCTATAACTTGCGCATGCACCATTTTGCAATTTGGATATTCTATAAGTAAAAACGGGCGTGCACTGCACAAGGGCGGCACGTCCGGGGAGGCGGAAACCCTCCTTAAGCATAAAAAAATGACATCGCACTAATAAACATAGTAATAATCAACACCACCAAAGATTGTGGTTATAAGAGGATCTGCTCACATCTTTCATCAATTTTCCATACATTTCTTCAACTAGAAGTAAATCAGACAAAATCTAATCGGTATTATGAAAATAGCAAAATAATATTCCCAACAGCAGATAGGAAATAATCACATGTTGCCAAAAAAACACGAGAACTTTCGACAATGGGTTCTTAGGGTTCAAGCCAAAGATTAGAGATTCCCAATGTTTCTGATGGCGTCTGTGGTCAAGCTAGGGCGGTGAAATTTTGGTGCATTATAGAGCTCTTATTCCTATTCAGAAAAAAAAATATGAGATTAGTCCGCGGTAGTAAGATTGGGATAAGAAATATTATATTCAGAAAAAAAAATTTTTTCACTCATTTCCTAAACTTTGAAAATTTCTAATGGCGTCTGTGGTCAAGATAGCGCTATGACATTCTGGTGCATTTTGGAGCTTTCATTCTTCTTCAGAAAGAAATTAATGAATGAGTCTGTGGTGGTGAGATTGGAAGAGAAAAAATAAATCCAGAAAAAAATTATTTTCACACAACTCCCAAACTTTGAAAATTCGTAATGGCGTCTGTGGTCAAGCTAGAGCGATCAAATTCTGGTGCATTATAGAGCTCTTATTCCTCTTCAGGAAAAATAAAAGATGAGTCTGCGGTAGTAATATTGGGATAAGAAATATGATATCCAGAAAAAAAATTTTTTTCACTCATTTCCTAAACTTTGAAAATTTCTAATGGCGTTTGTGGTCAAGATAGCGCTATGACATTCTGGTGCATTTTGAAGATTTCATTCTTCTTCAGAAAGAAATTAATGAATGAGTCTGCGGTGGTGAGACTGGGAGAGAAAAAAATAAATCCAGAAAAATTTTTTTTTACACAAATCCCAAACTTTGAAAATTCGTAATGGCGTCTGTGGTCAAGCTAGAGCGATCAAATTCTGGTGCATTATAGAGCTCTTATTCCTCTTCAGAAAAAAATTATAAGATGAGTCTGCGATCATAAGATTGGGAGAAACAAAATATCAAAAAAAAAATTTTTACCCAATTTCCAAACTTCGAAAATTTCTAATGGCGCCTGTAGTAGGCTAGAGCTTTTAGGTACATCTGGTGAAAGATCCTTCTCAAAAACAAAAATTATCAAAAATTTAGCTACCTATAGTTTCAATTTAACATGAAATTTCGCGAATACATATAAAGGCAAGAAGAGTGAAATTTTTTAGATGAATATTTGACTATGTAAAGCAGGCACGTAGCGAGGGGGGGGGGCCGGGGGCCCGTGCCCCCCCCCCCCGAAATATCAGAAAATGCCTGTATATATCAAAAAATGCCTGTATATTTGACAAAATTTGCAATGTTTACTTATTGTGGGCCCCCCCCGAAATTGTACCCCCCCCCCCCCCCCCCCCCCGAAAGAAAATCCTGGCTACGTGCCTGATGTAAAGTATAGGAAAGTAAGGAAATTCAGAGTACTTATATAAATGTTTCTCTCCATTTTTTCCCACCATAGAGAGGAAGCATTAAATAGCCCTTTTTGATCAAACTCAAGGTAAGTGTTTATGGGGCGGCAAAACCGGTATTGCGGCGAGCCTGAGTATCTACATTCAGAATTCACAAAAAAAGTAATTTTTTTCATAGCTACAAAGTGTGAATTCTTGTTTTACCTATAGTTAACTTTTTTTGAAACTCGAAAAAATTCTTCTCCAATAAGTATTTTTTTCTCAGCACTTTTATTCAATTTTTCCGTTATTCCCTTATTAATTAATATTTGTCCACTGACCTGATCCCGAATCAGCTCTCGCACCCTCTCGACATCGCCCTGTTGGGCTGCATACATCAACACGTTGGAGCTACCACCAGCGACTGCTGCCGCTGTTCTCAGAGGAAAACTTTCCTTCCGACGCTGCTGACCGCCGACGCTTTTTGAGGCGGAGGACGGCGGCGGACTATGCATGGCGAGGCGTCGTAGCCCCCGACTCAGGTGTCAAATTCACGGTCATGGGGCAGTTAAGGTGGGGGTTGAGCAGTCGAATTCTGGTCATGGCGTATGGCTGAAAGAGGTACAATTTACATTTTCGAGGATTCCGCATGTCTGCTTGAGAAAAGCACCCTTATTAAATACCTCCCTTGTCATTTTGAATTCAAATGCAAAATTTCATCGAGATCGAATCAGTAGTTTTGAAATTATTAGGAAAACAAAACTTCGAAAGGCCATATTTATGGATCTCCTGGTAGAATTTGACCCATTAACGGACTTAACCGCAGCATTTGAGAACCAAACCTACCTTGAAAATTTCAAGTCTCTAGGAACATCCATTCGATGTTTACGGATGGACAGAATTGAATTTAGCACATCGTAGCCCTAGTTTGAGTGGAACGAGCGATAAAAAACAAATTTCAAAGTGAAAATGGCCAAAACAAAAAATTACTCCCTCAAGATAATGTTCCCATGCATTTTTCAGATTACTAAAGTTCACATAGTGTCAAATTACAGAATGCTACGATAATTTCCATACCTCATCTTTATCGAGTGAGTTCTCACGAAGGAAACCAACAAAAAACTGAATACTTCATATAAAAACGCTCATTTCCGTGTTTCGATAAAGTATAGAAAAGCTTCGGGCATTGACTCGCTAATCAAAGGATCAATATCTATTTGGCCATTGATGGTTTGATGACCTTACAAGCTGAAATCTATAAATCGAATTCCTCATCGTCATATTCTCAATATAATCCATTATATTCAGGGAAAATCGTGGAGGGTGATAAAGAAATAATAAGAGCGTATTAACTTATCATTTTTTATTTTTAATCAGTTCTAAATTCGATTATATAAAAGCAACGTAGAGTTTCAAAGATAGATCGATAACAGTTATTTCGTGTAACAAGTACAAAAAGTGTATAATTGCATGGAGAGATCTGCAATCATGCTGAATGAGATAGTTTTGAAGAAGATAGGGCAGTTTCATGAAGAAAAGAAACACCAATAGAGTTTTCGTGATGGAGAAAAAAGACATTCAAAAGCGTAGCAAGTAGGTAGGAGGATATATTGAAAAATTCTTAGCCTACCTAAGAACCAAACAAAATTTCAATGTCAAAATATTTTATTACTCAACATATTCTCCTCTTAATTGAATACATTTATTACAGCGAACCTGCAACGTCTCTAGACCTTTCAAAAAAATGTTTCTTCTTGCTCTGCAAACTAGTCCTCCACAGCTTTTATTACCTTCTCGTTGGGAAAAAATTTACGACCTTTTAAACTTTTTCAGTTTAGGAAAGAGATAATAGTCGGACGGAGCAAAATCTGGTGAATAAGGGGGGTGTTCTAGTAATTCTAATCCTAAATCACGAATTTTTTTCATGGCAACATGGGATTTGTGTACTGGGGCGTTGTCCTGTAAAAACAAAACACCTTTGATGGATAGCTTTCCACGTCTTTTCTCTTTAATTTTTTTCCGTAGGGTGGTCAGTAATGTCGAATAGTAACCTCTAGTTATTTGTTCTACCCTCATCCAAAAAAATCAATCATGATTACTCCATGGCAATCCCAAAAAACTGAAGCAAGAACTTTTCCAGCAGATTTTTGGACACGAAACTTCTTAGGTCTTGGAGAACCAGAGTGTCGCCATTCCATCGATTGTTGCTTTGTTTCTGGATCGAAGAAATGTACTCAAGTCTCATCCATAGTAACAATTCGTTTTAAGAAGTCTACGTCGTTTTCAAATCGAGCACAGATCGAACGCGATGCTTCTACTCTTGCACGCTTTTGGTCAACACTCAAACATTTGGGGATCCATTTTGCAGAAATTTTTCTCATGTCCAAATTGACCTGAACTTTATGATGAAAGCATTCGTATGAAACCTTCAGTGCTTTAGATATCCGTGTTAGCCCAATTCGACCGTCTGATAAAAATAAAATCATGTCAGGAACTGCATCGATATTTTCGGGGACTGACACAGAAACTGGCCTTCCCAATCGGTCATCATCTTCAATGGAAAAATTACCTCTTTCGAAGCTTGCAGTCCAATTTTTCACGGTCGCATACGAAGGACATTGATCACCAAGGGTATTAAGCATATCTTCGTAAATCTGCTTACCTCTTAACCCTTTCAAATACAGGTACTTGATGATGGCTCGATACTCCAATTTTTCGATTTTTACAATTTCGGTGGACATCTTTTTTTTTTAATTTATTGCGTAACTCTTGTTTACTTTTTTGACGTCGAACTCTACACTGACACTTCTAATAAGTTATTGTTCGTTGATATTTTATCGCAATATTTTGTTTATGCATGGAACTGGTCTAGGCTAACTAGATATCAATACATCTTCGTACCTGTCAAGTGTCATTCGACAAGACAGCTCGATGTGATTGTGGTTGGTATGTTTGAAAACAAAGATTAATCTTTATTTGAAAAGTTACCAATTTTTGGTCACCATTTCCTTGGCTTTAGCGATGTTTAATTCATTTGAAGACGTTGATGGCTAGGCAAATCTTTCGCCACATCCCTACCGCTTTTGAATACAATGTAGGTACCACACAAAACTACGTGTTTTTGATTAAGTCCATTCACCACCTTTTTTGCGATTCCGCATACGAAATCTCATGCAATGCAAACTTTATGATAGACTCATTGTAGACATTTTCGCAAAACACTTTTAAGATTAACTGACAAAATGGATCACAAACTAAATGACAGATGACGCTCAAACTTGGCGTAGAGGACAAAGCATTTGATTTGAATCTTTCTTTCAAGCGAACTTTTCAAATGTTGAATTCTCGGTATTTTCTTGACTAAATTGACGTTAAGCATATAACTTCGCCGTACATTTTGGTTTACAATGAATAATAATGTTTCACCTACTAAGGTGGCGTCTAGACCCATTTTTGCAATTAATTAAAGCTGTATTATACAGGGAAGGTATTGTAGCTATCGAGGTCCATATCGACCATGACCAGTGACCTAGATACCTCTGTTACTTCAAAATGCACCCCAGCAGTCGATAAAACACGTTGCGTGTAAACTGCTGGCTTTTTCTTTGCAGTCATTACCTACTTTCACCCAGATTATCACATTTTTGGGGGTTTCTGTCTGGCTTTCAACCTACATAAAAGTTTGTATAGTTTTAAAATAGAGAACAAATGTGTTATAAATAAAATTAATGACGTGTCATCCCTTTCCTAACCTCACCTAACCCATCAAGGAAGACGTGTAATTGACGTGGCAATTTTCGTGCTCAGAAAATACGCAATTACCCACTCCCACAATGAAGAGTTTTCAAGTCCCGAGAAATAAACAATTTACGTGAGAAAGTTTCTTGACATAAAATGCATGCAAAAGGAAAGTGACGAGCACGTGACACGCAAACATGATAGATTTCTGGAATGATGCAGTCATCGCCACTTAAATTCTTCGATTTTGTTGTGGAATGGACGGGAAATTACTTAGAATTCCTCGCGTCTGTAGGTTGGCATGTAGGGTTTTTAAGTGGCTATTATACATTTTGAATGTGAGGCGTGATGTGGGTAAATTTTCAGGGTCAAGGTCTCTGGTATCCAGGTAATGGAAAAATGGGTCACATAAAGCACTGACATGAAGTCCGGGGCTGTCGAGCTCTCGTTTATCCATCTTATAGGTAGATTCGCATTCAAGAATCCAATGGAAAACATATTGACAGCTGTCAAAAAATATTGACAACTGTCAAAAAAATTGACAGTAGCTGTCAAAGAACTCGATATGTTAATTTCGAATTATTGGGAATTTTTTGTCAATAATTTGCTGGATAAAAGTTTGCACTCCAAGCAGCCCTCAGTGGATTCAGAATTTGAACAAGAGCTCCTAACTTTCCTAGATGATCCGAAAAAATTTTGACCTCCATACAAAAGATAAGTTTTTTTACTCGAAAGTATGAATGAACCAAAATGATAGCCCTCAATTGAACAATATCCTTTAGGATGTTACAAACAAAAAGAACGACGAGGATGGGATTCGAACCCACGCGGGCAGAGCCCATTGGATTAGCAGTCCAACGCCTTAACCACTCGGCCACCTCGTCTTGCGTAATATTCTATATTGAGATAGTATTATACGGACATTATACAATGATATGGTTCCAAACTTTTCAATGCAATTTTATTTTAGTATTATTTGAGTATCTAAATATAATTATTATATATTTCATTCAAAAAAATTAAAATCAATCCGAAAAACTAAGTAATGTAATGGTTTGGAGGAATTTTCAGTTTTTTCCTGAATAGATCTTGATATGAGCTATGCCTATTGCCTATGCATACCAAATAACTGAAAAAAATTCATTATCTCCAAATGAGAGTCTTCTCTTGATATGATACATGGTACATAAGTTGCCCAATTTCTTTTAAATTTTTCTAATAAGTCAAATTCGTTCTACCTAGCTACAATTTCTTGAATTCTCATTTCGAATACCTAGGTATTTTAAATTTGAATGCACTAGAACCAACTATGAATCGAATAGTGAAATAGGAAAACAAGAGCGTTTTGATTAAATTTCCTACTAACATAGTTTAGTTTAATAAAATCATTTTGCGATTTTACAATATTTATTGATAAATAAACCTAAAAAGCTAGAGTATTTTGGGTTGCCTAGTCGATGTCTCTGACAAAAAATGCAACCCTTCCAGGAAAAAACCATAAAAGTGCAATAAATTCAATACGACATACCAAGTCGGAGCGATTTGTCCAATTTGGTATCTGTAGACATGGTGAAAGCACGACTGGAAGTGAAAACAAACTAATAGGAAATTTGCATAAATGCATACCTACTTTCTGGTTACTATAGAAACATGTCAACAATAACTTCAGTTATCTATCGGATACAGAGGAATTGAGAAAGTATAAGTTCAAATATTTGTAAGTAATAAAATTCCATTTCTTTTTGAAAAATAAATTTATTATTCTGAAAAAATTTACTTATGTGGATCCTCCTCTTATATAAGCAGATGACCCACTTGTGGCATGACGAGGTGGCCGAGTGGTTAAGGCGTTGGACTGCTAATCCAATGGGCTCTGCCCGCGTGGGTTCGAATCCCATCCTCGTCGGTTCATAATTTTGTTAAATTATTAATCATTTTATATTAAATCTTTTTGATTGGCAAAAATAATAATTGTAATTTGAAAATCTGTTAGTTATTTTGGTACTTCACACATCGGCAGGTCTTTGTCGATTCATTTGAAATTGAATGTTTTTATTTGCGTTGCGAGTTGGCAACCCAGAATACACCATGTGAACTTTTTTGGTTGTCTATATTTGTTTATGTTCTAACTTGACATCTGCCACTCAACTGCAGTAAATAAACAAAAAGAATCAAAGTAATGTAATGACTGAAAATATGTTCGTAATGGTTCAGATAGAAATATTACTGTGAATATGATTCTTTAGGAGTTTTTCCTCTTCCAGAAACAGGAGATAATGGTCTTCACACCTCATTTAACAACTCCAAGGTTGCCCTGGAGGTAGGCGTGCATTAATTGGAATTTTAAGAGATTACTCTTAAATAATGACTAAATGACTGCATAATAGTCCCATGCATTGCAGCCCACATATTTTTTTCCACAACTATTTAAGTCTGGGGAAATGCCAAGGTTGATCTATTGTCAGTAATAGCTTTCGATCTTTTCAATTCATGAATATGAATGTACCATCAAATTCGAAAGAAAATAAACAGCAACCCTACAACCCTTCAATGCAAGAGTATGCTGGAAATAGGTTGTATCCTAAGAAAACTGAAAATGTACATGAAGCATACAGGTAAATATTCAAGTTTCACCTTCGGCAGTTCATAAATCATCTTTTTTATAGTGAATTTCCTAAACGGAAGGAAGCATTCTCACAACCTACAGACTTATCTTCAAGCCAAGGAACTTTGTATTCAGTGTCGCAGAGAGTGCCAGCTGTGAATACAAGTTGCTCAAGTATTTGTAATGGTGATCTGGCTTGTGGTCATGATCCCAAAGGACATGCATCCATTCCGAATGAATGGGAACCAGAAGGGGGCAACAACGAATGCCATAAGGAAGTGACTACTGAGGGAATTTTGGAAAAGCACACCTCTGGTGAGTCTCAAACCAATCTGGAATTCGGGGAATGAATTTGTGAGAGTATTCGATGTGTGATTGAATTTATCAGCGATATAAAATTTTTTTTCGACATCCTGATTATATTTCTTTTATTGTTGGTTTGATGTCATTTTCATCAACTAAATTGTAGTGACCTGTAAGTAGATTTTCTTTGAAGGAAAGGAAGATAGAATTGTACAGTATAAAACTCATTTAATTGACATTTTGTTTTATCTACATATTTAAATTATAATAATTCTCAGTCGATATTAGCCATTGGCTCGATTCACAGTCTATTTTCACACACTCGTAATGCGTTCAGTGGATTCCAAAATCGTTGTCATTGTGGCATTGGAGCATGCGTTCGGAACAATTTTTTTGCTATGGCTCGGGTTTCTCAACCTGAAAGTGCTAATTCTTCTCTTGATGTACTTGTTGAATCCCTTATGCCACCAAGCATATATTATCGGACTTACGAGGCTGTTAACAAATCCAAGCATTGCCAATGGACTTGCTAGTATCAAACTCAATGATCTGCATCTTTTAGAGGTGTCATCGCTGCACACCGACATATAGTATAAACTGACCATGATGTAAGGAAACCAAGTGAATAAAAAGTTATTCGTAGAAAAAAACACAACTTTTGCTGCTTTCCACCTTTTGGAAATGTTCACAGCTGGTGAAAAGTCTTTTTGGAGTTGTTGCGTCATGATATAAATGTTGCTTGAGCGATGGCTAAATGTCATTAACTTACGCGTAAACGAAGTCAACATTGGTGGCTTCATCTCACTCCGCAACGAAAACGCATATTGTTCTTATTCGTGGAACAATTGATTGCTAATTTTCCTCGTGAAAAGTTATTTCTCGCACGCTGATTACCCTTTTGATATTTTCGCTAATTTTGATACAAACCGCTTTTGAAAACGTTCGCATTGAACGTCGCTTTGATATTGTTGATTTCGCAAAATTTGTGGTTTCAACAACGCATCCAGAAATCTGAAGATTGGAGCTGATTTTCAGCAGCCAAGGGTCCCTGAGAAGAGCTTGGATTTGGAGCAGAGCTGCCCTACGTCTTTGAAAGCTGACGGTTAGGTAAGTCATCACTGTTGACCGATATTTTCATGAACATTGATTGTTTTTTCAACATTTCGCCATCGCTCCAGCTTCAGAACGCTAAGATACAGTTCGCTTTTCTCTCAAATCAAAATTGAGCTACCGGAATTAACATTGGTCCTTTTCGCGACCGGATATTGAATTTTCGGCTTTCTCATTTATTTTCCTTTGAAATCAACCTTTAGTTGATCGCCCTTTGTTTATTTGAACATTTTTTGCATTTTTTTACGCATCTGGTATTGAATAACGTAAGTTTCGCTTATCGCAATTCGCAAATCAACACATTGGTTGATTCCACGCATTTCACGTACGTAATAAATTGTTTGGGGTGACATCGTTTATGCACATTCTATGTGAAACGATTATTCATTTTGAAAATTTCAAAGTTATTTTTGTGCTGGTTTCAGCAACGCATTGTGGTGTTTTGAACCACCATTTGCTTATATAAGCAATTCGATTATATTTTTTCCTTCACCACATAAGATTTCTCATCCAAGCATGGCAGATTTTAAACTGAAAAGGGCGAAGTTCATTAGAAACTCTTGCATCAGTGAACTAGCTTCACTTTTGGATCTTGCCAACAAAGTAAAATCAGATCCTTCGATTGGAACTTCCTTTAAAATTCGCTTCACTGAACTTGATGAGGTTCGTGAAGAATTTAACAAGCAACACCAAACAGTAACTGCTATTCTTTTACAAGGTGACGATGTTGATCTCACTGCGGAGGAGGATATTAGACGTGAATTTCAAAATGATTTCTTCTCCGTTAAAACTGTTTACGCACAATTGTTCGATCCAAATGGAGAGTCTCTGAACGTTTCAGCGCAGTCTGTTTTAACTCGAAAGCAGAGTCTTGCCTCTTGTGCTCCAGGTGCACCGAGGTCACCAAATGTTCGTCTTCCTCAAATTGAATTGAAAAAATTTAGAGGCGATTACACTCAATTTGTGACATATATCGATGTCTTCGATGCTCTTGTGCATAATAATTCTTCTTTAACAGAAATTGAAAAGTTTAATTATTTAATTTCCTCATTGGAAGGACCGCCTCTATCTTTAGTTCGCACGTTACCTATGACCGCTGGTAATTATCAAATAGCTTACGATTCCTTAATTAGTCAATTTTCTAATGAAAGATTGAGGGCTCAAGCTCATTGGAATGCAATCGAAAATACGCCTAAAATAAATTGCAATAATCAACTCGCACTTCGCAATGTACTAAATACATTCACTGAAAATTTAGCCGCACTCAAAAATATGGGTTTTGATGTAGAGTCTTGGGACTTTGTTATGTTCATGTTACTGATAAAACGTCTGGATAATGCAACCGTAGCACGCTTTGAACTTGAAAATGGTTCTTCATCTATTCCCGAATTCAAAACACTTGTTGAATTTTTGAATAAATATTGTATTGCAATGGATACTATAGGAACATCTTATAGTTCGAGTAATAACTCTAAATCATTTAATCAGAATAGAACTCCTTCTAACGCAAAATCACGCATAGGATCCTACTTCTCCAATGATAATAGTACTAATCAGCACACAAAAAATACTCCCATATGCGCTCTTTGTAAACAAGATCATGTCTTACATTCTTGCTCTAAATTTTTGGAAAAAACCCCTCAAGAACGTCACTCTTTCGTCAAGCAAAAGCATTTGTGTTTCAATTGTTTGAGTAATATTCATGATTTGCGCTCGTGTAAATCCGTGCATACATGTCGAAAATGCCGTGAACGCCATCACACACTACTGCACCTTTCTCAACCTTCAGGTCGATCTCAAGTCGATTCAGCAGTGCCTTCGACCTCTTCTGAGGGGGCAGTTTTGACAGCATCTGCTGGTGTTTGTCAGAAGTCATCTGCGGTTCTCCTATCCACTGCCTTAATCGATGTTCGGGATAATTTTGGTGAATATCATAGTTTTCGCTGTTTGATTGATAGTGGATCTATGTCCTCATTTATAAGTCGTAAAGCCGCTAACTTGTTAGGTTTGCCCCGCCAGAAAGTTGAAGTAGAGGTGAAGGGTCTTGGTTCCATGAAAACGAACGCTACTCATGGTTCCGTAACTTTAATGTTCCGCCCATTCAAATTGAATGATCCCATCATTTTGACGAGCGCAATAATTCTTGATCGAATTTGTGACAAGGTTCCTGCCTATCAGGTTCCTGAATCTGCTTGGTCCCATTTGATGGGTTTGAATTTGGCAGATGAAAGGTTTCATACACCGGGTACGATTGATATTTTATTGGGCGCGGATGTTTTTTCAAAAATCTTACAATCGGATCAAATTATTGGAAAACCTGGGCAGATTGATGCAATTAAAACTGTCTTGGGGTATATCTTGATGGGTAAATTCGAATGTAAAAGTAACGCATCAATATCAACGTTTTTTATTTCTTGCTCTGATTTGACAGCTGATATTTCGCTACAGAAATTCTGGGAACTTGATTCTGTGCCCACTGTTGAACCATTATCTTCTGACGATAAATTATGTGATAAATTGTTTTCGGATCAGCATTGTCGTGATAGCGACGGTCGATACATCGTCTCTCTTCCATTTCGTAGTGTCTTGCCACAATTCACCGGAATGCGTGAATTAGCACTGAGCAGATTCATTTGTCTTGAACGTAGGTTGGTTAAAAAACCCGAACTATACAAACTTTACATTGATTTCATGCGTGATTATCTGGAATCGAATCATATGGAAATTGTTCCTGCAAATTCTATACATTCGAATTCCTTTTATCTCCCTCACCATTGTGTTGTCAAGACTCAAAATGAACAGACCAAAATCAGAGTCGTTTTCAATGCTTCCGCTAAGTCGCCTCACCCAGGGGAGGGTTCGCTGAATGATCATTTGCTGTCGGGTAAGAAACTTCAAAAGGATATTTTGTCCATTTTACTACGCTTTCGTTTACATGAGTACATTGTATGCGCCGATATTAGACAGATGTACCGCATGATCAGGGTAAAATCAGACAATACTGATTATCAGCGCATTATATGGAGATTTTCAGTTGATGAGAATCCCCAAGACTTCCGATTATTAACAGTCACTTATGGTGTTAATAGCGCTCCATATCTAGCTTTGCGCACTCTCATCCAGTTGACTGAAGATGAGGGAGCGGATTTTCCTTTAGCATCAAAGGCGTTGCTTGAAGATACTTACGTAGATGATATTGTAAGTGGAAGTTCAACATTGGAAGGTGCTGAACGCTTAATGAAAGAATTGGTTGATCTTCTGAAAAGAGGGCATTTTGAACTTAGGAAATTTTCTTCAAATGTTCCTTCAATATTATCAGGTTTACCATCTTCGCACCTCTCAATTGACCCATTATCGTTCGATCGAAATGATGAACACGCCTCTCTAAAGGTCTTGGGTTTGCAATGGGACCCACCACAAGATTGCTTTCGCTTCAGCGTACAACTCTCGGAAAAGACTTGGACTAAACGCCATTTACTGTCTCAAATTGCACGCATTTATGACCCTATTGGTTTTTTGGCGCCGGTAACCTTTCTCCTCAAGCACCTCATGCAACAGGTTTGGTCATCGGGTGTTGGATGGGATGATAGACTCCCTGCGGATATTTATAGGGTTTGGGATAAATTTATTACGGATATTCCAATTTTATCCTCTATTAATATTCCACGTAAACTTATTACGCCCATGGCAGAATCTCATTACCTTTTGGGATTCTGTGATGCTTCAGAAAAGGGTTATTGCGCAGTAGCTTATATAAGAACAGCTGATGATGAAAATTTAAATATTAACAAATTCCTTTGTGCCAAAAGTAAAGTATCTCCACTTAAACGCATCACTATTCCACGTCTTGAACTATGTGGCGCTGTATTGTTGGCTAACCTTCTCTCATTTTGCCTTGAAACCTTCCAAAATTCAGTTAATTTCAAAAAAGTTTACGCTTTCACTGATTCCCAAATCACCCTAGATTGGATTAAGGGGTCTCCGCATCGCTGGCCAACTTTTGTCTCGAATAGAGTTGCACATATTCAAGACAGGATACCTAGTGCCTCCTGGCATCACGTGGAATCGCAGAATAATCCTGCTGATTCAGGATCTAGAGGCCTATTTCCCTCAGAATTTGCCTCCCACTCATTATGGTTTGATGGACCACAAAAATTGCCCAACTTAAAAGTTTCTTCTCTCTCGAATGGAGATTCGGATTCGACTGATCCCTCTGATGGGAATGTTCTTTGCTTGAATGTTTCAAGTAAATTCCCTTCAGACGCAATTATTTCTCTGCTGGACAAGTTCTCGTCGCTGACAAAAATTCAGAGAATTCTAGCTTACGTTCTTCGCTTTAAAAACAATATAAAAAATGGAACAACGAAACGCTTTGGAAATCTCACGCTAATTGAATTAAACGAAGCTCTGCTTCGTATAGCATATGCCACGCAACAGGAAGCTTTTTCCGCCGAACTTAAAAGAAGGACTTTCCCTAAACATTTTCAAAAATTGAATGTATTTGGAGACGAACTCGGTATATTGAGAGTTGGTGGTAGAATAGATGCATCCACTTTATCGTACGATTCCAAGCATCCAATCCTTTTGCCTAAAAAGAGCCGTCTGACATCTCTTGTTATCGATATGTATCATAAGAAGTACCTACACGCCGGACTACGTACCATTCGCTTCCTAATCGCTCAAAGATTTTGGATCCTCAGTGGCAAGAAAGCTATATCTTCGGTTTTGAGTAAATGTTTGCAGTGTTTTAGAACTCGCCCTTCAAGCTATCAACCCCCAATGGGAGCGCTCCCTTCATCACGCATTTCTCAGATAAAGCCTTTCAGCAGTAGTGGAGTAGATTTCGCAGGCCCCTACTCTATAACGATGGGACGCTATCGAGGTACCAAATCTACAAAGGTTTACATTTGTCTTTTTGTGTGTTTTGCTACAAAAGCCCTTCATTTGGAACTCGCAACGGAGCTATCGACTGAATCGTTTTTGGCTGCTCTTCAACGCTTCATCGCGCGTCGGGGAAGAGTCAGTCACTTATACTCTGACTGTGGTACTAATTTTGTAGGTGCAAGTCGTGAAATCGCCAAACTTATGAAGAATGCCACTGAAAAGGAGCAAATTATCTGGCATTTTAACCCTCCTTCCGCACCACACATGGGCGGTTTGTGGGAGGCCGGAGTCAAGTCTGTGAAATCTCACTTGACTCGGGTCTTAGGTGCTCAAATCCTCACCTATGAGGAGTTTTATACTCTGTTGTGTCTCATTGAGGCAATCTTGAACTCCAGACCTCTGGAAGCACTTACTTCAGACCCAGAGGACGTCTCCGCCCTCTCACCGGGTCATTTTCTCACCTTAGAGCCTCTAAATGCCCTACCGTACCCAGAGATCACCCAATTACCTCTGAATCGCCTTAGCCGTTGGCAATGTCTGCAGCGCATTCAACAAGATTTTTGGAGGCGTTGGCATCGCGAGTATCTGCACACATTGCAACAACGTTCGAAATGGCTAGTTTCTGACAGAAATCCTCCTAAACTTGGAGATCTCGTTCTCATTAAGGATGAGAGGCTTCTCCCCACTCAATGGGCTCTTGGAAGAATAGCTTCATTGTCTATTTCTGATGATGGAAACTCTCGCATTGCTATTGTCAAGACTAGTACTGGCTCCTTAAAGAGGCCTGTCGTAAAACTATGCCCTCTACCCACTGGAACTTGATAAGTAATTTTTAAGTTCAGGTTGGGTGTTTATTTTATTTCATTATTTTTTGTATAATTTAGTATAATTATTGTTACATATTCGCATTCGTACCGCTTTAATACGCAATGGCCAATGTTATGTTACGGAGTACGATCATTTTTGTTTTTTCTCTTTCAATTTGCCACTTTTCGCGGCCGGAGAATGTTGCGTCATGATATAAATGTTGCTTGAGCGATGGCTAAATGTCATTAACTTACGCGTAAACGAAGTCAACATTGGTGGCTTCATCTCACTCCGCAACGAAAACGCATATTGTTCTTATTCGTGGAACAATTGATTGCTAATTTTCCTCGTGAAAAGTTATTTCTCGCACGCTGATTACCCTTTTGATATTTTCGCTAATTTTGATACAAACCGCTTTTGAAAACGTTCGCATTGAACGTCGCTTTGATATTGTTGATTTCGCAAAATTTGTGGTTTCAACAACGCATCCAGAAATCTGAAGATTGGAGCTGATTTTCAGCAGCCAAGGGTCCCTGAGAAGAGCTTGGATTTGGAGCAGAGCTGCCCTACGTCTTTGAAAGCTGACGGTTAGGTAAGTCATCACTGTTGACCGATATTTTCATGAACATTGATTGTTTTTTCAACATTTCGCCATCGCTCCAGCTTCAGAACGCTAAGATACAGTTCGCTTTTCTCTCAAATCAAAATTGAGCTACCGGAATTAACAGGAGTATTGCGATAAGGAAATTTTTTGGTCGATTCTCAGAGTTTGGTTCATGTATTGCTTTCCTTTTATTCATCTGGAATTTACGTCTTTGTTCATGAGATACTGGTTTCCCTATTAAAAGTTTTTGTAGTGAAACTTTTTGTGATGCTTTATATGAAACTATGGAGAATAACAGTATGATTATCGTTATTGGTATTGTGTATAATATAGCTATGATGAGTATTAATTTTTCTGGTACAATCACGACAAAGCAGCAGGTTTGTTTATTTTTTATAATTCTGGACCAGCCCATCAAAGGTAGAAATCCTACAAGCGAACCTGAAAGGAGTTAGATATAAGACTGAAGGAATGAAGGTTAATTTTGTAATGCTATACACGTACAGGACTGATTATACTTACTAAATATCCATATGATAATTATAGACGAATGAATTATCTTGGAATATCGCCATTTGTGGTTGTGATAACCGTAAAAAATATATAGGAATCTATCGACACCTATAATGCCCACCGTGTATATTGTTACCAAAGTACTAGTCAGAACGAGTCCTGGAAAATTGTTGTATGTTTGAATTTCTCAATGAAAAAGGAAAATGAGTTACCAATTTGAATGGCACATATCTGTTGATTTCTTAAATCCACTGGATATACTTGCCCGAAGATTACTGTGACTCCAGTTAGTAAATCTGCCAGAGCTATGTTGCCTAGAAGAAGGTACATCAATTTCGGCTTTGTACCTAAAATATAAAAGGGAATGAATAATTTATTCGATAACATAATCGAATAATTCATTCTATTTCAGTATTTCACATTTGAAAATTAATAGACATACAATGCGCCAAGATTTTCATGTTTTTCTTTTAAATTTTTTAGTGCAATGTGATGTGTGTACTGTTTCTGAGTTCCTCTGGATTATACAGGGTGAGCCAACAGTGCTCCATCTGCTGATAACTCTTGGAAATGAGCTTGCCCTGTTTTTATAGCATACTCTGAATCTTCTTGAAATTATTCTTTGTATTCGATTTCATTGGTTGGGACTCACTTTTCTTTATGGTGAGACCGCACGATATCAGTGCTGCCATATTGGCGATTGTGATAATTGCACCAAATAACGGTATCAGGATGTTATACAACAGGTTGGCGTTCTTTTCATCCGTCGGGTTTCTTTGAAAGACCCCATTGCCTATGGCCACTGCGACGTCCGTGGTCAAATCGTCGTGATGGTAGTACGACCTGTTGTCCATGGTCTTCACACCTGGAATGGGATTTGGAGAAAAGAAATGATGGGTATGAATAAAATATCGGCGTTTAAAAATCACTCAGTGCGCCAGTATGTTGTCATTGTCGCAATGGAATTGAACTATCCCATGCTGGATGTTCCGCATAGGTTTTATGTTAGTCCATTAAGGTAATGATATAAACGAACTGATATTACGGTTTTTGAGCGATTTTCATCGGATATAACAACGGGTATTGATTTGGAATATTTTTCAATTGATGATTACGGCGTCCGTCTACACTAACCGACAAAAGAACTTTGGAAATAAAGCTCATTTCACATTTTAGGAAAAGAAGATTCCTCATTTTGTAGGTTTTTCAATTCTCTATAAATGTTTGATTGATCTTGAAACGATTCCTTTTATACTTTTCGATATATTTGAAAAAACAAAGCCAGACCGGAAGTTTTCATCTACGAACTATATTTTACGACTTAGTATAGCCTATTTTGAACTGTTGAAAAGGTGCATATTTCATGATTATCATAAAAAACAATTTCCACTCACCGTGATTTTGCAATTTAGACACGAACGAACCAAATAACACAATCCTCTCGTTCAGCCCATCCTTGTTTTCGCGAATGAGATTATCTGTCTAAAATTTATCGGAACCTTAGTCATAGTCAATAAAATCCACGGAACTATTCGTCGTGTAAATACACGTGCATCTTTGTCGTTTAATACGAGCGACAACAAAGTTTCACCCATTCTCAGCCTTGTATGAAGAACGAGCATGCTATCATACTTTGCGGTTGCGTTTCTGGATAAAAATGAATGTCGGAATCATACCAGATTAAATTTTCAGATGGAAAGATCATTTGCATTCCGTGCTATCAAAATTGAAAAGCAATTTTAACGTTATATATCGATTTGTATAATTTATGTTCTTTCGTAAAAGGGCTGATCCAGAGTCGTATCTTAGAGATAGAAAGTCTCTATTTATTTTTGAACCTCTGCATGTTCAGTCAATCAATAATTTTTGAGAAATCACCTTTATCATAGACGAATTCTGAAGCGCATCAAATTCTGTCTGACACGGATTCGAACCTGGGTTCGTCCGAATTGTGGTACGGTGCTCTGTAGATCCAGCTCCATAATCTTAGATTGCCTTATCCAGTGAAAGTTTCTCAGAACTATCAATGAATGATTTTTTGAGATTTACTTGGTACTTAAGCCAGATTTTAAGTTAGACCTTCAGGAACAGATCTGCGAAAACCTCTCGAATTTTTTATATTCCACTGTCTATGTTTTACTTGGAATAAGAGGAAAAGATTTCCCTAAAACCAAGAGTTTTCAAGAATAGGCTTTCAGTCCGTATCTGCGAACATTTCTCTGTCCCCTTTCCTACGCCTATGGTTTGAATTCATATAGTATTAATGTATGTACGTTCATGATTGCCGGCTACCGCCTTGAACTATAAGAATCCTATTATGGATGAATTATTAATTGGTAAGGGCTATCAAATAGAGTACAATTTACTTCTATGTAGTATCTTTGTCTTATCTTTTGGAGAAGTATGCACACAAAGTGTAGAGCTTTTGGTCGAAAGCTGTGAAACTCACTATTTTCGAGTATATTGCTCTCAAACATTTTGAGATTCAATTTTTCATAAAGAAGTACCACGGACCAACTGTGGTCTGTGGAAGTACCTTGTGAGTAGATCCACCTTGTAAAAATTTTGACAGCTGTCAAAAAATTGACAGCAGCTGTCAATGACATTGTTCATGATCCCGGATATGTTATTACAGAAATATTGGGAACTTTTCATTCGATTATTCAAATAAAATATATTCAAAAATCCCAATTTGTCAATTTAAAAAAAAAATCAAGCAGTAGTACAAAAGTAGCATTGCCAAATTGAAAGTTTATATAGGGTGTTGTTTAGGGGTCAGCAATAAATAAATAAAAAATAAAAAAATGAAAAATTGTACGTTTTTTTTGAGAATAAATAGAATACAGATGGCGCACTGAATTCGTCTGGGTATTTTAACATTTAAGAAGTGTGATGTAGGATTATATGACATTTATAAAAATGGCTTCGTACACGATACAACAACGTGTTCAAATTGTTGAATTATTTTATGAAAATCAGCGTTCTGTGAATGGTGATCGATACCGTCGGATGATAATCGAATTTTTGTGGCCTGAATTAATGAAAATTGATCTAGAGGACATTTGGTTTCAGCAGGATGGCGCTACACCTTACTTTGCAAATGACCCAAAATTTCCTGGACGGATAATCTCCAGAAACGGTGATGTCAATTGGCCACCAAGATCATGTGATTTGACCCCGTTGGACTATGTTATTTGGGGTTATGTGAAAAGCCAGGTCCATAAGAATAATCCACAATCGATTTCTGAACTAAAAGATGAAATTATTCGTGTCATCAGTGAGATAATAGAGCCTCAATTATGTCAAAATGTCATTGAAAATTTTAACAAAAGAGTGGACGTCTGTAGAGCTGCAAGAGGAGGCCATTTGGCAGATATTATTTTTCGTACATAAATGTCATAACTGATACTTCAATTACCAATAAAAAGTTTTTGCAGATGAATGTAAATTATGTTTTTAATTTATTCTAAAAAAACGCGTAATTTGAAACACCCTTTATATTCGGGAATAATATTCGGGAAGCAGACTAAAAAATTCTGTGAATTGTTATCATGGCATCGAAAAGATGGAGTGAAGGTGTAGTTACTCACCCATTGCAATAGTTTTTCTTGTTTATTAACATGCGAAAGAATTCAATCAATATTCATCAAACTTGCACGGAGACACGTTCACGCTGTTCGTCAGTCTCTACTGCCGAGATTGAAAAATCGAAACTTCATTCCATTCTATCCGGCAGCATCTCGCTGATTAAAGATAATTAAGCAGTTCATAAAAACAATTACTCCTTGGTGCGAAGCTGCCGATTTTCAACACAAAAGACCGCTCTGTACAATTTATACCTGAGCGGAAAATTCGGGAATTTTTTCTTATTTCAACAAATTCCGGTGACCTTCGATTGTATATGGTTACAATGGAGCTTCGTTATTTTGTTCAGATCGTCTGAGAGCAAACAGATTGTTTTGGTTGTAAAAAAGGAGTATTTGTGTGCGATCACTTCCGTATTTGTGAGTTTGTAACGAGTGGCTTACTTCAGTAACTATTGAGGCGTAAAATTGGATCTTTTTCCATTAGGAAAGTATGTGGGGACAAGCTGAATAAGTATTTACGAATCTCCAATGCGATGTGATGAACAAAAACAAATATTTATCATTGGAAATGGTCCACCAGAATATTCCTTATCGACGATCTTATACAGCTACTAATTTGCATACAAACAACCAAAAAAATCATTCATAACGAAAATATATCACCATTTCAACAAAACAAAGTATAATTCATTTATTCCAAAGCTTGATTTTGTCTCAGAGTCAAGCACATCAGCATCGGTCCCAAGCCTGACGGTGAGCTGTTCAGCGACAAACTGTAACAATGCCGTCAACGAGGTTCTTCAAGGTCCTATCATAACCACCTGCGTTTACCTCCACAACAAGACAGCAATTATGATGGAAATCGAAGATACCCCCACAGCAACTGTAGAGTTAATTTGTCAGGCGATTGTGAATTGCGATGAACTTGGATTGAACAAACACATCGCTAGTCAAGTGTTCACTTTGTGGATGGTGAGCCCACTACTTGGTGAGTATTCGATATTCTTATCCTCCATAACATCATGAGAGAACATAAGTTCTTATTTTCTAACGATAAGATATGCATTCTTGTGTGGGGACAACAGAATTCATATTTAATGCAAACAAAATTCTTTTCATTCCAGAGTTGCAATTAAAAAGAAATCAAAAACCGTACGAAATAAGAAAAACTTGGCGTTCTTTAGTGGAACATTACAGTCATGCCTCGTACAATAAACAAGATAGAGATGAACCAAAAATAATGTTTCAGAGGAACGTTTTTTTTCCTCTTAGTATGGAAGAAAAGATTAAGTGAGTACTGGTGCCCAAAGAACGAATAACTCTAGTTTAATGAACGCAAATTACAATAATGAATTATGCAACTCTTTTAGGGACCCTAAGATTTTAGAACTGCTGTACGAGGAAGCGAAGAACAACATAATCAACGCAAGATACCCATGCGAAGTAGCCCATTATATAATGTTGGGAGGGGTTCAGGCTCACATTGAATTGGGCTCATACAACCCTCAAGTACATTCCACCCACTATTTCAGGGAAGAACAGCAGAAATATCTGCCGATTCACGTGAGAAAGAGCGCCACTTGGGCTTGGTTACCGATGAGCTACAAGAATTCACCGGAGGTGAGGCTGTTGGAACATTACAAGCGCGTGCCATCTTCAGCCACCAACAGGAAATTAATGAAGAAATACCTCGAATTCTGTTGGACTCTTCCGTTTTACGGGTTGGTTTCGATAAATACGAGGATATATTGAAGAATTGTTAGCCTACTATAGAACCAAACAAAATTTCAATGTCAAAATATTTTATTACTCAACATATTCTCCTCTATACATTTATTACAGCGAACCTGCAACGTCTTTAGTCCTTTCAAAAAAAATGTTCCTTCTTGCTCTGCAAACCAGTCCTCCACAGCTTTTATTACCTCGTTGGAAGAAAATTTGCGACCTTTTAAACTTTTTTCAGTTGAGGAAAACCGCGCCAAATCTGGTGAATAAGGGGGGTGTTCTAGTAATTCTAACCCTAAATCACGAATTTTTTGCATGGCAACATGAGATTTGTGTACTGGGGCGTTGTCCGGTAAAAACAAAACATCTTTGGATAGCTTTCCGCGTCTTTTCTCTTTAATTTTTTCCTTTAGAGTGGTCAGTAATGTCGAATAGTAATCTCCAGTTATTGTTCTACCCTTATCCAAAAAATCAATCATGATTACTCCATGGCAATCCCAAAACACTGAAGCAAGAACTTTTCCAGCAGATTTTTGGACACGAAACTTCTTAGGTCTTGGAGAACCAGAGTGTCGCCATTCCATCGATTGTTGCTTTGTTTCTGGATAGAAGAAATGTACCCAAGTCTTATCCATAGTAACAATTCGGTCTAAGAAGTCTACATCGTTTTCAAATTGAGCACAGATCGAACGCGATGCTTCTACCCTTGCACGCTTTTAGTCAACATTCAAACATTTGGGGATCCATTTTGGAGAAATTTTTCTCATGTCCAAATAACCGTGAACTATATGATGAACGCGTTCGTATGAAATCTTCAGTGCTTCAGATATTCGTTTTAGCCCAATTCGACGGTCTGATAAAATCATGTCATGAACTGCATCGATATTCTTGGGGACTGACACGGAAACTGGCCTTCCCGATCGGTCATCATCTTCAATGGAAAATTTACCTCTTTTGAAGCTTGCAGTCCAATTTTTCACGGTCGCATACGAAGGACATTGATCACCAAGGGTATTAAGCATATCTTCGTAAATCTGCTTACCTATTAACCCTTTTAAATACAGGTACTTGATGATGGCTCGATACTCCAATTTTTCGATTTTTACAATTTCGGTGGACATCTTTTTTTTAATTTATTTCCTAACTCAGGTTTACTCTTTCGACGTCGAACTCTACACTGACACTTCTAATAAGTTATTGTTCGTTGATATGGTATCGCAATATTTTGTTTATGCATGGAACTGATCTAGGCTAACTAGATATCAATACATCCTCGTATACGAGATTGGGTTTGATTTTACGGAAAACTTTTGCAGGGCAGCGTTTTTTGAAGGTCAGATAGAACAACCTGTACGTACTTTGACGTCTCTCATCACCTACCATGACATCCCGGTGCTGGTGGCCATAAACGCGTCCAGCGTTTACGTCATCGACGATATCGAATGCGTATGTTTTTGGGTGGTAGGATTCTATCGAATATTGACAGTTTTTTTGCAGACTGTTCTTCTGGGTCTAAGGTACGAAGATCTCAGTTGGGAGTTCGCCAGGCCATCTAGGGAGGACGACCCAAATTGCTTACCTTGTCTCTTCCTGCAATTCATGGTGGTCGAAAACGGTACTAGGGTATCGAAGATACTGCAAGTTTTTTCTCGACAGGCCCATCTCATGGACGGTTTGATTAATCAGTTTGTTAATAAAATCAAACAGAAAACAAGCGACGAAACCGATAACAAGAATCCATCGGATTACCAATTGAATAATGAAAATGGTGAGTGAACATGAATAATAATGATAAAATTTATGATTTTATTCTCTATCACCTGAAACTTGGGTGGTGACCTTATTGTTCATCTTATTACCATGTCTCAGCCAGATCGGATATCTCTCCGAAAACCATTGTGCTTAGCTCATTCACGAAATTAACCGGCCCATTTATACTTGAAACACACACTGAAAAGTTCTTTACACGGTATTTTCGACTCGATATTACAAGGATAACGCTTTGGTTCCTGAGAACATCAGAATGAAGCTGAAAAAGCCTCAGTTCGTTGTTCATTCATAGATGTCGCCACGCATCTGGAAAGAGGGCAAATTTTGCTGACTGCTACTTCAGGATTAGAGGTGACGTCTGTGAATTACCAGAATCAGGGGCTTTGTCCGCTTCCTTGGTAGTAACTACGAATTTGAGATGGAACCTGTTACTTGTTATGTTTCAGAAAACCGCCCCATTGTGAGCTATCCTAGCACGGCACAAACCATTTCTTCGTTGTCGAATAAGCTGAGCCAACTTACTCTGGCTACTTTCGATGACAATGGACATTGCATCGGACATATGGGGTCGTGGACTTATAATTACTGATATGGTTTCCCAAATAAAACATTCCCTGATCATCTTAATGTAAAGATTCAGGTCGCCTAACGGATCTCATTAACTCGGCTTTATTGAATAACTTTCAGATTTAATTTTGAGTGAATCTCTAATTTTATTTTCTAGTCTCTGTACCTGAATTTTTTTTTATTAGTTGTTTTTCGTCCAATGCATTTATTTGCGTTTGTCCTTACTGTTGTTTTTTTATTAATTTATTGTTGAAGCTGAAAATTGTTCAGTGTTTTTTTTATGTTTTCAGTTGTCTGTTGCATGAGTGGCTATGATTATATGGTAAATTAACAATGATACACATCTGTAGCATATGCATCAATAACTTTATTTCTCCACAAAATGTTCGATTTATGTGATTTTAACATTCCAAGTGTATTTTATTCTGTTATGAGTTCGTAATTTTATAACCAAAGATTTTTAATTGTTTCCTATTTATCAATAAACAAAAAGAAGTATTATTTTCTCGTTTTTTTTTGACTCAATCCTTCTTCAAGAGACTTTCTAATTTCGGATGATTATTCAGATATTTCACCATTGCTGTATATCTGAAAAGGGTTTGTATGAATTTTTGGGAAAAGTGAAACGAAGACAGTTCAATCAATACAAGAAAAACCGAAAATGACTCACTTATAAAAAGACATTTCTCTATGTCTTTCCAATCGTTCAACATAAGCTTGCAGGACAAAATTCATGCGATGGAGCTCCTCGAAATACTGAATCTCCTCTTCAGGTTTCAACTTGTCCCTCATCAGATTATACCATTGGTTCTTTCGATTCAAGTTTTCACTCGCCTGCAAAATTCCGAAAAACAACTTGATGTTTGGTTCAGCACAAAAACCTCACCCTTTCGAATTGTCTTTGTATTATTTGGGCTCTCTGAAGTAAAATCGCTTTGAAATCGTTCAAACACCATTCTTTCAAAGCCCCAGCTTGCTCCGGAGACATGTAGTCCTTATCGTCCAATCTCTCTAGGTATGGCTGCAGGTAATCTATATGCTCTTCAGTCTCCTTCGCCTTCTGCTGTTTTTCTTGCTGTTCCTGTGACAATAAAGTCATTTTTGGAATGTCCTTCACTTCCCAGTTGTAGAAAAAGACTTACTCTCTCAAGCATTCCCTGCTTATACTGCTCGTTGTGTTCTCTGTTGAATAAGTCCACTTCTAGTTTCACCATGGCCACTTCTAAGTTACGCAGCTTCAGGAAATCGTTTACCTGTTAAATAAAGACATCCACAAGAAGCTATGATCAATAATAACGGGATCAGCACGTCCAGAACGTCAGTCTTGCTTCCTGCTACCTTACCAACCTAAACCTAGTAGCACATGCAACACCTACCTGATCTTCGAGATCCCTGATGTGCTGCACCGATTTAGCCTCTTCCTCCAGCTGCTCCTGGAAGAGCAGGAAGAGCTCCAGGTTCGTAGGCGGATCCACCTTGATGTCGGCGTGATAGCCGGACGTGAGGTCCGGATTGAATTTCATCCCCTCCCCCATTTCGGCTATCGGCGGTTTTACGAAAGTCCTCGTGGAGGCTGTCACCTTGCCGCTGTCATAATGGAAACGAAGATGAATCTCCCGGTCGTATAAGGCGAAGTGTCGCTCCGCTATGTCTTTGGAGGCCGGTACGTTCTCGTTGCGATGGAATTTCTCCTCCACGTTCTGGAAAGGGGGAAATGGATCATTTTCTCTGTGTATCCATATGGCGTCTGATGTTAGATTGGGATATGTGATTGTCTTTAATAGGGTAAGGACTGAACGAGAATAAATTCGCTATCATAAAAACAAAATTTGATCATAGTTAGCTTTGTTATGAACGTCAGAAACATGTGGAACATTTACTTCATAGATATTCCAATTCTCTGTCGCAAAATGTGAAGCGAAGTGAAAACACGAGAATTTATAGTGAAACTTTTTCAAAATAATCGAAAATGGAGCTTCAAAAGAATCGTAAAAGAGGCTCGCGTTCATCCGGAAACGGTATCAAGAGTTGTTAAGCCCTTCAACGAAGATCTTACAATTAACCGCTAGGAAGGAACCGGGAGGAAAAAGGGGTTTCATAGCCCAAAAAAAGTGAAGAAAGCCATCAGGCTTTTTCAGAAGAATCCTAACTTTTCAGGACGGAAAGTGGCCCAAATAGTGGGTTGTTCGCAGTCAACCGTTCAGAAAATCAAGTCGAGTTGTGGGCTTAGAACAAACAAAGTGCAGAAAGTGCCAGACAGGAAGACAGGAACGCTGTGAAGAATCAAGAAGTGAAATCAAGAGCAAAGAAATTAAAAAAAGATTTCTTGAAAAATTTTTCCTGTTGTGTGATGAACGACGAAACATATGTCTTGGCTGATTTCTCGCAACTTCCTGGTCAGGAATTTTATACTGCAGATTCTCGTGGAAATGTTGACGAACAATTTCGCGTGAAGAAACAAGCAAAGTTTCCTAAACAATTTCTGGTTTGGCAAGCACGATGTGTCAACAATCTTTTGGCCAGATTTAGCTTCATGCCACTACAGCAAGGCCACCAAGGAATGGTACGAAGCTAATGAGATGGTTTTCGTCCCCAAAGAGGCCAATCCACCAAATTGCCCAGAACTCAGGCCAATCGAAAGATATTGGGCCCTGGTAAAAAGAGAATTGAAGAAGACTAAGAAATCAACGAAAACATTAGCGGAATTCAAGCAAAAGTGGAAGACAGCATTCCAGAAAGTGACTGAGAACACTATAAGAAGCATGATGGGAAGAATTCCAGAAAAAATCCATGAATTTTGTAAAAAATAGTTTTGGTTTTTTTATTGTAAGAACAGTTTTCATTAGAATTAGAGGATGATTCGAAAATGAGTTGGATTTTCGAAATCGGTCCAGTGGTTCAAAAGATATAAGCGTTTTTGTGATAGCGAATTTATTCTCGTTAGGTCCTTACAAGGTTCTTAATTTTTGTGAAGTTCTTATGAATTCATCGGGTTTTTAAACCTAAATTTCCTCACCATCATGATCCTTTTATGACTCTCGACCATTCCTGGAGGGGGAAATCCTTTCCTGGAGTAGGTAGTGTGTCTGTAGTATAATCTGCAAACCGTTTTCTTAAGAAATCAAACATAAATAAACAAATTGATTATACCTGGACTCTTTATCGACGTAAACTTCGGTAATTTCGTTGTCTTTCACAGTCAACGATGACAGGCTGTCATACCTAGCTATGGAGCTGAATTCGATCACTCTCGTCTGCTCTTGCTCTTCGCTGTCGAAGCAAAAGTAGGAGTGTTCTGAAAATATTTGTCCTCGCAATTCCGGGTCATAAAATTTTCCAGTTTATACAGGGTGTCCCATTGAATCTTTTCTAGTGGAAAAATCTATAATATCTCGGAAAGTGTCTCAATTTTGTTCTTGAGGGGGACTTTGTTTATATGAAAACTATCATCATACCATTTCATCTCTCTGCTGAACAACCCAAACCCCTTGAATCTGAATAGGGAAGATGGGTTGTTAGATATGTTGTCGAAAAGCTCCTTTTTTTTTAATTTGATAGTGAACATTTTTTCAAGATCAGATAATTTGCGAAAATCTTGACTTCGAACATGAAATGATTACCAATGTCAATGAGACAAAGCAGGAGGATAAAACTCGATGAAAAAATTTGATAAAAGTCCTGTTCAATCCAACGAATGCTTGATCAAATTGAGCCCCTCCAACTTCCATAAAATTGTTTAAATTTTGCTATGATTTCCGTCTCTTATTCCAGAGATTTTCGGAAGTCACTTCACTATATGCATCAATAATAAAGTTATAAATTACGGTTGTAGAAATGTGAAATATCATTCTGATTGAGATGCACGAAAAATTTAAACAGAAATAGCCACTCAGCTCTCCAGATCAGTCCCCTCTAAACTTCCTGTTGTGGGGCCACTTAAAACCGCAGACTTCTCTTGAAATTTGTTTAATGAAGAGGAATCCGTGCATCTCACTATAGAATTTCATCACAATAGCTTGCTCACAGACACAGTAACAAATTTTCGAAGTTTGTGAATTCAACAAAAAAAAAATTTCTTCTGTATTTGATTTTTTTCTCCTGATCTCAGCACCACAGACTCCTCTTGTAATTTTTCTTCTAAAGAGGAATCCATGCTCTATCTCACTTTAGAATTGCATCACTGTAGCTTGGCCACAGACACAGTAACAAATTTTCAAAGTTTGTAAATTGAACAGAACAATTTTTTCTTCTTGATTTAATTTTTTTCTCCTGATCACAGCACCACAGAATCCTCTTGTAATTTTTTTTCTAGAGAGGAATCCATGCTCTATCTTACAGTGGAATTGCATTACTGTAGCTTTCACACAGACACAGTAACAAATTTTCAAAGTTTGTAATTGAAGAAAATAAATTTTTCTTCTTGATTTAATTTTTTTCTCCTGATACAAGCACCACAGACTACTCTCGTAATTTTTTTTGTAAAGAGGAATCCATGCTCTATCTTATTGTGGACTGGCATCACTGTAGCTTTCACACAGACACAGGTAGAAATTTTCAAAGTTTGTAAATTGAACAAAAAAAAATTTTATTTTTTATTGGTTTTTTTTTCTACTGATCTCAGCACCACCTCTTGTTAATTTTTTCTGAAGAGGAATCCATGTTCTATCTTACTGTAGAATTGCATCACTGTAGCTCACCCATAGACACAGTAACAAATTTTCAAAGTTTGTAATTGAACAAAAAAAGGAGGAAAAGACCTTTTCAACAACATATCGCAGAGCCCTATTCAAATTTAAGGAATGAAATGAGTCCAAGCGTTTTTCCAAAATCTTCACCTTTCATTCATTCCCGATGTGCCACCCTGTATAATATAATATCACGATAAAAAACGACTCACTAATCACGCAGTCCTCTCGACCAGGCTTGAAGTGTTCTTCTATCCTTCCAGTTTCCAAATTGGCCACAACCTTGAACATTTTGTCCTGCCTGTTCTCGTAAGTATCCTCGATGGTCGTCGGGATGGTGCAGTCGAAATCTTTGAATTTGCTGATTTTGGTGACGAGGCCGTCTTCTTGGAGATACGGCGCGAAATTCAGAACTAGCGTTCTTTTGTACCACGTTTTCTTCACACCCCTCGGGTACCTCGAAGCTAGAACTGAAGCAGAACATACTGGGAATAGCGAAAAGAAGGATTGTTCCTTTTCTTTCATTGACTACATCGAAACAATCCAGGATAATGAAATTGATCGAATTGAGAAAATGAGGGGTATTGCAGAATGGCGAATGCGCAAGTTACTGACAAACTTCCTAAAAAGACGTCGCTATCGAAGGCCTCGATGACATCAAGATTCCTCGCATAACTAAACCACTAATTGACTCACTGTCATGAGGAATGTTGATGGGCGAACTCCAGGACATCGGCATATCCAGATGTTTCTCTTGGTACACCCTGATCCTTTCGACCTCTTCCTCGTCCGCTTCCATATCCGGCCTGTACTTGCGGTTCTCGATCGGTTCGCCCAGCAAAATATGCTCCCATTTTTTCACGTTTTGAAAGTTGTAGTCCACACTGCTCAGATCCTGGGTGAATTCTTGCATGTTCACCTTCGAAACGGATGGAAAATTGGAATGTTAAAAATTTTCGATGGTGATTAGAATTACCCAATAGTTGAGATGGTTCCAAACGCTCTCGATGCCATTGTAAGCGATGGTATTGAGAGGATGCACCATGCCTGTTGTGGGCTCGATGAAGAACGGTTCGTCGATTTTTCGGCCTCCTTTCAGCATGAGTATCCATGAGTGGATTCTTTGTCCTTCAAGGTCGTCTTCTGGAAATGCTTCTTCTTGCTAGAAAAATTGCAAATTGAGTCCTATTTCATCATAATTTTCTCAATATATTAATTTTCTACGAGTCTCGCTGTCGTTGCTATGAAAACACCAGACAGACTTTAGATATAAACATTCGATAAAATATTCAATGATAAAGAATACTGAGGGTGAACAAGAATATAAAAATCGCTTATTACCATAACTATACTCCATTCACTTTTATAAAGTACGAGGATATATTGAAAAATTCTTAGCCTACTATAGAACCAAACAACATTTCAATGTCAAAAAATTTTATTACTCAACATATTCTCCTCTTAATTGAATACATTTATCAAAGCGAACCTGCAATGTCTTTGACCTTTCAAAAAAAAATGTTTCTTATTGCTCTAAACCAGTCATCCACAGCTTTTATTACCTCCTCGTTGGAAATAAAATTTACGACCTTTTAAACTTTTTTTCAGTTAAGGAAAGAGATGATAGTCGGACGGAGCCAAATCTGGTGAATAAGGGGGGGTGTTCTAGTAGTTCTAACCCTAAATCACGAATTTTTTGCATGGCAACATGAGATTTGTGTACTGGGCGTTGTCCTGTAAAAACAAAACACTTTTGGATAGCTTTCCGCGTCTTTTCTGTTTAGTTTTTTCCCGTAGAGTCGTCAGTAATGTCGAATAGTAATCTCCAGTTATTGTTCTATGCTTATCCAAAATATCAATCATGATTACTCCATGGCAATCCCAAAAAACTGAAGCAAGAACTTTTCCAGCAGATTTTTGGACACGAAACTTCTTAGGTCTTGGATGGAGAACCAGAATGTCGCCATTCCATCGATTGTTGCTTTGTTTCTGGATCGTAGAAATGTACCCAAGTCTCATCCATAGTAACAATTCGGTTTAAGAAGTCCACATCGTTTTCAAATCGAGCACAGATCGAACGCGATGCTTCTACCCTTGCACGCTTTTGGTCAACATTCAAACATTTGGGGATCCATTTTGCAGGAATTTTCTCAAGTCCAAATTGACGTGAACTATATAATGAACGCGTTCGTATGAAATCTTCAGTGCTTCAGATATCCGTTTTAGACCAATTCGACTGTGTGACAAATTCATGTCATGAACTGCATCGATATTTTCGGGGCCTTCCCGATCGGTCATTATCTCCAATGGAAAATATACCTCTTTTGAAGCTCGCAGTCCAATTTTTCACGGTCGCATACGAAGGACATTGATCAGTTGATCACCAAGGGTATTAAGCATATCTTCGTAAATCTGCTCACTTCTTAACCCTTTCAAATACAGGTACTTGATGATGGCTCGATACTCCATTATTTATCAGTAAAACACTCGATTCTTGATTTTCTTACAAGAAGAAAGCATAACTGAATCTTCCAACCATGATAATATGCGTGAAATATTTCCAGTATTAAAAGAGAAAAAAGTTTCTTCAACATTCACCGGGTCTTTGGAATTATTAAATTCACATGCATAATATTTTCTCAAATTCATTTTTTTTCCCAAAGTAAATAAACATTTTGATAAATACGTAATTACTATACGACCTCTATGAAGAAGGGACAACGTTGCTGAGTTATCTGGCAGGAAAATGAATACAACCTAACATTTTCGAAATATACACGGTAAAATGTGTCAGAATGTCATGGCCAACTGGGATATATTATAAAAGTGAATGGAGTATTTATAGGTCTAATATTTTAAGGTGGGCGTACAATGTAGTGTGTTTTTATTTCAAGTTGCATCTGAAAATGGTTTCACTTTGAGAACTGAAATTTTGTGGGTAAACTCAGAAAGGATTGGAGTTCTTAATGAAATAATTGAAATTAATTTCATTTCAACAGTTCATTTTTTTCTTTCAAAAATAGAAGAAACCGAGCCAACTCATGCTTCTGTTTTATTTAAAAGTGAATCTACAAATAATTTCGATCAGAAAAACAACTTGAAATACGGAATTGGCAGAGAATGGCCAAATTCAAAAATATATGACGGGAAAAAGTTCCTACTTTACCCACATATTCACTAATTTCATAGTTAAGCGATTTTCGGATAGAGAGCGCCATTGTACATTTCATTCACAATTAGAGAGATATTCATAGAACTTATAGAGATAATGTAAGTTCTATGGAGATATTCCATAAAATGCACGGTGGCGCCTCTATCGGATGAGTTTTCCTACGCGCTCTGAACGGCATAGAACGAAAGGATATCAGCCGAAGTTCTGGCTAGAGAAAATGTTCCGAAATTTATTCGTGAGGCACCAAATGAGACGTAGCCTGACGTAGGCAAGAACTTTCGAATAAGCTCAACACGTAAAAGATAAAGAATCAGTTTTCTTGGTAAATGCAACAGAGACCAAAACTCTATGATCAAGTGGATACTTTATTACTTTACCCTCCTCAACTCCAGCTCCTCCTCCTTCTTTCTCTGCAGCTCGGCTTCCTCCTTATCCCTGACACGCTGTTCCATCATCATGATGAACTTGCTGCGCAGATCTCTTCCACTTTTCAAGGCGTACTTCTGAGCGACCTTTTCCTCCTTCTCCTCCTCGACTTCTTCGGTTCCCTCCACGTACGGCGAGTCGACTCTGGTCATCACGTTCATGGTGACATCTTGGATGGCGTAGCCGGAAACGACGAAGGCGTTGTATCCGATGCCGAGAAGGAGAGAACATAGAGTCGTCGAAAGTTCGAAACAGTTTCCGGACTGACGGAAAACTGTGGTTTGCGGGGAGCAGAGTCTGTTCGGCTGCGAGAATGAGAAGAAAAATGTGCATTATAGAGGGGGTTCGATAAGAGAGCATGATTTCAGTGTTCAATAAAACATGGTTTTCTGTAGACAAGAAATGGCACGACCAGGAGCAAACTCGTGCAAGATCGTCAATAATTCACGGGCGGTATGACATGTGGCACCGTCCTGATGAAACCACAGGTCGTCAAGATCAATAGCTTCCGAATTAGGCACAAGAAAATGTGTTATCATTGCACGATAACGTTTGCCATTCACCGTTACTACTAATTCACTCATGACAATCAGAACACGTTGTTCTATCGTGTAATTTGTATAGGTACTCCATTCACAATTATAAAATCACAACTCTGGCCTTGGAAATTTGACACATTCAACTCTGTATCGAAGTTATGACGTTTTTCAAAATATTTTTATGTTCCAAGTCAACACTATGTTGCCCTTTCTACATTCTTAGCGTATTTCTCAGAATGTATATTTCATTTTGGAGAACATAACAGAAAATTGTGAACAATATTCTACATGTAAAGGAGTTTTTGGATTTATGATTGTAAAGATTTATTGATGTGCTTTGTTTTCATCATGATATTGTATGTGATTTGATTGTGGAGGGTGCATAACATTTCTATTTCTAATATTTCTTTATTTCAAATAAATAACAGTTCTATTCATTCATCACAAAGAAAATAAACATAATAAATGAATTAACGGATTTGTTCACAGAGAAAATGATAATTTCAATGCAATAGTAACTGAGTTTTGGTTATAAATTAATAAGCAAGAATGTCAATTCCTGAAAGCTTTATAGATATTCCATTTATTTGATCTTATGAACAAGGAGTAAAATATTCTGACTGTATAGTAATTTATTAGTTTAAACATACATTACTACCACAGTAGGTTTGTACAAATAAAATGGAATAGGTCAAACATATGCTTCGCATTTATCATTCACCTGTTCTAAAATAAGACAGAATATGGAACAAACCGATGTATTCTGGTTCAATATAGCCTATTTTTACTTTCGGCAAAGGATTGATAGGAATGAAAGCTCCAGTGACACATTTCAATTCATCGGAATCTGAATTCACCTACCGTTGAATGCAATATAGTCATATTTCTTCTTTTTTTTAGCTTTTTCGACGGTTTTTTTTTTCTGAAACGTGAAAACGATCAACAATAATCATTTAAGAGACCGATGATGGTCATCCAGAACCCGTTTACTTACGAAAATCGTAAATTTCATTCTGCAAGTTCTTTCCTCATAATTCCTCGAAAATCCTACCTGAACCATATTTTCCGGTCGCTTTCGTTGGAAGATCGTATAAGGAAGCCTTTTTTGTCCATTTACACATTCCAAATAAATTTTGAGCACCAAAAACGATACCGAAACTAACCAAACTTCTGGGGGACCGGAATTTCGTTTGAAATCTTTCTAAACGGCCAGATACCTAAAAAAAACTTCGTTATCAAGTGTAAAAAGGTCGATTAGTACTAACTTTCGCTCTATTTATGCTTATAAAAAATGACACTTGCACGAAATTTCTCATATCGACAGGAAACTTCTTCTGGACGACGAAGAACGGAAAAATAGGCGATTTCCTATCGATATTTCGCCCCAAAGTCGCCGATCGATTCGAACTAAAAAATGTGGAATATCTTTGATACTTTTACTTTGATGTATACAAAGAAACTGGCAACGTCGTTTTGTCATTAACGATATTTTCTTTACGCGCACAGACTTTTCATCATAAAAGTGAATGGAGTATACCAACTCTCATCTGTCAACTTTCGACCTGTCACGTCATTTCATGTGACATTATGACTGTCAAAGATACGCCGCAATTCAAATCTTGCACTCCTATTGAAACACTCTTCATTTTCGTTTGTTATGCAGATAAAGAGGACAGATTGCCATTACTATTAACGGCTTTATGATCATCATCCTATTCATTATCCCTCCACTAATATCTTTATTGCTGTTGGCTTTCACTCCACGAGTGTCCTAATCGAAAGTGACGCCACTCATTTCGATGAAGTCTGTTTATTGAATAACTCGATAACATCCAGTTCCACAAAGCAATCTTCCATTCAATGGAGTTTGGGAGTTTTCCCGGTCGGTTTCACCCGGCAGCTATCTCTATCGCTTTCGGAGTTATTTTATCTCGCCCACCTGTTGTTACTTCGTGCAGTTTGCCGAATGCAATAAAAGTATTAGGACAATTGGAGTGAACGATTGTACGACTGTTACGGACTTGTTGGATCCTCGGTCATATAGGGCGATTCGGGGAGGTTTTTGATGTACGACACTGTGTTCGACAAGAGATTAATAATTATTCCTTGAATTGTTTATAGTAAGACGCACCTTTGAACTAAGTGTTATCATTTATCAGTTTCCGTAATATAGTTTATGAAGCTCTAAGGACACTTTCCTTATGGCAAGGCAAATAACGTTCCGCAAAATATTCTAATTTTTTGGTATAATGTAGTACTCGACCTACTGATCAAAAGTGTTCATGGCCCCAACTCAATCCTATGACTAGTTTTTGAGATACAGGGCGTTGAAGTTGAGAACTACCCTCTTTTACTACGCGCGTACCTATCTCGAAACAGAATCGAATGAAGTTCAATTTTTCTCAAAAAACATTTCATTCCATTCCCAGGGAGAAACTATATTGAGAAATATGACCGAAAATTGTTATCCATAAATGAATGCTTGCCCGATTTTGAGAGTATAAAATATGTCAGTTCCAGAGCGAGAACGTTCGCAAAATGAACTATTTCACTAGATATGTTGTTGTTACATCGAAAAAAACCTGAAATACCCAGAATTCATACTGGGTGGTATATTATTCTAGAAAATATTCACAATGAAGGTTATGTGGACACCCTGTATTTTTGGATTGATCGAAGGTATTTGTTTAATTTTTTCAGAACCTATCATCATGGACTTCAAAGATTATACGGTGATTCAGTCATGAAATAAAGTGTGAACCTCACGAAAATGCCCAAAAAACACCTTTTTTTTCATCACCCTCTATTTCAAGATTAACTCCGTTGTGGTGAGAGCATTCTTTCACTATAAAAACATCAATACGGCCGAGAGTTTTTATCCACTTCCTATGATCTGATTTTTTTTTAAGTAATATGAAAATTAATTATTTATGTTATTCTATTCTTATTCCAACAACTAATTTGTTTTTCTAATTTTTGTAACATATCATGATTTTGTTTTCCAAACCTTCCACCAATTAGTTGAAAATGCAAAATACGAGTAAAAGTGTTAGTAGTGTTTAAAAAATTAGAAAAACAAACTAGTTGCTGGAATAAGAATAAAATAACATAAATAAATATAATCTTCATATTACATAAAAAAAAATCTGGTCATAGGAAGTGGATGAAAATTCTTAGCCGTATTGATGTTTTCATATAAAGTACAGTGATGAAAGAAAACTCCCACCTCAACGGAGTTATTCTTGAAATAGAGGGTGATGAAAAAAAAGGTGGTTTTTGGGCATTTTCGTGAGGTTCACACTTTATTTCATGACTGAATCACCGTGTAATATTTGAAGTCCATGATGATAGGTTCTGAAAAAATCAAACAAACACGATAAATCAACCCAAAAATGCAGGGTGTCCACTTAACCTTCATTGTGAATAGTTTCTATAATAATGGATCACCCAGTATGAATTCTGGGTATTTCAGGTTTTTTCGATGTAACAACAACATATCTAGTGAAATAGTTTATTTTGCGAACGTTCTCACTCTGGAACTGACATATTTTATACTTTCAAAATCGGGCAAGCATTCATTTATGGATGACCCTGTATTCGTAACGATTTTCGGTCATATTTCTCCATATAGTTGCTCCCTGGGGATGAAATGAAATGTTTCTTGAGAAAAATTGAAGTTCATTCGATTCTGTTTCGAGATACGAGCGTAGTAAAAGTGGGTAATTCTCAACTTCAACGCCTTGTATCTCAAAAACTAGTCATAGGATTGAGTTGGGGCCATAAACACTTTTGATCAGTAGGTCGAGTACTACATTATACCAAAAAATTAGAACATTTGACGGAACGCCATTTGCCATAAGGGAAGTGCGGGGTATCTAAAAAAACACCCTTTATTTATTCCCCGATCCACATACCTACAATTTAAATTGTAACGCAGCCGATTCGAATGAATTCTGATTTAATTACACCCAATTTCGATTAATTCGGTTTGTACCTACCAATAATCGAACGGTTTTCGCGTTCTACATAACCGGAATTATGGATCAGAGAGTGGCGAAAGTGGCGATAATTGCATTATCTACCCCTTCAGAGGGGCTATCACGGCGTGCTAGATGAATTGAACGAGTACGAAGTTATTAATTGATACGGGGTGATCAGCGCGCGGGGTTGCGAGGCAGTTCCATTTTTCCCATGTGGTTTGATTGGCCGTAAATAAAACTGTTATACAGCCTTTTACTCGGGAATCTTACGAGGGACGTGTAGTAAATATCCGCTGACTATACAGGGGGCGGTTTCGTTTATCATATCCCATAATTTCGGTGGATATTGTTTGATAATTTGATATCTATTTCCTTTCTTTTGAGTCTTTAGTAACGCAGTATATTTGTCAATCAACGTTATCAAGGGGTACGTACATCTTGTTATCACAGGCCCTGATCATTCGAAAAAACGAATTTTTCTGGAGTAAGAATAAGAATGAAGTATATTTTATTTTGTATGTAGAAACCAATCTTCTTCCCAAATGAAGATATGGAAAGCAGGAGCCTGTATATTAACCAATTGACAAGTTCTGCGACTGCTAAATGGCGCAGGCGACGGTATAACTCAGCTTAGATCGATCATTATTATCGTCTTTGAACTCTAATTAGGTAAATGTATTAGAAAGTCTCGGCTCCCCTAGGTTTCTCAAGAAATAAACAATATGTACCTACCTACATGTTCTGGAAATGAGATGAATATTTTCCTCTATTTCAACTGCAATATATTGGATGGAAAAGCTTTCTCTGTTACTCTTTGCTTTATACAGGACTAGCGATCCGCCCCGGATTCGCACGGATGCAATGCAATCCTTATGAACATCGGTAGTGCCGGCGCCGCACCGCTATGTCCCTGCATTTTAAGTCTGTAGTATCTTCGGAAATATTCATTCAAATTACATGCTGTAAAGGGCTATATTGAACTATATTGAATGGACAATGTATTTACGGTACTTAATTGGATAAGGATTAATGCTGTATATCTTGAAATAACTTCCTAAATAATCCATTTTTTCCCCTAAACTGTAAGGGATAAAAAATGGTTATTGTGAGTTATTCTTATGAGTTAGACATATTATGCCATCGCGGACTTTTTTGTTGACCTTTTTCAGATGTACAATACCGAGTACATTATTTTGATTTATCTCGTGGGGTTCAGTCAGCGTTTGCAATGTAAGCGCAAAAAAATGTGTTTATTTACGCGTCACATCAGAAACCTGTAAGTTCATCAGTGTTTCTCTACAATACTTATTATGCATGTATGCTACATATAAACCTTCCTCTTGAATCACTTTATATATTAAAAAAAGCGTTTCAAAATCCGTTGCGTACTTTTGAAGATATAAGCATACATAGGGACAGACAGACAGGGATAGCGACTTCGTTTTATACTAACGGCCTCAATTTTTCACCTAAAAGCTTGATTTTTTTTTAAATTGAAGTTGAAGGATGTCTTGAGGGCACTCCAATTTCTTTTCTTCGATAAAATTGTTTTTTCGCATGAAAAAATTTGCTACGGCACCGATTCTCCATTCAAAAAGTGCCTTTCATTTTTCCAAGTTTACGCCCTCAATTTTTCACCTAAAAGCTTCATTTTCTCTTTGAATTGAAGTTAAAGAATGTCTTGAGGGCACTCCAGTTTATTCTCTTTGAAAAAATCATTTTTTCGCATGAAAAAATCGGGTTGAATTTGAGAGTCTATGAAAATAGACTTCATAATCGTATTTCGGCGGTTGTTCATCATTTTTTTTCAGAAAATTCTTTGGAGTGCTCTCGACAAATCAATTTTCTATATTTAAAAAAAATTTCATTTGGATAGGCGCTCAATTAATGCAAAAAATGATGGAAATACTGAAAAGACTTCCAGAAAGTGTGAAATCGCAGAGAACTGTCTGAAATTCCAGGAGAACTTAAAAAAAAGATCAAGCTTTCAGGTGGAAAATTGAGGGCGAGAACTTAGAAAAATGGTGCGGTCGGCCAGAGTATAACGGCCCCTTTAATTTTTTTTCTGAAATTTCAATGCAGCTAGCAACAAATTCTGTTATTTTCGGGCACTCGCACGGGGATTTTTTCAATTCCCTGACTCAGTATACGGGGTTGGAATTAATAACCTTCACTTTATTTCATATCAAAACCTTTTTTTTTCGCGATGAAGTTTTATGAAATAAAATTCTAACTTGAAATTCTCATTTTATTCAATACAATTTTTTATTCGTACAATTTTTTCCCAAATCCAATATCTTAAGAGAAAAAAAAATTAAAACTCAATTTCAGTCACCACCTTTTAAGTAATTTAAAATAAACATCCATTTTTTCTCAAAGAGACTTTCCAATTTTCCCGATTTCTTAAGGGTGATATCTCGGAAAGGGGTGGCCTGAGGAAATTTTGTTACAGGAAAGACCCATCTTAACCCTAGAACACTAACCATTCGTAAATTTTACGAAGCACTTGTGGTGAGATTCGATTTGACAAAAATGCGTAATACGCAGTATTCCAGTTTTTTGTCTAGCTTCATTATTCGGTTCGACAGGTCATTTGCTCAGTCCGTTGAAATGAACAGATCTGTGCGTATCAGGAAATCCAGGGGTGGTTCGTAATATTTACGAAAGGTTAGTATTCATGTAACTCCCACGTCGGATCATTTTTGACGATTATGTATATTCTACGGTATGCTAAACATGGCATTTATGAACTCATGGATCATTTTCAATCACAACTCACAAAGAAGTGGTAAGAAAAATGTTTCCAGAAGAAATTTCATGAATGAACTTCGTGAAGAACTCATAAAAAGATGGCTAGAAGAGGGTATAAAACTACGAACTTTGCAACGCTCACTCAAAGATATGATAAGTGATATTTCGAAAATTCCACAAGCACATGATCAAGTGGAACCTTCAGTGTCGAAGCGCACAACATGTTTTATCTGCCCCTCGAAAAAAAGAAGAATGACGTCACTTTTTTGTAACCATTGTAATCGAGCTTTTTGCGAAGAGCATCGTGCACGTTTTTGTGTTTCCTGCAATAATGACAATTAGTTTGTCGTATTTTGTATGTTAAGTGTAAATTTACTTAAGTTTGTGTGTTATTAAAGTTATTTCATAAAGAATAAATTCCTTAGTTGAGTTGATTTTGTTGTTTGAATTCGAAATCGTAAATTTTACGAATGGTTGGTATTCAGGGGAGTGCGATTTAAGGTTAGTGTTCTAGGGTTAATTTCATACGAGCAATCACCTCCTGCATTTAGAAACACCCCGTACATCAATGAAATTTAATCTAATCCAAATCCACATCACATCGACTACGCCTTTGGTTCCAGCATTTCCAATGCAGCCGTCCCTCGTCCAGAGCGACAAGACACACACAGTCCCGGTCGACGCGTAGGCTATCGAACAGGCGATAACCGAACCCCGTCCCCCGGCCCTGGGGGGCTGCGACCCGGGGGACGGCGACCGTGCCCCACCCGCCCCCACTTTGCGAGACCCATTAGCCGGAATTAGACGCAGCGCGGACCGGTCGTTCGTTCGCCTCGCTGCCCTTTGTGCTCTTCTTACGGACGGAGGTCACCTTTAACCCTCTAATAAGTTCGCGGTTGTTTGCCTCTCCTCCGGTCCGAATTCTATACGGGGGGGCCGCGCCGTGTGCAGCGCCCGAGTTATTTAGCTTTTGTTCTTGGCCGTTCACGCCTCGCAATATTCAATCGGTGTCCAACTGGCCGGGAAAGACCGGGAAAATCTGATGTTTGATCTCGGGTCATGCCGCATACCTGAGAGAAGACGGTCTGTTTCCTTCTGGTCGAATCAATCCCTAGGTGCGACCGAGTGGGGTTGGGGACTTCTCGAACTTGCTAGAGAATTTCTGTATTTCGAGTTGCCGAACTGGAGATATACGAGGATATATTGAAAAATTCTGAGCCTACTATAGAACCGAACAAAATTTCAATGTCAAAATATTTTATTACTCAACGTATTCTCCTCTTAATTGAATACATTTATTACAGCGAACCTGCAACGTCTCTAGACCTTTCAAAAAAAATGTTTCTTCTTGCTCTGCAAACCAGTCCTCCACAGCTTTTATAACCTCCTCGTTGAAAGAAAATTTACGACCTTTTAAACTTTTTTTCAGTTGAGGAAAGAGATGATAGTCGGACGGAGCCAAATCTGGTGAATAAGGGGGGTGTTCTAGTAATTCTAATCCTAAATCACGAACTTTTTGCATGGCAACATGAGATTTGTGTACTGGGGCGTTGTCCTGTGAAAACAAAACACCTTTAGATAGCTTTCCGCGTCTTTTCTCTTTAATTTTTTCCCGTAGAGTGGTCAGTAATGTCGAATAGTAATCTCCAGTTATTGTTCTACCCTTATCCAGAACATCAATCATGATTACTCCATGGCAATCCCAAAAAACTGAAGCAAGAACTTTTCCAGCAGATTTTTGGACACGAAACTTCTTAGGTCTTGGAGAACCAGAGTGTCGCCATTCCATCGATTGTTGCTTCGATTCTGGATCGTTGAAATGTACCCAAATCACATCCATAGTAACAATTCGGTTTAAGAAGTCTACGTCGTTTTCAAATCGAGCACAGATCGAACGCGATGCTTTTACCCTTGCACGCTTTTGGTCAATATTCAAACATTTGGGGATCCATTTTGCAGAAATTTTTCTCAAGTCCAAATTGACGTGAACTATATGATAAAAGCGTTCGTATGAAATTTTCAGTGCTTCAGATATCCGTTTTAGCCCAATTTGACGGTTTGATAAAATCATGTCATGAACTGCATCGATATTTTCGGGGACGGACACAGAAACTGGCCCTCCCGATCGGTCATCATCTTCAATCTTCAATGGAAAATCTACCTCTTTTGAAGCTTGCAGTTCAATTTTTCACGGTCGCATACGAAGGACATTGATCACCAAGGGTATCAAGCATATCTTCATAAATCTGCTTACCCCTTAACCCTTTTAAATACAGGTATTTGATGATGGCTCGATACTCGAATTTTTCGATTTTTACAATGTCTGTGGACATCTTTTTTTTTTCAATTTATTGCGTAACTCTGGTTTACTTTTCTAACGTCGAACTCTACACTGACACTTTTAATAAGTTATTATTCGTTGATATGGTATCGCAATATTTTGTTTATGCATGGAACTGGCTAGGCTAACTAGATATCAAAACACCCTCGTATTGATCCGGAGTGACTTGAACAAGTCGTTAAATCTTTCACACGAATATTCCTTCGAAATCGGCAAAATATCGAAGCAGCATCTGTGTGAAAGATTTGTGAGAATTCTATGAAATCCCCACCTAGAGGCAGTGCGTCGATCACGATTATATCAACCCCCTCTCTGCCCCCTTCCACGGTACTGATACTTACGAAAGATTCCTTGATTGTCACTCTTTCTCTCGTTGACGCCCTAATTATTAGTACAGTAAAGAGTTGTGTATCTGACCTTCTAGAGATAAGACCATATGGACATCGAGTGAAGTTTTTAAGGCAACGATAAGAACATGTCTGTTTATACATATATCTTCGAAAAGACTTAACCGTCCTAGAGACAGTCAAGGAAATCGATGCGATCAGGCGAGGGAAAGATGGTGAAACCAAAACTTCGGTAGCACGATCCATCGAGGTGCCAGAGTCGACCCTACGAGGATGGTGCAAGAATGAGGAGAAGATCAAAGCGGCAGTTGCCGCCTCAAATTACGCTGTCCCTTCAAACCCAAGGCCTTCCTCCAGTTTTATTATTATTATTATTATTATTATTATTATTATAATTGCAATAAGAGTAGAGGCACAACCATTATGGAGCTACCAGCAGCTCTGAAAGCAAGAGAATGAAACGGGATGTAAGCGCGAGAGCAGTTCTTCATCTGATTCGGCAGGAACTAGAGATTGTGAAGGACCCATTGACCTGTCGCGGACTTCACCACTTCGCGACGATGTTGGCGCTAGAATGCTGCAACAGCGACAGCTTATTCAACTCCAGCATCTCCAACAGCAACAGTGGTATAACCGCATGATCTATGCAGGACTACCCAATCCACACATCAGGTCTTCGGATTCCGCGAAAAACAAGCAAATCTACAACTAGATGATTCAGAACAACACTGCCATAGCCGCGACTTGCTCAACAGATCGCCGACCTGCTCCTTTCCCCAGTCAACCACGCGAGGAAATCAAAGACGAATTGGCTACAACCAGCGAAGCTTCAACCTCCTCAACTTCAAATAGCGACATCCCTGGAATTGAAGATGATGAGATGGAAATCGAAACGGTACAAGACAAAATGCTGGGAACCAAAACTGAAACGCCAGCAGCCAAAAACATCACCGAAGGATACCTGGAAAATGTGCTGGCGAATTTGAACCAAAAAGTTGAGAACAGCGACGAAAGTGGTTCAATAAGCCTTGAAGAGGTGATAATGAAAGGGTAGCTTTTTCACAAGGCTCTTGAGCAACTATCAACTCACCCAGTAGTCACTGGCTTGCACTTGCAGATCAAGACTATGCTGGCCAGTATGACTGAAAAGGCTGCTATGAAAACGAGGAAATTCGATTTTTTTGTGTAGAGTAGGGTTGTGACTTTTAAATGGTGCGAAAAATTGAGAGACTGTGAATTCCAAATTTCCAAAACTCATAGTTGATGGACAGAATACAATGATTGTGTAAATAGTGTATAAAAACTGAAAGACTCTACTTACCAAATTTTCGTTTAATCTTATGATTGATAGTTTATAGACAAAGTTTAAACGTTCTTTTTAAATGGCAATAAATTAGTGATATACTATTTTATGTATGTTACGAATGTAATGTGATATACCAATTTGCTATAGCTTATTTCGATGTGTGATATTTAATTGAAATTCGATGAATATTTGCTCATTTGCCCATGTTAAATGTAATGCCAAATATTTTCTTAGCACAATTTTGTGTACCGAAATGTGAATTGAAATCTTTTATTTATTTCACTTCAACATTGTGATCCCTTCCTGCAGGGCAAAATATTTTTTATATTTGCCGAAATAAACTTCATTGAAACTACATATTTATCGTTCTACTCTATTAATACACTTGAATTTTTTAGAACATTCTGAAATAAACATATTCGAATATAATATTGGGTTTAATTTAATCTCACCATTTTATGAAACAAATTCTTTGAATCAAATGGTTTCTAAAATGTCAGAAAAAAAAGTCGAATATCTGACCTGACTTAAGATATCTTATAAGATTTAAAGATTGTGCACCTGAATCTGTAGTGTGGCGAACAAGATAAGTAAGTATAGCAGTACAGTACAAGCACTTATATTATTATGCTCATTTATTGTCGCAATTCTCGATATTAATCAAAAACGGAAACCCTCAAAACACTGTTAGATTACTTTCAATTGGGCTCATAAATAGAGAACGTTAATCTTCCTATCAAAAGTTCCAAAAGGGACAATCAAGTATTCAGTTAATTTGTCCAGAATGAAGACCTGACCATGCACAATGCGAAAACAATCATGCAACACATTCTTCCAGTCGTAATAAAAAGCCAGGAATTTCATTCATCTCTTTTACTCTCTGGGTTAGTGAGGTGAGTCAGTGCGAATGGAACTTTCCTAAAGCTGGACATGCACGAGAACACTTCTCTGATCTCTCGATTTTTCATTTTTGTTGTGTCTCTTGATTTTGCAAGAGAATATATTTAGGTACTCGGGAAAAATACTAAGAATTACAGAGAAGGCACTTTATTCATCTGCTACTTATTTTACACTGTTCGATCCTATATTAAATCTCACACGTTGTTATCTACATATGTACAACCAAGAAAAAAACAATCGCACTATTGATTCCCGCTATACGACAATATACAGTTGTTCCAATATATTATAACACCCCTTCCCCAAATTATAAAACATAAACCTGAAATTTTATATACATACTATCTCATAATACATATTGATTTCACTATAATAAAATGAGAAATAATAATGTCTACTGGTATCCAAACCTATCAGGTATTTTCCTATTTCGTTTTGGTCTGGTATCACTAGAAGTCGATTCTGGGGAAACTATATCTGAGGATATTTCTTCTTCTACATTTGTGACAGGCAAAGAAAATTTATGAAATCTTTTTAATTGGTCTAAATGACGTTTCATGACTCCGCCGTTTTGTAATTTCACATTATACATTCTTTTACCGCTTGTACTCAAAACTATTCCGGGTTCCCAGAATTCTTTATTTGATCGATAAATCTTGACCAACACATTATCATTAATTTTAAAGAATTCTTTTCTATTTCCGTGGAAATATGATTTCTGGTTCTCTTGATTTTTCAAAACTGTATTCATTACGTTCTCATTATCTGGTAATAATGAACTGAAACGAGTCCTTAACTTATGCCTGAATAACATTTCAGCCGGTGTTACTCCAGTAGTGAAATGTACCGAGTTCCTATAGTCAAATAAAAAATTTGCGAGCACAAAATCGATATCTCTACTTATGTTGTCGAATAAGCATTTCTTCAAACCATTTTTTATTATTTTCACTCCCGCTTCTGCCTCCCCATTTGACTGAGGGTGGTAAGCAGAGCCCGTCAAATGTTCAATGTTGTTCGCTCTTACAAACGCTTGAAATTCATGAGACTCAAACTGCGTTCCCTGATCGGACACTATCGTTTTGGGAAGTCCAAATCTAGAAAAAACTTCTCTCAAAACTCTAATGGTTGCCTGGGAAGTTATTCTGTGCATCGGATAAGCTTCCAGCCATTTTGTATGAGCATCTACTACTAATAAGAAATATAAATTTCGAAAAGGTCCGCAAAAATCGATGTGCAATCTTAACCAAGGTTTTTTCGGCCATGGCCAAGGGGATAATTCGGCTTTTGCCGGACTAGAACTCAACAAACTGCAATTTTCACAATTTTGTGTAATTTTTTCTATATCTTGGTCCATTTTTGGCCACCAGAAATACGATCTCGCGATTCCTTTCATTTTTGACGTACCTAAATGTGTTGCGTGTAAATTTTGAAGACATTTAAATCTCAGTTTCTTCGGAATGAATATTCTGTTATTCCAAAAAATACAACTAGAATTTACTGATAACTCGAATCGTTTTCGGATAAATGGTTTGAAATTATCCAAATCATAACAATAAGAAGGCCAGGAATTGTTTTGAATGAAATGAATAATTTTTTTAAGGAATTTATCATTTCTCATGGCGTTTTGAACATCTTGAAATGCCACCGAATATTCGGCTGCCTCGTCAATAAAATTAACATAGTCGAACTCTGAATCTATATCAACCATATGTTCATTATCGCTGTGTATGGGTAGACGGGATAAACCGTCTGCTAAATTATTTTCGGATTTAACGAATTTTATCGTATAATTATAATTTGACAAAATTACAGCCCATCGATGCAATCGGTTTGCGGAAAACTGGGGAATAGCTTTATTAGGTGAAAAGATACTAGTTAAAGGCCGATGATCTGTCTCTAAAATGAAATTATTACCATATAAATAATCGTTGAATTTACTCAATCCGAAAATGATCGAAAGACCTTCTTTTTCTATTTGAGAATACTTTCGCTCGCACGAATTTAAAATCCTAGAAGCAAACGCAATCGGTTTTTCGTTGCCGTCCGGGTACATATGGGAAATTACTGCCCCAATTCCGTACTGAGAGGCGTCAGTGATCAATTTAATCGGTAAATCTGGTTTGAATGGTACTAAAACATCATCTGAGGTCAATTTTGATTTTACAAAATTAAATGAATGCTGACATTTTTCTGTCCAATTCCATTCAATCGATTTCTTTAATAAATGATAGAGAGGAGCTAAATGGGTGGCCAAATCGCGAATGAATTTACCGTAATAATTTATAAGTCCCAAAAATGATTTTAATTGTGTGATATTATCGGGAATAGGTGCTGAGCGTATGGCTTCAATTTTAGAATCACTAGGATGTAAACCTTCTGCATCTATTCTATACCCCAAATATTCTACTGACTCTTTAAAGAATTCACATTTTTCAACCGAAATTTTCAAACCTGCCTCTTGCAGCTTGGTTAGAACTTGATTTAATCTCTCCAAATGAATTTCTTCGGTCTCACCGGTGATCAAAATATCGTCGAGAAAAATTGCGACACCGGGTATACAAGATAAAAGACTTTCCATAGTACGTTGAAAAAGAGACGGAGCGCTTTTTATTCCAAATGGTAATCTATTATATCGAAATAAACCAAGATGAGTATTAATAGTTACCAATGGTATGGAATCTTCATCTAAGAGAATTTGTTGATATGCATAACTCAAATCAAGTTTAGAGAACTTTTTACCGCCACCTAACTTACAAAATAATTCCTCTGGTTTCGGTAAAGGGTATGTATCATTTTCCAAAACAGGATTTACAGTAATTTTGAAATCACCACCTAATCGTACCGTATTATTCTTTTTCAAAATAGGAACCACAGGAGTAGCCCACTCCGAATATTTAACGGGTGTGATTACTTCCAAATCAACAAGACGTTTCAACTCGTTTTCTACTTTAACTTTCAGTGCGTATGGAACAGATCTAGCCTTAAAAAATTTTGGTGTGCTATTATCATCCTTTAATTTCAACTTAATTTTACCCTTGTTGAAGGTACCAATACCTGGTTCAAATAACCTTTCAAATTTAGACTTCAGTTGCTCTACCAGACCAGAACTTTCACAATAATTTACTGGAGAAAGAACAAATTTGAAAATACGGAGAAAATCTCTCCCTAATAATGGAGGTCCTCCATTTCTAATGATATATAATTTCAAATTTCTGGGAGGAACATCTTGAGAATCTATCACATTTACCTTGACTTTAATAAATCCAACAGCTTGGAAACACTCTCCCACGTAAGAAGAAAATTTTTGATTAGTATTCATGAGTTTACAATGAGAAAAATTATTTTTATAAAATGTTTCTGAAATTACCGAAACACTTGCTCCAGTATCGATCTGGAAGTCAATTATTTTATTTTCTATCTTCACTTTCAAGACAATTGGTTTATCAGAATTGTTTTCACAAATATTGAATAAAGAGAAATCTGACTCAATGAAATTATGTTCATTCTTATGTTTTGAATCATATACCTGCTTGTTTTCACGACACATCGGTGCTAGATGTCCTTTTCTATGACACTTATGACAGCTGTAACCTTGAAACTTACACTCACGCGTCAGGTGATTTCTTCTTCCACAAACTGCGCAGGCTGCTGTGGTCTTCTTAGGCAATGACCGAGATGAAGACGTTGACTGTGTCGGTCCTTTTCTATCTTGTGACGTGTTTCTATGGCGTCTCTGGTGGTGATTGCGCACATACTGCAGAGGTTCCGTCTTTACCACTGGACGTTGAACATCTTTCTTCAAAATGGCGGCCTCCTTATTACTGGCTATTCTTATGGCTTCTTCCAGATTGATATCACCGTCTTCTTCGAAAAGTCTGTCCCTGATTGATCCTTTTAGCAACCCCATAATGAAACGGTCACGAAGGCATATTTTTAATTCTTCTTTGAATTTGCAATTTGCAGCTAGACTCCTCACTCGAACAGCCCATTCCTTTATAGATTCTTCTGGATGTTGTATTGCACTGTAGTACTCACTTCTTGCGGCAAAAATTGATCGTTGTTGTCCGAAGTGTGTGTTGAAAAGTTCTAACAAATCGTTGTATGACTTAGATTCTGGAGCTGCCGGCATGCATAGGCTGAATATGAGCCTATAAGAATATTCTGATAGCAGATTTAGGAAAATTGCTCGTTTCCTGGCACCATCAGTGATTTTATTCGCCTCGAAGAAATTTGATAACCTGGGCTTGAATATTGTCCAGTCGTTGTTCACGGCATCAAATTCCCTGAGATGTCCAATTGTTGCAATTTTTTCGTCAGTCATGTTTTCGAATCTTGATTCTTGACTGACAATCTTTTAACACTTATCCTCGTCGCCACTGTTGTGTCTCTTGATTTTGCAAGAGAATATATTTAGGTACTCGGGAAAAATACTAAGAATTACAGAGAAGGCACTTTATTCATCTGCTACTTATTTTACACTGTTCGATCCTATATTAAATCTCACACGTTGTTATCTACATATGTACAACCAAGAAAAAAACAATCGCACTATTGATTCCCGCTATACGACAATATACAGTTGTTCCAATATATTATAACAATTTTAATAGCATGTTAGATGTTAATGTAAGGGCATTGCGGGGAAAATGGTTCTTTTCAATCCCAACTAGCATAGATCAACAATTTCGAGTGTCCATTCCAAATAAGATCCAAAGGCCATTGAATATGAATTCAGGAAAGTTTACTTTCATTACATCAAAACAAACCTTTATTCACCCAATTTGAAAGGATCAACAAGTACCAAACAAGAAATTTCAATTATTTATCAATAATCAATAATTTATCGAAATTAAATTTAACAACTTCCCAAAATCAGATTGGATATAAGTGCTTCAGTACTTCAAAATACTTCAATGAATTACCGACTGAAATCCAACAAATAGAAAGCAGAAAAAATTCCAAAAAGGCCATCTACAAAATATTAGTCCAGTGAGAACCTCATACAATTAAGGATTTCTGTGAATGAGATATTTTTGTTCTTTGACACCATTCCTTTTTGGTTTCTGTGAAGAATCAATTTTTGAACTAAGATCATTATTATTATTATTTCAGGGGCTTACAAACCTACTAAATCTTTCCCCCACAGTGGAGTGGACGAAATACACCATCTTGTTGAAACAAACATGTGTTCAAAATCAATTTCATTGAATTTTGGCCACAAAAATCTGTTTACAACGATCGATAACTCTCATCATACAATGCATTTAAAAAAAAAGATCCCATCACAACAAATATTACCTACCCTTTTTCAAGAATCAAAAGGTAAGGGTAAATCATCGCATATTTGAGATGGAAATATCCTGTTGGAACATCAATTATTGAGCAAAGGGATTTCAAGATAAACTGCACGTCAAAAGCTTAAGAAAATGTTTTTCCTCCAGAAAAACCCAAATTCCTCTTAAAAAATATATATGTAGAGTTCCCTTGTAAAATTAACAAAAGATATTACCTATGTATTCAGAACAACACAAATACAATATTTGAAAAAAGTATAAACAAGAAATACAGAAATTCAGAAGTTCGTATCAGTCTACTCGATTTTCTAATCGAATGTGCCTACATTTTGACAATAATTTCATACAGTTGAATGGGCGCCCGCAGGAGGGGGGTCAGGGGGGCCATGGCCCCCCCTTGAATTTTGTTTTTCAATAATTTTCATTTTTCCCCACCTGAAAAAAATTTCTGCTGGAACCCATTCTTTCATAAGATAAAAGATGCTTCGAAAACGTTCGATGCGATAAATCTCCCATTCTGTGATTCCTTTAGGACATTCCGAAGATAATATAGTAGATATAGAGATCGATAAATCCCAAGCGTATGTTTGCTACCGCCTGCATTCGTTGTCAAAGTTGGGGTAGGTCGATAAAAGGAATTGCTTCCATGATGCTGATGGATCCTCGGAAAGTGCTGTCAAGGTCGAGGTTGCTGTATTAATTTGACCACTTTCAGCGGGCCCCAATCGAACGCAGTTCTTTTGATCAGTATCAAATTATGTATTTTGAAATATTTAATGTGTGTGGATCAGGATGAATAACATGAGATGTCCAGGGAAATATTTGAGGGGTTAGAAAAAATTCACGAAAATCATTTTCATTTCATTAAAATTATTGGATGTTGAAAAAGTTACGTTTGATATTGGCTTGCCACTTAACTGTTACTGACACTGTAAAGCGGATCTACTAACAAGCTGGATGAGCGATCAGAAGAAAATAGAATTATCATAGATCATTCATCAGATCAGATTTCGCCTGCTGTAATCGAGAGGATTCATACCAAATAATTAACAACAATTGTAATGTTCACTTTATGGAAACCCATAAAAAGGCTCAACATGTTCCAATTGAATACTTCAAAACCTGGTTTTCCCCAGCATTGCTGTTTTCGAAATAATGATAATAATAATAGAATATTCTAAAACTAGTTGCAGAATGGGATTCTATTCCAACACTTATGCGAAAAAAGCATGAGTGTTGGAATTGCCTTCTACAACGTGTATTAGACGATATTTTCTCTATTTCAGTCAAGTTTTGTGAAAAACTGTCGAAATTAAATGAAAATTTCAGATTATACATCCTAGTGACTTTTTTATTTTATCTGGGCAGTTGCTGTGACTGTTACGAAAATTGACAGATTACGGCATTTGAATCGTACGTTACGAATTTTGCAATAATTTATAATAACGCATTAAATTCGTGAATTATGTTTGAAGAAATCGATTTAACTTATCCAGAATTAAGAAAACTTGCGAATAATTTTGCGAATAAATTCATACCTCAAAAATCCTAATCCATGTATGAAAAAGAATACGAAAAACTTGTGAAGTGGTCTGAAGAGAATTCGGTTATTTGAATTTCAGGTAATGTCTTGTTAGCGTATTTTGAATAACGTATTTATGAATTAGGACATATGAATGTTCTACATTATGGTGAACTTATTTAATGTAACGCAGTATGGCTCAGAAATTGATAAATGAAACATTTCCAACGAGTATTGATTGAGAAAATAGAAGAAAACTAGCTATAGAACTACGTATAACCTCAACTTTGGGATTTTTTTTGCAAAAACTAAGAAGATTGCCAACTTCTCGTTATTATTTTCGTGATCTGTGACCCAAACTCAGTGAGTACAAATTTTTCACTTTTCCAACACGATTCTTTTAGTTCTAAATAATTACCATGAAATTGGATAGGATCGAAAGCCAGTGCTGACAACCACAAAACGAAAAATATAACTGAAAACAATGCTGTAACGAGTTCATTACAGTACTGTTTTTAGTACTGTAATGAAGTCATTACGATACTGAAATATAGAAATAAAATTTATCTACTCCCATAGAATAATATGTATATCCATTATTCAACTGAATTTAATCTGTAATAGTCTCTATAAACCAATAGTGTGAGGTAATAATAACTCACGCCTATAACTCACTCTAATACAAATAGGAAAAATGTAGCTTACGAAATGAATAAAAAAGTCGGGTCAATGGGGAACTCTATTTCAGACATCAAGGTTATGTTCTCGCCATCCATTTCTACATTTTCTTAGGTCTGAATATCCAAAAATTGCATTTGGAAAACGTAAAATTTTTGACGTTTCCTACGGGATCCGATATCGATTCTATTTTCGACCACAGAAATCGCTTTTGACAACTGTTGTCAATTTTGAAAATGCAGATTAATTCGAATTTAGCTGAAGAAGTCGAAGATAAACGGGGCTATTCACTAAGCAAAGTTGTTATGGATAGCAACTGTAAATCGTCGTTATCCCATGTAATAAGCATGGGATAACGACGATTTACAGTTGCTATTCATAACAACTTTGCTTAGTGAATAGCCCCGATTGTATAGTGTTCAATTCGCGGTAAAGGTCATAACACACTTGATGAATTACACCCCTCGCCTGACGGCTCGGGCTGCAAAATTCATCTGCGTGTGTTATGATGACTTAGATTACCGCTCATAGAACAATATACTATTAACCAGCTAAAATTTTATTTCGAGAAGTATTACTTATGACTAATTTCAGCTGATTTCCATCGTACCACAAGGCCACCCCGCCTATGGCTTATAATATCATATCGGTGTCGCACAAAACGATGAGTCAGTGATAAATAACCCCCAAAACTAAACGACGTGGACGGACAGTTTAATGACCACTTCCAAATATGCGCACGGCTAAGCCCATGGCCAGAAAGGCGCTGCTGGATGTGCTGTCCAATTTTTATGATGTTCTTCCCTTTGCCCACCGAGAATGAGGATAATAGATGAATAGCGAAGGGCTTTGTTGTTTTCGACTCGACAAATAAGCACCCATCGTTTGGTTTTTTGGTGATATTTGATGGAGTTATTTGTGATGATCTTCCTATCAATTTGAGAAAAAACAAGTTTTCTTATGGTAGACGATGGTTTCCATGAATATATCGCGCCTCTGAATCGGGCCGCTTGTTTTACAACTTTACTACCTGCATCAGACGCTTTTGGTTTGAGTGCTCGTTATACTTAAACGAGAGCTTTTCTATTAATTACAAAATTACAGATTTGATCGAGATAAACTTTCGCATTTAGATAGAAAACCACGTATTCAAGTTACGTGCAAAATTTAGCCCAGATCGCCTAACTGAAAACGTATAAAATTCTAGCGGATTATTGATCAGAAACAGCCCAATATTCCTCTAATAACATACCTGGGATCACGGGGAAGATTTCTTCGACAGCTTCTGTAATTTTTTCTGGAATGCTGTCAAAAAATTTTGCGTTGAATTCTTGAATGCGAATCTTCCCACAAGATGGACAAACGACCGCTCAAAAGCTCTCGACACGTCAGTGCTTTAGGAGACCCATGTTTCTAAACTTTTTTTACTAACAATACAGGGTGGTCCAGATCGTAACCAAGAAATTTTAACCACGTATTCTACATAAAAAATAAGCCCTAGTTTGTCATATAAACATATGTCGAGAAATGTTTCCTCTCCGAGATACGGGGTGTTAAAATTATAGAAAAAAAAATGTTTTTTATTAATCACTTTTACACTGCTTGAAATATTTTTATGAAATTTGAGACATAGGTTTTGAGCGTCAAGGATTACTTTTTGCATAATATCATTTCTTTTTTATTCTACCAGTGGCGTCCGTACTGCAGCGAGATTGAATATTTTCAGATAAAAAAATGATACGCCACTGGTTTTTCCGACAATAAAAATTACTATTTGAATCCTTATTTAATTTGGAGCAAATTCGGTCTCTTGACATTTTGCTGTACGAGGTACCGTTTCCGGTTAAAAAAATAAAACACATTCTCATGCATGAAGAAATCGCCAAAATTTTATATAGCAATAAAAAGCTTACTACGGTTTTGTAGCAATTTTCTAAGATTAGATAAATTCAACACACACCCAACTGCTTTTTTTCGTGTAGAATTTGTCTAATCTTAGAAAATTGCTACGAAACCGTAGTAAGCTTTTTTTTGCTATATCAAATTTTGGCGATTTCTTCATGCATGAGAATGTGTTTTATTTTTTTAACCGGAAACGGTGCCTCGTACAACAAAAAGTCGAGAGACCGAATTTGCTCTTAATTAAATAAGGATTTAAACAGTAATTTTTATTGTCGGAAAAACCAGTGGCGTATCATTTTTTTATCTGAAAATATTCAGTCTCGCTGCAGTACAGACGCCACTGGTAGAATAAAAAAGGAATGATATTATTCAAAAAGTGCTCCTTGACGCTCAAAACCTGTCTCCAATTTCATAAAAAAATGAAAAAAATGAAAGTTATTAATAAAAAACATTTTTTTTCTATAATTTTAACACCCCGTATCTCGGAGAGGAAACATTTCTCGACATATGTTTATATAACAAACTAGGGCTTATTTTTAATGTAGAATACGTGGTTAAAATTTCTTGGTTACGATCTGGACCACCCTGTAAATGTAAGTTTGGGTCAAATCATGCAAGTGAATTTTGAACTACTTCAAGTTGTTCGAATTATGTGAAATTTCGCAGGTGTTTATAGTTCCAGAGACGAAACAAGTTGTCTGTTTATTGTTCGCGTTCATTCAAAATGGATATGCGAAGATTTTCAGGTTAGGATATTCTGATTCGTGTCAAAATTCCTGAAATCAAGATGGGGCTTCAAAATGGCGGACAAATTTCAGGTTATGGTCCAATTCCATTCAAAATTGGTATGTGGAGGACGTGGAGGTTTTCGGGCTAGAAGATTAGGATTTCTTTGTCGAAATTTTTAGAATCAAGATGACGACTTCAAATGTCAGGGTAATGGGCCGATTCTATTAAAAATTAGTAGGTATCCAGGCGTTTTTGAGGTCGGAGATTCGAGTTAGATCGAAGATTTTGATTATGAAAATTCAAGATGGTGGCTTCATGATTGAGCATCGTCCGATTTTATTCAGAATTGGTTAATGAGGGTTTTTGGGGTAGGAGATGATGACTTTATCAAATTTGTGGAGATCAAGATGGGGATTGACTTTTTTTATTGGCGTAATTTTTTACACAGTTCTGTAGAAAATAGGGTTGCAAATATGTTTGGGGTCTTAGATGATGAGTGTGGAATTGCATGAAAACTTGTCCTCAAATTCTTTCAAAATTTGACTTAATCGTAGTTATCTTACTGAGCAAAAAGCAGAACCGATTTTCAAACGACCCTGAAAGTAAAAAAAACGCCGTTTCCCACAATTCCAACACCGAGGCGTGACAAATCGCGAACGACACCCCAAATCGACAACCCCCTGTATGCCTCTCGAACTAACGCGTCCATTCTCTCGGCCTCGGCTTCCAGGAACACCAAAAACCTTCTAGATCATACCATCCGTGACCCGTTTCCAATAGTTACAGCCTGCGGGCCCAGCGGCCATCCTCTCGCCATTACGGCGACTTGAACACATGGTCCGGTGACGCCATCGTTTCTTGAGCGCGTCACATTGCACTAAGGCCGTCGGGGCTACGCGTACCGCCCGTCCCCCGCGCCCCTCGGACCCTCGCCACGACCCCCCGCGTCTCATCAAGGCCTCCCCGTTTCCGACCGTCCGTCCGACCGACGGTGCCTGCAAAACGGCCACCCGCCGACCCTCGCGGACAGGGTTGGATCCCGGGGTGGTTGGGGTTCCGAACCCACCTGCAGCTACGTCGAAAGTTCGATCACTTTTGCTGTGAACGTTTCACGACCTGATTACTGTCGTTTTCTCGTTCTTATTATTATTATTATTTTTTTTAATCGCGATTCATTTTGTGGGAATGATACAAACCAACGATTTAATCTCTTATTATTATTATTATTATTATTTATTTCTTGGCTGTTTGGGTTTGGAGAAAACGATAACTCAACTACTCACACTCAGACATCACTCAACCAAACTGATATGGAATCACCCAGTATTATCGAAAAATACAATTACATTTGCACGAAAATATTCAGGAATTAAGCGCAGGTTTACAAAGCAAGTTTATCACAAAAATAAACTAAAAATTATAGCAATTTTCTTGATAAGAGAACGAATAACAAAAAGTATAGATTTCTGTAAAAGTAAAAAGAAATAATGCTGTTCAAATAATGTCAATAATCAGTATTCCCACTTCTAGCATCGATACAAGCACGTATTCGACGAAGCATGGAATCAATCAAGTTGTTAAATTCATCTTATGGAACATTTTTTGCCTATGCCTCCAAAATCACTTGCATAAGCTACTCTGGGTTTTCAGGGTTGTTTTGACGAGCACTAATATTTCTCCTGATCTTCTCCATAACAGTTCTATAGGATCCAGATCCGGTCAGCAAGATGGCCACTCAAAAACTTCAACCCCTCCTTTCAATTTCTTGATAGGTTTGGCAGCACGGAGTCTAGCTTGTTTCCTTCTTTCTCTCAAAATGCGAGTTGGTCAGTCATGGAATCCTAGGCCAATTGAGATTTCATCCGAAATAAGACATTTTTCCATCTCCAATACTCCAATTTTCATGCTCCAAATACCAATTTGAACGGTCAGCTCTATTCTGCTTTGATCCTGGAATCCCTAACTGTCTTCTGCTTAACATATGCCGAGCGCAGTCTTCTTCTGATAGTTTCATATCTGCAGCCCTTGATTCTCTGGATGAGACTGTGGGACTTCATTTTTCCTATTTGAACTGCAAAGTGATCCTGCCCTTTTGTAGTTACCCTTTCACGACTTCTCCTCGTACCATTCTTCAGGGTTGCCAATTTCAGAAATCTTGAATAGGTTTTTGAAACAACGTCATGTGTAACTCCATCGTTTTTCCAATTTGCCTTCCAATGTGCGAAAAGAAATAAATTACAAAATCGTTTAGAAAACAGTAAAACCTAAATTGTTGAGACAAATCTTATCAAGTTACTTGTTTGTCTACCTGTTCTTGTTAGTAAACACATTTTATATTAATACTGGCTGATTCCATATTAGATTCCTTCCATACCAAGTCAAATATATTTCACATTCTCACATAAATAATACGAAAAATAAGCATAACAACGATTTCAAAATGAACCACCTAAGCTACAAAAGCTTGTTTTTTTTGTAAAAGGTTGCTACAAATCCATACAGCTGAATATTAATTAAAAATAAAAAAACATTTATTTCAAAAAAATGTCTTAACTAATCTATTTGACAGTAAAATGCACACATAAATTGAGATAGGTTTTTATAGCAAGAAAGATAAGAATAATAATAATAATAGAAAAAGAGCAAAATAAATTGGTTTATACCTACAGATGATTTGGAATAACATAAGAAATAAGAATCGACTAATCAAATCACAGCTTTTTTGCAGTTGGTGATTTAGGATGCGTATTATTAGAATCCAAATGAAATATGAAAAAAGTTGGCTATCTTCTGTTCTTATTGTTATTTCTTAATTTATCTTGTTTCCTGCATAATATAGCTTCCATTGAAAGGAGCATTTTAATTTTATTCTTATTCTCATCTTGTTTGCTTTTAATCATACCAAACATGGCTTTTCTAGTAACACTACTCAATAATTTCGGTTTCTATAGTCTCTTCGTTTGTTTTCGAGTTTTTGCTTTTATGTTAATAAAATTTTCACATGGCGCGATGATAACAGCTCTGTTAGGGGGCACAATAGACCTTAAAGTCGCAGTGAACTGTAACCCCTTTTCACTATAACTATATTATAAAATTTAGTCCAAGAATCCCAATATATTCTTTTCATTCGAACATAAATGGACGATAACCTAAGAACATATATTATAAAATTTTCACATTATTCTCAATTGGGATTTATACTTTTTTTTGTCTTACTATGTGCATTTGTTTTTATTATCTATGTAATTCTTCGAGTTCAAAGAATTTTTTCAAACTCTAGCCAAATAAATAATATCAATAATAATAATAAATTCAGCCTTTATCAAATTTCCTCGAATCATCGATAAGTTTTTAGGGATGAAAAATCTTAGTGACTTAATTTGCGTAACATTCAACACAATAAATTCTTAAGAAACTGAACGGCGCAATGGATAATAATTCTCCCTAAAATCCCTTTCAAATTCCTGCAGGATCCAGAATCATCAATCCTCTTATTTCGCACATGGACCGCACGTGTTTCTTTTGTTTCTATAGGTTCTCGGACTTCTCGGTCAGCACGTACCCACAAATGTACTTGTTGCCTCAAGCTGGGCGAGATGAATCTCAAAGTGTCACAATGGCCGTCGAACACAAAGAAGTTTCCACAACGCCGTTTCAGTCCACCCCTGCCCCGCGCCTCCAGCAACATCCCTCGTCAATTCCGCGCCATTGACCGACGGCGTTGCCATTTACCCGGGACATTGTCTAATTTTGTCGAAATGATTATCATCAATTTCGGCCGAGTTGGCCCGCGATTTCGGAGCACCTACCTTCCTACCGAAGGATCTTTGGTTAATGGTCGGATGCGATAAAAACCTTATTGGGGCGCGTTAACGAGAAGGGTTGAATGAATAAAAACGCATGGGTCAGATTTGGTAACCCCCTGGGGGTAGATCCTGGGCGTGAAAGATTAATTAGGGACCAATCCTGTAATCGAAAGGCCAACTTCGAATTGCCTCGATTTACAAGTAGCCCACTAGGATTGGACGTTTCTCACTAAGAGGTGAATCCTGATATGAAATTTATACAACAAATATAATATTAAGTTTAAAGAGACAAGCGGAACTTCTCGGTATAGATAGAATGGTAGCATAATCGCAACAGTATCCGCCATTTTGGACGTATGGACTTTGCCAAACTGAAATTGATCAAAAGCTTAATCTCTAGCCTCAAAACATTCTCATTTTGGTAAAATCGCGTCAAATTTACGAAATTCGTCCGCCATCTTGAAGCCGCCATTTTGATTTTGGGGAATTTGATAAAAGATCATTTTCCCCTACCCCGAAAACCGCCACTCACAAATTTTGAGTATAATCGAACTATAACCACAAATTCCGTCCGCCATTCTGGAGCTGCCACCTTGAATTGACAGGTTTTGACAATTTCAGCAATAGTTTCGATCAATTTCATAATCTTCCACCTCAAAAACTCGAACATACAAATTTTCAATAGAGTCTGCCCATTATCCTGGAATAAATCAACCATCTTGAAGCCGCCATTTTGATTTTAGAGAATTTGACGGAAAAATCATTTTCTCCTACCCCGAAAACCGCCACTCACAAATTTGGAATAAAATCGAACTATAATCACAAATTCCGCCCGCCATTTTGGAGCTGCCATCTTGAATTGACAGGTTTTGACAATTTCAGCAATAGTTTCGATCAATTTCATAATCTTCCACCTCAAAAACTCGAACATACAAATTTTCAATAGAGTCTGCCCATTATCCTGGAATAAGTCCACCATCTTGATGCCGCCATTTTGATTTCAGAAAATATGACAAAGAAATCATTGTCTTCTACCCCGAAAACCTTCACTCACAAATTTTGAATATAATCTAACTATAATAACAAAACCCGTCCGCCATTTTGGAGCCGCCATCTTGAATCGACAGGTTTTGACAACTTCAGCACGATTTTCGATCAAATTAATAATCCTCCATTTCAAAAACTCGAACAAATAAATTTTCAATAGAATCGGCCCATTATCCAGAAATAAGTCAATCATCTTGAAGCCGCCATTTTGATTTTCGGGAATTTGACGAAAAAATAATGGTCTTCTAGCCCGAAATCGAACTAATCTCGAAACTCGTCCGCCATTTGGAAGCGCCATCTTGAATTAACAGTTCTTGACAATTTATCACGATTTTCGAACAAACTCATAATCTACGACCTCAAGAACCAAAACATATCAATTTTGAATAGAATCGGCCAATTATACAGAAATTCGTCCGCCATATTGAAGACGCCATTTTGATTTAAAGGAATTTGACAAAGAAATCAATTCGTCATTGTCTGACAACAGCTCCTCGCCAATTTTGAATGGCATTGGATTGTACCATCACAAAACTCGTATCCTTTTTGAAACCTCAGTTTTTAAGCCTCCATCTTGAATTCGATTAAAACAGTTATACTCGTCAACTTCAAAAACCAACAATGATCAAGAATCTCGCCATTTTGTTTTTATTTTCAATCCAAAATGGAATAACAAGCACCTACCAAATTAAAGTAAATTGGACCTCCAGAAGTGAACCTTTTCCTTTTCAAAATGCACTCAAGTAATGGGCGTCACTTTGAACAGTTAGTGAGAGTTGACAGTTGCCTCTACCTAGGGACAACATTTCAAGGATTTCAACAGGATTTTCGAGGTTTCAGGTATCGTTATAACATTTGAGAGATCAGAATATGCCTCGACCTGTTATGAATATTCCACATCTCCCTAATCCGTTCCAAACTACCCGCATATAGAGATATAGGGGTATTTCGAAGGAATGTACTTGTACGGCCATAAAAGAGACCCGAACCTATTTACCCCCGACACGTATTCCCGCAGGCGGCCGCCATCAGCCCCCTCTCGCGGGGTGAAATATCTATTAAACATTATACGGAAAGTTTTCGAGTAGCGCGAGCTGAGTACGGTTCGATGTTCACGGAGTTAGCCGGGACCCTCTCGTAAACTCGATAACAATCATCGTCGATATCGAATTTCTAATCGGGGAACCGACCAGCCGCGGAACCCAGGCTTCCGCCAAGCCCAAATCGTAGTTTTATAAGGGAAGGGTTTCCTCTTCCATGACTACTTTTTGGCAGATTTGGTTCGATTTCATTCGTCGATTTATCTCTGTGGAACTCTGTTTTACCAAGATGCACCTTGGAGATTTTATTGAGGACTCTCGTCCTTTTGGTTGATGTGATGACAGTTCCAAGTCCAGAAGCTTAAGGGGACCTGGTACACGTCCGAGCTCGCGAGCCCCCTTCAAAAATTTCCATTAAAGCCAATTAAAGCTCAATCATTTCTCTAGAATGTGTGTTACTCGCTTTTCAGTTTTTCTTCGTATATAAGGAAAATACCTGGTGAGCTGTAATTTCATGAAAATCTGGACCAACGATTTTATTTCCATGATATCTCTGTCAATTCTCGGGATAAATGTATGAAATGTATCAGTTTACATGCGAAATAATAATGTGTATTGATCAGTTTTTTTTGTTTATTGCCCCCTCAATTTTTAAATGAATTATAAAGTAGGAACTTTATTGATCATATTTTCAACCAGATTTTTTCCTGATATACGCATAAAAACGGAAAAGGGAATGATACACATTCTGCAAAATATTGTTCCGCATGCATACTGAAAAGTTCATACATTCATCCCGAGTATTGACAGAGATATCATGGAAATGAAATCGTTTGTCCAGAATTTCATGAAATTACAGCTCACCTGGTTTTTTTCCTAATATACGAAGAAAAACAGAAAAGCGAGTAATATACACTAAGCAAAAAAATTAACGCACATTCTGAAAATCTCAATTTAAATGAAAGTTAACTCTGCATTGACATTATAACTTATTTTATCATTCAACGAATCTTATGTGAAAGAAGAGAAATGAACAATTTTCAAAATACTGAAATGCTGATAAGTGATTCAATACTTGGTATTTCCACCCCTTGCGTTAATTACAGCTCGGCAACGACAGTTCATACTCAAAATGAGTGATCTTAAAATGTTCTGATCTAATCCTTCCCAGATTTCTCCGAGTTGGATTCCTAATATAAGTCATTAAGAGTAGCTGGATGATTTTCTGAACTTCTCAGCCTTCTATTGAGGTTGTCCCAAACCTGCTCAATCGGATTGAGATCTGGACTTCTTGCTGGCCATTCCATTCGAGAGACTTCAACCTTTTCAAGGTACTCCTGAACGATGCGCGCACGATGGGGTCTGGCATTATCGTCCATAAAAATGAAAATTTCACCAATGTACGGGGCAAATGGCACTACATGCTCTTCAAGAATGTTCCTTATATACTTATCAGCATTCACAGCTCCATTATCAACGACCACTAGGTCTGTGCGAACAGTCAAAGATATTCCACCCCATACCATAATCGATCCTCCCCCGAAACCAGTAGTATTCAGGAAATTGCACTGAGCATATCTTTCATGTGGACGTCTGTGTCTGTATACAAGGGAACGTCGATCACAATGGTAGAGGCAGAATCTAGACTCATCTGTGAAGAGAACTCTTTCCCAATCGGCCTCTTCCCAATGGATATGCTCTCTCGCAAAATCCAAACGCGCCCTTCGATGGGCTGGGGTAAGAGCTGGGCCTCTTGCCGCGACACGAGGCCTTAAATCATATTCTCTGAGGCTATTTCTTATTGTCTGAGTGCTAATTTGCACCTTATGAGTTTGCTCAAGCTGATTTTGAAGGAGGCGAGTGGTTGCAAACCGTTGTCTTAACGAAGAAACTCTCAAGTATCGATCTTGAATGGCAGTTGTTACCCGTGGTCTACCCTGTCCTGGTCTTCGGACATTCATACCTGTCTCCCTGAGTCGCTGCAACATTCTGGACACACTTGTTTGGGAAACTCCAAACCTTTCTGCAATTCTTGTGTATGCCCACCCTTCTTCTCGCAAAACTACCGCTTGGGCATATTCCTCTTGGGTCAAATTGCGTGTTTCGCGTTGCATAGCGATCGAGTGTAGAAAATCAAACAAAAGAAAAACTATTGATCACTAGAATTGATCGAGAACAACTGATTTTAGAATGGAGCCAATACATTCAAAATCTGATAATATCATCTTTTTTTATTTCTGCTGGGAGAAAACATCTGTATTGAAGAAAAACGTTGAAAGTGGATAACATATGCATGCATAATTCTGATAAAAATAATTATCATTGAGAACACCTTCAGTTGTAGAATAAATTTGAGATTTCCATAATGTGCGTTAATTTTTTTGCGCAGTGTACATTCTAGAGAAATGATTGAGCTTTAATTTAAAAAAAAAATTGCTGGTCTACGCCGCATACGAACTGAGATATCATGGAAATAAAAAGCCCAATTTTTGAAGGGATATCGCGAGCTCGGACGTGTACCAGGTCCCCTTAAGCATGCTGATATGAATGGAGTGTGTTATCCTCAGTTCTTCTGTAGGTATCCACTACTTTCTGCGAGAGGAACAGAGAACAGTAAAAAAGTCGTGCAGGCAATTCTCCACGTTCTAACCCGAAAATACCTGCCCATTTATTTATACAAGAGATTACCGGGGGTAACTCAATAATTCCATGATACCCTTCGTAAAGCCGCTCATTACCGACCGCGGTGAAGAATGCCCCCGGAACTGAATGAAACAACCTGTTGAATGAGCGTTCATTCAAAACCTGAATTCAATTACGGGAATATACCGTAAGAACGATTTACATGGAAAGAGATATCTGGACGCGTTCCGGGGTAACCGTCATCCTCTTCTCCCCATTCATGATTTCCGTACGTCTCGTCGCAACGAATCCACCTGATGACAGAACGAGATACACGAGAAAAGAACGGATCGATCACGTTTTCGATACATATATTCGTTCGGCCCGCCAGCTTTTTATAGAGCGATCGATGGGCTTTGACGTCACCCGGTTAGTTTTGTAAACAGAAGCGTTACGAAATGTGTAAATTCAAATTTAGCCTTATACATGAGATCACGAGGGTTGATGAATGAACAGGTAGGCAACGTGGAAGTTATTTCGATATTCACATGGAGTAATGACGCACTCTACCTGTTCGGTTTTTCTGTGCACGAGGAAGTAAGGGGAATACGTGTGATCGCCGGTCATAATGAGATTGACAGAGGGTGCGTTCCGTTATGTAAGTCGAAGAAGTTAATATTCTTCGCCCCGGGTGTCCGGAGATTCACGGCCTGCAAATAGCACCAGCGGACGAAATAGAATTTTTTCCCCTCCCTGTATTGTAATAAGCAAGCTATTTTGACACAGCTTCGAAATATGTAAGTGAAAGTTACTCAACAAGGTATTGGTTGCCCTTAACGACTGGATGTTAGTCAACTTACATCCCTAGGGAAACAATAATCTGAAATTATTACAAGCAACTTTAATTTTTAATTTCGTCAACATATTATTACAAAAATCCGGACAAAATTCCGGTGATATTAATTCAAATGAATATTATTGGTACAATTCATACAAATATTCACATTATTAAGAAAATTTGGAAACAAGTTTTCCCGTTTCTTGTCGAGGTGTATTACATTTTCTGACTCCACAGGTTCTTCATTTCTAACCAATGTTTCTGTCACTGTTAAAGCAGTGCAGAAGACTTTTGGCTGTGTCTTATTGTATAAAATATTATTCGCTACTTCTTTTTTATTGTTGAGGCTCTCAGCTACGTAAATTTCCGCAATATTAGCGGATTTACATCCACCATGTCGCTTGATAGCTAATATGTACCTACATCAACATCAACTTCAGTATTTGCATTTGCTAATAAAGTTGTCGAGGTTCTTCTAAATCTAAAAGAATGTCTTGTATACATTTTGAAGTTCTCAAACTTCAGAAATTTCTCAATTGGAATTGACGAAAACGTATTTTTTCCGACAGGCTGGTTTGAGCACTTTCCATTTCGATATCGCATAAAGAGCGCGGATTAATAGTCGTCATGTGGGATCTTTTATCAATGTACTTTTGAATTATTTTGAAATGACAAACCTGAGTTTCGTCACTTCTTGTCACTGTGAATGTACGTGACATTCCATTTTTGGAATCAGGAATGGTCACAATAATGACTTCTTGACTTATTTTATCATTGTCCATTTCAATTTCACAGAACTCCCATTACCATCACGACCGTCATCAATATACAGGGTATCCCGGAAAATGTGGGAAATCTCTCGGATTCAGACAGAACATGAAAAAATAAGATGACAAGTTCCCATCATTTTTTTTCCTAGCGGCGCTCCCTACGGAGATACGGCCTTCTAAATGACGTCACTGGAAATCCATTTTCCTGCAATAAATTTCAAACTACCCAATATAATTTAAAGAAAATTTGATAAGATGAACAGTAGTAAGGACTTTTTAAAATACTGCCCTCGAATTCAAATGAGCTCCTTTAGTTTACCAGGGGCGGACTAGGTTGTACATTTTAGTGCCTACATTTTCAATGTATGATAAGGAGTCGAAAAAAACAAATTCGGAAAGCTTGAACATTAAGTTAAAAAAAGGTACTCTTATTTATTGTCGATAAAATGAACCGTTTTCGAAAAATAAAACTTCAAAGATTCTTAACTATGAAGTTTTGTAGTAAGTAGTTGTTTATCTCGACTATAACTTATTTATAATGGAAACGGTTGATCGGGTAAGTAGTCTTTTGTTTTTTTAGCTCTTTATAGTATTATTTTTACCATTTTCATTATTATTGAAGTCTCACATTGTTGTGAGTTTATTACGCTTACGTCTTTATATTTCTTAACAATGTTATGTAATTTTCCAGTAGCCCCGAAGAAGGATGAGAAATTATCCGAAAGCTTGGCTGAGACAATAAAGAGCTAAAAAAAAACAATAGACTACTTACCCGATCAACCGTTTCCATTATGAAGTTTTGGCATAGAAAGGCACGTTAGCAAAAATTATTTTTTAGAAATGTACTCTCACTAAAGCTTGCAACGATTGAATATAAATACGGTAGTTACAAATAATCATTCAAAAACTTCTTGAGAGTACATTTCTAAAAAATTATTTTTGTTAACGTGCCTTTCTGTGCGAAAACTGCATAGTTGAGAATCTTTGAAATTTTATTTTTCGACAATAAATAAGAGTACCTTTTTTTTAGCTCAATGTTCAAGCTTTCCGAATTTGTTTTTTTCGACTCCTTATCATACATTGAAAATGTAAGCACAAAATGTACAACCTAGTCCGCCCCTGGTAAACTAAAAGAGCAAAGAGCTAATTTGAATTTGAGGGCAGTATTTTAAAAGCTCCTTACTCCTTAGTCCTTACTACTGTTCATCCCACCAAATTTTCTTTAAATTATATTCAGTAGTTTGAAATTTTTTTGCATGAAAATGGATTTCCAGTGACGTCATTTAGGAGGCCGTATGTCCGTAGGGAGGGCCGCTAGGAAAAAAAATGAAGGAAACTTGTCATCTTATTTTTTTATGTTTTGTCTGAATCCGAGAGATTTCCCACATTTTCCGGGACACCCTGTATATGTATATCATCGGTGGCTTCAAGCATGAACTTATTCACATTCTCCCTGTTGAACAAAAACTTAGAAATATCTATATTTTCGTGATTATTACGATCTCAATGAAGAAACGACAACGTTGCGTATGTATCTGACAGGAAAATGACTATAACCTTTAAATTTTCAAAACATACACGGTGAAATGTGTCAGAATTTCATGGCCAACCAACTTATTAGATATGCGATTATCGTCAACTTTATACTATTTTTAATTAGACATCTTATACTTTACTTCTTGTACAATTTTATTAAATTTTAGTTAACTTTCGCTAGAGCTTATGCCGAAATGAAATCTTCGTTATCCATACATAATTTGATCATGAATACTTCATTTCTGTATGATACTGAGTGGTTCAATATAAGTTTGACTGTGTGCTTTTGCAATTTGAAATTTGGGATCCCAGTGGTATCCCTCAACTACACCGAAATCCCGAGCATGAAGAAAGGCCTATCCTAGATAGAATTCCCCTCTATGTTAAGAACTAAGTACCCTCGCACTAATCCTTCCTTTCTCTTATTCCTCAGCGCAAGTTGACCAACTGCAAATCAGAGGTACCAACGCAAATCTGACTTCCATCCGTTTCTCTTTATCCCCGGAGTCTAGCCGTCAAAAATTTGGCTTCGCCAGGCAGCGTAATGGACCAGCAGATGTTGGGTTTCTTTTTTCTTTATCTGCATGAACGTGGTCATACGCGGGTGGGATGGGATCCCAGCCCTTAAACAGTCGTGAAATTAACCGTTAAAGGGTCCGAACCGGCGCCCTTGTGAGCGAACGCGGGACCATAATAGGTTTTAGAGGGGCCCTTAAATCATCGTCGAGGCCTTTATTGATCACCGGTTCCAAATTATTGTTGTTTGCGATTACGTGGCTCGCAGTTCCGCGAAAAGGCCTTTCGGGGGAAGGGCACGGCCAGGGCAATATTGCACGGCGAAAGAATCTCGCTTTGTACCTACAGGCTGTTCCTCGTTGAACGTCTTTCGAGAGAACTGGGCCTATTTAAAATCCGAAAATTGGGATGATGAGATTGTTCGAAATTCCTTTCGACCTTATTTATTTTTGGAGCTTCAACTTTTCCGGTTATACCTACAAACTTGGAGCACCCTGTATAATCTGATTTGAGATGCTGAACAGTCTTCAGCAAAAATCCTATTCGAATCCTTCCAAGACGATGCATAAGTTTTCGATTATCACCAAGTCTTTAGGGTACGAAAATATACAACGGATTTAGCTCCGACGAACGTGGTGGCCGGGATACTGGACCTCCTCGTCCTATCCAACAACAGCCATAAGTATCTCTCAAGTACTGTCGTACATTAAAAAGAAAATGAGCTGGTGATGCAACCATAAATTTGCAATTGTTCTTATTTTATCAGTACTATCTACTCTATCAGTTTTATTACGCCTATCTCAGGCACCCTGTAAAATGGTTTTAAAGGCGAGGTATACCAAGAACTTTTTTTCTACTCAAACCGATATAATATCCATATTATATGTGATCGAACTTTAACAGTCAAACATATTCTTGTTGACTGTCCCAACTTCAGACCTCAAAGAGAACAAACTGGTATGGTGGACTCCTTACAACAGGCTCTAGGACAAGAAGTCGAAAAACTGGAAAATACCATCAAATTTCTGCAACTCATCAATTTAATCAACACAATTTCTTCTTCTTCTTCTGCTTTTGTAAGGCATCATGCCTGTTTTGCCTGGGTTATCAGAATCACAGTTGGTCTTTGTCAGAATAGTTGTTCTCCTGAAGTTGATTGCCAACTATCGAACACAATTTGAATTATTTATTTAGTTAGATAAAAGTTTTGATATACAGGGTCTTTCACGAGGAACCTCACCCATATTTATACGGGAAACTACTGAACGTATTTTCATGAAATTCAGCACTTATAAGTATTTCACGATGCTGATGAAATCTAAAATATTTTCAAGGCATGAGCACCTCCGGTTTTTCCGGAAATGACGTCAACTTCCGTTTTTCAAATTAGAACACCATTTTTTTATTGCAGAAATAGATTCCTTAGAAAATTTCAAGTTATTTTGATGTAACATTTTTCAGTTTTGGTTGGAAAATTCTCTCTGAGCGGGAAAATTCGAAAAAAAAATCGAAAATAGAGCTCCGCTGAAACAAGAATAACTTCGAGGTTTTTGGATGGAAAATTTAATTTTTGGGATTTTTCAAGATGTAAGATTGATGTATCCACTTTAGAAATCGAAATCGCGATTCATGATACAGGGGGTGAAAAAATCGCTTTCAAAGTTAGGGATGACAAAATCGTGAAAAATCAATTTTTTCAAATTAGAACCCCATTTTTTTATGGCAGATATTGAATCTACGTTAAAAAATAATGTGAGTGTATGCATCACACCGTTGCCCTAAAGTGGATATTAACTCAGAAAATATCCATTTTAGGGCAAGGGTGTGATGCATACACTCACATTATTTTTAACGTAGATTCAATATCTGCCATAAAAAAATGGGGTTCTAATTTGAAAAAATTGATTTTTCACGATTTTGTCATCCCTAACTTTGAAAGCGATTTTTTCACCCCCTGTATCATGAATCGCGATTTCGATTTCTAAAGTGGATACATCAATCTTACATCTTGAAAAATCCCTTCTAATTTGAAAAACGGAAGTTGACGTCATTTCCGGAAAAACCGGAGGTGCTCATGCCTTGAAAATATTTTAGATTTCATCAGCATCGTGAAATACTTATAAGTGCTGAATTTCATGAAAATACGTTCAGTAGTTTCCCGTATAAATATGGGTGAGGTTCCTCGTGAAAGACCCTGTGTACCTAAACTGTAAATATAAATGAGATGTAACTGTCCCGTTGTGCTAATGATCTACGAAATCGAAGCACAATAATCTTTAAATAATAAAAAAAAATATCCATATTTGGTTTGATAACATTTTGAATCGATTTTGATACTTGAAGTAAGTCAAATTTGATGCCGTTTTGTAATGAGCATCAACAGCTGCCAGTGAAGTAAGACAAAACTACCACTCCATATGCTAGTTTTTGAATTATGTTAGAAGATCCAAAAGATCTTTTTTATTTGGGAGAAATGTAGGATTTTTGCACATTTTTCAGTCGAATCAACAAGTCTGATGCCGTTTTGTAATGAGCATCAACAGCTGACAGTGAAGCAAGAAAAAACTGCCACTCCATATGTTAGTTTTTGAATTATGTTAGAAGATCCAAGAGATCTTCTTTATTTGAGAGAAATGTAGGATTTTTGCACATTTTTCAGTCGAATTAACAAATTTTATGCCGTTTTGTAATGAGCATCAACAGCTGCCAGTGAAGCAAGAAAAAACTATCACATATGTTAGTTTTTGAATTATGTTAGAAGATCCAAAAGATCTCCTTTATTTGGGAGAAATGTAGGATTTTTGCACATTTTTCAGTCGAATCAACAAATTTGATGCCGTTTTGTAATGAGCCTCAACAGCTGCCAGTGTAGCAAGAAAAAACTACCACTCCATATGTTAGTTTTCGAATTATGTTAGAAGATCCAAAAGATCTTCTTTATTTGGGAGAAATGTAGGTTTTTGCACATTTTTCAGACGATAATGGCATCAATATCAATGAAATATCTAGATTGACCTTTGAACGTTCGAATATTATCAATTTCATCCCCTTCACCTCATGAGGACTGAGGACAAATGTTATAGTCTTCAAAACATGGAAATCGACGATCCGTTTCCGGACATTCTGTATAACGGAGGCTCCGGAATACAGGGAGAAAGATATAACTCATCGACCCCCAGAAGGTTCTTTGCAGATAATAACTTCTGCCGGTGGGCAACAAAGCAACAACAACTTGGGGTGGCCACGTATCGCTTGCCAGGTCGTATCTCAAAGTATCTCCAGTACCAACCCAGACTGAGGACCAATTTGCATCTTAATGGACGATGCGTGACAAAATTACCGGCTTTTGGTCTTCACAGCGATTAATATTTCAATTAATTAGTCGGCAGAGTAAAAATTACAGGCGCATTTGTACACTCGGCAGTTGTCACTATTTGTTCGAAAGGCACAACAGTAGTAGAGGGTTTTCCAATAAGAGTTGGACAAGTTTGAACTTGTAAAGGCTCTCTTGAATCTATTAGAACTTCCATCGTCAAAACATTCAGCAAAGACAACATTTTCATCATGGTCGCATGCTGAAGCATAGTCGTCTTGTTTTAATCAATTTTGACTTGAATTGTGAATCATGTTACAGTAGGAGAGCAAACGGTCAAATAACCATCATTAATAATTCCATTATTAGCTAAAATGAGAAAATGTGACATCCAATGGAAGCGAATATAGCCAGAGATCAGCTCACCAGATCAAACATCTTCGATTTCTACCTGACCCTCTCAACATAATTTCTGCCAACTTTTTGAATGCCGCAATAGGCGGGTTGGGAATGCGGGCAAAAGGCAAGAGAGGACGAAGGGGTTCACCACGGAAAGACGGCATTCAGAATTTAGAAGATGATGACGAGTTGGTAGATTTGGTACGGACCATTTTCGATGCAGTTTGTGCTCCAGGACAATGTGTGTGTACGACGTACGTGAACATGTCGATCGATACAGGGACGTGGAGCGAGGGGGGCGAACTGGTGGGAACCTGCGTTGCGAATCTTCGTCATTAGCGCTCCGAGCTGCTGTACCTTCCGGTCCGACCCTCGGGATATTCCCAACTGGTCAACGGAATAGGATCCGATACCTCGTGTCCACACTGAGGCGGACGATGCTAGCTAAAGCGTCCTTTCAAGGAAAATAAATTTGAGGCACCCTGTATGCGCCAACTGATGTCCAGGTCATCGACTCAATGGTTTAACGTAATGTAGAAACTTTTCTTCCAATGCACGAAATTATGAAAAAATAATTTTTATGTTCGACTGCCTCATCCTCAGAGTATCTGAAGGAGAAGGCAATGAGAGATTCAGGTTTCAGAGAGCTTGGTCCTCTCTAAATGACTACACCTCATCTGCAAACCTTCCTAGTGATGTAATGATCAAGAAAGTAAGCACTGAGAAAAACTTCAGTACAATGCTAAGCAAAAGAGAGGATTGGCAAAGGGAATACACCAACTATAGTCTCAAAGAAAATACAATAAACTGGTATACAGACGGTTCCAAAACCGCTACAGGAGCTGGCGCTGGGATTCATGGGACAAGTACCAAGTATGCATTATCGTTAGGCTCCTATACAAGCGTCCTTCAAACGGAAATACTTGCAATCGGAAGATGTCTAGATATAAATCTAGAAAGAAACTATCAGAAGTGCGTTATAGCTATTAATACAGATAGTCAAGCTGCTATTAAAGCACTGAGCTCCTACGTCATTGACTAAAAGCTGATTTGGGAGTGCCGAAACAAACTCAATGAGGTAGGCAAAAAGAATAAGGTCTTGTAGAACTTGTAGAAGTAGACTCCTTGAAGCCGTCCCAGATACTGGATTTCATCAGATCTCTGGAACTGTAGGGCGAGCTGTAGGAGGCGCGATGATAACAGCTCTGCAAGGGGTCACAATAGACCTTAAGGTCGCAGTGAACTGCAACCCCTTTTTACTATAACTATAACTGCCTCATAAACACTTGATTTATGAATTCGTTTAGTGTCCATAATTAACTACATTATTGGACTCAACTGTAACTGTCTTCTCTCGATTTTGCAATTTTCTTTGTTTCACACCACTTTATATAGGCCGCATACAAATTTTCAAAAGCACTTTTAGTGGGTAAGAGAGTTTCTTTGATACTTGCGGCTAAATTTTCCCACTTTCACGATGCAAGCCTAATCCTTTGCCCAATTGGCCTTCACCGGAGTGTTGGCCGGTGCCAATGCCTTCAGCTCTTCCTCCCTTCGCGAGCTAACGCTGTCCCTGTCACCCATCAGGTAAAGGGTCCCATCGGTCGGTGATCGACGTAGCGAGGAATTTCGAGCACATCGCGTTAGCTATTCGAGATATTCAATAATGTTAACTCAACCTGGGTGTTTTTCATACAGGAACGCATTGTATAATCACCGATTTAATATCAACGAAAATTTGGGATCTCGATTGCGTGTTTTTCTCTTGCAACAGGCATTACAGATGAATTAATAATCGAGGGATGTTAAATCACATGATCTTGGAGGCCATTTCTTGTTCCCAGCATATGGGCACACCATGAATACTCAATCCGTTCATGTATACGATTTTTACATATAGGTATCTCGGTATCTGAAATTGATGATAGGGATTTCTTCTGGAGTAAATTTTAGATGGCTATGTTTTCAGGGGCGGATTAGCCATTAGGCAGAGTAGGCGACTGCCTAGGGGCCCCGCATCAGCTAGGGGCCCCGCGTGCCCTGCGTGCCCCGTGCACGAAAAAAATTGAATTGAAAAGGGGCCCCATAAATTGCACTGCCTAGGGGCCTCCCACATGGTTAATCCGCCACTGTATGTTTTCATAACCTCAACTTGAACATTCCTGAAGATGCTAATGAAGTTAGCGAAAGCTTGAATGAATTAAAAAGAGTTTTCTGATCACCCTTAACCTGATTGTGTACCCGATAATATTTTTTAAGATAAACTTATAACGATTACAGAAACGTTTTTTCGTAAACCAAGTTTCATCTTTTATTATCCATGTGTGTCAGTAACGCACATTTTAATGATTTCGTCTTCACTCTGTATTTCTCATTCGATAAACGTTTTCGAATGATTCTACTACCTTAGCGTTGGAACAAGGAATTATCATTCTCTGTATAATTATTAATTAAAAATCGAATTTTCTTTATGCCATCAACTTTCATTCAAAGCTTCTTAGCCTGTTCCAAAAAAGCTCTTAGGTTGCTGCAGGCTGGTGGAGCACCAGTGCGATAGGCCAATACGTCATAACCAGATCAAAGGTCAACGTGCATGTTTCTATGTTGTTTTTGTAGCTTGGATAAATGAAGCGACCGGTCGTATGCTCCCATTCAATTTAAGAGAAAAGGCGGAAGGATATGACGTTCAAGGAGTCTGCCTCATATTTTCGGTGGGATCCGAAAAAGAGACCTCGAAAAATTCCTCGAACGGTCAGAAACGAAACGCTCGCATGCTCTGCGAGGGGCGAGAGGGAACGGCGTCCCCGGCACCCTTCCTAGGGCGGCGAATTTCCTTAATCCTCTAACGGACGCCACGTCGCGTGATCCACGGGAAATGAAGGTTCGCGGGTCGCATCGGGGACGCCGCCCCCTCGCCCCCCGACTCCCCTGGGCGGCCTAAAACCCCCGTCGGCGGCTCTTCTTCGAATTTATTTCCTTTCGCCGTTCAGGTTCTCGTCTGGAGCTTTCCCTTGGTCGATAAGGGAGGAAAATCTTCTACGTGTGACGGGTAACGTTTCGAAGGATAAAATTCGAAAGCTGCTGTTTGAATGTGGATGAAGCGTAAACGGCGATTCTGCAAGATTTCGGCTAATAGAGACGAAGAGAGTAAATTCCATGTTTCTGGAAATGACAGAGACAGTCGGTTGCCCAAAATCGATGTATCTACCTTGAAGTTTTAAAAACGACATCCTTGAGGACCACTATAGAATCGACTGGACCTACAAGAGTCAATCTGTTGTCAAAAATTATTGATTCTGTAAATGATTTGGTTGTTGAAGACGACTGACTGATTCAAACTGCTGAGGCTATGAACATTTTCGATGATAAATGATAGTGATAGTCTTACCCAAAAAGTAAAGATTTTCGCTATCGATTTCATTATGCTGAGAGATACTTTGGAAAATGCTGATTACCAATATAAAAAAGTATCGTGGATAAGATCAGGAGAGCGGGGAGCTATGACGATTTGAAATTTCGATTTTTGAAAAAATGCCTTTTCACGAGTGAAAATCTTAACTATGAAAGATAGCTACTTGAATTATTTTTCAATGAATTCAGCATCCTTGAAAACCTATATTTTCATACCAAACTTGTCCATAAAAGCCTTCTCTGAGTCGAATTTCAATTGTTTCATTTTTTCCATAATCCATTTTCGAGTTTTGTTCAGGCGCTCAGAGCACTCAAAGTATAGGCGATACTGATCAACTTCATGGGTATTCTGCATGATTCGAATGAGTAGTAGATCCTCAAGATCAAAAAACGACTTTGGATTCGCCAGGGATTCCTTGGTGATGACAAGTATGGTGTTTTTGGAGGGTCTTACCCCTTTGGCATTTTTCACCCAAAAAGTTGAGATTTTCGATATCGATTTTATTATGCTCAGAGATACTTCAGACAATGCTGATTAACAATATACAAACGAAAAATGGATAGGATCCCAGAAGCGGGAGCTATGACGACTTGAAATTTAGATTGTTGAAAAAATGCCATTTGACAGGTGAAAGTCCAAAGTATAATAGATAGCGACTTGAATTTGTTTTTATTGAATTCAGCGTCCTCAAAAACCTATATTTTGATACCAAACATGTCCATATAGGCCTGGTTATAGTCGAATTTGTACTGTTTTATTTTTTCCATAATTCATTTTCAAGGTTTGTTCACACGCTCAGAGCACTCAAAGTATAGGCGATACCGATCAGCTTTATGGGTATTCTGTATGATTCGAATGGGAGGTTGATCCTCAAGATCGAAAAATGACTTTGTATTCGCCAGGGATTCCTTGGTGATGACAAATATCGTGTTTTTGGAGGTCTATCTTAATCCATCTTTGCCAAGAATTCTTCATGTTGTATGTTTTCCATATTTCCTGGCGAAATGGGTATTATGCATAATTCGATTGCGTTGCAGATCTTTCTGATTGATTAACATCGTTGAATTCTCCAGGGATTCTTTGTTGATGACTAATATAGGTCTCGTCTCTTAACGCAGATGAAATTTTACGTTTTCGCTGACGAAAATTTTAAATATGAGGATAATATTTTTTATAGGTACAATTCAGCGTCCTAGCAAACTCGCTCATCAAGAGCTTTAGGCATCGAAGAATAGGGGTTATGAATCAGGGTTGAAAAATGTTACTTCACGAATATCTACGGATACATCTCAGGAACTGCGACAGCTTCATCTTCATTCGCCGATCATGAACAGAACCTTTTTTTGACTTCCCCAAGCAACCGCGTTTCATCCACCTGAATAGACCGTTAATGTGCAATTCCCAGGGTCGTGAGCATCTTACCGTTGATTCGATTTCTAGGCCGCCGTTCGTTCGTTTAGAAACTACCCCGTCTCGGCTATCGCCAACAAAGGCGTATTTTTTGTTGTCGAATGTGCCAGACCGGCTTGGGAAGCGGCTCCACGGTCGCGACAATGACGGTGCCGTAAAACCACCCTGTAAAAACCAAATCCCTCGCCCGCAGGTCGAAACGGAGACGAAGGGTTGTCTCGACGACGGTGCAATCTCTCTTTTAAACTCTTCCGACAAATTGAAATTGCACGGGCTACTTTGTGAGGGTACCCGATCGCTTTTATGACGCCTTTCAGTTCGAAAGAATACAAGAAATGCAGAACTAGCTGAAACCGTTATTTTAACGAGGGCCAAAATTTGAAGAGCTCGAATGATACCTCTGAACATGTAAACGAACATCTTCAAGGGTGGTTTTTCCAGCGGATTCTTTACCTACAAACTCCAGGAAATTGCATAGTAAAAACGCACAAAAGTGACAACCGTTATTGTAAAGGCCCTCTGTACTTTATTGATGTATTTACAACCTTCCCGTTTACAACGAGTAGGTACATCTGAATATGCGTTGTCCCACCGCTGCTTGACGCTAAGCTGATAAGAGTATCTTGCTGAAAGTTGCCTGCAAAGCTGTAAATTCTTGCCATTATGCCCAGAAAGACGGTGTTTCTGAGAATTTTGGCGCAAACTGGTCGCAAGACTGCGGGTTCAGGTATACGAAATGCGGCTCTTCTTCGCGCTGGGAAGTTTGGACGTTCGACCACGTGACGTTTCTATGAATTGTTTATAGCAGTCGTTGAACAGAAGTTATGGCTTTGCATCGGTTGGTGGTCTTCATGGATATTTAGAAGGATATCTGCGAGTGAGGTAACTCAAACCTCATTCTGATGAACAACAGGATGGATCAACTATATATTGAATAATATTTCACAGTCAATTTAATTTTGAAAATTGATCAACAGCAGAAAAATCGGTGTATTTACCATTGACTATTTCCCTCGTCTAAAGGGGAAATGGTACAAGTCCGAGCTCGCGAGCTCCCTTAAAAAATTGGGCTTTTAATTTCCATGATATCTCAAGTCGTATGCGGCGTAGACCAACAATTTTTTTTTTAATTGAAGCTTAATCATTTCTCTAGAATGTGTATTACTCGCTTATCTATTTTTCTTCGTATATTAGGAAAAAAACCTGGTGAGCTGTAATTTCATGAAAATCTGGACAAACGGTTTTATTTCCATGATATCTCCGTCAATTTTCGGGATAAATGTATGAAATTTTCAGTATGAATGCGGAATAATATTTTGCAGAATGTGTATTATTCGCTTTTCTGTTTTTCTGCGTATATTAGGAAAAAAGCCTAATTGAAAATGAATGACCAATAAAGTTCCTACTTTACAATTCATTTAAAAATTGAGGGGACAATAAACAAAAAAAACTGATCAATACACATTCTGAAAATTATATTTCGCATGTATACTGAAAATTTCATACATTTATCCCGAAAATTGACGGAGATATCATAGAAATGAAATCGTTTGTCCAGATTTTCATGAAATTAGAGCTCACCAGGTTTTTTTCCTAATATACGAAGAAAAACAGAAAAGCGAATAATACACATTCTAGAGAAATGATTAAGCTTTAATAAAAAAAAAATATTGTTGGTCCCTTTTTCATTGGCGGCTACTTGAATGGAGAAAAATATTTAGGACTACTCCAAAATAATGTCGTACCAATTTTGATAAACTTATATCCTGATCCAGCAAATCCACAAGTTCCTGCCAATATAATATGGTTTCAGCAAGATGGAGCACCACCCCATTACCAAATCAATATCCGGCATTACTTATTATTAGGTTTTAAGTGTAATGTACCGAATTTGTGAAATAAAATAATTTTTATTTAAAACGTTGAATTTTGCAATGAATCTGAAAACACTTAATACTTCCGAAATAGTAAAAGATAGGTATGGGACATTGTGCATGCATTGTGTCTAGAATTCTCTGAATAAATAATATATAGGGGGTTGCATTTGAAATAAGAAAGTTGGTATGGGCCACGGTCGCATGGAACACCCTATATAATTTTATTTTCTTGAAAAATATGCGCTTTAAAAATTACAAATCGACGTGTCCGAGCGTTTTTCCCAACACGCCCTCATTTATTCGTTATCGAATTTGGCTGTTACACTCTGAATAAAGTATCCCAGTTGACCAAGATTTAGGTTTATCAAGCTTTTCTACTCAAAACTAACGCAGGATGGTATTTGTGAAATGTCGAATAATTCTCAGAGACGTTGCCAATGCTAATTTCTATTTCCCCTTTTTTAACTTTGTAGATACAGGTTTCGGAGTACTACTACATTTTCATACTGTAGTATTTCAAGTCGTGCAAATAGGTATTTAAATGTCTTTTATAGGCTTATTTCTTGAGAATTTTGGAAAGTGGGGGATTCCATAGGTCCGTCTGTTCGTTTAGAAGTTTTTCTGTTGGGTTATTTGAATACTTTTATTCTTTTTTCGAATGAACAATCACAAAGTAACGGACTATTCTGTCCATTACTTTTAAACACTCGATTCTTGATTTCCGTAAAAGAAAATAGCATAACTGGATCTTCCAACCATGTTTATATACGTGAAATATTTCCAGTATTAACAGAGAAAAAAGTTTCTTCAACATTCGCCAGGTCTTTGGAATTATTGAATTCACAAAATATTTTCTCAAATTCATTATTTTCCCAAAGTAAATAAACATTTTGATAAAAACGTAATTACTACGACCTCTATGTAGAAAGCAACGTTGCTCACCTAATTATCTGACAGGAAACTGACTATAACCTAACATTTTCAAAATATACAAGGTGAAATGTGTCAGAATGTCATGGCCAAACGGGATACATCATGAATGTGAATGGAGTACACTACTGTTTTTCACTACTTTCTGTCTAAACCTATTCCCATCTGAAAATTCTTAACTTTTCTACTTTCATCCTGAACGATTACTATTTATTTCAATTTTCTAACGTACGAATATAAATCCCCTGTGGGGTACTTATCAAATCAATAAACTGGGTGATGAAGTTGTCCCTACATCCATCCAAATAAAATTCCCATGGACCATTTTGGGAAAAATGTACGCGTAGTGCACAATAAAATAAAAAACCCTAAAAAGAACATACAAGGTGCGATTAGGATATTCCCTCTGGACAACGTACAGTTTATCTTACCCTAGATGGTGTTAACCCTTACTGGAACGGTGGTACAGAAATTGTACCACTTTTTTCCGAACAAGTGCAGCACAGCGGTCCAAATAACGTACCACATATTTGATCGCAAATGTGATGCGGCACGGAAGCTTCAAAAGTGTACCACCTATTGCATCGTGTGGATGAATGCTTGATACGCATATTTCGTGCGCAAATGTAAGCAATGCATTTTTCAGGAATGAGTTTTTGCGACGCATTTTCAGGATAGAACATGTGAATGTTCAAACCAAATTTCTTCATCGAACAAGTACAATCGTTGTTGATTCAATTTATTTGTTTAATCTGTTTACCCTTAAAGTTTCAAGAATCGCATTCATCAAGTAAGTATAATTACATTTTTTCAATATTATGTCCAGAACGTGGTGGTACTTTATATGTACCACGGTGCTGCTCGGATATAAATATTGGTCATGAATTATTATTTCAGATGCAATGTAGTATTTGCCATTCAGATTGAAAGGACTAACCTATGATGAGCTTCCAGAGAAAATAGAAAATATTCCATCCGATGCAAAATCTATTGTTGACGAGGACGAAGCTGACGAGTCAGAACATCCCCTGCAGGATGTTTGAGCGGCGAAAAAGATAACTCATAGGGATTACAGGAGAAGATTTGGAGACGGATTACAAGCAGAGATAATTTTTTCATAAAAAACGAGACAAAAGTCCATAAGATATTGAAAACATAAACCTCAAGTATCGATAGGCTTGGGACAGTTCAGCACATCAGCCTGAAAGAGGCACTAGAAGGGGATGTGCAGTATGCAACTGAAAAAAAAAAGTTAGAAATGAATGGACCCATTAAATCTTCAAAGTTCCTTAATGCTTGTCCAAAACTGAAACATACTTCCAGTATTTACTGAAATTAGGTGAAATTATTCATTGCGAATGATTCGACAAGTGACTTTGGTTTGTGTCTTTCGGGCATAGTGGTACATTATATGTACCACCTCCTACAGAGCCCCCAAATTTTTTGGAAAATATGAGTAATTGATTTTTCATCATATTTTCATATTCCATTCTGAATAAACACATAAAATATAAATAATTACGAACTTTTATTTCTCGTGCCACCTATGCAAAATATCTCTCCTGATCTCTGTGCCAGTAAGGGTTAAGGGTTGAGTGGGCTTACAATAAATTCCTATTCGAAATCCTCGATTATCGACTTCAGCTAGTGGAAATATACGAAAAATATAACACTCAGATGTGTATTAAAAATTTATAAATAAAGTAATGATTGGTATAACGTTTCTTCAACGTTGTTGTTCGTTGTTCCAGAAATAATATTCGGACAAAAAAAGAAATAAACATATTTAAAACATAACTGCTTGAATTGGGACGCGCGAATAAAGAGAACATACACTACTCAAACAAAATTCAAGATAGAATGCTACACAAAAATTACGGAATGTGGGTAACAAACGCTCTGAATTTTCTTCACTTTTTCGGAACATTTTATGATTCCGGATATGGCATATCGTTATCGCATACATCCCGACTAATTAGGTGATCAGGAAACACCGTAATTTAACTACTAATGGCAATTTTTTAAATCGCCCCAATCTCCTTATCGCCGTCCACGGAAACAACAATACAGATAGCGACCGTGTACTTCCATCAATTATCATCAGTTGAGAAAGAGCAATCTTCCCTAATGTCTCACGAATTCCACCAATCTTCATCGCAAACAACGCGCCGTGAATCATCAGAAACCATGAAAACAAAGTTATCTTCGGCGGACGGCGACAGCTGCAATTGGTGGCTAATGAGTCCGAATTTTCGGAGTCGATAGCGACGGGCGATAAGCAGAACGTGATTTGTAGAATGTTCGATTTTCGAAAATACCCGCTTCAGAAAAAAGGAATAGGTATCTTACAGATTGGACCGCAATAACGAGAAAACTCTCATGCGAGGATATATTGAAAAATTCTTAGCCTACTATACTACTATAGAACCAAACAAAATTTCAATGTCAAAATATTTTATTACTCAACATATTCTCCTCTTAATTGGATACATTTATTGCAGCGAACCTGCAACGTCTCTAGACCTTTCAAAATGTTTCTTCTTGCTCTGCAAACCATTCCTCCACAGCTATAATTACCTCCTCGTTGGAAGAAAATTTACGACCTTTTAAACTTTTTTCAGTTGAGGAAAGAGATGATAGTCAGACGGAGCCAAATCTGGTGAATAAGGGGGGTGTTCTAGTAATTCTAACCCTAAATCAGGAATTTTTTGCATGGCAACATGAGATTTGTGTTTTGTAAAAACAAAACACCCTTGGATAGCTTTCCGCGTCTTTTCTCTTCAATATTTTCCCGTAGATTGGTCAGTAATGTCGAATAGTAATCTCCAGTTACTGTCCTACCCTTATCCAGAAAATCAATCATGATTACTCCATGGCAATTCCAAAAAACAGCAGCAAGAACTTTTCCAGCAGATTTTTGGACACGAAAATTCTTAGGTCTTGGAGAACCAGAGTGTAGCCATTCCATGGATTGGTGCTTTGTTTCTGGATCGTAAAAATGTACCCAAGTCTCATCCATAGTAACAATTCGTTTCAAGAATTCTAGATCGTTTTCAAATCGAGCACAGATCGAACGCGATGCTTCTTCCCTTGCACGCTTTTGGTCAACATTCAAATATTTGTTGATCCATTTTGCAGAAATTTTTCTCATGTCCAAATTGACGTGAAAATGAACTATATGATGAACGCGTTCGTATGAAATCTTCAGTGCTTCAGATATCCGTTTTAGACCAATTCGACGGTCTGATAAAATCATGTCATGAACTACATCGATTTCGGGAACTGACACAGAAACTGGCCTTCCCGATCGGTCACCATCTTCAATGAAAAATTTACCTCTTTTGAAGCTTGCAGTCCAATTTTTCACGGTCGCATACGAAGGACATTGATCACCAAGGGTATCAAGCATATCTTTGTAAATCTGCTTACCTCTTAACTCTTTTTGAAAACCGGTACTTGATGATGGCTCGATTCTCCAATTTTTCGATTTTTACAATTTCGGTGGACATCTTTTTTTTAATTTATTGCGTAACTCTGGTTTACTTTTTTGAGAATCTTCCAAGGTCTTGTGACACCAGGCATTCTGATTCTTTTTAGCTTCATAAGAAGTATTTCTCAAGACTATACACTTGGTCCGAAATATTGAAAAAAAATTATTGAATTAAAAATTAATCTCATAACGAAAATTCACAGAAATTGGGCTTTACACATTTCAAATGTTTAAAATGTTCTTGATGATAGGACCTAATATTTTTAATTCATTGCACTATTCGAAAAATCTGATTAAATTAAAAAATTCAATTTACATATTTCGTTGTGTGGATGGCATATCTGGTACATATCTGTTGGATACACAAACTGGCACATTGAATTTTGTTTTTCGTGGGAGTCCAGAAGATTAACTCGAAATGCATATTTATACTGGATATCTGTTATTTGGATAGCGGTGCTGTTGATCAGCGAAATTACGAGTTACAAATCAGATAAAGCGAATAGAGCGATAACTCTATACAATATATTTCGGAGCCACATATCAAATTCAATGATCTGCAAACTGCAATGAGATTATTCAAATTAGGAACTTATTCATAACTCAGTTTATATGAAATCTAATTTTATATTATATTATTATAATTTGTTCAGTAGAATTACAAGTTAGGTCGAATAACTGAAATCTCATAAGCCCGATTTACAAACTGGGGCAGAGACAACTCATAAGGAAAATATCAATATCCATGTTGAAACTTCCGCATGACAGGATAATTTCCTGTCATTACATTCATAACATACAGATTCTATCAAGCCTTGATGAAACCACTGGTTCTAGTCCTCTCAGGTTTTTTGGATAATTCAATAATTCCAAAGACCTGGCGAATGTTGAAGAAAGTTTATTCTCTGTTAATACTGGAAATATCTCACCTATACAGTGTGTTTGGGCATGACTTAGCGATAATTTAAGGGCATCAAATATACCTAATTTAAAAGCTGTCTGTAATCAAATCTTGCATGTTGAATATGACACACTTCTAATCGTCCGATTGATTTGAAATTTGGCAGGTGTACATAATTCTGGTGACAATGCATCATGAAATATTTTTTATAGAAAAAAACAAAATGGCGGCTCCAAAATGGCGGATGAGTTTTGTAATCATCATCCGATTCCATTCAAAATTAGTATCTGGGGGTTTTTGGGTTCGACAAAAATGATTCTTCCGTCAAAATTGAAAAATTCAAAATGGCGGCTACAATATGGCGGACGAGTTTTGTAATTATGATCCGATTCTATTCAAAATTGGTACCTGGGGGTTTTCTGGGTCGGAAATTACGATTTTTCAAAATTGAGGAATTCAAGATGGCGGCTTCAAAATGGCGGATGAGTGTTGTTATTATAAAAGCTTGTCTTAAAAAATGATTTTTTTATTATAGCTTGTTTTATCGTTAAAAACGCCCACATTGGGGGCCGCCATTTTAAATTAATTTTTTTATTTTAGTTGATCCTTTCGAATGATATCGATTTCTTTGGACATAAGGGACCTATAGATGTGAAAAAAATGTTTTTCGAAAGATAATACTACCACCTTTTATTAAAGTAGAACAATATGAAAACATTCAACTCAAAAATTTCATAAAAAAATTCTTAAAAAGAATTGTGGTCAAAAAATTTTACAGAAAAATAATGGACAGAATAGTCCGTTACTTTGTGGTATTTCATTCGAAAAAAGAATGAAAGTACTCGAATAACCCGACAGAAAAACTTCTAAACAAAAAGACGGACCTTTGGAATTCCCCACTTTTCAAGATTCCCAAGAAATAAGCCTACAGAAGACATTTAAATACCTTTTTGCTCAACCTGAAATACTCCAGTATGGAAATGTATTTAAAAAAGAGTAAATAGAAATAAGCATTTGGCAACATCTTTGAGAATTATTTTGACATTTCACGAGTGCCAACCTGCGTCAGTTTTAAGTAAAAAACCTGATAAACCCAGTAATCTAAAAAAAACGAAATATCCGTCACATTCAACAAATTCCTTTAGAGGTCGGAAAGCCAAAGGTGCGATAATATAAATCATCCCGCCGAGAGAGAGAGATTGAATTCAAACGACTCCTAAACTGCTTCATTACCATGAATGAGTGAACGAACAATAATTCCATTCCGCATTCAGTTATTCCCTTTCGGAAGCGGAAAGAACCTGTTGCTCCCTACGGATGAATCAATGGAATGTTTGGAACAATAATAAAGTGGGAGCTTATAAATTTCACAACAGGTGCTTTTATCTCTCGGCCATTAATCAACGTTTGCGAACATTTGTTGGAAATTGACTCGCGTGGAACGGCTCAATGCGAACGGAAAGATATGTTTCTCTTTTTTAGAGGTCGATTTGTTGAGATGGGGGACCGGTTACGATTCGGTCGCCTGATTTATCGTGTGATGTCTTCTTGAAATTCTTCTGATTATGTATTTGCAAATTCGAGACTAATTTTTATAGGGGCACTACCTACCAGAAGGAGATTGCGCATTTGCTCGAATCGGAAGCAAGTGCGATTCCCTGAATTAAAAGAAAAAACTATAAAATCGTTGGAGACAATAAAATGTACAAACTTATCAAAACTGAAGCAACCAACTTCGAGGAAATGGAGTGAATGACACACTAATTGTTAAGTAAGGATATAATGAGGAATTACTGATAAAACTGGACCCTGGTCGATTTTCCCACTTAAATATCATTTGCCGAAGAAACTGCTGTACTACCCTTACAACCCAACGTGGCCGAATCAGCGGTTATCGCAACGAAACGCAAGAAAGGACGCACTGTACCAGAGTCCCTCAAAATGTCATGCATTCCTTAGTAAACTTCCACAATCATATATTTTAACTGTAGATTCCTCTCATCAAACGAAACACTTTTTTACTATACCATTTTTCAAAATTCGGTTTGGTTTGGGAGATACAGGGTGTCGAAAATAACACTTTTCTGTTTATATCTTCGGAACCGTTATTCCGAATGAACTGAATTTTGGTTGAGTTTTTACTCTATTTATGGTGCACATTCCTCAACCTATTCAATATCTCTACTAGTATAAAAGTTACAGGGTAGTCGACTATCAATACACTAAAAACACCATAAAACCCCTTTAAAAAGATAAACGGTTCATATTTTCGAAAGAATCAATCATTTAAGAAACTGAAAGTATTCCAATTTTTTCAATAAAACGCGTCGTTTTCGAGTTATTTCCAATTTTACCCGGAGAAATTTGAAGAAAAAATCATTAATTTCAAGAATAATCTTAATGCGTCTCTGAATTAAATATCATCGAATATTATTCCTTCTCTGGTCTTCAAACGAGTTAACAATGTTGTCGCAATATTTATCAACTTTGTCGAGACTTAAATACAAACGATGGAAAACGTTGATGTGTTAGTGTTAGTGTTAGTGATTAATAAAACCCGTGCATGTCGCTCAAGAACAGCCGAGAATATTGCTACTGTAGCCGGAAGTGTTGAAGAAAACCCAAATTTGTCCATTTCTCGTCGTTCTTTGGAATTAAGCATTCCACAAACATCATTACAAGATCGAAATATCGCTGGTAAATAACACCGATCTCTCTAAGAACATTTTGGGTGACGCTGCTTTAGGGACCCGGAGCTGTAGTGTCCAAATGAGCAATACGTGCCTATGGGCATTGACAGGCCGTGTAAAAGGAAGCGAGGTTCCCTCCCAGCCGCGTTTTCTAGAATAAGGGACGCATTCCAAATAAGGCCGCCAAACTGGGGACTTTGGTAATAAAGCTGAAGCAAAAACTATCGAGTAGATACGGTGGGTACGGTTGTTCTTGTTCCGCTGGACGCCTAGATAACATTATCTGTGGAACAAAATAAGAAGCGTTCGAACAAGCTTATTTCAAGTTTTAACCTGATAAAAATGCATATGAATTTGCGATTATTAATAAAGTACAAATTTTATCCCGATCATTGTGGCGAATTGAAAAAATGTAATTATGAAGGGTGTTTCAATTAGAGCGCAAGATTTTAATTTCGCGCCATGTTTGACAGTCATAATGTCACATGATAATGACGTGACAGATCGAAAGTTGACATATGGAGTGCATCAAGGTCATAAAATACGTTAGAACTCTTTCGGTGCGTGAATTCAGTGGACTGATGTTTAAAGTCAATTGTAGAATAACAACTGACATTTCATGGGTAGTATGATTTTTAGAATTAATATCACATTTAGATGGTTTCTGCCCCCACTGTGCGGCGGCAGGAAAAGTGTTGTTATGGAAGAGATGAATTTTGCAAGATAACCGTAACAAGGCAAATATTCCATTTTTCACTCAATCATAACGATCGTAAATGTCAATCCAAAAGTGTATATTCAGATTTCCATGAATTTCAAAATGTTTGAAAATAAAATTACATATTTCATTCGAAGGAGAAGTGACTTTTCATGGCTCGCTTGAGTTTGAGCTTGAGTTTACCCGTAGAGTTTACCGTAGAGATGGGAAAAATGTTGAAAATGTCATTGAAAGTTGCTCAAAACGCTTGAAAGTGCGCTCCAGGCAGTCAAGCCTGTTACGCCGAACAGACCTGTCAAGCTTAGGCGCTTACACGCCTAAAGGCGAACGCTCGTTCGGCACGTGACAGGCGAAAGCCACGAACCGACCATCCGTCCCGAATGCGCAGATGTGAACGCGTCCAGATTCCAACAAAACATCGGTTCGCGTCTGCGGACAATTTCACAACCGTAAACATTCATATACCCCCAATTCGCGATTTAGAAAAGCGTCCTCAATCCATCCACTCCATATTTACCATCACGCTGTCGGATTCCTGTCGGCCAAGCCTTCAGACCCTCCGTACCTATCGATCTTCGTCCAGTTTTCCAGATCGCCGATGCCGGCTAGAGATTACTCCTGTGTACGGAAAATTAGAAAGGCCGTCATGCAGCCGCCCAGCAGCGGCAGCAACAGCCGCCGCCGTCGTCGTATCCGACGCGGGGAGCTCGGGGGAGGCGCGGACGGCTATTCAAATGGGGGCGAAATGTTCAATTTGGCGTAGCGGATGGTTTATCGATAAGTCGTTCCGTAGGAAGGTCCTGCGGGGAGTTTCGGGAGCCTATTTCAATGCGATCGCCGGTGGGTGGGCGACGGCCCACGTACGTGTTACGGGGGGCGGGAGGGGGGTCGCTGCGGCATTGGGGACGTCGAGGGACAACGCTATCGGACGCCGCGACGAACTGACCTTGTTTGCGAACAGTGACGGCGTGAGCTAGACCCGAGGATGCTATCCAGGGTTTCAGGATCGAACAATGCTCCAACAGCTTCAGAAAGATATGATTAAATGGTCCACTTGATGATTCATTGAGCAACTCTTGCATCTTGCATCTTGCATCAAGCTACTGCTCTCCATCCAGCTCCAGAGCTGCAATGACATCAGCTCTTGATGGCGACGACTTATGTTATCATGTTGAGGAGTTGCCTTCTCTAGTCTGCAGAATCCGCATTCGTTATCTTCCTTCTCATGGCCTAATCTTACCAAATGCTTCCTCTGGCTACCCTGTACCGTGAAGAATAAGAAAACGAAGTTAACTCCACAACAGAGATATTTTCTGCACTTTTTAACTGGCGGGGCACACCAATGCACACACATTTCAACAGCTTCGGTTTCTAATAGAGCCACATCGAAGGTTCAGCTTCTCCAAATAAGGTCATTTATGACCTGTACGAACCCAATGTGTTGTCAGTAAGAAACTTGATAATCCAATAGGCTCAAGACAATCCTGCAGTCTGCATCTGAGCTACTCGGTTGTCTCCTTCGAGCTTCAACTTCCCCCCAATACTCAGGCTCCCTTTCACTCTAATAATATTTCTGTTACTAATATTCCATCGAGACAGTCAACCAAGAGATTTAACAGAAATCATGAGACAGAATACTCAGAAGAGTCCGAGAGCTAGATTCGGGAATTCAGTGAACCCATGGAGGCATCAAACGAAAAGGCAGAAGTCCGAAACGTCTCTCAGCTATACGAAGCTGAGTTCGAATATTGACTTCATGCAGGTAGCTGCTTGACTATCCTAAGAGAACTTTCAGTTAAAATGGCGACCCAGAGCCGATTGGAAAAGTAGAGGAAGACATCGAAAGAATGGACAGCAATTGGGTGCTGAACACTCAAGATAGAAGGCAGTGGAAGAGATTTGGTAGAGGCCAATATCCAGTGGAATCAAAAAGCTGAATGATGAGCATGATACTGAAACTGATAACTACCTAATCCGCATAACTGCGATGACTCACGTGACCAATCGAGGTTCATCCTAACCTAACGTAGACAGACAAAGGTAAAGTGAAGTTTGAGACAGTAAGAAAGACTCTTTCACACAGGAAGAAGAGAAGAAGATATGGATGGAAGATGTTTGGTTTCCCAGTTGTAGTGACCTAAACTCAGATGAGTTATTGCAAGGGAACAGTATAAGTTCCTTAGTTTCCTCCATGTTGCTTCCCCAGTTGCATAAGGAACAATCAGTGACTTCCATTCTCTGTAAGTGCTTGTTAAGCAGATTGGTCAGTTGAAGCAGCAGACTCTATTGCTTCCTCTGACGAACCTTGACTTCGAAGAAGCTTCCTCGTTAAGGAGCCTTGACTTCCTGAGACCAGTTCTTGCTGCCTCTGACTAACCTCCACATCTTTGGAGAAGTTTCTGATGATCGGCAGATAGGAAGCGATGGTCCCAGCTCAGTAGGAGCTGAGCGAGTCACTCGCTTGCCAACGTCCATGCTTCGTTGACCTGGTTACCGACGGAAACATAAGATGCTTATTTTCGTCGAACGTTCATAATCTCGCCTTACATAAAACGCCATAATCGTACCCTCAGCTCCGGGACACGATTAGAAACCCCAAAATAACCAGGAATTCCATCGCCGCGGTAAGGTCCACGCAACGATCCCTCGGAATTAGGTTCCGTAAGGACCTAATCCCGCCCCGACCCTGTCCCTTTGCGCCCCGCAAACTAGAAGACCCAGCAGCGTAGCGCCCGGTGTGTGCGTGACGGACGCGCGAGCGGGGGGGTCGGCGGGGCCGGAGGGGGGGGCGGTTGATTGCCTCGCGGGGCTTCGCGGCCATCCGCGCCGCCGCCTCCCCTCGGGGTCGACCCCCCTCGCAGGCAGGATGGACGTTGCCCGGATTAAACGTTAACTCTCGACGGACTCGCCAAACTAACAGGAACACGATGAATAACTTAGAGCGCCGCCTCCGCCGTGCCCCCGCTTCCCCCGGACGGGTCTACGTCGCTCGCGAAGATCCCGGAATACATTATCGTCTTCGATATAAAGTTCGGGCGGCGTAGGTGTGTGGGATGACATGCTGATAGAGGGAATGGAGGGATGGTTTCGAAACTGACTGAAATGGTATGGGTAATTTGGGAACTATTACACCCGTCATAGTTTCTTTCGAAGATGTACAAGGAGAAGGATGAAATTTGGCATTGTCTGCTTTGAATAATCGACCACAAGTAGGATCCTGTCCAGTTTACTTCAGACCAAAACCTCAAACATAATTCTCCTGCAAGACATTTCCATAGTACGCCCTCTGTCATCTCATCATCCTCCATGCAAAGCCAGCAACGATAGCTAAAGACCTCAAGAAAATGATGATCCCAGAAGGATCAGCCTATCGGAGGACCTCAACAATCAGTTTGCTTGAACCTAAAGTCTCAAACCTCAAGCATAGCAATGGCATAGTGCCTGCTAAGTTGTCTCTTCATCCTCCATGCAGAATCTGAGTTGGACCCGTGACAAAACCTAGTTTCTAAAGGTGTCCCCTGAATATTATTTAGCCCCGTGAAGGCAGATGTAAGGGTTCTCTGATAGATTCAAGAATAACCTATCCAGGATGATGGATCGACTATTTAGAGTCTTGTAAAGTGTAGGTCGACTCCTCGAATATTCCGGAATTTTTAGCTTCAGCTACTTCATGTTTTCACCTTTAGTTGGGAAATGAGCTAATCCAAACAATAGTTCCGGGATGGAGAAATACACTGTTGCTCTCCTACTGAAGGGAATTAGCTTTTTTTTTCTTTAGTTCAGGTGTCACATTCTTGGATTGGAGACTCTTGCTCCTTAGAAAAACCAGGAGATCCCTCGAACTTTCCCAGTCTTCCCTGCTAGCAATTTGTATTCGGTTTGATATCCACTGCTTGTTTTATTAGAGATGGAGAGAAGATCTACCGTTAGAACTTCGATGGAGTTTTAATCTTTCTGGCTCTGAAAGCTGCTGATCTTCTACTTAAGGTTCTTCTCAGCTCGGTAATTCGGAGATCCTCTTCGCTGGAATGTTAATCTTCTTGACTCTGAAAGCTGGTGATCTTCTTCGTAAGGTTCTTCTTAGCTCGGGAATTCGGAGATCCTCTTCGCAGGAATTTGAATCTTCTTGGCTCTGAAAGCAGGAAACCTTCTTCACTGGCGCTGAATTTTTGTAGGCTCTGGAAGCTTGAGATCAACTTTGTAAGGTTCTTCTTAGATCTAATATTCGGAGATCCTCTTTGCTGGAGCTCGACTCTTCTTGGCTCTGAGAGCTGGTGATCTTCTTAGTAGGCTTCTTCTTAGCTCTGTAATTCGAACATCTTCTTCGCTGCAGTTAAAATCTTCTTGGCTCTGGAAACCTCCTTCACTGGCGCTGAATTCTTCTAGGCTTTAGAAGCTTGAGATCAACTTCGTGAGATTCTTCTTAGATCTAAAATTCGGAGATCCTCTTTGCTGGAGTTTGAATCTTCTTGGCTCTGAAAGCTGGTAATCTTCTTTGCTGGCTCTGAATTCGTCTAGGCTCTTGAACCTGAAGGTTGTTTTTGCAGTCCCTTATATTCTGTTGCCACTGGGAGATGCAACTCATCTTCGTTGGTGATGGATTCTTCTCGATTGGATTTGAGGATGAGATTGAGGGTTGTATTTTGTTATTTTCATTCGGCTCGAAAGGCCATGTGTATCTGGTGTGTTTTATTGATCAGACTTAGGAAAGTTGGTATTTATTCATTGAAGTTTGAACTTGTGTACTTCTTGTCCTTTGACGATACGAAGAATCATAAAGATGGAAGCAGTGAGAATCTAGATATTAATTTTGAGATATTGCGACAAGTTCGAAGGAATTTTTGATGTTGAATTCTGAACACTGGGTGTTCCCATGAAGCTTTGGCGGTTCATATGGATCAAGCGAAATTCACCAAGCTTTCTCGCGATTCAAACTCGCCTAAAACTACGAAGCATCCCCCGACTCGCGCGAGGGCGAACACAACCTTCCTCCGCGAGAAAAAATCGAACATCCCCGTGTCCCCCTCGGCACACAAATCAAACGCGGGGCGACGGACCCTCCAAGACGGATTTCGGTAATGACTCTTGGGCCTTCGTCCGTGTACGTCCGTCGAGGAGACGTGGGCGGGCGGCGCGGGGGACGGAGGGGGCAGGACGCGAGGGGATCCCGACGACCGCGGTCAGAAGGACCGGAAATACCGCCGCGGATCTCCCCCCCGCTTGCCTTACTTGCGAATAACGATCTTTCCGTGGTAATTAGGGCTGACAAGTGGACGGCCGTTACAATGGACCGCGATAGGATGTGTGCGAGCGCGCCTTCCTTCGGCCAAACGAAGGTCGGGCCGCAGGAAACGGCCTAGCTGCTAGAACACCAAGTGTGCGGGGATCGATATCGCCATGGATAGATTCGGTTAAGGCCGGTGTCCGTTTGTTGCTTATCGCTTCGATTTCACTCGATTTCGAAAATATCTCTGGATGGCAACGCAGAAAAATCCGCGTCAAAGACGCGAACACGATTGGACCAAACAATTGTGTGTCTTGATTGGAACGAAGCTGTATCTGACTGTGTCTACCCGTAGAGAGTCTTTGAGTACTGGTCGAATCATGCTACAGCGGCTTATAAACGCTTCTGGTGTTTTGGTTTCGATTGAAAAAGTTCTTTGAAAACTTCGAGACTTTAAACTACATTCTCCACGACTATTGAGAAGGTTTGCCTGCGGTAGCATAGTAGGATCACACAATTTTTGTAACCATTTCAGTTGACAGCTGAAAGGCGTTTGTTGTTCTCAACCAGTCATGCAGTTTAAAGGTATCAGCAATAATAAAACGGTTTTCCAAAAGGAGGTGTTATTTCGATAATTTAGAACGAAATTGCCCCTCACATCATACAATTACAACGAGTACATCAAAAGATATGGCAGGTTGAAGTGTTGAAGATGAAACCGCCGCGTGAAACAAATTTCTACACGGGCGAAGCTGGGACGGCCTGCTTGTCCTCTATAAAACACGAAAAATTAAAAAAACTACAGTGCCATCTACAGTGTCCAGTTGTGATCTATTCGAACTTCGAACGTATTCAAAAAATTGAAAAAGAATGTCCTCGCACTGTGATCTTCGACTACAATAAATAGCATGAGACAAGGGTTAGATTTATAAGATTGGGTAATATTACAGTTAAAGCGGAAACGGTCATTGTGTAAGTGCCAATTTTTATAAGAAAAGTGGATCAACATTCTGAACTGCCAAAAGATTAAACATATTTGAGCAAGATGTATGTTTATCGTCTATATGGAGCTTGTTTCATTATAAAGTGGAAGGTGTGCCGTTAATAATGGAAAATAACATCAGCCAAATGACCACCACGACCACGACTACAGGACCATATCCTTTTCATGAAATTTTCCATAACCAAATCGCTAAGTGGCTGCCCTATGTCCTCGATAGCCTCACGAATTCCATCTTTGAGGTCTTGAATCGATGCTGGGCTCTTGGTGTAGACCTGCTCTTTCACATGGCCCCAAAGAAAGAAGTCGCAAGGTGTTAAATCACAAGATCTCGGTGGCCAATTGTTATCACCTCTTCGAGAGAAAACACGGTCCAGAACCTTTTTCCGTAAAGATCAATGATTTCGTTGCTTGTGTGGCACGTAGCGCCGTCTTGATGAAAGTAAACGTTGTCCAGATCAATGGCATTCAATTCCGGCCATAAAAATCATTAATCATTTCTCGATTGAGCAATCCATTCACCGTAACTGTTGCTCCAGCCTCATTCTCGAAAAAGTAAGGTCTAATGACCCCGCCGGACCATAAACCGCACGTTACACGTTGAGGATAGAGAGGCTTTTCAACAATAACTCTTGGGTTTTCCGAGCCCCAGATGCGACAATTTTACTCGTTGACGAAGCCATCGAGGTGGAAATGGGCCTCATCACTCAAGATGATCTTTCGATGGATTCCGGATCATTTTTATTCATTTCAAGTACCCAATCAGCAAAGACGTTGTTGATGATCGGCCGGCTTGAGCTCTTGTGTTAATTGAACTTTATAAGACTTAATACCCAAATCTTTATGCAAAATACGTTGTAAAGACGTCTGTGAAATGCCTAATTCTAAAGAACGACGAGGAAAAACCCAGGTTTGTCCAGGTTTTTTTCAACACTTTCGGCTACAGCAGCAATATTCTCGGTTGTTCTTGAACGTGCACAGGTTTTATTCTTCACATCACTAACTTGTCTCAATAGCTCAAATTTTTCCACCAATTTCTGTATTGCTTCACGACGACCCAAAAATGATCGAGTTGTATGAACCTTCTCAGCCAAATTTTCACCATTTTTAAAAGCTTATTTTCTTTCTGTTTGTCTGACTCTCAGTCTGTCTGTAATCAAATCTTGCAAGTTGAATATGACACTTCTAATGGTCCGATTGATTTGAAACTTGGCAGGTGTTCATAATTCCGGTGAAATATTTGTTATAGAAAAAACAAAATGGCGGTTCCAAAATGGCTGACGAGTTTTGTTTTTATGATCCGATTCCATTCAGAATTAGTATCTGGGGGTTTTTGGATCGGAAATTACGATTCTTCAAAATTGAGGAATTCAAGATGGCGGATGAGTGTTGTTAATATAAAAGCTTGTCTTGGAAATAGTTAGTTAGTTCATCAATGACAGCGATTAATGGTCGAAATATTATTAACGCGTGAGCGGAGCGAGCGCGAGTAAATTTTTGAGATCGTTAATCGCTGAATTAATAAACGAGTTCATTACAAGATTTTTCCGTCGACCTCATCACGAATTGTTGAATATATTTTTATTTTGCATAATAGACAAATTTGACATAATGTAACTACCTATGGAACAATTCGAAAATTCATAGAGGGAATATTGGACATGTTGTGACATTCTGACAGGTTTACATTCAGTTTACATATACAGGGTTGGGATAAAGTTTGGCACCAAATTAATATCTTTAAAACGAAACGGGCGATATTTTTGAAATTTGGCAGCTGAGTGTAATGGACCACAATGCATCTGATGTATTTCGTTTTATTTCTCACTATTGATATAAATAACAACGATTTATTTATTTGAATGGATTTTTTCTCAAATGTACAAAAAGACTGAATTTCTTCTTTTTACAGAGAATTTTTACATGGACAGATCCGAAACAAGGTGCACTTTCAGAATCTGCAGAAATATACAGGGTGTCCCATTTAAATAAATTTTTTTTTGTCATTTCCGGTTAAACCGGAAGTATCTCATTGATGAAAATATGCTCATCAGATGCATTGTGGTCCATTACACTCAGCTGCCAAATTTCAAAAATATCGCCCGTTTCGTTTTAAAGATATTAATTTGGTGCCAAACTTTATCCCAAACCTGTATGTCATTACCTATGATATCCGATGAGGAACGTGTGGAGAAAGTGAAGGTTGAAGTATTATTTACTTTGCAACTTTTATCACCTGAAATTTACTTTGCAGTCTCTTTTTCATTTTGAATGGAGTTTTTAACATACCGTTCTGTGTCAGAAGTTGATTTCCAACCAAGCTCGATAGTGCTTTGACTGAATATTTTATGTTCGCTTGCCATGACAATCATGCATTAAAATACGAAATCATGCATTAAAATAGGTCATTAATGGATGATTTCGAGTGCGTTAAAATGAGCTTTTATTCTATGGTCGACGGAAATTTTTTTCTTCATTATAGCTTGTTATAGTTCAATTTTTACTAATGGCGTAGTTTCTACTTGTCATATGTCAAAAAATGAGAGCTTCAATAGTGACATCTACAGAAATAGCGGGCTATTCAAAATAACAACTCTTTTTGGAAACCCTTCGGCATTTCGTGGCTATCGACGTAATCGAAGCCGCATAACAGGTACACCTCCGGTCTACGGTTTCTCTACCGCAGACCCCCACGGCCCGAGGCGTCTTGCGACCGCCGCCAAATTGATAAGATTAAAGAAGGAACGGCCAGAAGTAATTTCGGCTTTGTCAGCGTAAGGCCGGAACATAATGGTCCGCCGTTCTCCGTATTCCTAATCGCGGTCGGCCCCGTCTGTACCCTTCGGCCCACCCTCCCGCGACGCCGCCTCGCCTCGCTGCCATCGAGACAACACGCGATTCGGCGAATTATGTCGGTTTTTTTTTTCGGTCGCGGATCCGCCGAACGCGAGGCTGGTTTCTGATGATTCAGTTCAACGGCCCACATTTCCTGAAGCCGCGCCGATAAAATTGCGGCGATCCGTCGGCGTTATCTTCTCGGGAGTCTGGCACGGGAAATATTATGCGAAAGAGATATACGGGCTTGTGTTGGAACTTTCTGCGAAAAAATTTGCGGATCGGAATTATCTGGTTACTTGAAAAGCTTCGAAAACGAATAAACGTCGTAACGTTGAGGATATGGTGACCGAAATAGTCGAATAAGCGGAGAACCTTGTCGCCTTTTCTATTCATGATGTTATGACGGTGATTCATCGGGTTAGAAGTAGACAAATTTCATATAATGTACAGGGTGGGGCAGAAAAACCTATCCGATTTCAAAACGTTATAAAATTAAAACCACTCAGCTTGTCAAAAAAATTTTTTTATTAACATATCGCAAATTTTATGCCATTTTTAAATTTAAGTTTTGAAAAGCACATCACTCAAATGTCGTCCTTGGGAGCGGATACACTTATTTAGGCGCTCGCGGTAGCTTTCCATGACTTTCACCGTCATTTCCACAGGAATTTCTTCAATTGCCCGAGCAATTTCCCTTCGTAAAGCAAGAAGGGTCCTTGGTCGATGCTGGTAAACCTTCGATTTGAGGTAACCCCAAAGGAAGAAGTCGAAAATTCTGCCTGTTTACGGCGCCACAAAGGTGAAAATGGGCTTCGTCCGTGAAGAGCACAACATCGTCGTTTGGCAGTTCTCGGAGATCGCGACACAGGTTCGTACGGGTTTCAAAATCCCTTTCACTTAATTTCTGTGCAACAACCATTTTGTAGGGATGCATTTTGAGGTCCCGGTGCAAAATCCGCCGAATACTGCGGTTGGAAATCCCCAAAGCGAGCGAATGTTTTCGCGCCGAACGACGCGGGAAACGTTCAATCGCGGCTCTCACATTGGCCACGTTTTCAGGTCCTGTTGCTGTCCTGGGACGTCCAGGCGACTTCTTTTTCAATGCTGAACTCGTCTGTCTAAAATTTGACACCCACACTTTAATCGTAGCGTGATGTGGAACAGGATCATGACGCCCGAGTCCGAAATGAATTCGAAAAGCACGTTGTGTAGCAATTATCGAACCGCCGCATTCGATAAACCGCTCAATAACAAAAGCACGATGTTCACCAGACCAAGGCATGTTGACTACTGACAAATGGCATAAAACCAGCTTTCTAACGGTTTTTACCCCACTACTCTACCTGCTCTCTCTTCTGAGAAAAAGGGATTTGAAATCGGATAGGTTCTTCTGCCCCACCCTGTATTTCTACGATGATATATTGAAAAATTCTCATCCTGCTATAGAACCAAACAAAATTTCAATGTCAAAATATTTTATTACTGAACATATTCTCCTCTTAATTGAATACATTTATTACAGCGAACCTGCAACGTCTCTAGACCTTCAAAAAAATGTTTCTTCTTGCTCTGCAAACCAGTCCTCCACAGCTTTTATTACCTTCTCGTTGGAAGAAAATTTACGACCTTTTAAATTTTTTTTCAGTTGAGGATAGAGATGATAGTCGGACGGTGCCAAATCTGGTGGATAAGGGGGGTGTTCTAGTAATTCTAACCCTAAATCACGAATTTTTTTCATGGCAACATGAGATTTGTGTACTGGGGCGTTGTCCTGTAAAAACAAAACACCTTGGGATAGCTTTCCGCGTCTTTTCTCTTTAATTTTTTCCCGTAGAGTGGTCAGTAATGTCGAATTGTAATCTCCAGTAATTGTTCTACCCTTATCCAAAAAATCAATCATGATTACTCCATGGCAATCCCAAAAAACTGAAGCAAGAACTTTTCCAGCAGATTTTTGGACACGGAACTTCTTAGGTCTTGGAGAACCAGAGTGTCACCATTCCATCGATAGTTGCTTTGTTTCTGGATCGTAGAAATGTACCCAAGTCTCATCCATAGTAACAATTCGGTTTAAGAAGTCTACATCGTTTTCAAATCGAGCACAGATCGAACGCGATGCTTCTACCCTTGCACGCTTTTGGTCAACATTCAAACATTTGGGGATCCATTTTGCAGAAATTTTTCTCATGTCCAAATTGACGTGAACTATATGATGAACGCGTTCGTATGAAATCTTCAGTGCTTCAGATATCCGTTTTAGCCCAATTCGACGGTCTGATAAAATCATGTCATGAACTGCATCGATATTTTCGGGGACTGACACAGAAACTGGCCTTCCCGATCGGTCATCATCTTCAATGGAAAATTTACCTCTTTTGAAGCTTGCAGTCCAATTTTTCACGGTCACATACGAAGGACATTGATCACCAAGGGGATTGAGCATATCTTCGTAAATCTGCCTACCTCTTAACCCTTTTAAATACAGGTACTTGATGATGGCTCGATACTCCAATTTTTCGATTTTTACAATTTCGGTGGACATCTTCTTTTTTAAATTATTGCGTAACTCTGGTTTACTTTTTTGACGTCGAACTCTTCACTGACACTTCTAATAAGTTATTGTTAGTTGATATGGTATCGCAACATTTTGTTTATGCATGGAACTGGTCTAGGCTAACTAGATATCAATACATCCTCGTAGATGGATTTTCGATCAGTGGCGGCCTTCTTGGTCCGGTCTCGCGATTCTCGCGCATTTAAGCACGTCGGCGTGGCGTCTTTCGCCGAATTAGCCGCCGACAAAAGAATCCGAAAAATTGGCAACGTCCTTGGCGGACCCCACCCGGTCGGTATTTCGCGTGAACGCGATTGTTTGCCGGTACCCGTCGCCGATTCGCGTGATGAACCCACGGCCCGCAGCTGTCGCGGGACCCCAGAGATGGATTAGGGTGGCTGGTGATTTATATCGGTTCGTGACTCGCGCCTCGTATACCCTGCAAACTGTCGGGTGGATTTGGCGCTCGCTGCCGCGTTGCGAACGATATAAGCAGGTCGGGGTGTACAGAGGCTAAAGGGCCTCACACACTACCGAGTACCGGGAGAGAGTATGTCGAGCCTTTATCCGAGAAAAGATTATTTGGGAAAGTGAAGGATGCCCTAAGCGTGTTAGGGACCTGGTACACGTCCGAGCTCGCGAGCTTCCTTCAAAATTAGGGCTTTTTATTTCCATGATATCTCAGTTCGTATGCGGCGTAGACCAACAATTTTTTTTTTAAAAAGCTTAATCATTTCTCTAGAATGTGTATTACTCGCTTTTCTGTTTTTTTTCGTATATAAGGAAAAAAACCTGGTGAGCTGTGATTTCATGAAATTCTGGACAAACGAATTTATTTCCATGATATCTCCGTCAATTTTCGGGATAAATGTATGAAATTTTCAGTATACATGCGGATTCATATTTTGCAGAATGTGTATCATTCGCTTTTCCGTTTTTCTGCGTATATTAGCAAAAAACCTGGTTGAAATAAGACCAACAAAGTTCCCACTTTATATGTAATTCATTTCAGAATTGAGGGGACAATAAACAAAAAAACTGATCAATTTACATTCCGGAAAATACTTCGCATGTAAACTGAAAATTTCATACATTTATCCCGAAAATTGACAGAGATATCATGGAAATTGAATCGTTTGTCCAGATTTTTTTGAAATTACAGCTCACCAGGTTTTTTTCCTAATATACGAAGAAAAACAGAAAAGCGAGTAATACACATTCTAGAGAAATGATCAAGCTTCAATTTAAAAAAAAAATTGTTGGTCTACGTCGCATACGAACTGAGATATCATGGAAATAAAAAGCCCAAATTTTGAAGGGAGCTCGGGGGTCGGACCTGTACAATCCAAAACACGCAAAAATAATGACAGACTCCTTCTTTTGAGTCTATTGCGTTGTCTAAACTCCTCAATCGCCCCTCGCTTGCACCTTAGGATATTTCTTTCCTGTATCTCATAAAAATCCGCAGAACTTCCAGGTAATATACAGGGTCTTTCACGAGGAACCTCACCCATATTTATGCGGGAAACTACTGAACGTATTTTCATGAAATTCAGAACTTATAAGTATTTCACGATGCTGATGAAATCTAAAATATTTTCAAGGCATGAGCACCTCGGGTTTTTCCGGAAATGTCGTCAACTTCCGTTTTTCAAATTAGAACACCATTTTTTTATTGCAGAAATAGATTCCTTAGAAAATTTCAAGTTATTTTGATGTAACATTTTTCAGTTTTGGTTGGAAAATTCTCTCTGAGCGGGAAAATTCGAAAAAAAAATCGAAAATAGAGTTCCGCTGAAACAAGAATAACTTCCAGGTTTTTGGACGGAAAATTTTCATTTTTGGGATTTTTCAAGATGTAAGATTGATGTATCCACTTTAAAAATCGAAATCGCGATTCATGATACAGGGGGTAAAAAAATCGCTTTCAAAGTTAGCTATGACAAAATCAAGATTCAACATCTGCCATAAAAAAATGGGGTTCTAATTTGAAAAAATAAATTTTTCACGATTTTGTCATCCCTAACTTTGAAAGCTATTTTTTCACCCCCTGTATCATGAATCGCAATTTTTAAAGTGGATACATCAATCTTACATCTTGAAAAATCCCAAAAATGAAAATTTTCCATCCAAAAACCTCGAAGTTATTCTTGTTTCAGCGGAGCTCTATTTTCGATTTTTTTTTCGAATTTTCCCGCTCAGAGAGAATTTTCCAACCAAAACTGAAAAATGTTACATCAAAATAACTTGAAATTTTCTAAGGAATCTATTTCTGCAATAAAAAAATGGTGTTCTAATTTGAAAAACGGAAGTTGACGTCATTTCCGGAAAAACCGGAGGTGCTCATGCCTTGAAAATATTTTAGATTTCATCAGCATCGTGAAATACTTATAAATGCTGAATTTCATGAAAATACGTTCAGTAGTTTCCCGTATAAATATGGGTGAGGTTCCTCGTGAAAGACCCTGTATATTCACTACAGGCGAATCCGTCAAAGCGGTCAAAATAAGCCATCATCAACAACGTCGGAATCATTAGGCTCTGAGAACGTTCGAAAACTTACAAATGCAAGTACTAAAGTAACACTTTCGAACCATCATAAAGCAATCAGTAATGATCTTTCGAGTGTTTCCCGGAAGAAGGTAGTTAAATTCCACAATACCCGAGATATTTTGACATTCAAAGAAAAATGCCATTTTTTGGATAAATGATCTTATGTTTATTTCATTTTAAAGAGGAAGTTATGCTGTTAATAATGGAGAGTAACATCAGCCAACTGACCACCACGACCACGACTATAGGACCATTTCCTTTTAATGAAAATTCCAGTGGCACAAATGAATCCTTCTGGCCTTCTTTTTCAGCCCTACCTGCCTAAATTCAGCACAATTCTACGTGCGAAACTGCACGTATCTTAGTCGGCTCCAGTGGGTGTCTGTACTGTACCTTCCTATTGTCTTCACTCGACGCCTTATTGAAGGTACAGGTAAAAGAATGCAAAGTATCCGGGAGCTTTACTCTTCGTATTCAAAAAGTATTGCAATGGCAACTTGTTCAACTCAATACGATATGACAACAAACAGAAGCTGCAGCTAACAGCTTACAGGAGCTGATTAATTTAATAAGGAGTTAATTGTTTGAATTTACGAGGATGTATTGATATCTAGTTAGCATAGACCAGTTCCATGCATAATAAACAAAATATTGCGATACCATATCAACGAACAATAACTTATTAGAAGTGTCAGTGTAGAGTTCGACGTCAAAAAAGTAAACCAGAGTTACGCAATAAATTTAAAAAAAGATGTCCACCGAAATTGTAAAAATCGAAAAATTGGAGTATCGAGCCATCATCAAGTACCTGTATTTAAAAGGGTTAAGAGGTAAGCAGATTTACGAAGATATGCTTGATACCCTTGGTAATTAATGTCCTTCGTATGCGACCGTGAAAAATTGTACTGCAAGCTTCGAAAGAGGTAAATTTTCCATTGAAGAAGATGACCGGTCGGGAAGGCCAGTTTCTGTGTCAGTCCCCGAAAATATCGATGCAGTTCATGACATGATTTTATCAGACCGTCGATTTGAACATGAGAAAAATTTCTGCAAAATGGATCCCCAAATGTTTGAATGTTGACCAAAAGCGTGCAGGGATAGAAGCATCGCGTTCGATCTGTGCTCGATTCGAAAACGATGTAGACTTCTTAAACCGAATTGTTACCATGGATGAGACTTGGGTACATTTCTACGATCCAGAAACAAAGCAACAATCGATGGAATGGCGACACTCTGGTTCTCCAAGACCTAAGAAGTTTCGTGTCCAAAAATCTGCTGGAAAAGTTCTTGCTTCAGTTTTTTGGGATTGCCATGGAGTTATCATGATTGATTTTTTGGATAAGGGTAGAACAATAACTGGAGATTACTATTCGACCTTACTTTACTGACCACTCTACGGGGAAAAATTAAGAAGAAAAGACGCGGAAAGCTATCCAAAGGTGTTTTGTTTTTACAGGACAACGCCCCAGTACACAAATCTCATGTTGCCATGCAAAAAATTCGTGATTTAGGGTTAGAATTACTGGAACACCCCCCTTATTCACCAGATTTGGCGCTTTCCGACTATCATCTCTTTCCTCAAATGAAAAAAAAGTTTAAAAGGTCGTAAATTTTCTTCCAACGAGGAGGTACTAAAAGCTGTGGAGGACTGGTTTGCAGAGCAAGAAGAAACATTTTTTTTGAAAGGTCTAGAGACGTTGCAGGTTCGCTGTAATAAATGTATGCAATCAGGAGGAGAATATGTTGAGTAATAAAATATTTTGAGATTGAAATTTTCTTTTGGTTTTATAGTAGGCTAAGAATTTTTCAATATATCTTCGTATATTTTTGAAGAGCTGATTTTTTTTGCATAACATAGAATCAAAAAAGATACCATTCGTTTTTAAAATGAGATAGAAGGTTGTTTTTTTTCACCCTTTATACAAGAGATAAAAGCAAACTGAATACAGTGTCATATTGCTAATGAAAGAGTTCCTGATGTAGAAAGTTTTTGCCGTTTTTAGATATTTTAGAGATGAAGAAGTTATGGCACATTTTCGTAATCGCCAAAATATCAAAATTTCGTTATATCTTCGAAACAAATGAAGATATCATGAAACGGCTTTCAGTTATGGAGTTTTCACGAAAATCTATCACCTATCTAGCCTAGAAGTACCAGGAACAGCCAAAATCAAGCAATTTGGGTTACCCTGTACATTGCAAGTTAAATAAAAGCTTGGTAATGGTAATTTAAGCGTTGTCGCAATCGGCAATTTTCGACTGTAACAACCGAATATCGCAAGCTCTTGGCCAAGCCAAAAGCGACTCAATCCGAGGGCTTCGGACATCCGTGACTAATTCCACGTCGACCAATTATCCGACTTTCACGTCGTCCGAAAAGAAGAATATCCCCATCCCAGCGACGTGTTCGTGTCCGCTCGAACCATCAAAAATTGATCGACTGTCAAGCGGCGACCGTCTACCTGCGTAGGGTCCTTAGCGGCGTCGTTCCCCGGTCGTATCTCGGGGTCGTCGCCGTCCAAGTGAAATATGGCATGCAGAGAGAGGATGGAAACACGAAGATTTCGCAGAAACACGGCCATCTGGCGTCAACGTTTCGGAGGCCGGCAGAGATCGCGCGGCGTTTGGCTTCACCCGGATGGGGTCCGCGGCAGCGTTGCCGTTTTTAGTACAATTGTACTTTTCTAGTACATTTCATTCGCATTTAGTACGTCAGTACGATTCATATGAATCTAGTACAAAAAATTAAATAGCCGGTTAACGCAAGCGCAGGAAGAACCGAAACCTGAAACTGACAGAATTCAAAATCTATCTATCTAACGGCTGTCGGCTCTTTACGCCATTGTTACGTTTTACGTTCATTGTGAATCGACCATTAGAGTTGTTACGTTTTACGTCCATCGTGAATCGGCCATAACCTACTCTGATGTAACGATCTAATGCTGAAATCTGTTGGTCTAGTCCATAGAATATAAAATAATAAATGATTCTTTATTCAAAGGTCTAGTCCTCTGTAAATTTGGTTTGCCGTAATCCCTGCCTAGGGGGGGGGGTTAGGAATTGAGAAGTTTTTCTCCCGCTGTTCTCTAAAAAAGAATCAAGGTATTCTATGTTCTAAGTTTAGTACAATTTAGTACATTTTCAAAGGACTATCTAGTACAGAAAAAAAATCTGGAACGGCAACACTGGTCCGCGGTCCCCCCGCCTGCCCCTCACAGGCACCGTCGTTGTCGAAGGCCCGAAATCGCCTTGTGATTGAGGCCGCTGCGCCATCCGCGATTAAGCCCCGTTTTCCCTTCGGAACGACGTTCTAGATGGGTTCTGTTTAGCCGGGGGCGCCTGCGGGTAATGTCACGGTTAGAAAGCGTACCTGAATGCACAGGGTGAACCGTTTTCAGATCCGGAGAACGTTCGGGAACCATAAGAATGATAAACCGACTTTGGAATATGGCAATCCTTTGAATTCGATGGGATAAGGAAACAGAGAATACAGGGTCTTTCACGAGGAACCTCACCCATATTTATACGGGAAACTACTGAACGTATTTTCATGAAATTCAGCACTTATAAGTATTTCACGATGCTGATGAAATCTAAAATATTTTCAAGGCATGAGCACCTCCGGTTTTTCCGGAAATGACGTCAACTTCCGTTTTTCAAATTAGAACACCATTTTTTTATTGCAGAAATAGATTCCTTAGAAAATTTCAAGTTATTTTGATGTAACATTTTTCAGTTTTGGTTGGAAAATTCTCTCTGAGCGGGAAAATTCGAAAAAAAAATCGAAAATGGAGCTCCGCTGAAACAAGAATAACCTCGAGGTTTTTGGATGGAAAATTGTCATTTTTGGGATTTTTCAAGATGTAAGATTGATGTATCCACTTCAAAAATCGAAATCGCGATTCATGATACAGGGGGTGAAAAAATCGCTTTCAAAGTTAGGGAGGACAAAATCGTGAAAAATCAATTTTTTCAAATTAGAACCCCATTTTTTTATGGCAGATATTGAATCTTCGTTAAAAAATAATGTGAGTGTATGCATCACACCCTTGCCCTAAAATGGATATTTTCTGAGTTAATATCCACTTTAGGGCAACGGTGTGATGCATACACTCACATTATTTTTTAACGTAGATTCAATATCTGCCATAAAGAAATGGGGTTCTAATTTGAAATCTGACTCAACAGGTCGAAAACGAGAATAAAATATAAATATAATAATGACCTAAATAATAAACATAGCAGTGGCTACGATGAAATTTCCATATCATTCCTAAAATTTTGTCTTCATGAGATCAGTGAACCTTCAACGCTTGCTATAAGATTATCAGCATTCAGCAGGAACTTAGGTACCCTTCCACTTTGAATTTTTTTACTCTTAACTCTTTTCACATCTATCCCTATAATCTTGGAGCGCCCCAAAAACGGGAGGGTGATTCGCGAACAAACAACCCTCCTCTCGGGCAGTGTCCACAAAAAACCGTCAAACCCAACGGCCATATCGATATTTTTCGGCTTCGGCGGCCGTTTCATCCCCCAGCTCGCAAGAACAATATAGCGTGTATGCCTGCGTGCTCCAGATCGCTGCTCGCGGTAATAATTTGACGGGACCGGGACTCGACGTCAGCCAGTCGGAGGGACGAGGGGGGAAAACGCGACCGGGGGGAAAAAAAAGGCCGAGGCGAGCGACAGCCGTTAACCGGCGAGATAAGAGAACCCGTAGCACATTCATAACGCGATATTGTGATCGCAAGCTGCACTTGGCGTTTTTGCATTGTTTCTTGTTCTTATTTTGCTGGTCGGTTGTGCGGGACCCTCACGGCGTCAGACCCATCTTGCCTGGGTTCGCTCGCCCAGCGCTGATGGCCCTAACTCCCCGGCTACGAACAGGCACGTATTTTCGGTTCTTGCGGAATGTTCGGAATATCGGCGTTCGAATTGAGAATTATTCTCTGTTCAAATGTAAGAAGGAGCAATAATAACATTTTTGGCGCAGCGGTAGGAGGGCTTTCGTAAAGTTTCTTTCCGTCCAGAGTCGAATCGAGGAGATTTCACACAATCGTTCAGTTTTAACTGAACTTAAATTCCATTTTTTCCGATAATTTATAGAACGTTGTTCTTTTGAAATTTGGAAAACTGTCGTCATCATTCACGATTTCTATAACTTTAGAAATCGTTGGGATTTCATTCCGGAAAAAAAAACCGTGGACAATTCTTCTGATAAGGTTCATATCGAAATCGTCAACCGAATCGATTATTTTTAACGACTGGGCTCTCCTCTTAGGTGGCGTCAATTTTATTATATTATAATTTTTTCAAATTAGAACCCCATTTTTTATGGCAGATATTGAATCTACGTTAAAAAATAATGTGAGTGTATGCATCACACCCTTGCCCTAAAATGGATATTTTCTGAGTTAATATCCACTTTAGGGCAAGGGTGTGATGCATACACTCACATTATTTTTTAACGTAGATTCAATATCTGCCATAAAAAATGGGGTTCTAATTTGAAAAAATTGATTTTTCACGATTTTGTCATCCCTAACTTTGAAAGCGATTTTTTCACCCCCTGTATCATGAATCGCGATTTCGATTTTTAAAGTGGATACATCAATCTTACATCTTGAAAAATCCCAAAAATGAAAATTTTCCATCCAAAAACCTCGAAGTTATTCTTGTTTCAGCGGAGCTCTATTTTCGATTTTTTTTTCGAATTTTCCCGCTCAGAGAGAATTTTCCAACCAAAACTGAAAAATGTTACATCAAAATAACTTGAAATTTTCTAAGGAATCTATTTCTGCAATAAAAAAATGGTGTTCTAATTTGAAAAACGGAAGTTGACGTCATTTCCGGAAAAACCGGAGGTGCTCATGCCTTGAAAATATTTTAGATTTCATCAGCATCGTGAAATACTTATAAGTGCTGAATTTCATGAAAATACGTTCTGCAGTTTCCCGTATAAATATGGGTGAGGTTCCTCGTGAAAGACCCTGTAGGTGTAGAGTAGCAGTCGATACTGATATGCGAGTGTTCCTCTTTGTACTTGGAGGATTTTAAAAGCCGATAAGGAAACATAATGACTGAAATTGTACTTTTTACTACGTCTCCAATTTCCAAGTACGGTCCTGCGAGATGATGCCAGTATTCGAGTATTCGGTTTCGTCTGTCTAATCTTCCAGTCAACAGTTCTGCTTCACCAAAAATGATTTTTGGTTCGTGCAGATCGAGGACTAGCCCGTTGATGATGAGATCGCGCTTGAGATGTCTACCGATGGCATTCAGTAATTAACCTTCGCAACTTTATTGGAAATTGGAATACCTACCTAATTGAGCTACGCATTCCGCGAACTTAGCATAATGAGCGAAGAACATATCGAACAAAGGAAATATTATTGGTTAGAAGAAATAAGAAAATTGATGGGCATATACTCCATTCACTTTTATAATGTATTCCGGTTGGCGATGATTTAGGTTTATCAAGTTTTTCTTCTTGAAGTTGGTACTCGTGAGATGTTAAATTATTTACAGAGACTTTGCCAATGCTAATTTCTATTTACTCTTTTTTAACTTTGTAAATGGAGTTAGTTCTTTTAAGGTTTAACTACATTTTCATACTGGAGTATTTGAGGTTTTGCTATAAGGTATTTGAATATCTTCTGTATGGTTGTTTATTGCGAATTTTGAAAAGTGGGGAATTTCGTAGGTCCGTCTGTTCGTTTAGAAGTTTTTCTGTCGGATTATTCGAGCAAATTTATTCTTGTTTCGAATGAACTATCACAAAGTAACGGACCATTCTGTCCATTATTTTTCAGTAAAAACACATAATTGCACTCCATTCATCTTTTCAATAGCCTGAAATTCGAATTTCAAAATATCAATCTGCAACCGATCACCCTGTATTTCGCGAGCGAAGTAGTGGGTGAACATTTAATCCCACTACAATTCTAATAAAAAGTCTAAATCGGCAAATCCATCACAACAGAGCGTTAAAGTACGACACAGAAGAATTGATTTATATGATAATTCATTCAACAGGTCTCTGTTCATTTTTATCGCATGAAGCAGAGGTCAGTAGCGTATCAGCAGCTATGACGGAATCCTAGAAACTCAGATTCTCAAGTATTCATTCGACAAATTTAGAAATCAACCCAATATTTTTAATTGTCTTGTATTAAATAGAACACAATAATAAGCACTTATGGGGGCATCTAACTAGAGTGTGTAGATCACCAAAAATTTTATTAATACAAATCTCCTTCTTGGCGTATGCTTCTTGCTATTTTTGTAGCTCTTTAATCATTCCAAATGAAAAAAAATTCAGTTCGATCCCTTCGATAATGGAGAAATTATACCCTCAACTGCAAGACTGCTCATCAATCAAAAAAACAGAACCTTACAGAGAAAATTTTTCTATCTATTCCAATCCTTTGTCGTTTCAACCTGAATCCACGACGATCAATAATTATTATTACTGCGGATTCTGCACCCTACGCCGCTGGAACACAGAAGGAATGTAAACAGCAAAGTAGAGCGAATGAAGTGGAGCTTTTTATTTGTTTTGTAGTTTTACTACGTTTTCTACTACGGTCCATTCATAACTACCATTCATGAGCGCATATTGTTTTTGCTCTCATTGCAGTGCTGAACTTTATTATCTCACTGACTGAATCGTAATAATTCGCTCGTGCAGTTTCCCTGAAGCCGATTTATTTCGACTGAACGGATTCGAATAAAAGTGGTGTGCACGTTTTTTCAGGACTTGTCGTTTTCAATGTGGAGGACGAAAATGCTGGTTGGTCAAATGGAAACGAAACAGACAGGAATTAGTCAAAATTTAAAAAAAAGGCTCGGAGAAGTCGAAGCAAAATTGAATGAAGCATTAAAGAATAAATTCAAAGATATATTTCCATAAATATTACATTATTTTCATCAGTTATAATAATAGTTTTTCTAAAATACCATTTAGAACATAGTTTTTCAGAGTAAATCTTAATAAAAAGTTCCTGAGAGTCATATTAAATCAAAATAACATAACAATTATATAGTCATATTACTCATATTATTATGAATTGTATAAGACAATATACACACAGAATATTAATATAAAACACAATCATTTGGGATATGGTCATTCCCAAGAGTCGAAATGATAAAATCCCAAAAACTTAATGGAATTATTTCAATTCAAGATATTTCGATCCCTTCATCTGTAGAATTAAATTCATCTGAATCCATGGATAAATTTTTCAATCGACGTGATATTTCCAGTTCATATTCAGATGTGATTCTTCGTTTTTTCATGCCTCCATCAAAAGTAGCAATCTTCGATTTTGGCAGAATTTGAGAAGATGGTATTGTTTGGATGTTGTCTTCTATTATCCTCTTTCGTTGTGACCCTTCTTTGAATTCAGTTTTCGATATTTCGTTTATTTTCAGATCGAGACGAGCGAATGAACATGGTCTAGGGATTCTACTAGGTTGTCTCTGTTTTCTTCTATTCTTCTTGAAAATAGATTTCTCATTGATCAGAATAATTGGTGTATTTTTTTGTGGGTGGTATTGACCTTCCATCGATTATTCAAACTTTCGATTAGAGATTTTTTGAGAGAATATAAATTCTGAAATTCACACACTTTTCTTGCAGCTGAACTCAATATTATTATTTTGTTATTGAACATTCATCACATCGACATGTGGAACAGCGAAAAAATTAGATTATGACAAGAACTGAGAGACATATTACCTACAAACGAAAATATGCTTCTTAGAACTAACATTCATACAAAATGTCAAATAGATTTGTCGTTTTTAATATAATGCCCCTCAAATAACGATCCTACAGAAAAATTCGGACTCAATTAGGAAATCTCAATACATCCAATTGTTACAGACAGAGCTCTAAATTATTCTCTTATTGGTAAGAGGTGTTTGCTTTTCTCGAGGCTTTTCTCTTACAATATGTTCTCGAACGGTCTTATTTAATTGAAGTATAGGCTGCGAAAAAATACTTCAACACATTTTCTCAATTTTTTTTAATGAAATGATCCTTTATTGTTAAATAAGAGGTCATGAAAATGTGCGTAAAATTTTTTTAACAGTTGTAGAAAAAAGATTATGAATTCACGTCATTACTGCAGGTAGCCCATTTTCATTATAAAAAAATCAAATTTCGAAATATTTGATGTTCAGATCTTTCAATCAAGAGTACCTACCTGTCAAGATTAATCTTCAACAATTTTAGTAAATGCCAGTTGTTTTCAAGTTGGGGACCATTTGGTATCAAACAAATGTATAATAAATTATTATACTTACCTTTGAACTGCAAACTACTCTTTCAGCTGTATCCACTTTATCACAGTTAATGAATTGATTCTGCTTCGAAAAATGTTGACTTCAAATTCGAATAAAGATATTTTCAAATATCAATGTTCATTTCTTTTCATTGGATAGGATTTGAGGTGGGTGGTGCATAATTCTAAAGGTGAATAGAAGGAATAAAAATAAATTTATATTTTTCAAGTTTATTTTGGCAAGTATAAAAATACTTTACATATACCCTGTATAAAATGTTCAATTCATAATTTATGTGATACAGAATATACTACAGTTAGGGAGCACTGGTTTAAGTGCTACCAATATGAGATCTCATTAAGACATTCCATTCGAAGGTACAGAAAATTTGAGCTCAAAAAAATATTTGGCACAAGATGTAGTAACATAGTAAAATTAATCCGATTGATGACTAGATGTAAATGAGCAATTCTTAATCTCAATTCAATAATCTAAATATCACAAATCGAAGCAACTATCGATAGCAAATTGGTAAATAACATTTGGGGATAACATAAAGTTACAAATCACATTCATAACATAGTCGTAAAATCGTATATAATCGATTTATTGCAATTTAAAACGTAGGTTTAAACTTTGTCCATAAACTATCAATCATGGGATAACACGAACATTTGGTATGTACAGTCTTTCAGTTTTTACAGTATTTACATATTCACAAGTCGCAATCCACTCACTACATTTCGTCGCATTTCCTTTTTTTCAGTGCTGCAGTTTCGGCCTTTTTAGTCATGCTGGCCAGCATTGTTCTTATTTGGTATAAGTACAAACCAGTGACTGCTGGATGGGGCGATATGTTTTCCAGGGCCTTCTGGAAGCTCTGCCCCATCGCGATAACATCTTCGAAGCTTATAGAATCATTCTCCTCGTCACTTTTATCCACATTTTGATTCAAAATAGACAGCATATTGTCTACAGATTCTTTGGTCTTTCTGGGTTCTTTAGCTTCAGTTTTGATTTCCTCCTTTTCGGTTTTTACTGCTATTTCCATTTTCTCGTCTTCCGGTTCAGTTTTCACATTTTCTATTTTGATCTCTTCCGGTCCGATTTTGGGGGTGCTGTCTTTGGACAGATCTAAAGTAGAGGAGGTGGAGGTTGGGCTGGTGCAATCTGATGAGCTGCTGGTACTGCTGGCGTTGGCTGATTCACCGTTGACGCTAGGGGAAACCACAGTGCGATTCGGAGATAGACCTTTCGCGCACACAGGAGTCGAGGTGAGAACTGCAGGAATCGGAGAAGAGGAAGTTCGGTTTGTGCTGGAGGATACCAACTGGCCGCAAGTGTTTGGAGAACCAGGATTTCGTGCCTGGTTGCTCCTGTGCGTCTCTGCCACGTCAGACGCTTCCCTTGGTTGGCTGGGGACGGCGACTGCCACTGGTCGACGAGCTGTCGGGTAAGTGGCAGCTATGGCAGTGTTGTTTTGCATCAGTTGGTTGTAGATTTGAATGTTGTTGGCTGCCGAGTCCAAAGACATGTTGAGAGGATTTGGTAGACCAGAATGGATGAAATTGTTGTACCATTGCATGTACAAGTTGTTCTGTTCCAGAGTAGCAGTGGTAGCAGCAGTACTAGCAGTTGAGGAGTTTTGTCCGTTTATTGGATTGACCGATTTGTTCAACCACTGCCTGATGGATTCTTCTGTTGGGATGCTTTCGTTGGGTAAAGTTGGTTTGTGCCTGGTGGTCAACAAGGGCATGGATCCTCTGGCTTGTTGGAGTTGCTGCATTATTCGAGCGGCCCGTATGTAATCGTACTGTTGATGTGGGTTTATGGCCATTCCGTTGTCGCGAGAAGGTGAAATCATCATGTTGTTGTCGCGAAGGGGTGAAGTTCTGGATAAGTCGATGGGTGCTTGGTCGTTGAGGTCTGATAACTCGGGGGAAGAATTCCTACCACTTTCGTCCAGTTTGAACCTTTTGTTGCTGGAGCTGGTAGAAGCGCTTGAATAATTAGGACTGCAAACGGGCCTGGGTATTGTGTTCTTGGAGGACTTGGCGGCGGCAACTGCCGCTTTGATCTTATCGGTGTTTTTACACCATCCCCGCAATGTGGATTCCGGCACGTCGATGGACCTCGCGACCGAAGCTTTGCTTTCACCGCTGGTAACACGGCTGATGGCATCCAATTTCTCTTGAGGATCCTTGGCGCGAGTCGGCCTCTTCGTGGATCTGCTTGCAGACATGGCTCAGATGTTCTTGTCGGCGAACGCACTAAACATAAATCCAAGGGTTCGAAATCCTTCCCGCTATCGCACCACGTGTCCGTCGAAACGGCAATGTGACAATCGGCCAATGGAAAGGGAGAGCGCCGTGCGCAGAATGAAAAAAGTTCGGGATGAAAGTTTATGGAAACAAACAAAACTTGCGTTTCGGTTTGTACGATTGCGATCGAGCTTTGGAGACGCAGGCGCGCGTTTTTCGCGGGCTCGCAAACAACACAAACACTTCACTCGCGGATCGGGCCGGTGTCCGTAGCGTTCGGGTCGGCGGACTGGTTTCGAGTAGTTTCTTGCGAGATCTCGGAGACCGGTGGTCAGTTCCTTTGTCCAGACGATCAATACCAGCGACGTACGGGCGCGAACTGAGCGCAGGGCAGTCGGTAGGCAGGCAGGTTCGCGGTCCCCGCGTGTCGGCTTCACTGTCACCCTCTCACCCCCAGAGGGTCGGAGTCTCTTGCAGGAAGGATACACAACACTTGCGCCAAGTCGAGTTTACGCGACACAAAATCGCACGGCTGCCGATATTCTCTCTCTCGCTTAGGGCTTCGATGAACATCGACGAAAGAATGACTGACAATCGGGAAATCTTCCCTTAAGTGCGTCAGTACCGTTCGGGGGTGGGGGGTTGCAATGACAGATCGACGCGACTGGTCGACGCACCAGGAGTACCGCTAGGAAGGGATTCCGGGAATCGCCGTAGGGCCTGAGTTAAAATTACTTTTTCTATTTACCTGTTCCAATGAGGGTTAAGTCATCTTGACCACTCTTGATAAAAGATAACATAATTCCAGTCTGCAACTGAAATTACCATTTCATAGACGACTCGCAGATCAAAAGCTCGTATTTTAAGGGGACCTGGGCTTTTTATTTCCATGATATCTCAGTTCGTATGCTGCGTAGACCAACAATTTTTTTTTTAAATTGAAGCTTAATCATTTCTCTAGAATGTGTATTACTCGCTTTTCTGTTTTTCTTCGTATATTAGGAAAAAAACAGGTGAGCTGTAATTTCAAAAAAATCTGGACAAACGATTTAATTTCCATGATATCTCCGTCAATTTTCGGGATAAATGTATGAAATTTTCAGTTTACATGCGAAATAATATTTTCCAGAATGTGAATTGATCAGTTTTTTGTTTATTGCCCCCTCGATTCTTAAATGAATTATAAAGTAGGAACTTTATTGGTCATATTTTCAACCAGGTTTTTTTCCTAATAATACGCAAAAAACCGGAAAAGCGAATAATACACATTTTATATATTATTCCGCATGTATACTGAAAATTTCATACATTTATCCCGAAAATTGACGGAGATATCATGGAAATGATATCGTTTGTCCAGATTTTCATGAAATTACAGCTCACCAGGTTTTTTCCTAATATACGAAGTAAAACAGAAAAGCGAGTAATGCGCATTCTAGAGAAATGATTAAGCTTTAATTTAAAAAAACAATTGTTGGTCTACGCCGCATACGAACTGAGATATCATGGAAATGAAAAACCCAATTTTTGAAGGTAGCTCGCGAGCTCGGACGTGTACCAGGTCCCCTCAAGTATTTGCTGAATTGAAACATTCGGTGTCAGGGGCTTATACAGGGTTCGCCATAATAGTCCACCCTTTTAATATTCGAATTAAGTTTTTTTTCAGTCCAAAACAAACTTTTTATTATACTTAATTATAGCTTACACTTTGGGATTTATCATAACTTATAAATATTCGGCTAATTTGATTCTTACTTTTGAAGAACACCACTTCTAAATCATCTCCATCAACTTCAACACATTTTTCAATATTAGATAAAAAGTGGTTCATTATACGGCGTAGCGAGCATTCGTCTATTCCTTCAACTTCTACACGAATTTTGACTGAGTTCCTCAATTGTACAGGGTAACCCAAATTGTTTGATTTTGGTTGTTTCTGGTACTCCTAGGCTAGATAGGTGAGAATGTGGACAGGAGTCCTGGGCTCGATTTTCGTGAAAACTCCATAACTGAAAGCCGTTTCACGATATCTTCATTTGTTTTGAAGATATTAGGACGAAATTTTGATATTTTGACGATTTCGAAAATGTACCATCTTTTTTTGGTCCTATGTTATGCAAATAAATCAGCTCTACGAAAAAAATACATATATGTCCATATATTATTACCATATTTGAGGCAAAATCAGCATTTTAGTGAAATTGCCATATTAAAAATTTCATTTTTTACAAATCCCCATACAAAAAAAATCCAAAAAATTATATATCGACATAAAAGCTGATTTTTTTTTGGATGACATATGATCAAAAAAAGATGCCATTCGTATTTGAAATGAGAAAGTTGTTTTTTTTTTACCCTTCATAGAAGAGATAAAAAAAAACTGAATATGGTGTCGTATTGCTAATAAAATAGTGCCTGTAGAAAGTTTTTGCCGTTTTTAGATATTTTAGAAAATGAAGAAGTTATGGCACATTTTCGAAATCGCCAAAATATCAAAATTTCGTTATATCTTCAAAACAAATGAAGATATCGTGAAACGGCTTTCAGTTATTAAGTTTTCACGGAAATTGAGCCCAGGACTCCTCTCAACATTTTCACCTATCTAGCCCAGAAGTACCAGGAACAGCCGAAATCAAGCAGTTTGGGTTACCCTGTACAGGGTGGCCAGATTTCGATGGTTTAGTACTACAGCTCCTAAACTATAACGGCCGTTTTCAATAACCTAACCAAGATAAGGGATAGATCGCTATCTCCGGTTTGTCGGCTTATCTATCCTTGTAGTTATCTGTCTGTGGTTTGCATTTCACAATCATGGTTTAACCTGATCTATCTCAAGACAAGGATAGATAGGAAGGAACCTCTTCAGATCCACTGAACTCTGTACCTGGAACGGATCCGACTGTATACTTTTGAACGTAAAGTGAGACAGGGGCAGCTGAAACAGAGATAGCCTTATTTAGGGTAACCTGTCTTTGTCCTACTCAGTCAAATGAATTACGGTTGTATGCATAAATTATCTTTTAAGTGAAAATTCTTTTTGTTAAATACGTACAATATTAGTGAAGTTTGTGTTCTACTGTGCTATTAGTTCCGTTTCCTTCCTCGTGTAAAGCAGCATATTGCGTTAGTGTAATTTGTTGATTGCTTCGGCAATAGTTTCTATTTGAACTATATTTGAAATTCGAATATAAAAAAACAATGGTGGTGTCTTGTGTAGCGTTTGGATGCAAAAACTAGCACGATTATCGGAAAATATCTTTTCACGGGTGAATTGATAATACATATTAGATTTTGCTATTTAATGAATAATTAGCGACTTGGCTAGCAAGAGTAAATTCATTTGGTACAGTTTTCCATTCAAACGACCAGATATCCTGAAGCTATGGATGAAGGCGGTTCGCTGGAAGAATTGGACTCCATCCAGAAGTAGCAAACTTTGTGGAGATCATTTTCTTCTTGTTCTACTTGTTTTATTTAAAAATTGTTAGATTCATAGTATTAGCAATGAATTGTGAAATAAAATAAAAATTTCGTTCCTAATTTTCTATTCATTTTATTTATCAACATCGTGGAAGAACAGTAAAAATTTTACATGAACGTTGTACTGTTTGCATTATTACTTCTTTCCTGAAAAACAATTGAGAAAAAATAATCACATTTGTTCCAAAATAAATTTAAAAAAATAAAATGCTTCCTCTTCACTTTCTTCATCGAACTCATCAATAATCTCTAATAATTCCATGTCACTGTCGTCGCTACTCAAATAATCCATTTTTTAAAGTTAATTTATAATTAAATAGTCAAGAAACCAACGCTGAATTGCACTAACAACAATTTTCAACGCTTATCTCTACCCCTTACTGCTCGAACTCCTCAGATAAACAAACAGAGCTACTAGAGATATTTCTGGCTATCTGTGGTTAACGTGAAAGTTCTTTGAAACGCAGGTAGGCGCATAAACAATGAAAGTTCTTATCCATCTGACCTCTTTTCGGAACAAGGGATGGATCGCAAGGACCAGTAAGAATCCTTATCTGCAGATACAATATTGAAACGGAAACAGGTACAAAACGGGAGATTGCTCGATCTCTAGTACCTATATATCGGCCGTTTCGAGGGATAGATCGGTTATTGAAAACGGCCGTTAGATAGAGAAAAAGTAATATACATGTCATGTCCTCTTTTTTCGAGAAACCTGAAAACCCCAAGTTCCTACGGCGTCTACACCTTTTCCAATTGTAATTCAGAAAACGAAAAAGGTAATTCAGAAAAGCAAATTTGAATTTCAGAAAATGGAAATTGTAATTCTGAATAGTAAGTTGATACATATCATATACTATTCTGAATTACAATTTCCATTTTCTGAAATTCAAATTTGCTTTTCTGAATTACATTTTACGTTTTCTGAATTACAATTGGAAAAGGTGTAGTTTTCGAGCTACAGGTGATTTTGGTACATATGGTAACTTTTCAGGAGGGAGTTTTTTCAAGAAATTTCATACCAAATACCCACTTTAATTTTCTGCAAAGAATCACCCCTTTCATTCTTTCGGTGTTATTCAGATACACCCTGTATATCGAAAATACGCAATATTTCGCGATCGTGGCGCTACTGCGACAATGGAACAAAGGGCGACCCCTTTCGGTAGAAATGAAAAGTAGGAACCCATCACAGATTTTCGACCGACAAGAAAGTCTTGAACAAAATCTCATCAGTGCCAACACCAGGTATTCTATGCATCTATTTCAAAACTCATTTGAGACAGGATATTCTTTAAACTTTGTAACTTGTATTTGTCCTACCTATCTTTGGAAAATGGACAAATTAGAACAAAAATCTCAAAATTCGTCGAAAAATCAAAATATTAAATACTGGAAGTTGAGTCCCCCAAACCAAATTCTTGGCAGCGCCGCTGAGCAGAAAACCATTACCACATGCGTCTTATAAACCAAGAATTATTTCCTTCCAGGTACTATAATAATTTTATAATAATAATAATAATAATTTATTCATACATGTATGTTAAGTACATTTCATACTTCATGTATAAATTTTGCCATCAAAAGTTACATGGCCTGTCAGAAAACAATAAAATAAATTGTAAAAGACTATTACACTGAACACATGGGTATACAAACAATTAATTGAGGAAAGATACTATTGTTCCAGGAACTCATTGACCGCATATATTGTCTTTTCGAGGAGCATATTTTTGACCCTAATTTTGAAAGATTCTAGTCCTAGTTGTTTCCAGCTGTCCGGGATTCTATTATAAAGCATTTTTTTTTTACTCAGTATATGCACCAACATGCAATGAAGAATTTCCACACAAAAAAAACCGTTTGCAATCAACAATCTCGTAAAGTATGGATTTCATACTTACACTAATCCAAATCCTCTATTCTATAATTATTAATGAAAAATTTTTCTATCACCTTACCTGTGGCCTAAATCGAATATGCAATAATTCACAATGTTTCGAATTAATTTTTTGGTCAGATCAGAAGCAAAAATAAGTATAAATGTATAAAATCCGAATTATTGCAATAAAGGAACACAAAAACAGGGAGGACTAAACTCAGAATTAGATTGGAAATGAAATATTGGTTCATTGGATTGGAATAAAACTTCTGCAAAAATGCATAAACTTAAAGGAATTTCTCGATTGAATAAAAGACGAAAAAGGGAATTTTATGCTCTGTGCTATTAAAACTGTGGCGTTTGTTTAAAATTATTGATTAATATGGACAATATGGTTACATATTAGTATACTTACCTTGTTCGTCAAACTACGTTTTCAGGTGTACCCACTTATAAGATGTTCTTAGCTTTGTTGGCTTCAAATAAGACTCAATGCTATATTTGAATATATTTATTTCAAAATGTTTCAAAAAGATCAAGTTTATTATAAGAGTAAAACAATAAATAGTTTCAGTAAAGTTTATTTCGGTAAATATAAAAATATTTTGCCCTGTACGAAGGGATCACACTGGTTCAGTGAAATCAATATCACATTGCACATTTCGTTTCAAGGTACACAAAATTGTGCTAGAAAATATTTGGCATTACATTATAGAGTCTAGACTTAAATGAGCAAATCTTGAAATCTTTATCACATTTCACTAATCAAATATCACACATCGAAGTAATCGATAGCAAACTGGTTTATCACATTACATTCGTAACCTACATAAAATAGTTATATCACTAATTTATTGCCATTTAAAAAGAACTTTGTCTATGAACTATCAATATTCAATGATAAGAAAATTTGGCAAATAAAGTCTTTCAGTTTTTATACACTATTCACATAATCATTGTATTCTGTCCATCTACTATGAATTTTGGAAATTCGGTATTCACAGTCTTTCAAGTTTTCGCACAATTCAAAAGTCACAACCCTCCTCTAGACACAATCGAATTTCCTCTTTTTCAAAGCAGCGATTTCAGCCTTTTCAGTCATACTGGCCAGCATCGTCTTAATTTGATATAAGTACAAGCCAGTGACTGATGGATGAGGAGAAATTCGCTCTAGAGCCTTCTGAAAGAGTTGCCCTTTCATTATCACCTCTTCAAGACTTATTGAACCTCTTTCGTCTCTGGTCTCTACATATTGTCTCAAATTAGCGAGCATAATTTCCAGAGATTCTTTGGTAATCTTTTTGGCTCCTGAAGTATCAGTTTCAAATCCCACCATTTTATCTGCTACCGCTTCTATGTCGATCTCCCCATCTTCAATTCCAGGGATGTCGCTGTTGGAAGTTGAGGTGGAGGAAGCTTCGCTGGTGGTAGCCAATTCGCCGTTGATTTGGGGGAAAATTTCAGTGTTCGAAGGTTGGTTCGTGTAGGAAAAAAGCAACCGACCGCATATTTTGGGGGAAATTGATTTGCTCTCTTGGTTGCCTTCTGAAGCCTCGCGTGGTTGACTGGGGAAAGGGGCAGGTCGGCGAGCTGTTGGGCAAGTCGCAGCTATGGCGGTGTTGTTCAGCATCGTCTGGTTGTAGATTTGCCGATTCAAATCCAAAGACCTGCGGTTATACCACTGTTGCTGTTGGAGATGCTGGAGTTGAAGAAGCTGTCGCTGTTGCAGCATTCTAGCGCCAACATCGTCGCGAAGTGGTGAAGTCCGCGACAGATCAATGGGTCCTTCACAATCTCTAGTTCCTGTCGAATCAGAGGAAGAACTGCTCTCGCTCACATCCCGTTTCATCCTCTTACTCTCAGTTCTGCTGGTAGCTCCAGAATCAGAATGATCAAAACTGGAGGAAGGCCTTGGAACTGATGGGACAGCGTAATTTGAGGCGGCAACTGCCGCTTTGATCTTCTCCTCATTCTTGCACCATCCTCGTAGAGTCGACTCTGGCACCTCGATGGATCGTGCTACCGAAGCTTTGGTTTCGCCGTCTTTCACACGCCTGATTGCCACTAATTTTTCTTGGTTATCCCTAGGATGGGTAAGTCTTTTTGTAGAGATATTACCAGACATTTTTCGAATTTTCTTCTATTCGCACTTTAAACTTCACTCGATGTCCTACAAGGTCGGATACACAACACTTTACTTAACATATAGTTAGGGCGTCAACGAAAGAAATAAGAATGAGTGACAATCTGGGAATCTTCCCGCAAGTGCCTCAGTACCTTGAAAGAGGGGAGAGAGGGGGTGGAAATGACCGATCGACGCGATTTGTCGACGCACCACCCACAAGTACCGAAAGGTGGGCAATGTGCCAATGTGCGGATTTCATAAAATTCTGCTTTTACACGAGCCTCAATAATGACTTCTATGGGTTTCGGCTTTTTCATACCGAAAAAATTCAAATGAAACATGGACACGCCAATGGCCTCCGTTTGTGGGAAAGTTTTGGATAGGTCGATCAGTTTTTGACAAAATTGTTCATGTCTAGCTTGATCCTCTTGCTTCCGGAAAAGGTTGAAGCCATGGAATGAATCGTACTAAAGGATGTTTTGATAAAAAAGCATGATTTGAATTGCGCGCCATGTACAAATTAATTTTAGCCTGTAGGTCTGCAGCGTATACAGGGTGGTCAAGAAAAATTGGGTAAAATAACGAATTATTCCCAGAGAATTCAAGCATTTTAAGACTATCAATACAATGTATGGCCTCCACGGGAATCAATAACAGCTTGACATCTTCTTTGCATACTACACTCGAGGTTGTTGAACATTTCTTGAGGAATTTGGTTCCATAAACGGGGCAGAAGCTCTCTCAGATCATTTAAGGATTCTGGGGTGGGTTGATGATTGTCTAATCTTCTTTGGAGCATATCCCATGCATGTTCTATGCAATTCAAATCTGGTGAGTGCGGAGGTATTGGTAAATGTGGAATAATAAGCTCCTCGCACGCATTCTCAACTATGGCTGCACGGTGCGGTCTAGCGTTATCGTCTAGAAATTGAAAATTTTCACCAATAGCAGCATGAAAACTTGGCACGACATTGTCAATGACATGATCCCCATAGTGTAAGGCGGTCATATTCCCAGGACAAATGTGTAGATCTGTGCGCCCGTTGAAATATATCCCGGCCCATACCATAACACTACCTCCTCGGAATGAATGGACTTCTTGGACATAGCGACGATTACGGGGTATGCGTGGGATTGTCCATACCCTTATTCTTCGAGAATCTGAAAATCGTCCATATCTGGATTCATCAGTGAAAAGGACACTACGGCATTGATCGTTCCAATTGATATGTTGCCTTGCCCATTCCAGTCTTTGACGCTTATTGTCACGTGTTAATGGAACTCCTGTTAATGGACGTCTAGAACCTAGATTCACCTCTCTCAAACGTCGTCTGATGGTTTCGATGGAAACTTGGACCCCATCTGCATTTTGAAGAGTATTCCGTAGCATTCTACACGGAACCTGTCTCCCTCTGAACCTATTCCAAAGTCGGGATATCACACTTTTCGCTACAACAACCTGAGTTAGTCCACCCTGTAGCATTCCGATAGCTCTATTAGCCTCAGCGTTTGTTAATTTAGGTACGTCTTGGCATTTTCAGAAAACTCGTTTCAAATAGCAGCCGTTGATAAACTGACTTCATTTCAAAATAAGAACATTCATGAAGCATATGCAAAGAACCAAACTTCAGAAAAAAATGTCTTATACTGATTTTCATTGGATCGATTCAAGTTGTTATTAAGTTTTAAATGATTTTACAGCGATTTTCTCGAAGATTACATACTTTTAAAAACGATTGAATACGATATCCCTAACTCTTGTGGAGCAGTATATTTCATGTTTATTGTGTGAATTATTCTATTCTTCTTCATTTTTCACCGTTAAAAAAAGACTTTATTCCACGGTGAAAAAAAGTAATCATTTACGCATCCATAGTGATGAAGAAATGTCCAGTTTTTTGACAGTTGTACAAAAATTTGTTTATTGCTGATCAGCATGCTCCAGAGCATCTAGATTTAGAGAGTCCCATCTTTCTGGTACAAAATGATCTGACAATAGGTATAGAGGGTGGGCCAATTTGTACTTTGACAGTCGATTGAAAAGCTAATTTCAAGCAGAAAATTGCATATACCAAGCGTTGATTCCATCAACATATTATGATATATTGTTCATAATATTTCTCGAGATATTTTGTCTCAATTTGGTATTCAGCATCACGTTTTATGGTTGGACTTTTACTATAAAATCGAGGGCTTGAGCAACATGTGAAATTTTTCTACGTTCGGAAAGAGGAATAATCGATTTATACGAGGGTGAAATTACAATTCTCTAGGCGATGTAGAAGTATTTTTAAAAAATTTCCGAAAATCGTGAAAAAATCGGGCAAAAGGGCAATTTTAAACTCGATCTAACTTTTTTTCCAGATATCCTGGTCGTGATAAAAATATACGGATCGAAAGAGGAAGGGTCAATGCAAAATAGCTTGGTATTCATATTTTCCAATAATTTCCAAATTCTTCAGGAAAATTGATCAAACTTTGATATTTTGCCTTTGAAATCAGCCGATTTCCAGAGATCTATACCGATCATGATACTGAATAACTACTTATTAGGAAGATCTAGGGGCTCTACTAGTTTTCCATAAGTGGATATGCATGGACATAACATGACATTGTTCAAATGTTCTTATTAAACTCAGAACAGAGAAACCTCCAAAATCTACGAATTCCAGTATATTTAATCGAATGTCAATGACGAAAATTTGAAATATTTCTTGAAAATTGAGGTAATCAATGCAACTTGTGTTACCCAACAAAACCCACCCTGTATACTACGCCCCGAATCTCTTCCTCCAACCCAACCTCACGAAAGCGCGAAAATCGTTCCCTCGTCGTGCGGAAAATTCTAGCTGTGTGAGTCGGGCTCGGGGACCGCGTACCATGGACGGGGGGTGCCGCGCGCGGGGGGAGGGTCCGTAGGTCGCGGTGGTCCTCCGCGGGCCCCTCGAACGCCGGGCTCTTTCGGGCGGGCGCGGGACGAGGGGAAACGACCATCCGCGAGCTACCTCGCCTCCGTCCCCCCCGTTTTCGGGGCCGTCACAGAGCGCCGCTCGACGTAGTAAACAGCCGGCGGCATCGGCCTGGTCACCTCTCTCTCTCTCCCCCCGACCCCTCGTCGACGACGACGACGACGTCCCATCCGGCGAGGGGGACGGCAGGGCCGAAAATGCGGAAACGGAAAATGTCGGAGATTGAACCCCGGGATGAGCTTCGAAATTGTGGCCAAGACTGTACGTGCAAGGATATTGCGAAATTTAACAGCGAAAAAGATCACAAAATTCATATTTCTAATTTTTACCACGACTTCGTCGGTAACGAAGAAGACCGAGAGCTCGGTGGTTAACCCACACTCCTCGATTCTATGGTCTTGAGTCACCCAGAATCCAGAATCCCACAAAAGATTCTACTTGTTTAATAACACTTTCACTACTCGTCTAGTAAAGATCTGATAGCGCCATCAGTCCGCCTCTCTCTTGCTCTCTTATGGGCCTACCACACGCTCAAGCTTCACCACAGTTTGGCTTGCGCAAACCGGCTTGAACACTAAACACTGAGCGTGTGGTTGGGAGAATTGTATACAGTTTCCCTCATTGTTCAGTGTTCAAGCCGGTTTGCGCAAGCCAAACTGTGGTGAAGCTTGAGCGTGTGGTATGCCTATTACACGCTCTAAAAAGTTATTCGCATGAACGCGACCTAGCACTTGCCAGCAAAAACATCTCGTACAATCGTACATTCATTTTTCTTCAATTCTCTCGTGTATAATTAACAATCACGAACTATGTATTCAACAAACAGTCCGGACCTGGAGGAACAGTTTCGTTGAATAGGTCCCTATGTCGAGGAGGGCATCTTTCAATTTCACATTAATCGAAAATCTCCCTTATCTGGGTGTCAAACTCCCCAAGTTAAAGGAAATTTTTATTTCTGATTGCACTAAGAAAAAACTCAGTTTTTTTTTCAATTTCTCGAATAATATTCTACCCTTAACCGAAAGCAATTACCCCTGCAATTCATTCGACCATATTATTGTCTTTATGTTGATCTAAACCATAGACTTATTATCCTAAGTCTATGATCTAAATCTAAACCCGTTGATATCTAGCGGGTGATAAGCGAAATAATACCAAACCAATTGCCAATATTGGTTTCTCTTCAGAGTTAGTGTAATAAGTTCTAATCACCTGGTAATTTGAATAATAATCTCGAAAAGAGTGAATGGAAAATATACTAAAATAAAATCACCGCTCGAATCTATGAGAGAAACAAATCGACAATTGAAGACATTCACAAACGTCAAATTTTGTAATGAATACGACATGCTTTGACTTCGCTGTATACGTACATTAATATTGGGGGGGCCCAGGGGGGCCGGGCCCCCCCTCAAACCACATAAACACAGGAAAGAAATTCTGAAAGTCTGCAGGCTTAGGATAGTATTAAAATTCAATTTTCCTCATATGGGAAATCTGGGCCCCCCCCAAACTGAAATCCTGGATACGCCACTGATTGAGCCCAAAAGAACTAATCGTATCAAATCAGCAACGATTTTACGATTCTAATCATACCTTAATCCAATATCAATCGTATTATTGCTCTATTTACTCTTCAAAAGTCGAAAAAAGTGATATCCATTCAATTAGAGCAATAAAATGCTCAGCTAAACCGGTTATGATGAAAATTCATAGAGTAGTAAATTATGAATGGAAGTGAGCAAGGGAGAAAAAGATGAATGTGAATATTTGAATTCCGAGACAGGACCGTATTCTACAATTGTTTCAATTCGTCCGATGGAATTTTCGATTAGTCGTTTGACCTATAGGTACATTCATTATTTTACAATAAATTATTCACAGTCTTGAGGAAAAATTTTAGGAATACAAGCTGTTCGGTAAATAAGTTACGCAAAGTCCGTTTATGGAGTTTTTACATCAATTTTCATTAGGAAAAAGCAGTAACCTCAAGTATTGGGCGCTTTGTCAAACTCGTAGCTAGAGTTGTCACCCATTCTGGTCTAGAATTCGCCCAAGGCCAATAACGTACTGAACTTTTGATGACAGGATGCTGAAATTTTCTGTGTAATTCATTTTATCTCTTTTACTGCTGTAAAAGTCGTTAAAAAAAACAAGAGCTTTTGACAGCTCGTTCATTCATCTGGTAAGTAGAACGTCCATGAAGATGTAGGCTCGCATAGTCAGTTCGAGAAAGCAATTAGAAAATGTTTGACAGCTGTCAAAAAATAAATTCGACAGCCGCTGTCAAAAAAATTTTTTCAGTTTTCGTTACGCAATCAGAACAAAATTTCTCATTAAGTTCGAACACGTCATCCACCATATAAATTCGAAATTTCACTCTCGACTCAAAATTCAGAAAATACAAACGTGGTGACGAAATTAAATAGCCTTCGTTTGAGTGGAACGAGCTCTCAAATATGCCTATTTGACTGTATCGATTTTACAGAAATATATTTCCGGACCGAATATAGATCCGACCCTGTTCATTTCTCGTCGTATTACAAATGTGCGGAGTTTATTCCATGTAAATAAAAGATTCTCAACAGGTTGTTGCCTGACAGTAGCACGTTCGACCTTTTTATTAGGGGTTTAAATGCATCAAAACTGAAACAAGTCGACTCTGATACCTGCCGGCGCTAGAAGTGGGTATAATTCTTTCATTCTATTCATCATGATGGATTCGACAATGTCAATGATAGGTTGAGTAGCTAAACAGGTAAATACATCGATATTTGATACTTTGATATGGAAAATCAATCATACAAGTGAATGTGAACATTTGCGGAAAATCAGTTCAAAATTTTAAATTCCTTCGAAATATTTCTTTTATGAGAATTAATATTGTGACCACCAACCAAATTTTCATTGAAAAAATAAAGAAACTCACGAATAAGGTGGCTATTTCCAATGGTTCGTAATTCATGTGATCACCGAAGAATGTCGCCAAACTTTGCCAGTCTTCCAGTTCTGAGTAAGGTAAAGTGGTTGGACGAATAGATGTGCAAACCATTTTCTGAAAGAATGAAATGGAAAAAAATTCACAGCCGTCAAAATCAAATATCAATTTGACGATTCAAACTGGATCCGGATCTGGTATTGAAGAAAGATTGGCAATTTTTTCGATTATTCACTATAATTCTATAGACGCATACATGTATTCTATGCATCTTGTCTTGTTTCTAACTTTCTAACACGAGAAAATTTCCAGTATTATCTATGGACTGCGTATAAAGTTTCTATGGTACCGAAACGTCAGATAGCGAAAATTTCAGAAATTAATTTTTTCAGTTAGCCTGAAGTTCTGAAAATATCGTAGGAAGAATTTTCTATCGTAGAAAAAATTTGCGCAACATGACATGAGCAAAAGTCATGTTCATTAGTTGCACTCAGCATGGTCGAATATCTTCGTTTCGATCTGCAAAGATCGTTCAACAAATATACAATTGCTCTTGTTACTCGTTACACAAATAACTAATATAATAAGCCACAACTTCTGAAAGAATAAAAACCGAATGTGATAATGAATTAAACATAATTGTCAATCGTTTTTGCATATTGGCGCCACCTATCAGTGAAGCGAGTAACTATTTCCTCAAACATTTTCCTATGATAGAAATCTGCTTTCGCGGTAAAATATTTGAATCCCTCCAAAGGATTTTCGACTTCTCATCTTGAGAGCATTTGCATAACTATTCAAGTGCTTGTAAAAGTCTAGAATGAATCTGTTTTTATGTACCAAGAAGGCCGGCTCTCCATATTCAACTAATGGAGACACGCTCATCGCACCTACCTGTATTTTGCATTCATTATTGCATGCCAGAAACAATTGCTTCCTGTTAGGAAACCTGTATCTGAATTCCCTCCTAAAATTCTCCGCCGTAAACAAAAGCATTTTCTCTTTCTCAGAATTCTTCGTATAAGATTCTGGAAAATGGATTCTGCCCTCGAATTCCGGATTGTCCGATTCAGGCCAACATAGTTTGATCAGCCCCAGTTCGCCTTCAATTTGCTTCAGATGGTCGTACGTTAATTGAACGGGCTCAGGAAGAATTCTGGGAGCGTCCAAAATGTCGAATATGGAAACGAAAGGATAATCGTCGCCTTCCTCTTCGTAGGCTGTTTCCTCCAGCGTTTTCAAGTATTCGTCTATGGTCATTATTGGTTCACCGCTTGGTGAAAACATTTGAGGGTCATTGCTGTCCATCTCGGATTTGATAATTTATTGTTATTCAGGGTTTTCAGGTTGTAAAAGTATCGGAAGAATATCAATAAACAGTGTTCATATTATTGCTGAGAAACCACAAACGTAATATCCATGGTAACGAAAAGAATAATTAATTCGCAAAGGATTCTTCTTCTTCCTCGATTAGATGAGAACCACAGAATACTAGTATGCTGATTATGAGTAGATTTCCTCATTAATATATTTTTTTTCCTACGAGCGCTCGTTCTACTCAAACGAGGCCTATACCATTTCGAAAAGGTGTCGTAGTTTTCTAGTTTTGAGCACTCATCGGATATAGTTCGGATCTGCTGCCAATTTTATTTTTGACTGACCTTCCGATAACATGCGAAATTTAGTCCGGGATCATAGAAATTTTTTTTGACAAGTGTCAATATTTTTCGAGTAGTCAAATATATCGGATCTCGAATAAAGCGATTGTGTTCATTATTGAAAGCCAAAATTCGACTATTTCAATGTTTGAAGAACTCGCCGTCAAACTTTGATTGTCGCTTCGGTCAACTTTGTGATAGGTATATCGGGCCCTTGCCCTTAATATTCAAGCGAATTATCGAAGTTAACAACAGATCCGGATTAAGGACGATTTTCTTGACAGTTGCTGTCAAATTTTTGACAACTGTCAAGAAATGTTTTCATGAATAAAACCTAAAAAGGAGGATGAATGAGCTCTTGACTCAACGATGGTACTTTCAGTAAACCTTTTTGATCGATGGATTGAAAAAACAAAATTAAATTTGAAGAAAACTCGACATAACATTTGCGGGAAGGCGATTCTGAAACTCAAGGACGTAAATAAAATAACATAATATTGCTTAAGAAATTTAATCATTTTTTATAAATATACATCTTTATTTTGTACATACATATTATTCTTCTATGGCAAATCCTGAGACACTCCAGCCTATTAAATATAGGTACAAATCATAAAATCACAAAATAAAAATGGGTAGAATACTTACCACTACGTTCATAAATCTAGCTTAATTATTTTAATTACCTACAAAAAAAAATAACAAAAATAATATTAAAAATTTATAGTAATCACAAGATCAGTCTATTCTTTCATTCGAAATTGTTTCTCCATTTTTGATTAGCTTCAATTCTAGCATCCGGGACCAATTGTGATTTGATTCCTCCCAGAACGTTGTTAGTTGCTTCTGACGCTATAATTATGGGTTTTATAAGGTTGGAGGGGATTTGTCTAGCTAACCCTCCTACTACGCCAACATAACCTTTCTGTTCATGCTCTTTGGAAGCAACCTGAACGATGGTTTCAGCTGTTTCCCCAATGCCCTGTAAACCAACAAAATCACTATTTGCTTAACAATGGTCCTTTAAATAATTGTCAAGAGAATGAGGCAAAGGTTTTTCAGTGTGACAAATTTTTATTAAAAAAAAAATTTAAAAGCAATAACTCACTTCCTTAACAAGCCAAAGTGCATTGGTAACACCTTCTCTGATATCTTGCGGTTGCGTATAACGCTTTTTCTTCTTCTTCTCGTTGGTTATCGCTCTGACACTAGGACCAGGAGACAGCATGTCATATGCAGTTTCCGCTGTCGTCTATAAAGATCATATTGAAAAAAAAAATTAAAATTATTGCTTGGAAACCCTAGCCTTACCTGCAAAAGGTGAATTAATTTAACGGTCAGCTCAAGAGCAGCTAATGCGGTTGACGTTGTAAACTTATTTGCACCTTTCCTTAAGCCCTTAACAATCCTACCATCTTTCTGGTATTGTTCAATAGGTAACCAAAATAGATCTCTAATACCACTAACTAAAAATAGAATGAAAACATTGAGTACTTGGAATTTTTTGTCGAAAAATAACACTTACATAGCTGCACAAGGGACTGCATTGGTCCCACACCTATCAAGACATTTTTAATTTGATTTTGCTTAATGTCATTGAACCATTCTTGCAAGATCAAGTTCAACACTTTATCAAGGCCATCGATTCCATATCGATGGCTTATTGCCTTGAGTTTTATCTCCGTATTGTCTAGGCATGCAATGCCTAGTGCTAGACTGCAGAACACTCCTTTAACAGAACCATCCAAGGCTCCTCCCATGTGCTTACCCTTATAATCGATTTTGACAAAAGTTTCAGGAGAGAATGATACCGGTCTGAAAATTAGTTAAGAAACAAATATAGAACTACGATTTTCGAGTAAAAATGAAGACGAAACCATGGTCGATGAGTTGGTTGCTTGAAAAAGGCTAGGAAAATAGTTTGATTGACACATAAAAACAATATCAGGGTTATTCACCTGAAATACAGAGGTTGGCTATAGTTTTCCACAGGAACCTCACTTTCCGGAGTAACCGATCGGTCTTCGGTGGTCGAAATTTCCAAATTTATCAAGTTTTCGTCCCCTTCGCAGTATTTGATTTCTTTTTTCTCCTGCCTATTTTTCACCACTAGCTTCGGCGGTGGTTGATGCACGGGAGTGCTTTGCCTCGAGTAACCTTTTTTAGAGAAAATGAAAACAATGAAGATTTTCGATTAAATCGGAACATATAGAATACCTTCTTCGGGTTTCTGACTAACTTCGGAGAAAAACTTGATGAGGAACTCCAACGATTCCTGATCTATGTAAAATCTTAGAGGCAACAACGAGAAATTTAACGAGCATTCTGTTTCGCTCATCAGTTCGGGATTTCTAGTATTTATAGCTTCCATGGAGAACTGAAATTAACAATTTTTCACAAAAATAAGTAAAAATCATATACCAGCTGGTGAGTAACATCCTGATGAAAAAAATCCATTTATTCAATCTCATTGAGTGTTTTAATGTAGTTTGTTCAGTTTTGAGAAGGATCTAACTTACCATGTACGACTGGTTTCGTTTGGGCATCATCTCGCTGGTATATTGACACATAAATTTGTTAAAATCGCTAGTTTTCATTTTATCATTAATTTCGAATTCTTTGATTTGAAGCACAAATCTCTGAGCTTCATGCGTTGTCTCTGGATAAACATCGTACTGACATCTTATCTGTAAGGTTAATAGAAAATAGTCCACACGTTTTCTAGTCTTTGTCAAATCAAATTTCAACAAAGATTTTTTTTCAAATTATCTTGAGCATTCAATTTTCGATCCAATAGTCCAAGAACAGCTGACCTAAGGCGAGAATAAAATACGATTCGAGTGTTAACATACCTTATTCAGGACTATTTCCATGAGCTCGTTCTTATTTCTTTGAGGCCCACCTAAAATTTTCCAAACTTTTTCACCATCTCTTGTATCTCGATAAGACGACGAAGAACTGCTGGATCTAGAATAACACGATTCATTGCTTGAGAAATTCGATTCGTTGTATGAGTTTGGTTCTCTTTTCTCCTTTTTTTTCTCGTCAATCTTTTTGAAATCTCTTCCTCCGTAAAGCTGCCAAATTACATTCAATTCGCATAGAGTATATTTTATTTGCGGAACGGGGAAGTCTGCGGGTGTTTTCAGTAGATCCTTCATAGACACAGGGGAAACGAAGAAACCCTTGGTTACTTTGCCAGGCTTGGTTCCCTCGAAATCAGTCTCCGGAATGTCATTATCATTCCTCGGCTTTACCTGGGCAGTGGATTCTTCGTCTATTATAATGAAGGAATCGTCAATATCCTCATCGCTCGAATAGAAATATGTGAGTTCCCTTTGAACTTGGGGGAAAGACTTCGAATGGGCACCTGTTTTAGGGATTGGGTTGCAGTCTGGAAAATATTGGAACTGAAAATTTTATACCTTCTCAAACTCAAATCTTTGAGTTTAGATTTCGAAAACAAATAAGAATTGATAATAAATGATTCTGTTTAGTGTTCCTTCAATTAAAAAAAAAGAGAAACAAAAACAAAATTCACATGACTTCGTTTTCATACAAAAAAACTCACCTTCATCTTCTTCGTCTTCTTCCAGCTCCTCGAAAAGGGCCTCCCCCAACAATTCGTTGATCTCTTTCCGTTGTCTCTCAGACACCGAATACATCTCCATAGGTTTCTGATCGACATTAATCAGTTCCTGATCACCAGGACGGTGTCTAGGACTGGGATGAGCGCTGCCGCATTCAGACGATTCTTTCAACGTTAAATCGCCGTCTTCCGCGATATAAGCGATGACATCGGTCAGAGCTTTGAGCGAATCGGAGCAGGTGTGAATTCTCAGATAGTCGGTAGAGACTCTCAAATCTGTACGAGGTTGCTGTTTGAGTTTCTGCAAATCGAAAACGTCCTGAAATCGACTCTTTGTAATGAAAAATGGAACAGAAAGGGAGCCACTATAAAAAAACAGGAACATAATAAACATAACAAACGGAAAACAGAATACTAAGATCTCTTCCTCTTTGAGGATCTGAAATCTTGTTTATCCTGAAATGGGAAATGTTTCTTCATAAATTCAACCATCATCCACCTGATTCTCTGGATTAAACTGTTCAATGAACGTTTAGGAAGTAAAGACTGAACGAGAATAAATTCGCTATATCTCTTGAACCAATTGAGAAAAAATCAAAATTTGATCATAGTTAGCTTTGTTATGAACGTCAGAAACTTGTGGAACTTTTACTTCATAGATATTCCAATTCTCTGTCGCAAAATGTCAAGCGAAGTGAAAACACGAGAATTTATAGTGAAACTTTTTAAAATAATCAAAAACGGAGCTTCAAAAGAATCGCAAAAGAGGTTCGCGTTCGTCCGGAAACGGTATCAAGAGTGGTTAAGCGCTTCAACGAAGATCTTACAATTAACCGCAAGGAAGGAACCGGGAGGAAAAAGGGGTTTCATAGCCCAAAAAAAGCCATCAGTCTTTACAAGAAGAATCCTAACCTTTCAGGACGGAAAGTGGCCCAAATAGTGGGTTGTTCGCAGTCAACCGTTCAGAAAATCAAGTCGAGTTGTGGGCTTAGAACATACAAAGTGCAGAAAGTGCCAGACAGGAACGCTGTGAAGAATCAAGAAGCGAAATCAAGAGCAAAGAAATTAGAAAAAGATTTCTTGAAAAATTTTTCCTGTTGCGTGATGGACGACGAAACCTATGTCTTGGCTGATTTCTCGCTAGTTTCTGGTCAGGAATTTTATACTGCATATTCTTGTGGAAATGTTGACGAACAATTTCGCGTGAAGAAACAAGCAAAGTTTCCTTAAAAATTCCTGGTTTGGCAAGCAATTTGCACTTTTGGGAAAAGGAGCAAATTTTTCGTTGGCCAAGGCTCTGTTGACTCGAAGATATACATCGAGGAATGCTTGAAGAAGCTACTTTTAACATTTTTACGTGAGCACGATGTGTCAACAATCTTTTGGCCAGGTTTAGCTTTATGCCACTACAGCAAGGCCACCAAGGAATGGTACGAAGCTAATGAGGTGGTTTTTGTCCCCAAAGAGGCCAATCCACCAAATTGCCCAGAACTCAGGCCAATCGAAAGATATTGGGCCCTGGTGAAAAGAGAATTGAAGAAGACTAAGACATCAACGAAAACATTAGCGGAATTCAAGCAAAAGTGGAAGACAGCATCCCAGAAAGTGACTGAGAACACTATAAGAAGCATGATGGGAAGAATTCCAGAAAAAATCCATGAATTTTGTAAAAAATAGTTTTGGCTTTATTATTGTGAAAACAGTTTTCATTAGAATTAGAAGGTGATTCGAAAATGAGTTTGATTTTCGAAATCGGTCCAGTGGTTCAAAAGATATAAGCGTTTTTGTGATAGCGAATTTATTCTCGTTCAGTCCTTATATCCGAGTCAATAAGTGTCAAAGTTAACATGGACGGAAGTTGTTGTGTTTTGGAAAATCCGAGAAGTATAGCAGATGAACAGGTAGTAAGAAAACCTCCGAATGTCAAGTATGCAGATCGATTTAATCATGTAACAATTAATCATAAAAAATAAAAATTCTTGTCCGTTAGGACCGTCCACTAAGGACACAACAAATGAGATAAATGGACTAGCAGAGATCTAATTCAGAAGTAAATCGTCAAGTGTTCCTGCTAGAGCGTAATATAAGCTCTGCCGTTTCATTTGGTTGCTATCTCTTGTTGGGTTATGTGGCACTGATGGCGGCTTACAAGCCAGAAACCGGTCTGTCATTGTCCTCCTGTGGTAGCGGCACGTTCCGACGATTTACTTCTGAATTAGATCTCTGCTAGTCCATTTCTCTCAATTAATCATAAGATCATCATCCATTGACGGAAATTTAATTGGCGTCTACCTGTTGCACGCAGTTATCTACCCTTGCATCTTCTAAATTTTCGCAATATTCATTTCAGAAGCGATATGGTGACTTTACGGACGCAGATTGTATAAAGCAGATATTTTTTTCACGCACTAGTAGGATGATTCGATTACAAAAAGGCAGATTCTCATTACCTTACAATCGTTCATGACCAGGCTCAGCTCGAAACTGTTCAAGGTCACGATGTTGACGTACTCCCTCCTTATGTCAATAGGCGCGGCGGATGCGACGCCATCTTTGGGGGGATTTTCTCGGCTGAGGTACAGATCGCAATCTTCCGCCAGGAACCTGAGCTTCGAACCGCACGCAACTTCGCTCACGTTCGAGGTCATGTTGAAACTTCCCAAGGTTACGGCGCATCTCAGAGGTAAGAAGAGCGGTCTGTAGTCTATGGCGCAGTCCCAGGTGTGCAGGTGGAATTCGCTCAGAACCTCCTTCGATTTGTAACCGCTGATCGGGATGTCGGCGACCTTGAAAAAGTCGATCAGCTGGGATATCCACGAATTTGGCTGGGCGATGGTTCTGTAGTGAAGAGTCGATTTGCACAGGCCTAAAGCTATTTTGACGGTCTGCAAAGGAAGGATGTCAGTAAGAGAAGAAGTGGGGAGAAACGAGGTACCTTTGCATGATGCGTTTCGTGGTTTGGAAGTATTTTACAAGCTACCGTTAGCATTGGGCGTTCTGTTTGGCTTTTTCGTTCTTCTGCTATCGCCCCCACCGACTTAGAAATCACGGGGTATAGATCGTGTGGTATATTTTTGAGGTCGGGGAGGCAAATGTTCACTTTGGAGGCGGGGTACATTTCTGGAAAAATCGAAAAAAAAAAGAACGTTAATAGATCGATCGATATTTGACCTTGTACACCTATTCAGGGTCCTGCAAGAGTGCGTTCTTCTTCCATAGCTGCCGAACCAGACATCTCAGAGATTTCGTTGGAAAGTAGACCTCTTGTACCTTCATTTCTGCATCTCAGGAAATTATTTTCTGATATACAGGGTGTCCCTGATAAATGTTATTAAACAAATGGATGATTTTTTTAATGGATCGACCCATATATTTTCACATATTTTCAATGACCTTCATTACCTCTTTCATGACGCAAAATCTTAGGGACATTTTTCCAACAGTTCAGATCTTATTCGAAGAAAACTGCAAAAAGGTGAGGGAAAAGCAGTTCAGTAAAAGTCTTCTGACGATTTCCAGAAGCGATAGTAACATGAATTTGAACTAAAAGTTTTTTAATTGAAGGATTTGCCTTGACATGGTTCCTAAACGATCAACCTATCATATATAGGGTGTCCGTTATTAAGATCCAAATATGGAGAACTTAAAATTATTATTTCTCGATTTTTTCAAATAGAACACCCTGTATTTTTTTCCACAATGATGTAGAAAATTGAATACCTTACATTTTCTCAGAAGTAACCTTAGGATTATTTTAACCTCCGCATCCAGCAGACACGAAAAATGATATCCCAAATGAAAATTTTATTCAAATAATAACATAATAAAACTAACGGATATTCAAAAGAGGTCAAACAATGAAATAAAACTAAATGAATAATTATTGACAAACTTCAAAACCTTCCCAGAATCATATTTCCTGTGCATCATCATAAAAATGATATTTCTTTTTCGTACAAGCAATTCATATTGATCATGTATTCAACCAATTATATCAGTTTTTATCGGCTTTCCAAAAAAAATATTGTTCAAGTTATTGCTACTAGAGCTCAAAGATTCTTTCGAATACAGTAAATCAGTATGAATTTTTGTTTACTATCGGGATATTGGGCAGCATAAGTTCGACTTCCTTAAAAAACAGGTTCTCTGGCACTGCCCTAACATGAAAATCATATCAACCATCCTATTTTTTCCAAAAATTCATACTGATTCACTGTATTCGAAAGTATCTTTGAGCTCTAAGTAGCAATTACTTGATCAATATCTTTTTTGGAATACCGATAAAAACTGATATAATAGGTTGAATACGTGATCAATATGTATTGCTTGTACAGAAAAGAAATATCATTTTTATGATGATGCTCAGGAAATATGATTCTGGGAAGGTTTTGAAGTTTGTCAATAATCATTCATTTAGTTTTATTTCATTGTTTAACCTCTTTTGAATGTCCGTTAGTTTTAATTATGTTATGATTTGAATAAAATTTTCAGTTGCGATATCATTTTTCGTGTCTGCTGGATGCGGGAGTTGAAATAATCCTGAGGTTACTTCTGACAAAATGTAAGGTATTCAATTTTCTACATCATTGTGGAAAAAAATACAGGGTGTTTTATTTGAAAAAATCGAGAAATAATAATTTTAAGTTCTCCATATTTGGACCTTAATAACGGACACCCTGTATATGACAGGTTGATCGCTTAGGAACCATGTCAAGGCAAATCCTTCAATTAAAAAACTTTTAGTTCAAATTCATGTTACTATCGCTCCTGGAAATCGTCAGAAGACTTTTACTGAACTGCTTTTCCCTCACCTTTTTGCAGTTTTCTTCGAATAAGATCTGAACTGTTGGAAAAATGTCCCTAAGATTTTGCGTCATGAAAGAGGTAATGAAGGTCATTGAAAATATGTGAAAATATATGGGGTGCTCCATTAAAAAAATCATCCATTTGTTGAATAACATTTATCGGGGACACCCTATATATCAGAAAATAATTTCCTGAGATGCAGAAATGAAGGTACAAGAGGTCTACTTTCCAACGAAATCTCTGAGATGTCTGGTTCAGCAGCTATGGAAGAAGAACGCACTATTGCAGGACCCTGTATAAGTATGTTAACTACCACATCAAACTTGAAATAAACTGTCCATCTTATAGCAAGATTCGAATTCAAGGATCCAACGAAATTTTTATCTGCTTCTGTTACCAGAGATAGACACACTGTTCGAGGCTGGGAATAAATAGAAAACAACTTACCATGATGTTTCATATCACAACTTCTGACGTCTATGCACAGGTAATCTAAAGCACTATCGCCCTTATAACCGGAAACAAAAAATATGTTCGCTTCACTAACATCGATAGAGAAATATCCTAGTTGTCCTGGTATAACGTTGTTCAACGTAGCATCCCTTACAGGAGAATTAAACGCGATAGTTCCGTTCACAATTTTCACATCGATCACCAATTCACTCTGGCCAATATACTTTTTGACAAACGTAGAAGATTCTTCTTCCACTTTGGGCCCGTCATCGAAGGTCGAATGAAACAGGTTGTAATCATCGGAAGAATCTTCTTCTTCGTCATCACCAACAACTTGAAAAACGAAATTCAATCAATAAGATTCGAGTCGAAGAAATAAAATGAAAAAATTACCATGTTTCGCTGCACCTTGACAAGGGTCAAACGTAGCTTCCCCTTTCCTCGGATTAAATCTGCTCTTGGGGGCACTTGGTGTCCACGTTAAAAGATCATTATTGATCCTGTTATAAATCATTTCATAGGTGTGCTTGCTGACGATTTGAACCTTCACCGAAGACAAATCAATACTAACGATGAGCCTAGAGGAACCTTTCGAGGTCGTCTTGAATTCCTCCAGTTCCTTCCGATCTCCTGGTATGAGAATTTCAGCGGCATCTATGAAGAATGAGTGAATACTGATGCAATTTTCTGCTTTAGACAGCACGGTTCGGGATCTTAGGCTCACCTTTATAATCATCATCCAAATGGTCTGCTTTGCTGTGATGAATAACTAATTTAGAAGTGAAAGGACCGTTGTCCCTGTTACACAGGAATTCTTCGGAGAAAGTGTTTCGGGTGATGGCATCGTCCACTTCTTCTACATTGAAAAGTTTCGCGGTCGGGAGTATTTTGATAACGATTTTGCAACTAAAACAGAGCGAAATTTGAAAAGAATCAAAAGATTAAACCCAAAGGTCCTTTTTACAAGTTTTCACTGAAACTGCTCAACAAAGAACGAGTGAAAGAATTCAAGCGAAATTTTCATTCACTTATAGTCGTCCAAAGGAGTTGATAATTTGACTAAACGAACTACTTACTCGTGGAACTTCTGATCTCTATCACCGATCTGTGCGAAAAATATCGGTCTCGTTTTGGAGGGTTCGTTATAATAAAGATCCAAAACGTTGAATTTCACCGCATATTCTTGCATTTGAGACTTGGTAGACGAAGAGAAAACTGTTCGGAATTTGAAATCTAGGCATTTCAAGGTCATATAATCCGGACGAACATTCCTTTTCCACCAGGGAACTCTTTTCGGATTGTGCAGAGGACTGAAATCTGGAATAGGGAATCTGAAAAAAAAAACAATGAATCTAGTTAATAAGTAAAAACATTATTTGTAGATCTCACCTAAGTTTAAAAGTAGCACAAGGTATATCAATAGTGAAGCTTGTACTATGCTTCGAATGCATCGCCCCAGATGAAGCTTCTTTCGCTTTGGAGAAAAGCGGTAGATTCAGAAGCGCTGACATTCTATCCATAAGTGTAATGTCAAGTTCTACTACACACTTGCCAATTTTAATCCTAAAAATACAATAAATACCGACTAATCCCTCAGAAAGGAAATTTAAAGTAACAACCAGATACGATTGATGACAACTCACTTCAAATCGCTTCGAGGATGATAGCTCTTCAGTTTAGTCAGACTGATACAAACACATTCTTCTGAAGGCGAGTCGAAAGTCAATAGAGGCACTTCTTCCGACTTACTGCAGCTATTTTCGAACAGACATTCCGAAAGATTGAAGTTATAAGTTTTTAAGGTACCTTCGTATTTTTTCTTCTGGGGATCTATCTCGAAACTAGCGTGCACGGGAGTGGAGAACAATCTAAAAAACGCTTCGTTGTAATTTCAGGAAATCCTCATAATTTGAACGACTTAAGTACACATTTACGTCTTTTTCTAATGAAAAGTACTTAATTCTGATAATTTCCACAGGTTTGATATTCCTGAGAGTAAGATTCACAAGAGATATCAAGAAAATGTCCCCCTAAAACAATTTTTCAAGCAAATAAACATGTATACACGAACAAAGCTAAATTCCTATTGTTTGACCACCACCACTAACCTCAAAAATTTGACAGGTGGTTGGATTACCCAATAGCGCTGCTTTAATTCTCACCTGACACAATTTACCCTGCAGGCCTCATCGAAAATTCTCTTAACCTGCCTCTCGTCAAGCTGAAGCATACTGCTGAGCTTAACGTCTAGTATCCTTTCTAGAAAATCCGACGACATCTCCTGCAATTTCTCTATGCTGTCCTGGGTGTAAGTTTCACCGTCTTCGTTTATGTTCAGAATGTCTTCGTGCAACAACACGACGCAAATCGATGAGAAATGTATATCTATCAGGAATATCTCCCTCCCCGGGTCGTAGGTAGGACGTTGTGCTACACTAGATTGGACCGACATAGCTTTCGGGTAGTTACTGTTTGAAGTCCTGCCATACATCCTTCCGATTGTACTGGGCGATCTTTCCGAATACATCGTGCTGTGCACGGAAGCGCTTTCCATGCTACTGCTCAAGAGAGATGCTGCACATCCGTCATCAGACAGATTTCCACTCATCGAGTAGAACTGTTCGGCGTTGTCATCTGTCGGGAAGTATGAGAATGTTGCATAACTTTTTGCAAATCTTTCAAAGTAGGAAACATAATGTAATAGTTTTGAAGGCCTATAGAATAAGGTGAAATTTATCGAGAACCATCAAAGTGTACCTACCTGTTGGCAAACCAGACCATCCGTAACCGACTTGTAAGCCAGCGTATTGTGTATTCGGGTGGAATGTTTGTTGTTGTAAAACAGTTTCCAACTTTTTAAAATCGGAGTCTGTCATTGCTCTGGCCGTCCGCCTCGTCCTTCTATGAAATCGGAAAAAATAGTAAATTTCTTTAAATCAACATTTCACACAGAAGAACAATATCAGAAGTGACTGATAAGCTCCCATGTTAAAATTTCAGGGTTCCTAATCATATTAAATCATTATCAATTATATTTACTACTGTTTAAAATCTGAGAAGCGATATTTGAAAAATAATTTTCAGACACAAATGAAAGAAATTCAATGGAAAAAGGAACAGAAGACTTTTTTTGCCACATTACCATATTCTGCATGTTTGGAAACAAATTCTTAAGAAATTACTATTTTCCCATCCAACCGAAGTATTTTTCAATCATTCCAGCATTTTGATGAACATTTTTAAAATCACTTACCTATCATCATCATCATTTTTACTATACTCTTGCATGAATTCTGAGAGGAGGTATATTTGTCTAGGTGTTAAAAATACTATAAAATCGCCAAGTTCTGTATGGACCCATAACCCTGGTCCATCATCACTATCTGTTTGTTTGATGAAAATTTTGATCTGGAATTTGAAAGAATAAGTAAACAAATTTTCACTTGTACTGATTTAAACTTACTTTTTGTCTACCGCTCAAGGCAGCAAACATTATCTCATTTTTTAACTGTCTACTGTCTTCCTCCGCTGATATATGTCTGGTTTCATTCTTATTTTCTTCCTGCGGTATATCTGCAATCCAGAAGGACACACCGAGAATATCAACGATTTTCGTTGAGTAGACAGTATTACAACGAGATCCTTCTCCTCTATTTTTTGTCTCATATTCTCTTTCAGGTACATTTTCAGATGCTTCGTTTTCATCATAAAAGCGCAGTCTATAAGAAGAGAACAAATAGAAAAATAGATCGTTTATATAAATAAATAAATAAATAAATAAACTCCTTTATTTTCAAATGAGTTACATTCCCAAACAGAAGGAAATAAACTAAAAGAAAATTGTGTCAGTGAGAAATATAGAACAAAAAAATTAATTTATGTCGAGGAATTCCTTGATGGTGTAGGGTTCTAAATCTATTAGGTATTTCCTGATCTCTCTTTTGAATGTTTTTATAGATCAGGAAACTAAGCCTCAGCCTTCAAACTGAAGTTACTTCAGCTCAAATGATTCAAATTTTTTTTGATAAGTCCTTATAACGATAATTTTAATACTTACGATTCTAATCTTATAGTAAATTTTGTTCCTACGTCACTATTCCTAGGTTGAAAACATATAACTGTGTCTTTGAAGTGAATAGTCAGTTTACTCATCACTGAAATTGAAATAATGTTTTGAAATATATCGTTGAGAGAAAACATTGAGAACCCTTACAATATCTGAAGAAGTCATCGACTTTCTTGGCACCTTCGTTCAACAGAACAGGGTTTTCGCCATCATTTTTATATATATTAGACTTCTCCACTAAACGGCCTATGGCCGAGCTCCACATTGATGCAGCTAAAAAAAGATGAACGTAAAAATCCATTTTGAAAAAAGTACTTGAAATTTGGCTGGTAAGACATGATAAGACGGATAAAATTGTGCAACGGGAAGCAACTGAGAATCAAATAAATGACAATACCTATATTTTTAATAATATTCGTTTGGAATATATGCAAATAAACCAAATGTATAAAGTTTTGAGGTTTGTCAAGGAGAAAACAGAAAAAAATTTTTTCTCGTCGATCCTCTCGATTCGAATCCAAAGTGAAGTAATCCTACATGAATTAATTTCTTTTTGTGTTGTAAACCAGTCGTTTTCAAAATAGTTATAGATAAATATGAATTTCAAGGCGGTAATCCAATGACACTCGATTGTAATTTTTAATGTATGCCTGTAATTATTCTGATATCACATGGTCAGCTATTGTTCAGATTTATCGGTCTATTAATTCCCAATCCAAAGTTTTCAACAATCGAGATTCTTCATAATATTTTAACTTATGAGATGATAAAAGAAGAGAAGGCTTATGTCTAGGTACAAAATAGGTTTGAAGCTTTCCATAATGCGACTCGAAAATGAAAAGATGTTCCCTTGAAATTCAATGAGAGGAAAAATCCGTTTTATTACAACAAAATCGATTTTCCTTATGGGTGCATTATCGACGCCACTGACCATTCTAGCGCATTCTACTCGCACCCCACGACGCGAAAATGTTGCATTCGTGATTCATGTGTCCAGGGATGAGCACAATACGTCGACGATATCGATGCACGACACACGAAAGCTTTCTTGGATGTCTAATTTCCGCAAATTTTCTTGCATCTCAAGAATTTGAAGAAAAATTAATTTTTGTTCTCAAGATGGAAGAGCTTTTTCAATTTTAGAACTTCAAAGAATTGCTCATCAAAATTAGAATTATTTCATCTGAAATATACGACAATTAATGCAATGTAAGCTGTTTCTTTGAAAATATTGGGAACAAACATTGGAAAACATGGAAAATTAGCCATTCGCCATTTTCTCCGAAGTTACTGGGCCTAAGATATCGAAAAAAAATCTTTTCGTGGCCCCTCTGGACCGAATTCGTTTGTGCCTATCGAACAGGCACATCTCGTATTATCCGACTCCAAAATATCGACCGATGTCTTCTTTTCTACTCAGGGCATCTAAACTCATCGATGCCTTCCTCATTGTCGATAAATCGAATCGTATCTTTTGGCCACCCCTGTCCCGACCCTCGCGTTTTCTTTGTTTCGAATTGATTCCCGATTCAGGGTTCGGGTTTTGTTATTAGCACGAGACTGCCACGTGCATCAGTCGGTACCACAAAAGAATACACCAGAGTCAACCTTTTAGCGATCTTTTCAGTGCGTATCAGGCACCACCTAATAGTAATAAAGGGCACAACTGCAAACTGATGCGTATCATCCAACAAAATAAATACAGCCGATTATAAATCACGAACCTGTATTCTGAGTAAATTGTGGAAAATTCAAAATGGATTCAACATGTACACAATTATTCATGAAAAAATAAATAGACTATGAACAGACGAAAAGGCTTATTGTTATATGACGAGAATTCCATATGAATTTATATTTTGATTACACTCACGTTATCGAAAGTCACATTCAAGACAAACAAGTCCTATATTTTATTCAACGTTTTGATTGATGAAGGAATACAATTAAGTATGCATGTAATCAAAACGCAATCACAAATATCCAAACTGAAAGAACTGTTATGAAAATTAAAAATTTATTCGATTCAAATTACGGATAAATTAACCGAGTTATCAGATTATTCCAGGAACATGTGGTCAAAGTCAAGTAGATGCCAGAATATCTTCAAAACTTCCATTTTTACCTCATGGCCAAAATTGACTTGACAGGGGTGTCAAGACCTGAATGCCAAACGAAGGAATCCTTCACAAATGGCCATAAAACTACTACCTGAAAAGATAATGAACCTACTACCCAAATTGCGAATGTTGTAACAACCTGTAGCGCAAAACGCATTCGACAAGTACCTATAGAAATAGGATCATTTCCCACTATGGGATTTTTGAAAATAGAATCGCACCAACATTTTAAATGGAGCAATGCACCTATTTTTTTCCTTTATACCAGTTTGTAGTATTAACGTGAAATCATGAATTTCCAAATTTTACGGCAGTAAAACCCCACAACCTCGACACTGGTTGATCCAATGTGGCTGAATATGCCACCCCACAGTGTGATGAGGTATACCAAATTGGTTCCAGGGCGTTCTATATGTTGTCCACATGGTGTAACACTTGAGTAAAACTCAGAGAAATTGTAGTACGGACCATTTCCAAAAAAAAATTGTTGGAGTTTTTTGATAAACCTCATGATTCATGAGATATTGATTTTTTTCGCTACTTACCAACGCCAAAGAGCAATTGGTATCAAATTATTCAGAATGTCACTAAAAACAACATGAGTTCAGTTGGTATTTTCGAAAGCTAAGCTACCTGCCACCTTTCTCGACATTTTCTATAACGGCGCCAACATTTTTCAGGCAAATTCGATTCATTTCACCTACAACAACGTCTTTTTCATGACAAATGTGCTATAATTTATACGAGCCGAGGCTCTTATTGGAAATGATCTGTTCTATCATATTCCTAAATATTTCACCTCAAGTCTGTTCTACACCAGTATAGGTGGAGGTGTAATAAGTAATAATAATAATAAATAGTCGTATTTCGAAGATTTCAGCGCCCGATATCTTTGGAAAGAAGCATTGATTGGTTAATGTTGATATAAAGTTTTCTTTCCAAAATGAGTTTTTCTATTGGCTGTTGAAGTATTGCTAGTGAAAAATGGACCGTACTGTATACCAAACATTATGAAGAATCAGGAATTGAGTTGACTTTATGAGTTCAAACCTGTTCTATATAATGCAATCGAGAGAATCAAGGAGAAAATCAATTAAGCAAATATATTCACATTATTCATTTTGGATTCAATGAAATGAGATTTTTTGCATAAAAATCCGTGGCTATTGCAACAAATGTAGGTACCTGAGACCTGTTTATCTGAGGAATTCCACAACATTTGTTTCTAAAATTCAATTCATCATGGAAAAAAATTTCAAATGTTTTCAATTCAATGAACAACTTGGATTTCATAAAGAAAAATTCGACTTGCTTGATAAGGGAATGAAAATACTGAATTTGAATGGCAAGCTTGAGTATTCTCATAGGTAAATAAATAAGGGAAAATAGCAAAAATGAAAAAATCGTCATCAATATTCATCATTTTCTTTGTCAATCTGGTATTTGAATACAATAACAGATATATCCAAACCAATGATTCATTGTCCTGTATTTTGTATACAAACAATAAAAATCTACGCATGGACTTTCTGAAAAATCGACTCACCATCATCAATATCTTCTTTGGGCTCGAGGGTTAGATGGAGTCCATGGAACTCTGTAGACATACTTAGACCATCGCACCAAAAATTCTTCCATGGTGCTTCAATGTATAGCTGATCCAAGTAACCCCTAACTACCCTTAAGGGAAAATTCAGCTGATCCCCTACCTCATTTAAAAACTAAAAGGAAAAATCGAGGGAAAAATCAAATGGACGGACAACAAATTAAATTCTTTTTTATATTAGATAACTCCATTAAAAACTCAAAGGGAAAATGAAACTGAGGAACATTTCCTATCGAAAGTAAATTTTTTTTTATTAGATAACTTCGTCTGCAAGTGTAATCAAGACTAGTCGTTGTATAATTAATATCAAAGATTGTGCCAATTTATATTTAAAAATGAGATAAGAAGAACAATAATTCTTGAGAGATGCGTCCTTCCTGTGAATTTATCAAAATACGATTACTACAGGGATTTGTTGATAAAAAATACTCATCAACACTGAAAATTAAGCTCACATTGACCAATTGAAATAGGAGAATTGAATGAGAAAACTCACCTCCACATCCAATTCCAAACATCGCAAATATGCGATCCCTTCTGTGAAATTCACTGAAATTTGTTTGGGATCTATTGTGCCATCTCGAAATAGATGCCCAATGTGTGATTGCACTAAATAACTAAGGATTTTATTTTTCCATTCATGCATATTACACTCCATGCTTAACGTTTGTGTCAACGAAAATATTTACAATTGTCTTTGTTTGGGTACTATTTCACAGAACTCACTCAAAACATAGACAGCTGAGCTGGGAAACAGCTGCTTCCGTACATGCGTATTCCTTCAATGACATCAAAACACAACATGACATGAATGCGAAGCATGCTTGTTCTTGGAGTGGGGGGGGGGGAGGTGATGTCAGACGTCAATTTTCCAGTTCTGTCCATAGAATATAAAATATGATTATAAAATGATGATTCTTTATTCAAAGGTTCTGTCATGTGTGCTTATAATGTCATTTATTTTCAACCAGCATTCTGCATTGTAGTGGGTACATGGTTGAAGAACATTCTTTTCCGTTTTGATTAAATAATGTAGGAATTGCATGATATTTATCTCAACCGTGAGTCATAGGTATAATATGGCAACGTTGCATTTATACTCTTGCAGTGTCTCGTGGTGTAGACATCATTAAAAACGTTGAATGTTTCAGTATCATTAAACAACGTTCAGTATTGAATGATTTTTCATTCAATATAGGCGACTGGAATTCACTTCAAATAGACATTTACGTATATCCTTATGTACATTTTATTGAATAAAGGACTTTTCCTCTTGCAGTGCTGCCATGTGCACCACAGAACATCTAATTAATGGCACCCATAGAATATAAAATACCTATTTTTTGACATGAACCAAATCTGTGAGGATCGCTGCGCTGTCAGGTTTCTGTCACTGTCATGAAATTAGGTTAGATTCTAGATTTTAAGGTTAGATTTGAAATCTGTTTCTACAACTTCTGCATTTTGAATTTTGGTATAATATAATTTTGATTGGTTTGTTCTTATTTCCATTGATAGTATGTCTGAAAATATGATAAATGAACTCAATACCTTGAATATTGAAAATCAAAATGATGAAGATATCGTGGACCCTTGGAATGTAGTCAGCAAGTCTGAAAAAGGAATCGATTATGACAAATTAATAAGTATGTCCTATTATCGTTGTAACTTATTGAATACATAATGTCAAATGTTCAATTTTAGAAAAATTTGGAAGTTCTAAAATTGACTCAGAATTAATAAATCGTTTCGAAAGTGTTATCAAGAAGAAAGTCCATCATTTTCTTCGGAGAGGAATTGTATTTTCACATAGAGATCTCAGTGCCATTCTCAATCAATATGAGGCTGGAAAACCTTTTTATCTATATACTGGCCGAGGTCCATCTTCTAGTTCAATGCATATAGGACATCTTGTTCCTTTCATGTTCTGTAAATGGTTGCAAGATACATTTGATGTTCCCCTTGTGATACAACTCACGGATGATGAGAAATGCTTCTGGAGAAATATTCAAATGGAGGATGCACAACAGATGGCTTTTGAGAATGCGAAAGATATAATCGCTATAGGTTTTGATATCAACAAAACATTTATTTTTTCTGATCTCAATTACATGGGGTGAGACCAATAATTCTGATTATGTTAGCCATAAAATGTAATTTCATAAGGCTGATTGAATTCCGATTTCAGACAATGCCCAGAGTTTTATCAGAATGTGATAAGAATCCAAAGATGTGTTACCTTTAATCAAGTTAAAGGAATATTTGGTTTCGACGACAGCACACCTATTGGAAAAATAGCTTTTCCAGCAATTCAAGCAACACCCGCTTTATCAACGTCATTTCCTCACATTTTTGGAAAAAATAAACTGCCTTGCCTTATTCCTTGTGCTATTGATCAAGACCCCTACTTTAGAATGACCAGAGATGTAACACCAAGGATAGGTTACCAAAAACCAGCATTACTACATTCCAGATTCCTTCCAGCTTTACAAGGAGCACAAACTAAAATGTCCTCATCCGATGAAAATTCAACTATTTTCTTGACTGACAGCGCAAAAAAGGTAAAAAATAAGGTGAACAAACATGCTTTCTCTGGAGGAAAAGCTACGGTTGAGGAACACAGAGAGAAAGGAGGGGACTGCGATATTGATATATCATTTCAATATCTGACCTTTTTCCTTGAAGACGATGAGAAATTAGAACAAATCAAGAAGGATTATAGCAGTGGTGCTCTTCTGACTGGAGAATTGAAGAAGATTCTCATTGATACGATTACCCCCATTATAACCCGTCATCAAGAAGCTAGGTCTAAAGTAACAGACGAATTGGTGAAACAGTTTATGACCCCTAGAAAATTAGCTTTCAATTTTTAAGTGAAATTTGTGAATTTTTATTTATTATAATTTATAACTTGAAATAAAGCTTCATTCTAAACTGAGTGGTTTACCTATAAAATGCATAAAATAATGAAATTCACCGCTAACGAGCGACCTGTCTGAATCATTTTGAGGTTAACACTGGTGGAATTGTCAGTATTCACGTGGCTTGGATTGCCTTAATGTGAATAACTGCTATTTACATGCATTTTTAAAAGACGATTGATTACTTGTCCTCAAAACTTTCTTCACCCTTAAACTTTTCATCACAGGAGTAGTAGGAGAAATTTGAAGACGGCTGTGGCCAGAGAGAATAAACCAAATACTCTTTGATTAAGCATAGAATTACTGAGAAGCTAGCAACGCAACACTCCTTACGAAGTTATGTATTGCGAGTTGCCTGAAATCGCAGACGTGGCGCAATATGGCGCTTTCGAAGAAGGAATAAAACGCGATTATTCCGAATTATCTCTATGGATATGGATCGCGAAATGTCCACATGACAAAAATCTTGACATTTACCAATTCCCTAGTAGAGACTCATCAAATTTCAAATGTACCAGAGACACCTAAAAAGAGTTTGCATTTGCGAAGATGACACCCTTCCAGTGATTATAAAAATAAATCCTTGTCCAGGCAAAACATGTCCTTACGCGAGGGAATCCATACCTCTTTTAATTTCCGAAGAGTCCTCCATATCCGTCTTTAGTTACGAGTCCGAAGAAGATGAAGAAGAAGTAGAAGAAGATGTTGCGCCGAAGTCTCCATCCATATCTGAAAAAATCGACTCGGAAACTTCAACGTCCGAAGGAAAAAGCAGCACCGGGACAGAAGTCTTTGACGATTTCCGCCTGGTAGCCTGCCAAGCTTTCCATGAGGATGGAAAGTGTGTTAACGATGCTGAATGTTTTACCACGGAATCGCTGTATGACATCCATGAACTTCAATCCAAGATCGTTGCCCATAAAGCCAATCAGGTCATATGTACCCATATTAATTTGACGTCGGAGGAACAGAAAAAGAATCTTGAAGAAAGTATAATGAGGATTCAGAGTACGGGACTGATGCATCACAAGTCTTTGGAATCCACCAATACCGAAATTAGAGAGAATCAAACATAAATATCTGTACCATATGCCAAATGAATTTATTTCTTTCATTTTGAACACTCCACAAAATAGTGATAATTCCACTCTGATACATATTAAAAAACGGTTAGGGTGCATCGATTAAATATGTGGACGGTCACAAATTGAAAAAAACACGTCCACATTATCAGAATCAGTTCAATTGACGAATCGACGTTGAGATCTGGTCGAAATGGATCCAAACTGATGGGATAACTGCATGGGCGTAGATAGGGGGGGGCCTGGGGGGGCACGGCCTTCCCAGAATCCACGGTGCCCCCGAAAAACTGAAAAACACATTTGTTTTTCCTTGCTCGTTTTCCACTGTGCCCCCTCAGCCCCCCCCCAGGAAAAAAGGCTAGCTACGCCCATGGATAACTGGTTTGATGCCGCTGTTGTTTCCGAATTAGTCATTTAATTCAAATTATACTAAGAAAAAACCATTGTTCTTATCCCTCTAATTGGCCGTTATACTCTGGCCGACGGCTACGGCACCGGTTCCCAATTCAAAAAGTGCCTTTCATTTTTCCAAGTTCACGCCCTCAATTTTTCACCTAAAAGCTTGATTTTATTTTGAATTGAAGTTGAGGGATGTCTTGAGGGCACTCCAATTTCTTCTCTTTGATAAAATTATTTTTTCGCATGAAAAAATCGGCTATGGCACCGATTCTCCATTCAAAATGTGCCTTTAATTTTTCCAAGTTTACGCCCTCAATTTTCCACCTGAAAGCTTGATTTTTTCTTTAAATTGAAGATGAAGGATGTCTTGAGGGCACTCCAATTTCTTCTCTCTGAAAAAACTACTTTTTCGCATGAAAAAATCGGGTTGAATTTGAAAGTCTATGAAAATTGACTTTATAATAGTTTTTCGGCGGTTGTTCATCAATTTTTGTTTGAAAAATTCATTGGAGTCCCCTCGACAAATCCATTTTCTATATTTTATGAAAATTCCATTTGGATAGGTGCTTAATTATTGCAAAAAATTATGGAAATACTGAAAAGACTTGCAGAAAGTGTGAAATCGAAGAGAATAACTGATGTCTGAAATTCCAGGAGAATTTGAAAAAATCAAGCTTTCAGGTGGAAAATTGAGGGCGCGAACTTGGAAAAATGAAAGGCACTTTTTGAATGGAGAATCGGTGCCGTCGGCCAGAGTATAACGACCCCTTAAACAATGGAAATGATGTCTAGAGTGCCGAAGATATTGTTGAAAGCTTTCCGATTTTCTCCAAATAATGAATAAACATATTCTGGCGTTCTAACGAAAAAACTATTGTGAATTATAAATAGATAAATGGATAACCTCCAAAACGAAAACTTAAGGATGATGTAGCTTGTCTTGTAAAGGTTCAAATGCGTCTTCGAATGGCCCGTCCACTTACAACTTCAGTAGGGCCCGATCGATGCAATTAAATTGGTAGTGGAAGCCAAGGGGGCTGTCGTCCCTTAAAGCAAATATTACACCAGCAATGTTGGCCACTACACCCCCTCACGGGGGGGCGTACTGAGGACTCAGAGTTAGTCCAAACAATACACTCATCAATCAAATGTTGGCCCATCGAGCCAACGGATCGTGTAGTTCTTGGTGAAGTACGATCGATAAATTTAATTTTACGATGCACATCGGTCACGGTTTCGTTTATGTATACAGGGTGTTCCTGAATTGGAGGTGCAAACGATGAGCTTAATTTTAAAAAAAGTTCTATCAACATGGGTCCGCAAACGTTCCGTTCTCGAGATACAGGGTTTGGAATTTTTTCAAGTATTTCTCTCATGGTATCACCATTTCGTCCATTTCACAAGCTATTCAACTGAAATTTGGAACAGACATTACAATTTAGAGTTAACACCATGTGACATGCCAATTTCCATGGAAAATCTACAGGGTTATACCTATTATTGCAGGAACACTGTCCCATGTTTTCCCTCAGAACTTTTATTGGGGAGCCACTGTCAGTTTGAAATATTGTGAAAAGAAGATTTATCGTTATACTAAACTTTATGGACTCTTGTAGTTTTGCCGTATCTGCTACCGATTTCGAGAAAAAAATTCTGAACCATTCTCTCTCGAAATCTTCAGAAATATGGCGTCAATAAGATGCAAAAAAAATTCCCCCTTCTGACCTTCAAAGACAAGCAGTTTTGGTGATTTTTCCGGATAGAGAGAAATTATCAATGATTTCGTTGATCAAACTCTCATAAAAAATACCATGGATCTGTTCATGAGTCAGACATTTCAGGAAATGAAGGGAGTTTCTCTTGTAGTGGGTTCGTCTTAGGAACATTTTCCGAAAGCAAATATACCTTCTTCCTTCAATGGGGTTATGAAACGAAACACCGTAGACTGAATTCGGAGCATGGAAAAGTTAGATATCTTGTTGGATATTCAATTTAAGGGATGCATTATTAATTTTGTTGTTTCTGAGAAGACGGTTGCTGAAGGAGAAAACCGGTTTGTTACAAGTTCCCATTTTAAAGTCGGTCTCATCCGAAAAGTGCCAAAGGGTTGAGATGACGATGTGCAAACTCCAAGACGAATCTCAAGCGCTTCCTTAATTAATAAACTTCTCCTAATGAAAGAAATAATTAATTTCTGCCTGCTTGCCTTCCATTACGTCGCCATTTTCTACTAAAATCTCCAAAAGTTCCGCCATACTTTTGTTCCCGAATTCCCAACTCTGCGTTTTCGATATTTTACCAACTACCTACCCCTCCGATTTAATCAAACTTTTCTGTTTATCCTCTGGATTTAATTAAATTTCCGTATATCCATACGGATTGTACTTATGACGAACTGGTAGGTACATCCCTCTGTAGTTTGCACACGTTAAATTAAAGTACGCTTTCGTATGCCTCAAACTTTGGACGATCTGCTAGAAAATATCGGTCCACGAGAGGGTGAATCAAAAGCCAAGAGTTCTGATGCACATTTATCAATAAAATTATGAAATCTAATTTTTTTCACATGGTAATCATATGATTTTGTAGTTCCGATCGATTGATCGTCAAAAACTAGTTAGAGTGTTCCAAACATTTCAAGTCTTTAAAATCGGTTCTTTTGCTGTTATTGAATAAAATTAGAATTACAAGACTAAAGCCAGGTTTCTTTGTCTAATCATCATATTTATTAAGATAATTTTCAAGTATAGGCTATTTCAATATTAAGAATATGTCAGTTTTAACTTTTAAACTGAGATTTTTTTTGATTGAGTAATAATTCATTATCTTCTTTGTTTATTAGTCATATTCGCCGCAACTAAAGAAAAGACTTTCGAAATATCATTCTAATGTACCTTATTATTATTTCTTGTATTGCATAGTGCTTCCATTACATAGTATACAGGGTCTTTCACGAGGAAACTCACCCATATTTATACGGGAAACCACTGACCGTATTTTCATGAAATTCAGCACTTATAAGTATTTCACGATGGTGATGAAATCTAAAATATTTTCAAGGCATGAGCACCTCCGGTTTTTCCGGAAATGACGTCAACTTCCGTTTTTCAAATTAAAACACCATTTTTTTTATTGCAGAAATAGATTCCTTAGAAAATTTCAAGTTATTTTGATGTAACATTTTTCAGTTTTGGTTGGAAAATTCTCTCTGAGCGGGAAAATTCGAAAAAAAAATCGAAAATAGAGCTCCGCTGAAACAAGAATAACTTCGAGGTTTTTGGATGGAAAATTTTCATTTTTGGGATTTTTCAAGATGTAAGATTGATGTATCCACTTTAAAAATCGAAATCGCGATTCATGATACAAGGGGTTATTCCACTTTAGGGCAAGGGTGTGATGCATACACTCACATTATTTTTTAACGTAGATTCAATATCTGCCATAAAAAAATGGGGTTCTAATTTGAAAAAATTGATTTTTCACGATTTTGTCATCCCTAACTTTGAGAGCGATTTTTTCACCCCCTGTATCATGAATCGCGATTTCGATTTTTAAAGTGGATACATCAATCTTTTCCCAATGATGGCTCAAAAAAATACATCGTTCTGGTAGGTAGATAGGACTTCAATGTTCAATGTAGTTTTGCATGATGAAGGATATCAGGACCGTAAGGGCCCAGTGCAGTTCGCAACACATGTAATAATGTGTACATTGTTTACTCCGGATGACGTCAATGTTTGTCTTGGCTGACATATTGCAAACGATGGAGGGTAATTTCCTGATTGTGCCTGAGCGCCCCCTGTGCCTTAAGCGAGACTGATATTGTCTTTTTAACGACTTCAGTATGAAGGTTTATTCCTATCACTGCTTCTGACATTTATTACTTTGAGTTTAGGGCATAGGTATACAAAAATTGGGGGAATAAATATTTCAGAAAGTCTTATTTTCATTCACTAAAGCTCGGTCTTCTCAAATAGGCGTTTTGCCACAGTTGCTTGTGTGGTTATTGAACTATTAGGCAATCCACCGCAGTGTTAGCCTCAAAACGTTTTTGACAGGTCGCTGGTTCGCCTTATTTTCTCGGACTTATCCAATATACACTGCGCAAAAAAATTAACGCACATTATGGAAATCTCAAATTTATTTTACAACTGAAGGTGTTCTCAATGATAATTATTTTTATCAGAATTATGCATGCATATGTTATCCACTTTCAACGTTTTTTTCAATACAGATGTTTTCTCCCAGCAGGAATAAAAAAAGATGATATTATCAGATTTTGAATGTATTGGCTCCATTCTTAAATCAGTTGTTCTCGATCAATTCTAGTGATCAATAGTTTTTCTATCGTTTGCTTTTCTACACTCGATCGCTATGCAACGCGAAACACGCAATTTGACCCAAGAGGAATGTGCCCAAGCGGTAGTTTTGCGAGAAGAAGGGTGGACATACACAAGAATTGCAGAAAGGTTTGGAGTTTCCCATACAAGTATGTCCAGAATGTTGCAGCGATTCAGGGAGACAGATTTATGAATGTCCGAAGACCAGGACAGGGTAGACCACGGGTAACAACTGCCATTCAAGAACGTTACTTGAGAGTTTCTTCGTTGAGACAACGGTTTGCAACCGCTCGCCTCCTTCAAAATCAGCTTGAGCAAACTCATGAGGTGCAAATTAGCACTCAGACAATAAGAAATCGCCTCAGAGAATATGATTTAAGGCCTAGTGTCGCGGCAAGAGGCCCAGCTCTTATCCCAGCCCATCGAAGGGCGCGTTTGGATTTTGCGAGAGAGCATATCCATTGGGAAGAGGCCGATTGGGAAAGAGTTCTCTTCACAGATGAGTCTAGATTCTGCCTCTACCATTGTGATCGACGTTCCCTTGTATACAGACGTCCACATGAAAGATATGCTCAGTGCAATTTCCTGAATAGGTACTACTGGTTTCGGGGGAGGATCGATTATGATATGGGGTGAAATATCTTTAACTGCTCGCACAGACCTAGTGGTCGTTGATAATGGAGCTATGAATGCTGATAAGTATATAAGGAACATTCTTGAAGAGCATGTAGTGCCATTTGCCCCATACATTGGTGAAAATTTCATTTTTATGGACGATAATGCCAGACCCCATCGTGCGCGCATCGTTCAGGAGTACCTTGAAGAGGTTGAAGTCTCTCGAATGGAATGGCCAGCAAGAAGTCCAGATCTCAATCCGATTGAGCAGGTTTGGGACAGCCTCAATAGAAGGCTGAAAAGTTCAGAAAATCATCCAGCTACTCTTAATGACTTAGGAATCCAACTCGGAGAAATCTGGGAAGGATTAGATCAGAACATTTTAAGATCACTCATTTTGAGTAGGAACCGTCGTTGCCGAGCTGTAATTAACGCAAGGGGTGGACTAAATGCTTATACATATGTATAAATACCAAGTATTAAATCACTCATCAGCATTTCAGTATTTTGAAAATTGTTCATTTCTCTTCTTTCACATAAGATTCGGTGAAATCCTGAATTTTTCTTCCATTTAATGTGTCTTGTTTCGTTCAAAACCTTCCCGAGAGAACATAAAAAATAAGTTATAAAGTCAATGTAGAGTTAACTTTCATTAAAATTGAGATTTTCAGAATGTGCGTTAATTTTTTTGCGCAGTGTATGCTATTATCAGATATGAGAGTTTTCCGCTGATGGATTACCTACAAAAATACCAATTCGGAAGCCTTATTCTTCACCTCACAACCATGAAACCATGAAAATCGTCCTGTCGAAGAATAATGGCTCACATAATCTGTCAGATTTCATACGGAAGGTGGCTTGTTTGTACCTCGTGTCCATTGTGCGAAGCGTGAAGGTGTCCCATTTAGAAAATGGATACATTGTTGACTTTACAATTTCTACGCCGGCACCATGGGCGTACCCAGGTAGGAGCAGGGGGGGGCAGCTGCCCCCCCCTTGAAGATAAAATTAATGGTAATTTTCCTGGCAAGTGGGAAATAAAAACGTGTTACCTACTCTTCTCAGGTATGAGCTGCCCCCCTCTAGCTGAAATCCTGGGTACGCCCTTGGCCGGCACCCTGAATGGAATAACATTTCTTTAATTCGTACCGGATATTCAAGAATGTTTGACCTTTTCCCGAATGGCTGTTTCCTGAGACCTTTGTGCGCTTTTTGTGCTTTATTCATTATTCGAAAAAGAGCTCCCGTCAATATTTGGGGTATGTTGTGTGTTAGAAAACGAGAAGAATGGTAGTTCCTTTCAGGTGGGATGTTTCTGCAGACATACAATCAAAATATCATTGGCATTTGTGTTCGAAATGGTTTGAACATTTACGGAGATGTTGAAGAGGAACTTGTGCAGATGAAATATGCCACAGAAAATTTGAAATATACACGATGTAGCTGTTGATCCCTACTTCTAAGTGCCGTTTACAGAATTTGAATTTTTTTTTATGTTGTGGTTTTCACGAAAAGGAATATCCTGTAATGATGTTCAGAGAACATCGTGAGAACCAAGGGCAAGCAGGTAGGAATTGGTGTTCTTCTTGAATTTCTGGAGGTTATATGCCTCGGGGAACACCTCCCTAGGCAATGTGTTCCAAAGCCTCGTTGTTCGTTGGATGAACGAGTCTTTGAAGAGAGATGTTCTGCAGGTCTCCAAAGTTACCACGAAGGGGTGTGAAGACTTAACTTGTCGGTTTAGTCTGGAAGAGACTGCCAGAGGGGGAACGATTGCTGATAATTCAGAAGAGCATCGCCCATGGAAATATCTATAGAGACAGATCGCCCACTTTCCTACGGTGTTCCAGAGAAGTGAGCGAGCTTGTAAACGAGGCATCACCGACGAGACGAATTGCCCTTTTTTATACGAAATCCAAGAGTTTTAGGGTGTGTTTAGGTGCAGCACTCCAAATATGGGAACAGTATGCCAGGAGAGGTCGAATCTGTGCCTTATAGATCATAAGCAGCTGACCTGAGGTGAAACAGCTCCTGGCACGAAACAGAAAACCAAGTTTTTGGGATGCACTTTTAGCAATGGATCTCACGTGATTCTCCCAGGAAAGGTTACTGCCGACAGTAATGCCAAGCATCGAAATGGATGACTCCAATGGTATGGTCACTCCCGACAATTTTATGCTGGGCACAGTAAGATCGGCTTTTCTAGAGAAAAGACATGCTTGTGTTTTGTTTGCGTTGAATTCTATCAAGTTATTAGATCCCCATTCAAGAATTGTTGCCAAGTCCATATTTATGTTGTTAACATTTCTTCCTCGTTCGTTTTTGATTTGGCGGGCTTGTATTGGAGCCCTAGAAGAAAAGGCGGTATGGAGGGTACTATCATCCGCGAAGCTGTGCACTGGACGAGAAGTTGCTTCCAGCAAATCGTTGATGTGAAGTAAAAATAGTGTTGGAGCCAGAATTGATCACCAGCATTTATGGGTGAGAGTCAGATGAAACTCCATCGACCACTACATAGAACAGTTTTCCTTGAATCGGTGCATTCTTGAAAAAGTGGAAAATACATCCATCAGGTCCTTTTGAAAACTATTTTTTACTCTAGTGATTGCAACGCGATTTCTTGAATATTTCTCAAGATATTCGTAAAAAACCTAAAAAGTGATAATTCTTGTTCAAGAAATTCCACAGAGCGATGTTGCAGACATCTTAAAGAGGCTATTTCCTCCAACCACCTCATTGAGATCTTCTGAAACTTCCTACGAATAATTTAAGTAGGTAACCATCGAACCCGAGTCGATCCTGTCAAAACGCTTTTTGTTTTACGAGAAAATAAGCCTTTACTGTCAACATGCGCAATTCAAGCGATATTTTCTGCCTGAAAGAGGCCAAAGAAGGCGAAAACGACGGAAGCATGATATTCTCCGTGAACGGAGCCCGTTCCGTGCGTATCAACAGAAGGAGCAGCAACCCAATGGACGGTTTCCAGTACGGATCCAACTCTTCCACCGAAGGAGGTACTTTCAGGAGCCGCAGCGAGATCCTGAAGACCGATTCTGAGGAGCTGAACGCCGATCCTTTGAAGATGTCTGCGGAAGGCGACGAGGAGCAGGATTCCCCGAGAAGCATCGACGATGAGCCCCAATTCGAGCCGAAGGCTTCCAGGTCCACGGAGGAGCTAAACACTTTCGTCAAGGTGGACAAGAACGACCCGGACGGGAATGTTTCTTCGATCAAGAGGAATATCTTGACAGGTGCTGGAATGGAGGTGAAGGACAGCACTCCGATGAAGAAGAAGATCAACAATACTTGGACGAGATAAGGAATGAGTGTTGAGGTGTATTTTTTATTTGGAATGTTTGTTCAGGAATCAACCACGAAATAAAGTTGTTCAAAATCAGGTGCATGAGAAGTTGGTAATCTCATTTCCTTCGACTAGTGGGCCAAGAGGTTTTTTCCCACTTGAATAAAGACGCAACAAGGAATAATGCGAAAAAGGACCAAGTTTTTCGAAAAGTTTGAATCAACTACACATTCAAAAACCATCTCAGGCACAGTTGAACTAAATGTTGTAAGCAGTTTTTTCAATATTTTGTTAATTCAGCATCCCCGAAAACCTATATTTTGATACCAAACTTATGACCATATTGTCTTTTGTTAACCAGATTTTTTTTAGTTTTGTGTTTTCCATTTTCGAGTTTTGTTCACACGCTTAGAGCATGCAGAGTTTTGGTGTTATGGTCGTTATGGATCAGCAAAATAGTTATTCTGGAAGATTCGAATGGGATGAAGACCTTAACGATCGAATAACAACGTTAGATTTTCCAGGGATTCCGTGTTGATGATGAATATGGTTTTTTTGGGGGGACTTACCTCTTACGTATTTTTCAACCAAAAAGTTGACATTTTCGAAATCGATTCTATTAGGCCTAGAGATACTTCGGACAATGCTGTTCAACAAAAAGTGGATAGGTTCACAGGAGCGGGAGCTATGACGATTTGAAATTTCGATTTTTTGAAAAAATGCCATTACGCAGGTCAAAATCTGAACTATTTTAGATAGCGCCTTGAAATATTTTTTATTGAATTCAGCGTCCTCGAAAACCTATATTTGGAAACCAAACTTGACCATATTGTCTTGTTAACCAGATTTCCATTTTTCATTTTCGAGTTTTGTTGACACGCTTAGAAGTTAGAGCATGCAGAGTTCAGGTGCTATTATTCAGCAAAACGGGTTTTCTGAAAGAGTCGAAAAGGATGAAGATCTTAACGATCGAATAACAACTTTAGATTCCCCAGGGATTCCTTGGTGATGACGAATATGGTGTTTTCGGGGGGTCTTACCCCTTACGTATTTTCCACCCAAAAAGTTGACATTTTCGAAATCGATTTTATTATGCCTAGCGATACTTGAGACAATGCTGTTTAGCAATATACAAACAAAAAGTGGATACGGTCACAGGAGCGGGAGCTATGACGATTTGAAATTTCGATTTTTTGAAAAAAATGCCATTTCGCAGGACAAAATCTAAACTATTCTAGATAGCGCCTTGGAATATTTTGTATTGAATTCAGCGTCCTCGAAAACCTATATTTTGATTCCTAATATTTTCAATAAAAAAATTTCATTTCAAATCTTTCACTCCTATAATGTTGGTAGAATTTTTTTATCAATTCATGGCCCCCCTGAATTGGGGGATATATTTGAAATCATATTTTTCTAACCTGAAAATCTCTACATATATACATATATTTCGAAAAGAAATTGGTTTTTCTGACGAGAAAACACAAATAACATAATTCAATATCCTCCACTTTTTGACGGAATTGAATACAATTCCTCCTTGATAAAACAGAAAATTCAACATAATGTTGCTTCTGTTTTATGTTGTCTGTGTATCAGTGTACTCATTAATAATTATGAGCTGAACATGCATAATATATAGGGTGGAGGGAGACTGAGGTAAGAGACATAGTTTAACAAGGCACAATACATGACAATAAGCTTTGACAAATTGCATGCTACAAACGGATTTGCCAGTTTCCTCAGTAGGGACCCAACAATACCACCACGGTTAAACCTTCTACGTATCGTCCCAGCCACACTATTTTGTTCACGAATCTGTAAAGTTCTCTTCATCATAACCTTGTAATGAGAAAATGAGATTAAAATTACTTATCTACAGCATGGTATCAAGTATTATCTGCTTGATTCCGTAATGCGATTATTTCGTGTGTAGTTTTCGAAATAATAAGAAATAAAATTTCAAAAATCGATAACTCCCAAACCAATGGACCGATTTTGCCCATCAACGAACTTTCTTTAGAAAGTTATCGTGTTTTCTGTCGGACAGACGGACATAATTTGATTTAATCACGGATTACTCATCAGTGCTCACATTTCAAGTCAACAGTGGTGGAATTAGGGGGTCCCTGAAGCCATTTGACCTGTGATAAGCTGATATAATGATTTCGTATGACGTTTAGCGAAATGAGGGGCGTACGCTGATTTCATGGGGCTTTGTGAAGCTGACACCTGGACTGCCCTCTGAATGTCTTGTGTGTACCATGTATTCTTCCTATGTTGACTTTTTCTTCCGCTGGTCCACAATGGCATTTGTCCATTTGATAATAACAATTTGTAGGCGATCAAGGCTCTGTTATAAGGTTTGGTGAATGGCGAATAGGCCGAACAAGCTAGTATACAATGTTTTCTTTGATGTTGTACATCCTGAAATAAGATATATTCGAAATTAAGTGTTGGGTCCATTTCAGAGGCTGGGAACTGTAGTAGGATATTCTTCTTTCTGCAGGAATAATGCGTTTTGAACTGCCATGGAGCCAATGGTCAAAAAATAAATATTATCATTACGATTTTGACTGTAATTTTTTATCTATACTCCATTCACTTTTATTTAATCACATAGGAGGTCATGGTTTCGTTTTCAGGAGTTGGTGCACCTGATGAAAAGTCTGTGCGCGTACACAAAATATCGTTAATGACAAAACGACGATGCCAGTTTTTCTGTTTACATCAAAGTAAAAGTATCAAATCGATCGGCGATTTTGGGGCGAAATATCGATAGGAAATCGCCTATTTTTCCGTTCTTCGTCGTCCAGAAGAAGTTTCGTGCAGGTGTCATTTTTTCCTTTCACGAGTTTTGGCGTGATATGAGTACAAACGGCAAATTTGAATTCGACCAAAAATCGATTTATAAGCATACATGAAGCGAAAGTAAGTACTAATCGACCTTTTTACACTTGATAACGAAGTTTTTTTAGGTATCTGGCCGTTTTGAAAGATTTCAAACAAAATTCCGGTCCCCCAGAAGTTTGGTTAGTTTCGGTATCGTTTTTGGTGCTCAAAATTTATTTGGAATGTGTAAATGGACAAAAAAGGCTTCCTTATACGATCTTCTAACAAAAGCGACCGGAAAATATGGTTCAGGTAGGATTTTCGAGGAATTATGAGGAAAGAACTTGCAGAATGAAATTGCACGATTTTCGTAAGTAAACGGGTTCTGGATGGCCATCATCGGTCTCTGAATTATTATTGTTGATCGTTTTCACGTTTCAGAAAAAAAACACGTCGAAAAAACTAAAAAAAGAAGAAATATGACTATATTGCATTCCACAGTAGGTGAATTCAGATTCCGATGAATTGAAATGTGTCACTGGAGCTTTCATTCCTATCAATCCTTTGCCGAAAGAAGAAATAGGCTATATTGAAACAGAATACATCGGTTTTTTCCATATTACAGGAGTTTGTGTCTTATTTTAGAACAGGTAAACAGATAAATGTGAAGCATATGTTTGACCTATTCCATTTTATTTGTACAAACCTACTGTGGTAGTAATGTATGAATATTTTTTTAAATAATAAATTACTATAGTCAGAATATTTTACTCCTTGTTCATAACTCATAAGATCCAATAAATAAAATGTCGTCAAGTCTTGAACTTTCAGTTCAAGAGGATAATAAACATTAAATCTTCACAAACATGCGTATGAAAATTATGTGAAAGCAATGCAATTTTTTTAATATTTTTTTATATTTCAACAGTGATCTCTTGTACTGTTCATGCAAATAACTAGAAAAGGAATCCTTTCTATCAATTCATATAAACGTTAATTATTTTCGTCCATCACATCTTTTCCAATTCATTCACATTCTGAGAAATACGCTAATAATGTAGAAAGGGCAACATAGTGTTGACTTGGAACATAAAAATATTTTGAAAAACGTTATAACTTCGATACAGAGTGGAATGTGTCAAATTTCCAAGGCCAGAGTTGTGATTTTATAATTGTGAATGGAGATACACTTTTTGGTTGAATCTTATGCGTTATGGAAATGTCAATCTGCCAAAACTGTATCTATTTGCACAAATTTGCTATGTTTGGCTTTTTTTCGAGTGAAAACTATTTTGGTGGCACTGAATTTTATTCTTAATCTTTTGCTCAATTTTTCAGACTGAAGCTATGATGATAATGTTTTATTTGATGTACAGCGTGAGCAATGTCCGTTCTTCGGCGGGGTTGGCACGAAAGATTCGTCACAGAACGAATGGCATCGGTAAAAACAACAATATTTGAGTATTTTGTTGACAGGTGGGCCGTAGATCTAACAAGTTTAATCTTAAATTCAAATTTGAACAGATCAAACGCACTGCGCGATAGGCCAATATTTAGTTATTTGCCCGAGCATACAACTTGTTGACTGCGTAAATACACGGGGCTATTGTTTCCTTTTTTTATATAAATTTACCATAGGATGGTTAGCAGGTTTCTGTGTTTTTGTTTCCCTGGATTCGCGGATAAACAGCATCCCTTACGGATCCGTTCGTCTCATTTTCAATTTCTGCCACTTCCATTACGTTTCACGGGGTATTTTCGAAAAATGTAGCTATGAGAGGCTGGAGAGATGGGTTTCTCCTGCATCATGGAAATATCCGTAACTAGCCAGTGACATATCCAGAATCATGGAAGTTTGCTTTGACAGCTGCTGTCAATTTTTTTGACAGCTGCTGTCAATTTTTTTGACAGCTGTCCATTTTTTTTAGTTGGTTTATTGTTTTATGTCTATTTGGACTGGACTAGTATCGGTCATCAAGAAATCAAGTTCAGGAAACGATTCCTTTTAGGTTTAATCGAACGTCATTGAGAAAATTTATCTCAGCAATAGTGTTTAATGAACCATACCTGCCGCAGGCAAAATTCGGTATTTAATTCTATCAGACATTTGACTTTATCTATTACTACCATCATATTACTACCCTAACCCAATAAATAAAAAAAAGATTTTAGTTCCCCGGAATTACAATGGGGGAACAATAACTGAGGGTTGCATTGTGCCCACAGAAACAGTTTCATTCATGACATCGATACTGGGGCGTACAGGAAGTAGGACTTTATTGTGAAACCATAACAAACGTTTTTCGTTTGTGCGCTTACCCTACTAAGCTGCGTCACTAATTTTAAGACGGCATTTCGAATTCGTGAAAAATTCGCAAATATATCATCGAGTATTAGCAAACATGGGCATTATTGCAACAAAGCCCAAAGGAAATATCGATGAAGCCAAGAATACCGAAACTATAGGTCCTATATCATTATTTGAAGGCAAATTGTTCGGAAAATGGAAATTGAAAGTAAAGGAAGAATGGAACGAGATATACAGGCTGCTTCTAAATTGGAGGTACAAACGAAAAGTTGGGATTCCTTGAATAATTTTAAGAAAAAAAGTCCCAGAGAGTCGAGATTGAAGTTTGAATTTTTCAAGTTTTTTCTCATAGTATCTGAAATTCAGAAGATAATAAACTAAAATTTGGTATAGATATTACAATTTAGAGTTTATACCCTGGGAAATTTATTGAGAATGAGAATACCAGGCAATTTTGCATTAACCTTTCGATCCGTATATTTACATCACGGTCAGGATATCTGCGGAAAAAGTTTTATCGAGTTTGAAATTGCCCTTTTTGCCGGATTTTTTCACGGTTTTCGAGAATTAAAAAAAATATTTCTACATCGCCTAGAGAATTGAAATTTCACCCACTCATGAATCGATTATTCCTTTTTTCGACCGAATACAAATTTCACATCACAGGTTGCTCAAAGCCGTGATTTTACACTAAAAGTGCCCGTAAAACGTGATGTTGAATACCAAATTCAGTTCAAATATCTCGAGAGATATTATAAGCAATGTATCATAATTTTTTGATGAAATGAACTCTTGGTATCGTACACTATGCAATTTTCTGCTTGAAATCAGCTTTTCTATCGACTGTTAAAGTAAAAATTGTGCCCACCCTGTATGCATGTATCAACGGGCTTTTTACACCGTCATGAATGCCAAACAGAAATTTTTTAACATAGGTATTTCACTTTTTTTTTTTTCTGAGGGTACTGAGATTTTACTACAAATACTAAAAATAAATTATCACCTAAAATTGTGAAACTATCGAACTTGGCCTATACCTATACGTAAAGAACGACTTCTAAATCCTTCAGGTATCAGAATAAGTACAGCAATTATATTCACAAATTCATTGTTCTCTGCATAGGGACCAGGAGTGAGTTTTATTTCGAAATGCAAGGGTATAATGATGAAATCCGATTAAACAGAATAAATCATTCGTTTCAAGACGCTGCATCTTCCTAATACCCTTTACCACCCGCTTGTTGTTACTTTGTTTGAATTTCTGCTCAGAATATTACGGCTATTCCTTGCTGTCTTGCGACCCTCCTTGGCTACTTTCTTCGATCAATAACTCGCAAGGCTATTAGTTTCCTTTCTTGAACTTTTCTCGAAATGTCCAACGCCAACCATATCACTCGTTTGCAATACCCATCAGAAAACATTATTTTTTCTCGAATTCTTTGGAGAGGATATTCGACGATAGATAATCGAATGAAATGGTAATGAGTAGGTATTAAATATTCATTTTGTATTATGGAAGTGATTGATGAACTGCATTAAGTGCATTAAGGGGCCGTTATACTCTGGCCGACGGCACCGATTCTCCATTCAAAAAGTGCCTTTCATTTTTCCAAGTTCACGCCCACAATTTTCCACCTGAAAGATTGATTTTGTTTTTAAATTCAGACAGTTCTCTGTATTTCCATCATTTTTCGCAGTATTTAATCGCCTATCCTAATAGATTTTTTAAAATATAGAAAATTGATTTGTCGAAGGATGAATTTTCTGAAAAAAATTTATGAACAATCGGCGAAAAACGATTATGAAGTCAATTTTCATAGACTCTCAAATTCAACCCGATTTTTTTATGCCAAAAATTAATTATTTCGAAGAGAAGAAATTGGAGTGCCCTCAAGACATCCTTTAACTTCAATTTAAAAAAAAAATCAAGCTTTTAGGTGAAAAATTGAGGGAGTGAACTTGGAAAAATGAAATGCATTTTTCGAATGGAGAATCGGTGCCGTAGCTGTCAACCAGAGTATAGCGGCCTTTTAAGTTTCTAAACGAATCCTTATCATTGGGATGTCGAACCAAAATAAAGAGTATATCTTCGACCTAAAGCTATTCCCAATGCTGCACTGCCACAGTTTACTCTACGGCTTGAAAATACAGGGTGTCCCACGGTCGAGTGCCTATTAGACGTTTCTAGAGAACTGGACATATTTGAAATCCGAAAATTGGGATTATGATATTGTTGGAAATTCTCTACAGACCTAAAATATTTTTGGAGCTTGAGCACTTCCGGTTATACCAGGAGTGAAACTAAATTTGTTCAAAAAATATTTTTTTCAATATTTTCGTTTCTGATATGATTGGGTACTCAATGCTGAATACATTTCTGTTGAAACCATTGTTTTCATTCCTATAGTCCTATAGTCAGTGTTATGTTCATTATTCTTATTCTGAACATTCCGAGTGTAAACCGAATTTAACTCTACGCACAACATGAATCCAGAAAAGCTCAAATAACTCGGAAATTACTGAATTTAGGAGCAAGAGCATCTGAGAGTGCTATCCTTATTTTTATTCGCAGAATCCAACGCAATTATAAAAAAATAGGGTTCTAATTTGAAAAACAGAAGTTATGGCCAATTTCCGATCACAGTGTTCGACACAAAATTTGAAACACCCTGTGATGATATTTGTGAAATTCAAAAGATGCATGACCTTTCCACATTCTTCTACTTTGACGTTGTGAGATTGGTTTACACTCGGGATGTTCAGAATAAGAATAATAAACGTAACACTGACTATGAATATTTGACATTTTTTCAGTTTTTTTTCGATATTTTGAAAACTATTCGAATGAATACAATGGTTTCAACAGAAATGTATTCAGCATTGAATACCCAATCATATCAGAAACGAAAATATTGAAAAAATATTTTTTGAACAAATTTAATTTCACTCCCGGTATAACCGGAAGTGCTCAGGCTCAAAAAATATTTTAGGTCTGTAGAGAATTTTCAACAATATCATAATCCCAATTTTCAGATTTCAAATATGTCCAGTTCTCCAGAAACGTCTAATAGACATTCGATCGTGGGACACCCTGTAGAGCTGCGGAGGCAGGATGCACTTCGAATTTGACCCATCAATTCAGTTGAAAACTAAAATTCGAGAATCTTCAGGTAACCACAGATACAAATCAACCAAAAATACCGAAAAGCCGAAAGGGATCACTGCACGGATAAAAAACCGTCCAAGAAATTTCGTTCTGAAAGCGCATCGAGAATAAACCACGGCATAAACTCCCGAACAGATGCGATTTGTCCTCGGTAATCCGAAACATCGTTCTGCTGAAGGCAAAATCCTCCCCATATCTAAACGAGACCGGTACGATATGGTGCTTTCTGCCTAGCCTAAGGCCCCGATGGATATTTAATACAATCAGTCTTGCCAAACTGGATTATGTCTTCCGAAATCCACCATGCATCCTCCACACCGATTCGAAATTTATGGCCTTCGACAAAAGCAGATCAAGGAAAAAGGACGGATATTCTGCGGGGCATCAACGCCACCATAGACTCCGAGCTTGAGAAAAACCTTGAGAAGGAAATTAAAACAGTTATTTTCGGATTGAGTGGGTGAAATGAGTGTTTTTCCATGGCACTTGAGAGTTAGACAAAAATTCACTCGAATGTGCCATGAAAAAACGAATTTTATACGCAAGCTTCGAAAAGACATGTATAAGAGCTACACAGGTCGCTGTTTCAGGAGAAGCTCTGTAACTCTTCTGGCCAATGCAGGGGGCAAAATTACATCGATAAAACGTCACGGTTGCTGGAAATCTGCCTCCGTAGCAGAAGCATTACAAAGTATAGAAGATGGTTTGAATAATAAAATCGAGATTTCAAACAAAATATTGAATTGTTCATCTACTTCCAATCAAATATCTGATAACACTGTGGAATCAACTCTTCGCGAAATATTATTTATTGCAGTAACAATTGATAGGGAAGTTCGAACAATTACTTCTAAAACATATATTCCTGAAGATGTTCCATGTTGTTTCTGATTAAAAACATTAAGATTAAGGGCCGGTTTTATAAAAGAATTTCAATCCTCGGTTGAGCCCAAGTCCGCCGTCGAATGTCGATTTCCGTATTATAAACATCCAACCTCGGGTTCAACCCTGGATTGACTCAACCGGTGAATATAGCTCCGTTTGAGATTTGAACCGACGATTGAAACGTTTGACGCTTCTAGATGGTCGACAACTAACCTCCCTTCATGTTAAAAACAAAACAAAACATTTTGTTGTGGCACATTGAAGTTGCTTGGAATGAAAATATTATAATATGAGATTATATATTTTTATGGATATGAAATAATGTATTTTTTTTCCTGCAAATAAACTTTATTATTATTATTATATTGATAGAATGCCTGATATTAATCACAGTCTTCTGTAGGTTTGCTATGTATTAATAATTCATCTTTGGTGTTTGGAAAAATATTCCTAAATTGAAACTGAATTTTTGTGCCTTATCTTCGAGGGATAGAAATGCCAGGTTCCTGTGTGAATATAATATCGCAAATGACTCTAGTTATGATAATAATGAAATAACTGCATGGCATGCAAAAGATAGTAACGATAGTGAATAAGAAAGATACCAATCGAATGATTTCACATTTCCTTTCGACCACGAAGATGGCACGAAGAAGAGATTTTGGTCAAATAAAAAAACTTTTTTATCGGGTGGATGAAATTACTCTGAATAAGCTGAATCTTTTCAGAGTTGTTAACTTTTTCGAAGATTTTTGTGGTATACATAAATCAACATCAGAAAAAATTCAGAAAGTTGTGAAATGTCTAGAACTTTGGACATTATCAAAAAGTATTCTAGTGCTTATTTTATCATTCTATCAAAAAGCCAAGCAATCAACAGGAATAGCAACTAACAAGGGAAAGGTTGTATTGACTGACCAAATTTCGGTGTATTAGAACCGTGTTGCTGGAGCTCACTCACCCTTCTAGAAGGATTTCTTGATTATTATTACATAGTACAGGTGCATGCTTATTATAATGGGTTGTGAAAATGCTGAATGTTTCAGATGTGAAAAGGATTACTTTTCTTCAAATTTGGTAATTCTCATCATAGAAAATTTTTAATATACTCTAAAGAAATGATCCCATCTCGCAGATCAATGGATGATCAATTATCCAATGAAGCTCACATATGAACTATGAATTGAATTTAAAGACTCTCTGGTGTGTGAAAGAACATTTCCCATTCTTTTATTCGGGATCTGATTACATTTGAAAACAACTATTATTTTTGTGACTTGCGGAGTCCTGCATAATATTGCTAGACTGATTCTATTCATGACTCTCAACCTGAATAGTTAATAATAAATGCTATCTTTAAATTTAACGTGTATTTCATGTACCTACTCAATCAAACAAGATCAAGAATGATTTGTTCCTATCCTAAATATAACTACTTACATCCTTGTACGACTAAATGTTAATGCAATTTGATTGGATGTTTTGTATTGTCCTAGCTTTTATTTGGTTACTTGGCATAAGAGTTTAAGATAAGACTTTTCAGAATATCAAAATAGTAGAAACTTAGATCATTCGAGTCAAATAAGTTGACAAAAGTGATAAAGACTAGAGCGTATTTGGCAATAGCTTCCAATGAAAAAAATTCGTACGAAGTCTGCCCTCATTTCATAAATTACAGATTTTTTTATTAGGTACATAATCAGTTTTGGTTTAGGAAATCAGATTTCTCTAAATTCTCTGCCGTGACCGTCACAAAACATGGGAATATTCGAATTAGCTTCTTGTCTTGTCTTTATTAGACTACGATTATTGAATTTATCCAAACATGGTATAAAAACAAGCTATAATAAAAAAATCATTTTTTTAAACAAGCTTTTATAATAACAACACTCATTCGCCATTTTGAAGCCGCCATCTTGAATTCCTCAATTTTGAAAAATCGTAATTTCCTACCCAGAAAACCCCCAGATACCAATTTTGAACAGAATCTGATCATAATTACAAAACTCGTCCGCCATATTGTAGCCGCCATCTTGAATTTTTCAATTTTGACGGAAGAATCATCATTGTCGAACCCAAAAACCCCCAGATACTAATTTTGAATGGAATCGGATGATAATTACAAAACTCATCCGCCATTTTGAAGCCGCCATTTTGTTTTTTTCTATAAAAAATATTTCATGATGCATTGTCACCAGAACTATGTACACCTGCCAAATTTCAAATCAATCGGACGATTAGAAGTGTGTCATATTCAACTTGCAAGATTTGATTACAGACAGACACCGGGACAGGTGAAACTAAATAAAAGCTTGTAAAAAACGTGCCAAAATACGCGATCTCAATCCGAGGTTGTTCAACAGAGGCCGCAAAGACGTTTATAATACCGAACTTTTTTCAACCGAGGGTTGACTTCCAATCCTCGTTTGAGTAACCTCGAAGGCTCGAATTGAATGTGCCCTTTATAAAACCGGCCTTAAATATCAATTGAAGAGTTGATTCGAGAATCATAATTATCAATATTTGACTCTGTAAGAAATAAATCTTTCAAAAAGTAATATTTCATGTTTATTGTATGGATTATTCTTCTTCTTTTTTCACCGTTAAAAAAAGACTTTTTTCACGGTGAAAATGATGAAGGAAAGTAAAGTTTTTTTGACAGTTGTACAAAAGAAGTTTTTTTGACGTAAAGAATATAGTAGAAAATTTTCAAATTAGGGACTCACAATAAATGATTCCTTTCATTGTCTAACAAAACATTTTTTAAAGGTGAAAACCCCCTGATGAAGTTATCAGTCCGAACAAATTAACATAGGTAAATCAACAGTGCAATGCCAGAAATTAGTCAATAAGGTGAAACGAAGAAGGGGTGGGAACAAAGAGAAATTGTATTTTTAAGGGAATTATGTACTTTATCGATTTTCCGACATGGAGATATAAAGGAGGGAGCGAGTGAGAGTATAAATCTGCAAGTTTTCTCTGTAAACATTTTAAAACATTTTACCATCATTTATGCCAAACATTGACTTTTGCTCCCTCTTCGGCTGTCGTGTATAACTCCGACATTTACTAGAATAATTTATTTAGCAGGAAAATGTATAACTGTCGGTAAATATTTCCTAACCAAACTCTGGTATATTTTCGTTTTGTATACTCTTCAAATACGGTTTTGTCCGGAATTTCGTACCTCGTGAGCCCGCACAGGCAAAGATCGTAGTATACACAGTTATATATTTAATCTACCCACAAACTGTGCTTTATTATTCAACATTCCACCACGGGAGGCCATATTTTCTAAAACGTTTCAATGAATCGCCTTTGAAGCCTTTTCTTTCGAAATAATTCTCAATTTTGCGCTGGTAGAACTTCATTTGCATGATTTTGAGGGTGTCCCAATTAAGATTAGCCATCACATTAGTCACAAAATTGGTTTTTTGCAGAATCTTCCAGCCGTCAAATCTTGTGTCTTTCTACAGAGTGTAACAGCCAAATGGAATAAATTCGATAACGAATAAATGAGGGCGTGTTGGGAAAAACGCTCGGACACGTCAATTTGTAATTTTAAATGCGCATATTTTTGAAGAAAATAATATTATATAGGGTGTTCCATGTGACCGTGGCCAATACCAACTTTCTTATTTCAAATGAAACCCCCTGTATATTATTTATTTTTTGGATTCTTCAGAGAATCCTAGTTACAATTCATGCACATTGTCCTATACCTATCTTTAACTATTTCGGAAGTATTAAGTGTTTTCAGATTTATTGCAAAAATCAACGTTTTAAATAAAAATTATTTTATTTAACAAATTCGGTACATTACACTCAAAACCTAATAAGTAATACTGATTATTTCTTAATTATTAAAAAAAAAACACTTACACTGATCACTTATTGTCATGCAAACAGACCACGTGTTTAAGGCTATGAGAATAAACAAATCTGTTTTTGTTTTTTTTTTAATTTCTTCTCAGTAATGGTTTTTGCTTACTTTCTTCTTATCAAGGGGTAAATGGGAAATAAGTATTGAGTGTAATGTATCGAAAAAATCTGGAAACACTTAATATTTCCGAGAAAGTTGAAGATAGGTATAGGACATTGTACATGAATTATGTCTAGAATTTTCTGAAGAAACCAAAAAATGAATAATATACAGGGGGTTGCATTTGGAATAAGAAAGTTGGTATTGGCCACGGTCGCATGGAACACCCTATATAATTCTATTTTCTGAAAAAATATGCGCATTTAAAATTACAAATCGACGTGTCCGAGCGTTTTTCCTAACACCCCCTCATTTATTCGTTATCGAATTTATTCCATTTGGCTGTTACACTCTGTATAAAGATTACACACATAATTTTATTAAAGAAAATGACACTTTCGACTTTTCGAGAGAATTTGGGGCGAAGTTTACTGATTTTATCGAAAGCATTGTTGGTCATATTGAACATCTACATAAATTTGCTCAAAATTATGCATTGAATCTCCCCTTCTCCGTTTGTAACGACCTACCCTGGTGTAATGAAATTTATAAGCAAAATCCTTATAATTCATTTGACAGATTTCTCCTCATACACACTAAATACCTAATTATAGCTATGTATTATCCAAGAATCAACTTTCCTGGAAGATTATAACATGCTGATAAAAAATCTCCAAGGTTAGCAATGTTAGCTCACCTACCTACATTATAACGTTGAAGCCATTCTCCGACTTATTGCATTTACCTCGCTTATGCTTTATCTAGATGACTGTTTGCCCAATGATATGAAATTATTTTTAAACGTTCCTCTCCATTCTCATGAGTTTCATGGGTTATAAATTTATCAACGTCTTATTTACCTTATAACATCGGAAAATCTCCAGTGACTGATAAAGGCCACAAAAGGCCTACGTGCTGCTACAAAATGATGTCTTTCACCATATCTGACAGTTCAATAAACTTGTTGCTATTGAAAACGGAGAACAAAGCATCTCCTGGACGAGATAATGCTCCTATTTTAACAATCTGAGACTTGATAAGTGACAACGCAAATATAGAAGAAACAATAGCTTTTAATTTGTGACATTGCACGGTATAGATGTTATACAGCCTCAGGATTAGGGCTATATTTCATTTCGATTCAAATTTATGCCCTCGAAAATTAATGAGACGAATTTCGTTTGAAAACCCACAACCGAAGAATAAACAACTTGAAATTTCAGATAATCTCAAGAGAAATTGGAATCATCCATCAAATTTCCTCCAATTCGAAAGTGCATGGTCATACTGCAAAACTGCACAAATTTCTGATGGATAGCTTGAATTTATGGACTGTATAGAGTGTCTACTACACTACCAATGTAATTGACTCACCCTGTATACAGAAGTAGAGGGAAGCCTAAAAAGCGTTGGCAACAAGCCGAACACTGGAACAATATTTGTGAAATTCTGCCTCACTAAATATTGACTGGAACGGTGCTACAATTCCAAATTAAATAAGTACATATAACTACAGGCTTGATGAGAATGTACATATTTATCGAATTAAATCGCTACTGCCTCACAGTGCTCGAACAGAAAAAATAATTGTTGTAAAACAAGGGGAAATGAATGCGACATTATTTCCGATGAAATTGAAAAGCACATAAAACATCAAATATTTATTCGACCAATATTTCGTTCATATACATACAAATAAAATATAACCCGAAGAAATACTGGTGTTGTATTAATATTTGACTTTTTATAATTTTATTAACAGTTTACCATGCAAATTTACCGACCGATTATATTCGACTCAGTCCACACAAATCGTTTGAAAAGAACACAAATTGCACCTCACGACATTATGTCCTATATGTATTCAAGTAAGTATTGGTCAACAGGAAAACATTCAAGTTAAACAAAACGCTTTCCAAAGTCAAACTCTGTCGTTCTTTGTGTTTTTCGATAATAATCGATGTTTATCAAGACTCATTCTCTAATTATTCAATATTCCGCCCATCAAGCTGTTGATATCTTTATTGTGCTTGTTGATTTGTAACCAAAATTGATTTTTTTTGCTGTGTTGGTTTCGGTTTTTTAATGGATGGGTTCATTTCGATTCTTCACGATTAATTAATATTTCATCAGGAAGACCAGATTGGAAATTACGGAACATAATGTGAAAATTTAAATAGAAAGATATTTGTTTGTCCCCGCCTGCAATAGACTTCCCGTCATATTTAAATCGACACGCTGTATAGTCGGAGATATAGATTACGACGACACGGTTAGGAATAAGTTTAGGGGCTTGTTTCACTGTTTCCTGTAGGTTCACGCGTGCTATTTTAATGACGGGTCAAGTCACGTGTCAAACGAGATATTATTATATAATTAGGGAGCACTTTGCGTGGAACCTATGATTAATTAATCGATTGATGTCTCTTCTGCCGGCTCCTGATATGAATATCGACGCGCTTTTGATATCGCAACGAATGGGGTCAAAAAAATCAATTACCATATCTAATGGACGCATGGTATAGGGTTAAGTGAATAATAAATAATAAAATCGATGGCCGGATGTTGCCGACTTATTACGTTTCACACGGGCATTGTTAGGTAGGTAACATGGAAAATATACAGAGTGAACGTAGCTATATATAGGTAGGTACCTACTTGATGACTATACTAAACAGGGTAAAAAGGTTCAACAGTTTTTTTCTCGAAATCGATAGCAGATACGACAAAACTACAAGAGAGCGTAAAATTTAGTGTAACAACAAAGCTTCTTTCTACAATTTTTCAAACGAACAGTGGCTCACCGAAAAAAAGTTCTGGAGGAAAACAGGGGACAGTGTTCCAGAAAATATACGAGGATGTATTGAAATCTAGTTAGCCTAGACCAGTTCCATGCATAAACAAAATATTGCGATACCAATAACGAACAATAACTTATTAGAAGTGTCAGTGTAGAGTTCGACGTCAAAAAAGTAAAGCAGAGTTACGCAATAAATTAAAAAAAAATGTCCACCGAAATTGTAAAATTCGAAAAATTGGAGTGTTGAGCCATCATCAAGTACCTGTATTTAAAAGGGTTAAGAGGTAAGCAGATTTACGAAGATATGCTCAATACCCTTGGTGATTAAAGTCCTTCGTATGCGACCGTGAAAAATTGAGGTAAATTTTCCATTGAAGATGATGACCGATCGGGAAGGCCAGTTTCTGTGTCAGTCCCCGAAAATATCGATGCAGTTCATGACATGACTTTACCAGACCGTCGAATTGGACTAAAACGGATATTTGAAGCACTGAAGATTTCATACGAACGCGTTCATCATATAGTTCACGTCAATTTGGACATGAGAAAAATTTTCCCCAAAATGGATCCCCAAATGTTTAAATCTTGACCAAAAGCGTGCAAGGGTAGAAGCATCTCGTTCGATCTGTGCTCGATTTGAAAACGACGTAGACCGAATTGTTGCTATGGATGAGACTTAGGTAAATTTCTACGATCCAGAAATAAAGCAACAATCGATGAAATGGCGACACTCTGGTTCTCCAAGACCTAAGAAAGTTTCGTGTCCAAAAATCTGCTGGAAAAGTTCTTGCTTCAGTTTTTTGGGATTGCCATGGAGTAATCATGATTGATTTTTTGGATGAAGGTTAGAACAATAACTGGAGATTACTATTGGACATTACTGACAACCCTACGGGAAAAAATTAAGAGAAAAGACGCGGAAAGCTATCCAAAGATGTTTTGTTTTCACAGGACAACGCCCCAGTACACAAATCTCATGTTGCCATGCAATGGCAATGTGATTTAGGGTTAGAATTACTATAACACCCCCCTTATTCACCAGATTTAGCTCCGTCCGACTATCATCTCTTTCCTCAACTGAAAAAAAGTTTGAAAGGTCGTAAATTTTCTTCCAACGAGGAGGTAATAAAAGCTAAGGAGGACTGGTTTGCAGAGTAAGAAGAAACATTTTTTTTGAAAGGTCTAGAGACGTTGCAGGTTCGCTGTAATAAATGTATTCAATTAAGTGGAGATTATGTTGAGTAATAAAATATTTTGACATTGAAACTTTGTTTGGTTCTATAGCAAGTTACGAATTTTTCAAAATATATCCTCGTATCTCCCTAAAGATTTGCAATCAAAATTGGTCGTTTACATGGTGTTGTTTCTAAATTGTAATATCCATGCCCAAGTTCAGTTGAATATATTTTTGAATGCAGATAATAGGATTAGTAGGTGAGTAGGTATAGAAAAAAAAATTGAGAAAAAATTCAAACTAACAAACCCTGTATCTCGAAAAGTTTAAGGGCCTTTTTTTCTTTAAATTATTCAAGGAATCCGCACTTTTCGTTTTCAGGAGGATTATAAAGATAGCTACTCTGGTTAGGAGGATGAAATATTCAGGACCTGTTATTGACGACATTTTGTACATTTTTCACTATGATTTTAACTAAAAAATTCTACAGGGTGTTCACTAAAACATGACGAATTTCGATTCGAGTTCTTTAACATAAACTTTCTTAGAGCAGTAGCTTAGCATTAGTTTCTGTAGTAATTTGTTTGTTCAAGTAATTAACGACATATTTTCGATGTAATTTTTGTATCATGTTTTGAATTGGAATAAATATTATTATTAAGTATTATTATTTAAAGGGTGTTTCAATAAGAGCGCAACTGTTCAATAAAACATGGTTTTCTGTAATAAAATATTGAAATGAAATATGTATTTATTGATTTAGAGAATATGTATACATTTAGGAATCACTAAAAAAAAGAAACTAGTGGAATTTCCTGTTAATTGGATTCCTGTAACAGAAAAACTACTTTTGCTGCAGAAACTGGAAATTTACTGCCCACCCAGCATTTCGATTCCTGTTGAAGTGTAAAATGCCGCTTGAACAGAAATTAATATATATAGGGTTTGCAGAAATCAGAACTTTAGAATTCTCTATAATGATTCCTGTAATGGGGAAACAATATTTTGTAGATGCTGCTGGGTTAAAATGTGAAGAATAATGGAAATTGTAGTAAATAGTGACGCTAAACTGAAATATGACATCGTAAGAATGGTACATATGAGAATTTAGGAATATTCTTGTCCAGACATGTATGTTGCTTGAGCTTGTACAAGTTTGCGATTTATAGTGCTAGTAGTTATTCGTAGGTACTGTTAGTTGTCGTGTTCAGTGAGCTGGCAATTGAGGAAGTTTTCTTAACAATGGATTTTTTCAATGATGGCGATTGTGACTTATGCTTAGGAAGTGCCATTTTGAGTTTGGATGTCCTTATTGAGTTAGAAGTGGAAAAAAAATTCAATCGACAATGGAGATATCGCTGGATATCTCGAAAGCTGGGACCTAAGGTCCTCAGCCAGTATATTGATATATTTAGACGTAAGTTGTTTATCTGTTTTATGATATTGAATATAAGCCAATATACTGTGAATGTAGAAGTGATGATTATTTTTTATATATATGTATGTATAAATATCTCATAAAAATAAACTCATTTTTATAATTACCTACATATTTCTTCATTAGTTCCTATCTCGGTCCCACAAAATTGAAAGATTTTAATAAATTCAATTTGACTGTTTTTTTCAATTCACTTTTAATTATTTCCTTTCATGCTGTATAAGTCGATACATTCAAAATAGAGGTTTCTCCCTTGTTACATAATGTATATCCCAAAATTAATTGAAAATATCAGCTTTTGTTATAGAGATATGCTTCTTTGCAAGTGAGTTTGAATTGGTTGTGTTAATAATGGCAAATATATCGATCTATGCAGTGCAGGAAAGGCCTACTACGTCCAATGATATGTAATGTATAAATAACAACAAATTCCAGGGAATTGAACAAAAAGTAAGTTGTATGGTAGAGGAAGTTCCTGATTTATTTACCATTCATTTTCTGTGAATTTAGGAGAACAAACAGTCAAAAATGAAGATTTGTATTAGCAAATGTAACTACATAATACAGTGAAATCAAAATTTTTTTTGCTCATATATCACTGGAATATTTTGTTGCACAAAACGAATAGTACTGTGATACATAATATACACTTCAGTAGATTAGATTGAATTTACAGGAATAAATTCCTGTTCTCCTGTAAAGAAATGAATTCCTGTATTTGAAACAATTCATTTCCATTGTAATAAAAAATGTTCCCTCAACAGGAATTGTAATACAGTAATCGTGTGTTGGATATAACAGGAAATTACTTCTGTGCCTATTTAAAGTAGAATTTCCTGTTCTACTAACTTTATTTTTGTAAGGGTTACAGGGTTATTTTTCTGAGTGATGCTTTGATGGTTGCAGGCATAATCTTACTTGTCTGCTAGGTACATTAAGGTTTAGGTGTCCTGACAAGATCTAGGTGATCCAGAGCAACTTGGAGGAGCCATAAAAACTTTAATAGGAAGAAACGTCTGTGTGAAAAATTTTATGACTCCTCCGAGTAACTTTGGATCAACTATACCTTCTTTCAGCCCGGTAAAGTTGTTTCTTCGAATTGAAAACTTGATCTGATGCCAACATTCTAGCCGCAAACTTGGCGATACACAGGACATTAATTTGTCCCGTTTCCTATCATGAAAAATGCATCGCGATCATTCGGCCGTGCTGCTCACGCACACAATCAACGTATTATTTCCACTTTTTCCGTCCCTCAGTTCTCTTCCTACATGTCAACCTTCCAAAGTCGAGCTTTGCGGGTCGCGGAGCCAAGTTTCGCTCTCTTTCTATCAGATCGACGTGTAGAAATTAGAGGCCGCTTCACTTTGTCGAAAACAAACACGCATGTAGCTGTACATGCATAGCTTTATGGTCCCATGATTTTATCAGACCAGACCCTGATTGGTTGTTTACTTAAAGGGGAGGACCGACGGACTGGTAGGGGTCACGATATGGATGCTGCGACCGGGATTTTCGGTGGTGGGGGGGAAAGTTTGATGCCGTTGGAAGAACTTGATGCAAGCAGATTACGCAGTAATTTGTTGGGAGATGAAAGCTTGGGATTGATCTTGATTTTATAGTATACTCCATTCACTTTTATTTAATCACATAGGAGGTCAAAGTTTCGTTTTAAGGAGTTGGTGCACCTGATGAAAAGTCTGTGCTCGTACAGAGAATATCGTTAATGACAAAACGACGATGCCAGTTTCTTTGTTTACATCAAAGTAAAAGTATCAAAGATATTCCACATTTTGTTAGTTCGAATCGATCGACTATTCTGGGGCGAAATATCGATAGGAAATCGCCTATTTTCCGTTCTTCGTCGTCCAGAAGAAGCTTCCCGTCGATATGAGAAATTTCGTGCAAGTGTCATTTTTTTCCTTTAACGACTTTTGGCGTGAGTACGAACGGCAAATTTGAATTGGAGCAAAAATCGATTTATAAGCATAAATAAAGCGAAAGTAATTTTTAATCGACCTCTTTACACTTGATAACGAAGTTTTTTTTAGGTATCTGGCCGTTTAGAAAGATTCCAAACGAAATTCCGGTCCCCCAAAAGTTGGTTAGTTTTGGTATCGTTTTTGGTGCTCAAAGGACCCCGCACTTTTACTACGGGAAATGGCGTTCCGTCAAATTTTCTAAAATTTTGGTATAATGTAGTACTCGACATACTGATCAAAAGTGTTCATGGCCCCAACTCAATCCTATGACTAGTTTCTGAGATACAGGGCGTTGAAGTTGAGAATTACCCACTTTTACTGCGCCCGTATCTCGGAACAGAATCGAATGAACTTCAATTTTTCTCAAGAAACATTCCATTACATCCCCAAGGAGCATGCATATAGAGGAATATGACCGAAAATCGTTACGAATACAGGGTTATCCATAATTGAATGCATGCCCGATTTTGAAAGTATAAAATATGTCAATTCCAGAGCGAAAACGTTCGCAAAATTAACTATTACACGACTTAGATGTGTTGTTGTTACATCGACAAAGTCTGAAATACCCAGAATTTATACTGGGTGATCCATTATTATAGAAACTATTCTCAAGGAAGGTTAAATGGACACCCTGTATTTATGGGTTGATTCAAGGTATTTGTTCAATTTTTTTAGAACATATCATCATGGACTTCAAAGAATACAGGGTGATTGAGTCATAAAATGAACTTTGAACCTCACGAAAATACCCAAAAACAACCTTTTTTTTTCATCACCCTCTATTTCAAGATTGAATCCGACGAGGTGGGAGTTTTCTTTCACCACTGTACTTGATATGAAAACATCAATACGGCTGAGAGTTTTTATCCAATTCCTATGACCAGATTTTTTTTTATGTAATATGGAAATTATTTATTCATGTTATTCTATTCGTATTCCAACTGAAACTCTGGTCATAGGAATTTGATAAAAACTCTCAGTCGTATTGATATTTTCATATCAAGTACAGTGGTGAAAGAAAACTCCCACCTCGTCGGATTCCATCCTGAAATAGAGGGTGATGAAAAAAAAAGGTGGTTTTTGGGTATTTTCGTGAGGTTCAAGGTTCATTTCATGACTGAATCACCCTGTATTCTTTGAAGTCTATGATGATATATTCTAAAAAAATTGAACAAACACCTTGAATCAACCCATAAATACAGGGTGTCCATTTAACCTTCCTTGAGAATAGTTTCTATAATAATGGATCACCCAGTATAAATTCTGGGTATTTCAGACTTTTTCGATGTAACAACAACATATCTAGTGTAATAGTTCATTGTGCGAACGTTTTCGCTCTGGAATTGACATATTTCATACTTTCAAAATCGGGCATGCATTCAATTATGGATAACCCTGTATTCGTAACGATTTTCGGTCATTTTCCTCTATATGCTTGCTCCTTGGGGATGTGATGAAATGTTTCTTGAGAAAAATTGGAGTTCATTCGATTCTGTTCCGAGATACGGGCGTAGTAAAAGTGGGTAATTCTCAACTTCAACGCCCTGTATCTCAAAAACTAGTCATATGTGTATTTTTTTGAAAAAAAAATCCTGTAGCTTTTGAAAAAATCCCCCTATATGAGAGGTTCAATTGTTACATGAATAAGAAATCGAGTTGTAATATTTTTTGAGACAACTCCTCATCAGTTTCACATTTCATCTCGTTTCGTAGATAAATAATGAACACTTTTGTTTTTGCTGTTCTACGTTTGGATTGAATAGCCGAAATGTGAGTTTTATTGCACTATAATCAAAAAATGCACGAGCAATGAACTCGCTAGATTCCAAATGTTGGAAAAGCGTCGCAGTTGGCGAATCTGATGAACATTCAATGAATTTAATAAAGCATAAGTTCTAGATTTGAAGTTGAATCCGTGGTGAAAGCCTTCATCAAGTCATAAGTGCTTCTTCTCCTTTCCTGTATTTTGTATAGTGTGCTAATAATGAAATTTGGAGCAAGGAACATATTGAACTTTCCTCTTAAACGATGAGTTTGTGCTGCCTTATTTTTAGCATAATGTTTGATTTTCTTAGGAAACCTAGGTATATTGCTTTCTGGGTATGGAAGCAAAAGGGATAGTGAAGGATATTTCTCATCAGTATTATTTAAAGTCAGTTCGTTTCAAAATCACGTTTTCCACATTGCGCGTCTATTTCTTGGAGTGCAGTGTATTTCAAACGAATGCAGTTGGGTTTGAGGTGTGTTTTTTACTTTCCATACATGTTTCAACGGCGTATTTATGGAATTATGATTGAAGCAATTTGAGGAAATAACGAGTCTCTAGAAAGTAGTTCATACAACTCTTCAATTATGCAAAAAGCCAACAATAATAATTGGTCATAATTCGAAGTCCTTTGTGTAGGTCCTTCAGACATACTGAATTAATAAGAGCTGAGTATCTACTCAAACATGGAACGATTGGGGTAAACATCGTTAGTGGGAATCGAAATTATCGAAAAGATTTTTTTATGGGGATAATTCAGCTAGTTCTGGAGGCAAAAATTATCGGTTAACTTTATACTTTCAATTTTGTCAACCATTGGAATAGTGCCCCGTCTGCTAAAAGCTAAAGCATCACCATTCCGATATTACGCGGAACTTTGCTCGAGTAATATTCCAATCAATTTCTCTTGGAGTTGCTGACTATCGACAGCATTTTTCGGCACCAACTGCTCCTCAAAGTGCGAATACCCGTCTCCTCGCTGTGAATCTCTTGAATAAACAAGGGCGATTTCAACCACAGTATAGATACTAACCAGTAGTCGCACTCCAGATAAAATGAACTGAAATCTTTACTCTCTCGAGAACTCGCGCACCATTTCGGCGCGCAGTAGAAATATAGAGGGACCTTTGAATTTACATTTTAGCGCCAACCGGCAGTATCGTAAATATTGGGCATAATGATGCGCACCGAAATGATGCGCGTGTCGGAATCGGAGTAAGAAAATCCTCGAAGTGCGACTACTGGTTGGTGTCTATACTGTGATTTCAACCCCCCGATGGAGCTTACCACCTACCTACGGCATCCCTCGACATGTCTGCGTTCCTTGCATGAAAGACACTCCAGTTCCCTCGCTGTGCTGCGATGCATTTTATCATAATTCAATTCTGATTGATTCGGTCTTTGGGATTATTCGGTGAGATCATCGTTTTCAACCACTTGTTTAATCAATGTGCTAGATTCACATCTTCGAATAATACACGAGAATAGTGGTTTTAGTCATCATCATCAAGGGTTGAAAGCTTTAGCTGGTTTGCTGCTGCTATAGCTCTGCATGCTCCAAGATTTTCTGCTCTCCTCTTTAAATCGCATTAAACTTTTACGTTCATGCTTTTTATGTCTTTCCCCTTCATACTCGTAATTCCCTACTTAACTACTACTACTAGTTTTTGACGTATCAATGGGTGTCCAAGTTTCCAACTATCGGGTGTTTTTTAGAGTGATTTCCGATAGGGATTTTTGGGATTTGACAGTTAGGAAGAAGCCATGTTGTTTTGACATTTCTGTTCAGTAAGCATTGACAAATAAACTGCTCCACAAGAGTTAGGGATATCGTATTTATTCAATCGTATGTAATCTTCTAGAAAATCGCTGTAAAATCATTTAAAACTCAATAACAACTTCAATCGATCCAATAAAAATCAGTATGAGACATTTCGTCAATCTGGTCGCCTTTTTCCTGAAGTTTGGTTCTTTGCATATGCTTCATGAATGTTCTTATTTTGAGATGAAGTCAGTTTATCAACGGCTTCGATTTGAAACAAATTTTCTGAAAATGCCAAGACGTTAATTAACAAACGCTGAGGCTAATAGGGCTATCGGAATGCTACAGGGTGGCCTAACTCAGGTTGTTGTAGCGGAAAGGCTCCAAGTCAGCCAAAGTGTGATATCTCGACTGTGGAATAAGTTCAGGGAGCCAGGTTCCGTGTTGGAAACACCAAGGCTTGGTGGGCGACGAAAAACAACACCTGCTCAGGATCGTTTCATCACCGTTTCCATCGAAACCATCAGACGACGTTTGAGAGAGGTGAATCTAGGTTCTAGACGTCCATTAAGAGGAGTTCCATCAACACGTGACCATAAGCGTCAAAGACTGGAATGGGCAAGGCAACATATCAATTGGAACGATCAATGGCGTAGTGTCCTTTTCACTGATGATACCAGATATGAACGATTTTTAGATTCTCGAAGAATAAGGGTATGGACAATCCCACGCATACCCCGTACCTAATCGTCGCTATGTCCAAGAAGTCCATCCATTCCGAGGGGGTACTGTTATGGTATGGGCCGGGATATGTTTCAACGGGCGCACAGATCTACTCATTTGTCCTGGGAATACTAACAGCCTCACACTATAGGGAGCATGTCATTGAAAATGTTGTGCCAAATTTTCACGCTGCTATTGGTGAAACTTTTCAATTTCTAGACGATAACGCTAGACCGCACCGTGCAGCCATAGTTGAGAATGCGCGCGAGGAGCTTGGTATTCCACATTTACCAATACCTCCGCACTCACCAGATTTGATTTGCAGAGAACATGCATGGGATATGCTCCAAAGAAAATTAGATAACCATCAACCTACCCCAGAATCCTTAAATGATCTGAGAGAGCTTCTGCCCCGTTTATGCAACCAAATTCCTCAAGAAATGTTCAAAAACCTCGTGTGTAGTATGCAAAGAAGATGTCAAGATGTTATTGATGCCCGTGGAGGCCATACATTGTATTGATAGTCTTAAAATGCTTGAATTTTCTGGGAATAAAATTTCGTTATTTTACTCGATTTTTCTTAACCACCCTGTATACGCTGCAGACCTACAGGCTAAAATTAATTTGCAACTTGAAACCATATTAATATGAATTTTCATATAAGTATAATACCACTAGAGATGAAATTTTGCCGGCAAAATTTCTCGATTGTAAAATGAAAGTTTGTAGCTTTCTGCAATTTCGCGAATGACATTTGTATCAAAATCACGAGCCGTCAGGCGAAAAAAGGAAAAAAGGACCTACCGAAAACATCGTTAGCATCGTGCCATTGGAAAAACGAAAAAGAACTCCAGGTTATTGCTATTGAATTATTATTAATAATAGTCGAGTCAGATTACATCCATCTCTCAAAATACAGATTAGAACATATTTCACCGGATAAACAATTGGTCCTGTTTGTCAAGTACCCAGTTCCTATCAGAACACACTGAAAACGTGAGTTATTTAGTTAGTTAATTGTTCGTTAATTGTATTGGCATACAGTAGTTCAGATGTTATCTAAATAAATGTATTTATTTTCAACTCTAATGGGCCTACCACACGCTCAAGCTTCACCACAGTTTGGCTTGCGCAAACCGGCTTGAACACTGAATACTGAGCGTGTGGTTGGGAGAATTATATACAGTTTCCCTCAGTGTTCAGTGTTCAAGCCGGTTTGCGCAAGCCAAACTGTCGTGAAGCTTGAGCGTGTGGTAGGCCTCTAAGTCTGTTAACTCTAAATTATTTATTGTTTATAAATTTTGATAGGGTATGTTTGCAGGCTTCGTATTTGAAGGATCATTATGCATTTCCGTCGAAGATAATATCCGGTTTATATCGGGAACTTTATTGGGAATCGGATAAAGTTTGAGGACTTTGCAGATAAAACTGATTCATTAATGAAAGATTTTCAATTATTGGTACATTGGTCATTGGATATAACGCCTAGGTTCTATTCGTATGTACTGGGTGAATGTAAACAGAAGAATCTACAGGGTGTGTAAAGGGTTTTCCACTAGAATTGACCAGATCTAACTTCGAACAACTGCCCTGTGAGTGCACTCTTAAGCTGAGATTTGAACGAAATAAAGCAGCCGTTTCCACAATGAAAAGATTTATAATGTTATTCTGATGCCCGAGACATTTACTGAAGCTACACACATTCGAATGAAGAGAACTCAAATAAATAATGAAAAAATGAAGTCGAATTACTTAAGAAAAATCGAAAAGAGCTTCCAATCACCAGCACAAGCCAAGATTGTGTAAAACTTCAATATCAGGAGCTTCATCGGAATCCGCAGGTGATGGAAGATCTAAAAACATATGAATGTCGGCGATGTTGCATAGGGTTAGAAAGGGGGAGGATAAAATCTGGGGAGATTGGAATATTCCAATATTGTGAGTCTGTTTGAAGAGAGCGAAGAGAATGCGCTGAAATATTAAATGTTCGAGCCTGCCGCCGCCTCGGGCTTTGAAGGACTATATAACCTCCAACTTCATAGGGGCCCTGGCGTGATTCTCGGCAACTAAACTTTCCTTATTGCTTTTCCATTTTGTTGAGGCTTCCTTCCTCTTCGACACGATCGATAAACGTGTTAAGAATGCGAAAAGTCGGTTGGGGATGGTTTATGGGACCGATAAAATGATTCATTGCCTATTCTGGATACGATAAGGTCGAAACTTTGTTCATGACGTATTTTCAGTACATTATGCTGGAGGGAGTGCAGTAACTTCTTTCCTTCCTTTCATATTTAGGTACATAATTTTTTTCAGGATAAAGTATAAGTCCTACACATTATAGGCATTAAAACTCCTGTTGGCAGGAGTTTCCAGTTAAAGGCCCATATAATCCAATCTGATACATAAGCAGTGGCTTTCACGAAGAAATAAGATCATTTAGCTCTTGATGAAAAAACACCAGAAAACAGATTTGTTTGCACTGAAACCTTCAGTGGACATTTCAAATAATTTTCATGTCCTATCAGGTCTATTATTTTTATTTTATTGCTCAATTATACCAATGTCATAATTGGGTGCTTTTCCATTAAAAGGTATGCAGATGGTTCTAAAACCACTATAGAGTTGATGTGCTCCTACCTATAATCACAAATGGGGCAGTAGCCTGGTTTGCTACGGCAAGTCAGTAGTACGAGGAAAATGCTCGACAAAATTCAAAGGCTTGCCTGTGTGTGCATCACGGGAGCTATGAGAACGTGCCCAACTAGGGCGCTGGAGATCATCACAGACCTCACACCTCTACATCTAGTGATTGATAGGGTAGCCCATGAGGCCATCTTCAGAGTATCTAAGGAAGGAGCAGGCAATGAGAGAGTCAGGTTTCAGAGAGCTTGGTCCTCTCTAAATGCCAATACCTCATCTGCAAACCTTCCTAGTGATGTAATGATCAAAAAGTAAGTACTGAGAAAAACTTCAGTACAATGCTAAGCAAAAGAGAGGATTGGGAAAGGGAATACACCAACTATAATCTCAAAGAAAATACAATAAAATGGTATACAGATGGTTCTGAAACCGCTTCAGGAGCTGGCGCTGGGATTTACAGGTCAAGTACCAAGTGTGCACTATCGTTAGGCTCCTGTACAAGCGTCCTTCAAACGGAAATACTTGCAATCGGAAGATGTCTAGATATAAATCTAGAAAGAAACTATCAGAAGTGCGATATAGCTATTCATACAGATAGTCAAGCTGCTATTAAAGCACTGAGCTCCTACCTCATTGACTCAAAGCTGATTTGGGAGTGCCGAAAGAAACTCAATGAGGTAGGCAAGAAGAATAAGGTCTTTTTAATCTGGGTTCCCGGTCATTCGGGAATCGTAGGAAACGAAGAGGCCAATATACTGGCCAGTAAGAGAGCACAAACGCCACTCACTGGCCTAGAACCCTTCTGTGGTATAGGAAAATGCACCTATAAGAAGGAGTTTATGCTGAAGGAGAAAACCGAAAGAGAAAAACTCTGGCGGAATCTTCCAGGGATGGATCACTCCAAAAAGTTCCTCCGGAACTTTGAAACTGCTAGATCCAAAAAAATCTGGATCTCAGTAAAAACCAACTTCACTTACTCACAGGCTTCCTCACAGGACATTGTCGCCTAAAGAAGCATCTGTTAAGAATGGGTTCATCGAACACTGACGAGTGTAGATTCTGTGAGGAGGAGGAAGAAACTCCTATTCACCTGGTTACGTAATGCTATGCCATTGCAAGCCAAAGGAAAGAGTGTTTTGGACAAGAAACTTGTAGGAGCAGGGAGTTATCCTCGTTGAAGCGGTCCCAGATGATGATATATTGTTTATCCTGAATCCTGATTACTCCTAGGTCTCCTGAGGAGACCCCTCTGAAACTACAAGATTCGAAGCTTGTAACTTGTGCCGAGTTCGGAGTAAGCAGTTGTGTTCTGTTTAGACTTTGTTACTGTATCCTTACGCCACCTTAGGCACAGCACTGTTAATTTTTGACCCAACAGTGAAATGGTGGCCCCTACCGAGACTAGAAAATTTCTTTGCTAGCTCGGGATTGAACTCGGACTTGCTGGGTCCTAATCCAACGTCCTAACCACTGGACCAAGGGCACTCATGATACTGGATTTCATCAAATCTCTGGAACTGGAAGGCGAGCTGTAGGAGGCGCGATGATAACAGCTCTGTAAGGGGGCATGATAGACCTTAAGGAGCCGTTATACTCTGGCCGACGGCAGCGATTCTCCATTCCGAAAGTGCCTTTCATTTTTCCAAAGTTCACGCCCTTAATATTCCACCTGAAAGCTAAATTTCTTTTAAATTCTCCTGGAATGTCAGTCAGTTCTCTGCGATTTCACACTTTCTGGGAGTCTTTTCAGTATTTCCATCATTTTTTGCATTATTTAAGCGCCTATCCTAATGGAATTTTTTTTAAATATAGAAAATTGATTTGTCAAGGGCACCCCAATGAATTTTCTGAAAAGAATTGACGAACAACCGCCGAGAAACGATTATGAAGTCAATTTTCGTAGACTCTCAAATTCAACCCGATTTTTTTATGCGAAAAAATAATTTTTTCAAAGAGAAAAAAATGGAGTGCCCTCAAGACATTCTTCAACTTCAATTTAAAGAAAAAATCAAGCTTTTAGGTGAAAAATTGAGGGCGTAAACTTAAGATCGCAGTGGACTGGAACCCCTTTTCACTATAAACTATATAATATATAAAATAGAGTTGTAACGAATATTCGCATTCGCATTCGCGGATATTCGCATATGTTTGGATATTCGTATTTGCATTCGCATCCGCAAAATTACTTACGGTTCGGACTGAGGAATTTTCAGATTCACCTAGAAACTTGAAAATATTCTAGCTTCATTTTCCCGAAACAGGGGCATAATTCATATGAAAAATTTTTGGTAAAATGACTTATTTTGATGAGTTATACCATCTGTCGAAAGAAAAGCCTCTACTTAAAATACACCCTGTAGTTGGGGGCTACATCCAAAGAGGGTATGACCTGGAAGAAATGAAATTCCAAACCTGATATCATTCCGTTTACTCTGTCTTTCACTGAGAGCCCACTTCCTTATCGAGTGGGTTTTCTTGCCGGTAAGTTGGTATTGATTCTTCATGACGTCAGGCATTAGAAGGTTGGCTGGTCAAGTCATTCGAACAAACAAAAGATTATCGATGTTTGGAGTGCCTTAGAAAATTAGGTGCTAAATAAAAATATAGTTAAAGTTGTGCCGCTAAGTAAATTCCTCGAGTATTAATTGGCAAATATGTGAAGTTATGTAAGGATGGAACGGTTGTTATTGAGAACCGGCGGATGGATATGTGTGTTGAAAAATTCCCAGCAACCTTCGAGGTTTCCCATCTGTCGATTTCTCCTAAACGGCTCTGTACGTAACTGTCTGACACGTTTTCGGAGAACGTGACGTAAAAAATTCGAGAAATCGTTACGAGAATACCTGTTCGAACCATAGACCTTGCAGTATCAATAATATGTTCTATGGTTCAAAGCAATTCAACTTCAGCGTCGTCCATTCCCCCTAAACGAGAAACTGAATAAAATCCTTCGATAATACCAGTGGAATCCTCAAACAAACCTTACTCAACCGTCAATCGATGAACAAATCACCTGTGCCCGTGTGTTTGGAGAAATTAATGCACGTCTGTACAGGCCTAAACATCGGCGCTTACCTAATATACGATGACAGCAACCTGCCACACTTGGCTTAATCTGATGATCAAACATTAGCACAGAAAACATTGACACAGGGATGATACCAAACGTGCATATATACGATTCTATGAATGGAAAGGTTAATACAATTTTAAGTTTGCTCTGCTAATATTACAGTGGTCGATCTATAGGGCTTTGCGTTGACTCTGTAGGTCAGGGTGAGTTGTAGAACTCGATCATTTTGTACAAACATGTTATGTGCACAGAGAGTATTGGACGATTCGGGAAATATTATGAGAGTTTAGAAGACTTGGTGTTTTTATCTTTTTCGAATGCGACTCTTTTGATGACGACAAAAATTTGATAGAAACACATCTGATAACTCAAGGGTTTCTCGAGAATTTCATATGGTTGCTAGAATGCGTCATTTTTCGTCTCTTTCCCAAATTTCATCTCGATTGAGTCAGTCCTTTTCGGATTATCAGCAGAACAAAATAAAATTTAGATTTATTCCTAGATGAGCCACATTTTAACTTACCGAGTAGCTTAGATCAGCAGGTGCACGTAGCAAGTGTGAAAACTCAGTCGGTTTTTCAAAGCACATGCGAAAACTACACACAAATCCAATAAAAAGACTAACACAAAACAATGATTATTCAAATCCTCGGACAGCAACTGTCATTGCTCCTACAGAAGGGATGTAAGCTCCCTGTTTAATACTCCCTGCTAAACGTTGGTGGTTGTAGCTCGAATTCGATGAGGGTGGTAAGTCGTGCTTTATTCTGACGACTGATATGTACAGGGGTTGATGAAAAATAATGTGCCAAAACATATTTCGAAGGTGACATAAAACGAGCAAAGCTGAAATTACACAACAATTTCTGAGAATAGGTTTAAAAGTTTTACCCCTCTCAAGTTTTGTGAGTAGCTTCGGTATTATGAGTTATATTGTGCACTGCTTTCAAAAAAATGCCGATGGTGTACCTCAACAGACCGTTTGCTGTATTTGGTTCGTCTTGAAAGATCTACACATAAGATTGTTGTTTGGTTCCGGGTTTACGAACTTTACACGTCTTTTGAACTTGAGTATAGCAGTCTCAGTAGTGAACATTGATGGATGATATAAGATTCAAGTATTCAAGCTGCTGATGTAGGTACCTTCTGTATAAATACATAAGCAAACTCAAATTTTCTTATGAGAAAATATGATACCCTTTTCTTGCGTCCCTTGTACAAATCCGAACTCTTTCAAACTTCCCGAATGATCACGGATGAATATAATTTGTATTGGCCAGATTTACGCCCGAGGCAGTCTAATGAACACACAATTGTCGGCTTAAGTATGATTGCGCCCCCTGGGTACGAGCCACCCCTGCAATCAAGGGTAGCGGCTCTCTCTTTCATACAATATTAAACGCTCCGTTAGTATGGGCTTAGGCTGGAGGGCTGGAGGGGGATGGGACACTTCCATCAATCTGTTATTGCTACTTCTCGGCTTTATCATGAGTAAGATGGAAAATGTCAGTTGGTAGGCTTAGACGTATAAGACTCCCTTTCCACTGCTGAATGCTGGTGTATTTCTATCAGGTTGACTGTGACGGTATGATGTGAAAAGTTTTGTTTATACAGCGAAGACAAATCTATCTTGAGTAGATTCGCCTAGACCAGCTCAAGGAAACAATAGGAAAAATATCGAGAACAGTTGAAAAAATCATCACTAGCCCTCCAGTACCTTATTATTATACAAAGAACAAGAGTTGAGATAAATAACTTATAGATAGACGAATAATAAATAAACGAAAAATGGGGGAAAAAAATGAGACGATCACAACCAAGCACATCGGAAAGTTCCAGAGCTGAAGCTTAGTGATCATAAGCGAGACTAGATTGGCAACCTGCGAACCTATACAGATCACATCAGCAAGATCTGAAAATTCCAGACAACAGACATGTTCAGTTTGTCTCTTCTGGCTGAACTGGGGGGCAGTGAAACACTTCTCCAACTATGGAACATGTTGCAGGATGCAGGATTCTCTTGTATATTGTTAATCAGCATGGTCCAAAGTATCTCTGAGCATAATGAAATCGTCGAAATCGATTTCGAAAATCTCAACTTTTTGGGTGAAACATGACGAAGGGGTAAGACCCCCAAAAACACCATATTTGAATACACATAAGGATGATCATTATCATCAACTATACTTTGAGTGCTCTGAGCGTCTGAACAAAACTCGAAAATGAAATATGGACTATAACAAGGACTATATGCTATCTATCATAGTTTAGATTTTCACCTGATGTAAAATGGCATTTTTTCAAAAATCGAAATTTAAAATCGTCATAGCTTCCGCTCCTGTGATCCCACTTTGTGTTTGTGTATTGTTTATCAGCGTTGTCCGAAGTATCTCTGAGCATAATAAAATCGATACGAAAATCTCAACTTTTTGGGTGAAAAATGCCAAAGGGGTAAGACCCCAAAGACACCATATTTGTCATCACCTAGGAATCCCTGGCGAATCTAAAGTCGTTTTTCGAACGTGAAGACCTTCTACCCATTCGAATCATGCAGAATACCCATAAAGCTGATCAGTATCGCCCATACTTTTAGTGCTCTGAGCGTCTGAACAAAACTCGAAAATTAATTATGGAAAAAATAAAACAATTAAAATCCGACTCAAAGAAGGCCAATATGGACAGATTTGGTATCAAAATATAGGTTTTCGAGGTCGCTCAATTCAATAACAAATAACTATCTTTCATAGTTTAGATTTTCACCTGCGAAATAGCATTTTTTTAAAAATCGAAATTTCAAATCGTGATAGCTCCCGCTCTCCTGAGCGCCATGGGGATCTGGGAGGAATCGAGTGAGACTTCGTCACTCTCACAGGACAGTCAATCATCCATCCACCAAAAGAAGCACTTCCAGTACTTAGGTTACGTCAGAACTGCTCGCAAAACAGTAACTTTTGCCTTTATAGGGCCCAGTGAACCTTGGATTCGTGACAACACGTAGATGTAGCCAACTAGTCTTGTCTCGGAACTTTGCATAACTAAGATAAGGAGAATGCAGAGCTGGTACTCTGACAGATGGTGAAATGTAGTGGTGTAGATCTCTTTGGTCGAAGGGTCAGTAGTGAAGCAATCTGATCAATCAACAGAAGTATCAATTTCTTTTTCGACAGGTCGTGTCTTCTGCTACGTTAACCGTTCATTTACCACCATTGCGTCCATGAATAATGAAACGGGATTCATAACGTATGAGCCCGACCATCCAATCAGGACACAAACTAACAATCTGCAAAGTTTGTCGATTCCATCAGCCATGCAGGTGTACAGCGATCCCGCGCCATCTCGTAATTCTGAAATATTCCGGAACAACTCAATTTCACCACAGTTTCAGTGTTAACCAAAAACTAAAAGTCAACATCATTTTGAACGGTGTGTACTTTGTTCGGGATTTAAAAATCCGGGCCGGAGGCTCGTTTGTTAAAGCACTGAATTTCATAATATAAATTGTTCGATCAATAGACCGCGGGCCTTAAACGCATTTTTTTTAATATACCTTTGTTAGATCCGGAAAGCCTCTCCCGATCGGGACGCCTGATTTCATTTTGACCGATCGGGACATTCTGGATTCTGTTATTATTATAACACGCATCTGCTGGGAGTTTGAGTTGAACATTTCAATATTCTTTACATTGGTGGTATATTGCTGGAGAACTTGCTAGATGGAAAGAGGTTCCTCAGTCCCCTCAATATTGGCCGAGAATTCATTTAGATGCACGTAATTGACTCCGGTAAATAAATATACAGGATGTTCGGTCAGATGCATGAGCTGTCATCTCCGTGACACGATATAAACAGCTTGCCCTCCAGTTCCAGATTTCTAATGAACTTCCAGTATGACTCCACAGATTTTACAACCTCCTTATCGAAATCTTCTTCGCGCTGGCTTGCAATGGCAATTCTGTATCTAGGTGTTCCGGAGTTCCTTACTACTCCCAACAAAATCTGCACAAGACAGTTTCTGCTAGCAGCTTCCTGAGTCGGCAGTGCCCTGTCAGAAAGACAGTTAGGGTTACTTTTTAGATCTCGCTGTACTGAAGTTCCGACATCCGAAGAATGAAGACACTCTTGTAGGTGCATTTTCCAATAACACATTAGGTTTAGAGCAAATAAAAGCCGATTGTGCTTCTTTTCTGGCAAGTGCATTGGCTTTCTAGTGTTGTTGGGGTCAAGGTTATGTTGACTTCAGGCAGTAAAATTAGGTCTTCTAGGGTTTAGGGCTAAGCTCTGCATGAGATCTGACTTTTTTATGTTGAAACCTTCCTCACATGAACTTTACTTATTTAACTTGGAGACCTGGAGTGTTCTTGTTGGACTAAGCCAGTGTGACCTTAGGTCATTTAAGGCAAAACTCTGTATATTGGTCATCCATACACATTTCAAAAAAACTCTAACGTGAACGTACAGTCCAATTCTGGTTCTTTGCGGAAATCTGGGTGTACCATTATAAATATCGATGTTGCTAGCGTTTGGTAGCTCTTATTGCAATGCTGAAGAAGCGCATTGAGTTTATCAGCAGCATGCCGAGTTATCAGAAGCTCGTAGAGATTTCAGAAGCTTCTTGTATAGCATTCATAAGAAACTCGTATATTTCATCAGAACCGCTTAGCATTCATCAAACCTCAAACCATCAGATCTTCGTAGAGTTTATCAGAAGCTCGTAGAGTTCATCAGGAGCGCGTAGCCTACATGAGAACCTCGTAGAGTTGATCAGAAGCGCTTAGAATTGATCAGAATTTTGAAGAGTTTATCTTATCAGAAGTGTTTAGATTTTATCAGAACCTTGTAGAGTTTATTAGAAGTGCCTAGATTTCATCAGAATCTCGTAGAGTTTATCAGAAGTGCCTAGATTTCATCAGAACCTCGTAGTGTTTATCAGAAGCTCGTAAAGTTTATTAGAATTGCGTAGCATTGATCAGAACCTCGTATAGTTTATCAGAAGTGCCAAGATTTACTCAGAACCTTGTAGAGTTTATCAGAAGCTCATACCGTTCATCCGAACCTCGTAGAGTTTATCAGAAGCGCGTATAGCATGTATCAGAAACTTGCAAAGTTTATCAGAAGCGCGTAGCATTCATCAGAAACTTGTAGAGTTTATCAGAAGAGCGTAGCATTCATCTGAACCTCGTTGAGTTTGTCAGAAGCTCGTAGAGTTTATCAGAAGCACGTAGCATTAATCAGAAACTTGTAGAATTTATCAGAAGCGCGTAGCATTCATCAGAAACTTGTAGAGTTTATCAGAAGCGCGTAGCAGTCATCAGAAACGTTTATAGTTTGTCAGAAGCTCATAGAGTTCATCAGAAGCATGTAGCATTAATCAGAAACTTGTAAAATTTATCAGAAGCGCGTAGCTTTCATCAGAAACTTGTGGAGTTTATCAGAAGCACGTAGCATTAATCAGAAACTTGTAGAATTTATCAGAAGCGCGTAGCATTCATCAGAAACTTGTGGAGTTTATGACCCTGTAGGGTTCATCAGAAGCGTTATCTTGACCAGGGGGCATTATCAGTTAGAACCTATTTACGACTAGAAACTTTTGAGTTGAAACTAGTCCCGGGCTCGAAGTACCACGTTTGTAAAGTGAAGAACATTTTGAAAAATCCAAAATTCCTATTTTTAATTGTCCTTTCTCGTTCCGGATACTACCTAGTGTTGGAACATTCTGCGGCGCAATTCTCAAACCGTATAAACCATGGGAATATTTCCACCCAACGAATCTTCCCTCTTGCCGATATCCTCAAAGGAACGGTGACCGAAACGCAAAACGTAATCCAATAAGGGTTCCGTTGTTTTTCTTCCGAGAAACGAAACAAGGACAAAGGGCCTCATCCCCCACATCCCGCCATCCCGAATTTTCTCAGACCCTCGAAGGTCCCGAATCGTAATTACACGGTACGTACGGAATAACTGGTGTCCCTGAGGACGGGGTAGCGCACCCTGCGAAACGGGGCGGGCGTGTTTGCGAGCGCCCGCTCGCAATATGCGAGAGCGGTCGGAGGACTCGGAGGACTATTGCCGATGTTTTGATTTTTATGGGAGAGTTACCTCGATCTTCGGACACGCGTGGGGAACGGATAATTGAAAACCGTGTTGGTTCTCGGGATTATTAGAAACGTGCCTATATTTAATTTGCTTTAATGAGAACTATTTACGCCGGAGATTTGGGTTGGAAGATTTCTCGGATGAGTCGACGAGAATGAATCAATGGAACTGTGCTGCTCGGATACTTTACCGATCTCTCTGAAAAATTCTCTCCGAGTTCATTATGGTCCAACCAAACTTATATGGAATCACCCTGTTATTTGGAAAAAACGAATTTTAATTAAAAAAAAGTCGCTGAAAAGTGAAGAGCAGTTTTCCCAAAACAAGTTTATTACAAAAATGATATAAATTATTGAAAGATTATTTTTATAATAGAACAGAAAATTAAAAGTGTAAATTTCTCTAAAAATAATTTTTATGAGAATTGAACAACAAATAAAACGATTTTAACAAATCAATAATCAGTATTACCACCCCTGGCATTGATACAAGCTTGAATTCGACGAGGCATGCTTTCTATTAAGTTGTTAATTTCTTCTTCTGTAACATTTGCCCATTCCTCTAAAGCCGCTTGTATAAGTTGCTCTGCGTTACCAGGATTATTTTGACGAGCTCTAATTTTTCTTTTGATCCTATCCCACAAGTGCTCGATAGGATTAAGGTCCGGTGAACAAGAAGGCCACTCTAAAACAGTCACACCTTCTGTTTCGAAACTCTGCTGGTATGTGGAGGTGCATTATCCTGCATAAATAGGAGATAATCTCCAAAAGCACCTGGCCAGAGCCTCACTACAGGTTGTACCACTAGATCAACATACCTAGGCCCTGTCAGAGATTGTCTAATGGGAATTAAAGGAGTTTTCTCACCAAACATAATTCCGCCCCAAAACATTACAGTACCTCCTTTGTATTTAGGGATCGGTCTTGCAGCTTGGAGCCTAGCTTGCCTCCCTCTACCTCTTAAAATGCGAACACGCCGGTCGTCTGATCGTAGGCCAATTCTGGTCTCATCCGAAAATAAGACATTTTTCCAATCTTCAATAGTCCAATTTTCATGCTCTAAACACCAATTAAAACGGTCAACTTTATTTTGCCTTGGTAGTTCTGGAACTCTTAACGCTCTTCTCTTGAATAATTTCTGAGCGCTTTTTCTGATAGTTTCGACAGAAACACTAACACCTGTAGCTTGCAAAAATTGCCTTTGAAGCTCTGAATGAGATACTGCGGGATTTCTTCTTGCTGTTTGGGCTAAAAAGCGATCCTGCCTTTCTGTAGTTACTCTTCCACGACTTCTTCTCGGCCTATTCTTTAGGGTTCCTAACTCCAGAAACCTTGCATAGGTTTTTGAAACAACCCCTTGTGTAACCCCCACCGTTCTTGCAATCTGTCTTTGTGACATACCTTGTTCTGCCATAGTAATAATTCTTCCTCTCTGGACTTCCGATAACCCCACATAAGGCATTTTTTTTAAAACTTCGCAAAAAAACAAAATATATATTCACTGCGACGTTCGAACGAAATGGTAAAATCGACACTGCAAAGCCAAATCTTATCAAGTGCTTATGAACCTAACTGTTTTTGTGAGTGAACACATGCACTTTTTATTTGCTTCTAACGAAAAAGATATCAAAATAATATTTCATCTTAATACTGGGTGATTCCATATAAGTTTGGTTGTGTGTAGTTACGGCTCGGGCTGCAAAATTCATCTGCGTGTGTTATGACTTACATTACCGCTCATTGAACAATATACTAATTAACAAAAAGCATTTGTGCAGGTGCAAAAATCCTCGTCATCGACTCGGATTTTTGTTGCCACCAGCACTCATTTCTTGTTAAAATATTACTTAGCAACGTGGTTTTTCGATTTTTTTCGGAAAAATTGGATGCCCTCATGATATTACTTACGAATATCCAAATAACACCTTTTATTGGAAAACCCTTCAGCCATGTCCAGTCCAAAGGTTCCTGATAGTCTACGTATTCGGTTCGAACCGATCGAGAATGAAATCGCGTCAAATGTGTATTCTCAAATCAGAGTCCCGCAGCCTGTAGGCCATTCGCTAAGTCCCGGAATACATCAGAGGGAGGAAAGCACAAAGTGGACGTCGTGACAGCGTCGAAAGCCCGTCGTCTGTTGTATCCTTCGGTACGCGGGCGGGATAAGCCTCGCTCAGCGGCTGTCAGACACGCGCCCTTGTTTTCGGTACTCACGTGCCATGAAATAGACCTTCTTTATTGAGACGTGATTTTGCTGTTGTTAAATCAAATCCCCTTCTAATGTCCTTAATTGAAATCGTATTCTCGCGTTCGATTCTGTGTCGAACGGATCAGCCCCCCCAAGCCGACGGATGCGTGCGCCCCGCTGGGAGACTTGTTACGCGGTTTGCGATAATACCCCGAGAAATTTGGAGGCGCACGTTTCGGGCTTTCAGCCTCGCCATCGTAGCCGAAGACCTTTATATGAATTTCAACCTTTCATCAGCCGTAGTAATCAATGTAATAAATGAATTAAAGTTGAAGCGTCGTTTACCGGCTCGTCAATCGAAATCGAGAAACTAGAAACGTGACCGAAAGACCGAGAACAGGACGGCAAAGATCTACCACTCTTGCACAAGATCGATTTCTGTCTGTGTCCAATCATACAAAAGCAAATGTATACCAACGGTAAATGAAATTAAATACAAACTTCAACAAATAGATAATTTATGTATAAATATTATATTTATTTATACCTCCTCGCACACAGGAATTGATGGAAACACACAAGCAGACTCATCGGCTAAATGGTCATTAAAGAATGTAGATAGATTAATTCACGCCCATACGAAAGAACATAAAAAAATCACTGCAACATACAGAGTGTAACAGCTAAATGGAATAAATTCGATAACGAATAAATGAGGGGGTGTTAGGAAAAACGCTCGGACACGTCGATTTGTAATTTTAAATGCGCATATTTTTCAAGAAAATAATATTATATAGGGTGTTCCATGCGACCGTGGCCAATACCAACTTTCTTATTTCAAATGCAACCCCCTGTATATTATTTGTTTTTTGGATTCTTCAGAAAATTCTAGACATAATTCATGTTCAATGTCCTATACCTATCTTCAACTTTTCCGGAAATATTAAGTGTTTTCAGATTTTTTACAAAAATTAACATTTTAAATGAAAATTATTTTAGTTCACAAATTCGATACATTACACTCAATACTTATTTCCCATTAACCTCTTGATATGAAAAAAGTAAGTAAAAACAATTACTGAGAAGAAATAAAAAAAAACTACACCAGATTAGCATGTTGCCAAGACGTTCGCGGCGAGCATTTTGAACATTTCCTATATTGACATTAATGTTTTTTTTTGTTTTTTTATAATTAAGAAATAATCAGTATTACTTTTTAGGTTTTGAGTGTAATGTACCGAATTTGTGAAATAAAATAATTTTTATTTAAAACGTTGATTTTTGCAATAAATCTGAAAACACTTAATACTTCCGAAATAATTAAAGATAGGTAAAGGACATTGTGCATGAATTGTGTCTAGAATTCTCTGAAGAATCCAAAAAATAAATAATATACAGGGGATTGCATTTGAAATAAGAAAGTTGGTATTGGCCACGGTCACATGGAACACCCTATATAATATTATTTTCTTGAAAAATATGCGCATTTAAAATTGAAAATCCACGTGTCCGAGCGTTTTTCCCAACACGCCCTCGATTATTCGTTATCGAATTTATTCCATTTGGCTGTTACACTCTGTATAGTGTTGGATGTTTGTGGACATCAGATTGGATACAAAAAAGTACATTTCTAAAACAAATCAGACCTGACCCTCTCAAAATGCTTATGATCTGTGAAATCGAAGCACAATAAACTTTATAAAAAAAATAGTTTTTATCAAATTGAAAATTTTCCATGAAACTTAAATCTCACTTTAAATCAAGATACTTCAAAGCTCAGGAAGAGCTTTGTATCATTGGACTATAAAGCTTTACTATCTTGTTCAGAATATCCTCACTGCCTTGTAGCGAAATAACGATTCTGTTTATCTTTAAAAATGTTTTCTAGGAAAACTGGACGTGTGCCGAAAAAAATAAAAAGCTCCAGTAATGTGAACTTATGGTAGAATCTGAAGCAGGTAGCGAATTTTTTAAAGCGGAATGTACAGGGTGTTTTTCAACCTGCAAATTTAATCTGAACGTATCATAATTCCCACCCCGTATTTTTGAAAAAGTGTTGGAATTATTGAAAGAAGACAATCATATTGATCTACACTGAAAATTTCATCAATATTGATCGAGCCATACCAAAGTTATGAATAAAAGGAAAAATCGATCGAATCGGACAAATCACTCTGTAGATTCTCCATAAAGGCTCCCAACCATAAACCAAACATTGTTTCGAAATAGCCTTGACTAGTGTAAACTTCTCTTAAAATCTGACGGTCTCCTCCGGAATCACCCTGTATAATTTAATTAATCAAGAATAAATAAAAAATCGATGATTTTTTTCTCCTTTTTCCTATTTTGTCTCATCCCTCATAAAGCAAAGAGTAACAAAGCAAGGATTTTCCATCAAATATATTGCAGTTCAAATGAAGGAAATTTCCAGAACATACTTAGATTGTCTATTTCCTGAGAAACCTAGGGGGGGCCAATACTTTTAACGAGTTGTGTATGTCCATTTCGTAACATGGGTTACTATTCATTCGCAACATTTCATTTTAGGGTTTCCCAATGTTTCAATTTGGTAGAACAGAACCATATTTGCACCTTCTCCAATCATAAACCAAAACAGCCGACGCGACGCAGTGATCGTAACCGAACATGAAATCGATAATTCCTCGTTTAAATTTTCTATTACACATTGTCAGTCAAAACGGGACCAGCGCCCGCTCCCCGCTAATGCATTTTTGGACTTTTGGCATTTTCCGACCCCACGTCCCATCCTCCGTCTCTATCGCCGTCAGGCGCTTCGCGTGCGCCCGAAAAGGACGGTGCGCGGTCGACGTGTAGCCCTTCGGTCGCGGATACGAGGCGTTCGCGACTGATGTGTTTGCTTTTCCGTCCTATGTACACATCCTTTGTCCGGACACACCGATATCGTATTTGCCAGACATCTGCTCTCTGTGCCCAGCTCTTGCTCTCCACTTGGTGATGTTGGAACACCGTGCGTTACAGGAGAGGGACGAACGGCATCGGGCTTTATCTCTTGCGACGCAGACCGTGGAAGAACGTTATTAGGTCTACTTAATAGAAAATGATGATGCGGAAGCAGCGAAGGAAGAGGAAAGAATTTGCTGAAGTTTGTGGACTGCATCCTTCGAAACGCACGAGGGAAGGACCGCAGTTGAGGATTATACCTTTAAGTTGCTCAAGGACGAGCTGTCCTCTTCGACCCGCACTAAAAACAGTGCTGTAATGAACTCATTACAGCACTATTTTCAGTTATATTTTTCGTTTCGTGGTTGTCAGCACTGGCTTCCGATCCTATCAATTTTCAACTCACGTGACATGGAAATGTCAATTTCGTAACAGTCACCAACTGCCAAGATACAATACAAAAGTCACTAGGATGTATAATCTGAATTTTTCATTGAATTTCAACGAAATTTGACTGAAATAGAGAAAATATCGTCTAATACTCGTTGCAGAATGCAATTCTAACACTCATGCGTTCGAAAACTCGCTCCTTCGTCGCTCGTTTTCGAATTTCGCATACGTGTTGGAATAGGAGCCCATTCTGCAACTAGTTTTACTTTTTAGAATATACTATTATGTTCGACTGCTTCATATTAACACTCGATTCATGAATTCGTTTAGCGTCCATAATTGACTACTTTATTGGACACCACTTAATTGGACTCAACTGTCACAGTCTTCTCTCGATTTTGCAATTTTCTTCGTTTCACACCACTTGTTATAGGCCGCATACAAATTTTGATAAGCACTTTTAGTGGGTAGAGTAACTGTGGGCAAAAGTCCGCACCTAAAGAAAAACAACTGATAACTTCGCTATTTTAAACAATTTAAAAAAAGTTTTTTATATGTGGGTAGCTACACTCAACACACATCCACCTGACTACTTAAAAAAATTGGACTAATATATTTAAGGGTTGTATAAAATTTTAGTCGGTATTTTGTAAAAAAGAACTTTTGCCCCATGGTCTGGGGTAAAAGTCCTAAAGCTACGGGGCAAAAGTCAGTGTATTGAGGTAAAAGACCCATTTATATTTCAATTGATAATGATGACATAAAATTTAACAAAACATAGTTTTATTGGTCTGAGATCACAATATAAATATTTTATCGCTTAAAACATAAAATTTTTCTTCAAAAAATTTTAAATAGAACACTGCGGGCTTTTACCCCCTGTTTACTTTTCGGCAAACAAAATGGTTCCCTATTAGACTGGTTAGTAAAACCTCGTTTTACTTCTGTGATCTAGAGGACACGATCATGCAATACACAATTCAGATAAGACAGAATTTGAGCTCTTTTTTGAAACAGTGATATATCTTATTAAAAACATATAAAATTTTATATCAGAATCTAGTATTTTCGACTTTCCTCATTTTCTAGTACAACACAAGAACCCCGAAAGAATACTATACGCTTATTAGTTGTTTAGGGCAGTGTTGGTCAGGAACGCGTAGAGAATTCAAGATTGCGCAATCGACGCATGCGCTATAATCAAAAGGACTTTTGCCCCGGTGCGGACTTTTGCCCGCATTTACTCTAGCAGAGATTCTTTGGCACTTGCGGCTAAATTTTTTACGCTGTCCTCTCCCGAACTATCCATTTTTTGGATTATTATGACGTTTGTCACAGAATTAATGAAGTAAACAATTTTGTTCAGTGAGGTTGCTAAGGTCGCTGATGGTTACTAAGGTAAGGAAAGCAAAAGCACACTTAATGTTTTCTTGAAATGAAGCGACTAATATATTAATTGCCATTTCAGAAAATATAATTTCTGCATTGCAGTCAAACATAAAGCTTTGTATACTCCATTCACTTTTATTTAATCACATAGGAGGTCATGGTTTCGTTTTCAGGAGTTGCACCTGATGAAAAGTCTGCGCGTACAGAAAATATCGTTAATGACAAAACGACGTTGCCAGTTTCTTTGTTTAAATCAGAGTAAAGGGATCACAGATATTCCACATTTTGTTAGTTCGAATCGATCGGCGATTTTGGGGCGAAATATCGATAGGAAATCGCCTATTTTTCCGTTCTTCGTCGTTCAGAAGAAGTTTCCCGTCGATATGAGAAATTTCGTGCAAGTGTCATTTTTTCTTTTTGCGACTTTTGGTGTGAGTACGAACGGCAAATTCGAATTGGACCAAAAATCGACTTATAAGCATAAATAAAGCGAAAGTAAGTACTAATCGACCTTTTTACACTTGATAACGACCCCATCGGACCCCCCCCTGGCTACGGCCTTGTCTGTAAATGGACAAAAAAGGCTTCCTTATACGATCTTCTAACGAAAGCGACCGGAAAATATGGTAGGATTTTCGAGGAATTATGAGGAAAGAACTTGCAGAATTAAATTGCACGATTTTCGTAAGTAAACGGGTTCTGGATGGCCATCATCGGTCTCTAAATGATTATTGTTGATCGTTTTCACGTTTCAGAAAAAAAACACGTCGAAAAAGCTAAAAAAAGAAGAATTATGACTATATTGCATTCAACGGTAGGTGAGTTCAGATTCCGATGAATTGAAATGTGTCACATTCCTATCAATCCTTTGCCGAAAGTAGAAATAGGCTATATTGAACCTGAATACATCGGTTTTTTCCATATTCCAGGAGTTTGTGTCTTATTTTAGAACAGGTGAATGATAAATGTGAAGCATATGTTTGACCTATTCCATTTTATTTGTACAAACCTACCGTGGTAGTAATGTATGAATATTTTTTAAACTGATAAATTACTATACAGTCAGAATATTTCACTCCTTGTTCATGAGATCAAATAAATGAAATGTATATCTATAAAGCTTTCAGGAATTGACATTCTTGCTTAGATATTAATTTATAACCAAAACTCAGTTACTATTGCATTGAAATTATTAGTTTCTCTGTAAACAAATTCGTTAATTTAGTTATTATGTTTATTTTCTTTGATGAATGAATGAAACTTTTCTTTATTCGAAATGAAGAAATATTAGAAATAGAATGTTATGCACCCTCACAACCATATCACATACAATATCATGATGAAAACAAAGCACATCGATGAATCTCTACTATCATAAATTTGATTGTTATACCCTTTGTTGTCTTCCTGTGAGATAAATATTCTACTCTTATTTTTATTAAGTTAGCTATTAAGGTTATGTTCCAAGAAAAAGTTCCTGTTGCATCAGAACTCCCTTCAACTATTTGAATTCCAATAGAAATAGAATTCCATTATTCTTGATTCTTGTAATTACCCATCAATTCATCTTATATCTTTGGGTTGATTTTTTTTAATGAATTCTTGATTGATTGATATCGTCAAGTCTTAAATCAACATTAAATTCTGTGAAAGCAATATAATTTTCTTCCATGGCGAAAAATAATATATTTCAACAGTGATCCCTTGTACTTTTCATGCAAATAACTAGAAAAGGAATCCTTTCTATCAATTCATATAAACGTTAATTATTTTCGCCCATCACATCTTTTCCAATTCATTCACATTCTGAGAAATACGCTAAGAATGTAAAAAGAGCAACATAGTGTTGACTTGGAACATAAAAATATTTCGAAAACCGTCATAACTTCGATACAGAGTGGAATGTGTCAAATTTCCAAGGCCAGAGTTGTGATTTTATAATTGTGAATGGAGTATATGCAACTCGTACCGAAATAACTAGCTATTCAAAATAACACCTCTTATTGGAAAACCCTTCATTAAGTTAAAATATCTGGATGAAAAATTAAAGAGATCAAGAAGAATTTGCATTAGTTAAGGGCATCTGTTTCAGATGGTATGGTATATGTATATCTAATACACGCATAATTGACGAATTAACTGCAATTGAAAGTACCAAATCTAGAAAAGAGTTACAGATACCTGAATTTTGTAGAAAGTCCATACAATTGAAGACAATGCCAGATTTAAGAAAATTTGTCGATGAAATGGGCTCTCTAACATCTTAACAATATTCAAAAAATTCAAATACGAGTACGCGGTTAATGTTTTGTGGTTCCAAAGACATTGTGGCCCGGTGCAGTCAAAAGTGGGGGTCTATCGCCAAAAAATAGGTAAAAAGTCAGTGATTTTCTAATTTCGTATTGTGTCTCTAAAAGAGGAAGCTCCCTGGAAAAATTCTGTCTGGAGAATCTATGTGGCCGAAGTTTGTTTCCTCAAATTTCGGGACACCTGTATAGTAAAGCAACGCATAAATACGAAAGGCCCACATAATCCTTGGTCTTGGTCCCACTTAAAAAACCAAACATGAACCATTCCCAAACTAAACGACGTGATGGGTCTCCAGGGCATAATGGCCGAAAAGAAAAGTTTTCGTCGGCATAATTCTAAGAACATATTTCGTAAGCACAACCTCCATATCCTGTGCACTTCGCCGAGTGTGTGTGCGAGAGTGTAGCCATAAACCAGTCGAGTTGTTTGCATAAGATGGCGGCTTGTGTTATCTTCGGCAAGATAAGACCAGGTATGTGACGGTGTACTCAATAAATTACTGCATCTCCTCATCTCTTGTTTGCTGTGCACACAAGACCGCCCCTCCCTCCGATACCCCCTCCCCGGGCCCCATTATACTTTTTATGGTGCAACAAGATAATTCCCGATTTCACTACGACGAAGAAAGAATCTCACATAACTATATTTGTCTACCTAATTAACGGTGTTTCCTTCCACCAATCCACCCCTATCGTCATAATCAGCTCGTTATTTATGTCTTGTATCTTGTATCTTTTTATGGCCATGGGTTGCATGAGGTACATAGAAAACAATGGCGGTATTCAAGGAACCCAGGAAAAAATTAAAGGTATACTCCATTTACTTTTATAAAGTATCTCGGTTAGCCATGACATTCTGACGCATTTCACCGTGTATATTTTGAAATTGTTAGGTTGAAGTCATTTTCCTATCAGGTTACTAAGCAACGTTATCCTTTCTACATAGAGGTCGTAGTAATTGCGTATTTATCAAAATTTTTATTTACTCTGGGAAAATAATGAATTTGAGAAAATATCATGTGAATTCAATAATTCCAAAGACCAAGCAGATGTTGAAGAAACTTTCACTGAAAAATAATGGACAGAATAGTCCGTTACTTTGTGATAGTTCATTCGAAAAAAGATTAAAAGTAAGTACTTGAATAACCCAACAGAAAAACTTCTAAACAAACAGACGGACCTATGGAATTCCCCACTTTTCAAAATTCTCAAGAAATAAGCTTACAGAAGACATTTAAATACCTTTTGGACAACTTGAAATACTCCAGTATGAAAATGTAGTACTACTATGAAACCAATGTCACAGTTAAACCTTAAAAGAACTAACTACATTTACAAGGTTAAGAAACAGTAAATAGCAATAACCATTGGCAACGTCTCTGAGAATCATTCGACATTTAACCTACCTGCGTCAGTTCAAAGTTAAAAAACTTGATATACCTAAATTATGGCCAACCGGGTTACATTATAAATGTGAATGGAGTATACAGGGTGTTTCAGAATAAAGGACCGTAAATTTGGGATCTTAATCCTCAGATGATTTTATGATATGAAGTTCCTATGGACTATAGGTCCCTGACGCACTGTTTCTGAGATACGGGGTGTTGAAATTTGAAAAAAAACTTGGTTTTATGAAATTATTTTCTACACCGTACACAATTTTTCTTTGAGTTTTGGTGGGTTATGAGTACGCATTAAGACACGTCCGTACAGACTTCTATCCGAATTCACGGAAACTTATTATGAAAATGAGTACCTACGCATCTAAACACATGATGAAATTGCATTTTATGTATTTTTTTTTCCTCAGAAAGTATTCGTCGCAGGTAAAAAACTCAATGAACCATTCTCATTGTAAATTATGTGGTCATTACGAGAAAAATTTAAAATTCGAGAAAAATCATTGGCGTACCAATTTTTTCACTGAATTTATTCGGACAGAAGTCTGTACGGACGCCACTGGTGAAAATTGAACATCATTTTGTATAGGAAAAAATGTGTCTTAATGCGTACTCATGACCTACCAAAACGCAAAAAAACAAGTACGGTGTAGAAAATAATTTCATAAAATCAATTTTTTTTTCAAATTTCAACACCCCGTATCTCAGAAACACTGCGTCTGGGACCTATAAACCATAGGAACATTATGTCATAAAATCATTAGAAGATTAAGTTCCCGAATTTACGGTCCCTTATTCTGAAACACCCTGTATGTACATAGTAGATGCATGTATGAGAATTAAAATATTCCAGTTTCTTCACTGATGCAGAAATTGAGACAAAGAGATTCAAAGAAAAGTCTTGAAAAAGGTATGACTCTGGAAAATATTAATAGAATTGCATATTGCATATTACCATGAGGTGAACGGCGAGAATATTGAACATTATCATCTGAAGTAAATGAATTCATCAGGAACCTATTTTTTTTTATTTTGATTTACGTGACTCGACATCTTAGGCCATATATTCATAAACTGGTTCGTTGACTGAAAAAATTTATTTATTCTTCGCTTTTCAACTTTGACGTATTTAGTTGTTGGAAAATTATGGGAAAGTGAGGAGAAAAGCCACCAGAGGGGACAGAAAATTTTCGATGTCAAAAATCGATTTTTCCAACAAACATTTTTTTCTCTTTTCAAACACGATATTTGGACGTTTGCTCATAGAGGTTGGAAAATCGATGCCAATGCCATTAGCATAGTTTTTGACCTCGTCAAGTCGGTGAATATGAATATTCATATCTCCTCGAGAATGTCAATTTTATTTTTAACTAGAAGCAGCCGGTCATATTCGCTTAATTGAAATGTGTAGTGGCACTTGTCGATATTGAGAGTAGAAAACGAATAATTGCGACGAATGTTTCGAAGGTTCTCAAACTGAATTCTCTCCATTAAGGAGAGAGAGGTCCTTCATCGAGTTATTGAACGAAATTCTTGATTTCGACCTCGATATGTTGAAGATTTTATAGAGATATTTTCTGTCTCAGATATTCATCGATATTCAACAAATGATCGCCTCAGCATATACAGGGTGTTCCAAAATTGGAGGAGGGATTTCTTGCATAATTTCAAGAAAAAAAGGCCCATAAAAATGGGACCGCAAACGTTTCGTTTTCGAGATACAGGTTGTTGAATTTTGAATTCTTTTCAAGATTTTTTTTCTCATAGTATCTGCATTTCACAAGATAGTCAACCAAAATTTGGCACAGATATTACAATTTAGAGTTCACACCATGTGACATGCCAATTTCGATTGCAAATCTACAGCGTGGTATTTTTTCTGGTACACTGTCCCTTGTTTTCCTCCACAATTTTGTTTTGCTGAGTCACTGTTAGTTTAAAAAATTGTAAAGAGAATCTTTGTTGTTGGACTAAAATTTATGGTCTCTTGTAGTTTTGTCGTATCTGCTACCGATTTAGAGAAAAAAATTCTGACCTATTCTCTCGAAATCCTCAGAAAAATTAAAATGGTCATAAAAACGTTCTTGTTACCATATATATATGATACTTTTGTTTGCGAACACCCTATATGTGCAGTCCCCAACAATCCTATTCAAGTTCAAAATTTCTCCACAGGATACAGGCGGACTGTAAAAATTCCTGCCTCAGATAGGCTGGTGATAAGATACTACCACAAGATAAGGCTACGCAAATATGGCGAACTTATCTATAAGTAATTATCTCAGCTCACCGTTGTAGGTAGAAATCAATATAACTCGCCTCAATAAAGCTCGAAATAATGCTTTGAAAATATTTCCGTCAACACAATCCAGTTTTTATTGAACGCAATAATCTACAAATATTTTCGTTTGCGCTTTCAATGGTTTGTACATACCGACAGAAAAGATTCCGAACACTTCAACGCAAATATAATTATGCCCCACAAATTAATCGACCTGAATACTCATTACCGCGTTTAGTATACAGGGTTGGGATACAATATGGAACCAAGTGAATATCTGATAATATTTATGAAACTTTGTAGGTAAATATGAGGATGCATCATTACGCATTAGATGCCATATTTTTTTTCTACATATTCGAATTTCAGAAAAACTATTCGAATAATTAATTTTTCATTCTCTGCATATCACCGAACACCAATGGAACGAAATTATCTAAATAGATCCGACTTTTTCAAACTGCAAGACTCAACGAAAGCATAAATAAAGACAAAGGTGCCGAAATGCTCCGAATTCATCTTATGTCAATTATAAGATCATTGAAAAGGCAATTAATGATTAATATATCGATAAAAAAATTAAAAGCAAAAAAAAACCTTTTTTAAAAAAAGGGTTTATTTAAATGATCTGAAAAGGAGAATAAAATTTTTCTTTAGAATTTTGACTATCAACTTATACCTCATCATACACAATTGATGAGTTGTTAAAACGATATTGTTACTTTTGATTAGGTACACAATTTATATGATTATAGAAGCTTGTCGCCATATTTACCTGTGTAAATGAACTATAGTCCGTTCAAATATGAGAAGGAGCTTTGTAAACAAACAGAATCGTCTGATAGTTTGCGCACAATAAAGCTCCTATTGGTCAAACGGTGATAACAACGCTCTCTTCGACCGCCCTACGAGACTGCCAGGATCGTACTCGGACTGTGGATGGTACTGGATAGAAATAATTCAATAATTTGAGTCAGCAATTCCCACATTAGAACTTTTTTCCTCAGAAACTCTAGTGCAAAATGTCTGTTATGATTTGCAATTGTCATAAACATTTTATATCCGACGTACCCTATTTTTTTATTTTGTTTTGTTTTTATATTACTATCTACTGGATAATATCTTTTTCGGATGCTCGAGATTGCGGCGAGGTAATTCCAGGAAACACCAGAGTTTTAGAGATTTGGGTCGGAATCTTGCAAGATTCCGGTAAATACCAGATTTGAGTCTTTTTCCCTAATGGGTCAAAGCCATCTTGATTTTCAATTGACAAGACTCGAAAAAGATCTCTGTTCAAATTTAAAATGGTCATTTACTTGTAATATCCGAAATATATTTAGTTTCGGTCCATAATTTTATATTATTTTGTACGAAACTCTTTGTCGGCTGCTCAAGATTCCGACAAGGTAATTCCGGGAAACACTAAGTTTGGGTCCTTTCCCTTAATGGATTAAAGCCATTTTGATTTGCATAAATATCGAAGTTTTCAATTGACAAGACCAGTTAAAATACCTAGAGCTACTGTGAAGGTCTAGCTGTTCAAAGTGTTCATAGATTTTGTTGTGAAAAGTGTAATGTGTTGGAAAATCTTTTGACAAAGTGTATATAGTGTTTATAGAACAATGTCGGATTCGGAAACGGATACTGCATCTGAGGGGTGATATGTGGGGACCGCCACGAAAAAGGTCCAAAAGGTCGCATTTCTCTGCTGAAGAGAAAGAGATAATTTTGAACATTTTTCGAAAAGAATTGAAAGAACATCCTGATTTATCGAAAAGAGACTTAGTAGGAATTCTTTCAAAATCCTCAGGGGTGAGTGATTCAGCTGTATTCAGAATTCTCAGAGAATATAAAGAAAATAAAACATTGACGCCACCTAAGAGGAGAGCCCAGTCGTTAAAAATAATCGATTCGGTTGACGATTTCGATATGAACCTTATCAGAAGAATTGTCCACGGTTTTTTTTTTCCGGAATGAAATCCCAACGATTTCTAAAGTTCTGGAAATCGTGAATGATGACGACAGTTTGCCGAATTTCAAAAGAACAACGTTCTATAAATTATTGAAAAAAAATGGAATTCAAGTTCAGTTGAAACTGAACGATTGTGTGAAATCTCCTCGATTCGACTCTGGACGTAAAGAAACTTTACAAAGGCCCTACTACCGCTGCGCCAAACATGTTATTATTGCTCCTTCTCACATTTGAACAGAGTATAGCATTCTTCGTTTCCTGCTAACGTTTGGATGATGAGATAAGTGAATTTGAATAAAGTTCCGATCGGAGTCATTCCAGTAGGTTATTTTTAATACATCCTTTGTGAGGAATTGCGAACCAAAGAACACCCATAAATAAATGGAGCGATTTAGCAGACCCAACTGTTAGGCGGCTAATACGGCAACAATAGTGCTAATAGCAGTAAAACACAACATAGGGTCGCGGTGGCCGGGTTAGTGCTCACCCCCACAGATAAAGATACAATCAATCTGTCCACATCCCATGTTAACTTATCCGACAGCTTTCGCATAAGGCTTAGCATGCGTGAATTTAACATATGGCTGGATAAACGTTCCAATATCGCCCCCACTGGCACTTGCTCGCCGATAAAAGGGATTGGGTAATTATTATGAAAGGGAATATTGCCCAAGAACAATGTGCGAATAAGGGATTTTTCCACCTGTATGAAGCCAGATCTAGATACGGCAGATTTTTGTGACGACAACTCCAAATCGATGCTGTACTATTCTTGTTCCTTACCCAAATTTGAAATAAATTGAATACGGAAGTAGATTGAATAAAACTGATAAAAACGATGGAAAAACGACCAAATACATTTTCACCTAACACCCCAATCTGTTAACAATTAGCTGTAAACGAAATACTACAAATGTATAGAACTTGAGGTTGACAACACTTTTTTAACTTGCCATCATTTTTTAAGCTCTCAAGTGAATAATTTTTTGTTCGGTTTGGCAATTCAACATCAATAGCCCAACGCCTGAACAAAGCTTCCAAACTGTATAACTTGTTGATTTTGGATTTTCACTTGATAGGTGGGAAATGTGTTGAAAATGTCACTGAAAGTAGCTCCAAACGCTTTTAATTTTCGACAATGATGTTTCCATATAGTGCTTCACTTTGGGTCCTGGTATAACAATGGAGTCAGAAATCAACGTTTTTATCTTCTTCAAGACATTTACATTGGTGTGAAGATTAGATTAACAGAGCAAACATTGAGCAACACTGAACATGGACGGATCATTTCAAGGACATTAGTTTCTCACAGTGGCGTAACTAGTCTGACCTGCGCCCCAATGCAAGAATTTGCCGTGCGCCCCTATTCGTAGACTCATTCTCCCCCCCCCCACGACCACCAACGAAACTAACAACGACATTTTCTCCGTACTTGCACACTGTTCCACACTTCCTGGATACTATTTCACTACACACGACATTGTACAAGCTCTATCCAATTAGAGAAAGATTATTCAAGGAAAGATAATTTTAAAGTTAATTATAAAATAAAAAAATTTTCAAAAAATTTATTGAAAACAACATTAACTACTAAACACAGCTCATATTGCCAACTCTGTACGTTTATTCCTATTATTCCCTGACAAAGCCCCTACGGCTCTTTGTTTCTAGGAACCGTCTTGCTAATTTTTCTACATCTAAAGAACGAGCTCTTTCATGTTCAATACTAATTAAACTGAGATCACACAGTCTTATACAGGGTCTTTCACGAGGAACCTCACCCATATTTATACGGGAAACTACTGAACGTATTTTCATGAAATTCAGCACTTTATAAGTATTTCACGATGCTGATGAAATCTAAAATATTTTCAAGGCATGAGCACCTCCGGTTTTTCCGGAAATGACGTCAACTTTCGTTTTTCAAATTAGAACACCATTTTTTTTATTGCAGAAATAGATTCCTTAGAAAATTTCAAGTTATTTTGATGTAACATTTTTCAGTTTTAGTTGGAAAATTCTCTCTGAGTGGGAAAATTCGCTGAAACAAGAATAACTTCGAGGTTTTTGGATGGAAAATTTTCATTTTTGGGATTTTTCAAGATGTAAGATTGATGTATCCACTTTAAAAATCGAAATCGCGATTCATGATACAGGGGGTGAAAAAATCGCTTTCAAAGTTAGGGATGACAAAATCGTGAAAAATCTATTTTTTCAAATTAGAACCCCATTTTTTTATGGCAGATATTGAATCTACGTTAAAAAATAATGTGAGTGTATGCATCACACCCTTGCTCTAAAAATAGATATTTTCTGAGTTAATATCCCGCTCAGAGAGAATTTTCCAACCAAAACTGAAAAATGTTACATCAAAATAACTTGAAATTTTCTAAGGAATTTATTTCTGCAATAAAAAAATGGTGTTCTAATTTGAAAAACGGAAGTTGACGTCATTTCCGGAAAAACCGGAGGTGCTCATGCCTTGAAAATATATTAGATTTCATCAGCATCGTGAAATAAGTGCTGAATTTCATGAAAATACGTTCAGTAGTTTCCCGTATAAATATGGGTGAGGTTCCTCGTGAAAGACCCTGTATTGGACATAGAATTCCTTAAGTAGTTCTTTATAATTTTCAGTTTAGAGAAAGACCTTTCACTGCTTGCGACAGTTACGGGTAATGTAAGAAACATTATAAATGCTTGAAGATAGGTTTAACGTCTGTAAATAATAATTAAGGAAAGATATAACGGCATGCCGACAATTGAATATTTTTGAAATTCCGGAAAAAATTCACACATCCGGAATTTCAAAAATATTCAATTGTCTGCATGCCGTTATATCTTTCCTTAATTGATGCAATGAACTTATTCCTAATCAATAGATAATCAGCCAACTGGCTGATTTTGCTTATTTTTTTACTTTTGATAGCGTCTTTGACTACATTTCTTAAGCAAAGTACTTCATTGACCAAAAGCATAAGTCACGTCAGATTCGTATTTTTTACAGAACTAAGAGGCTGACTTTACAAGTTGTTCGTCAGAAAACCGTAATAAATTATCTGGGTTTAAGAAACTGAACGTGTCAGTTATACACAGCATAGATTTAAATCTTTCGTTTAACTGTGAAATTAAAATATCAACAGCTCTCAAAAATACCTTAACTTTGAAGCAATGCAGGATCACTAAACTCATAATCGCTAGAAAGTTCGTCAAAAAAAGTCTTTATCCATTATGATAATGGATGTCGCGCGCCGCGCGCCGGAATTTATGGCCCCAATTAGATTTCTTTGGTGTTTGCCGCTCCACACTCATGGAGAGTGTGAGCAAAGGGGGAAATTTTGCATTGCTGGTTGTTCTACGGAAATTTCCGTAGATATACGGAATTCAGAATACCAAACACAATGGGGGGTTTCGTAGGTACGTTCTGAATTCCGTAGAATTCAGTTTTTTGCGCCCCCCTAAGGCCCTGCGCCCCCTGAAGGCCTGCGCCCCAATGCACCGCATTGGTTGCATTGGCGTTAGTTACGCCACTGGTTTCTCATAAAGATATTCCATGAACATGCATTCTGTTCAGTGAAATGACGTTGAAGCCAAATTGGGAATTTTTCCTGGGATTTTTCGGGCGCTCGGTGTATGAATTCTGGCTGAACTCATTCATTTCTTCTGCATCAGGTCGAATCAATCTCCAAGTTAGAGCAATCGATGTCGAATGTCGTATATACCTAATCCGGAGTGATTCAAGCGAGCAAAGCAAGCGGAGTGTTTGTTAGGAAATCTTCTACACTGCAAACATTTGCCATCGTCACGTTTCAGTGTTGACAATCATATTTGGATATTTGTTCGATTCATTGTTTTTGGAACTATATTTCCGCTCTGCACTCAGTTTACTTAACTTTTCCTATATGTTTTTATATAACTACTTAGAGAAAGATGCGACAGTGTGAAAACTTTGGAGCTTGATGATAGGGGTTGTATGACGTTATCACTCTATCTTTGGTCAGGGACAGCTTTGCAAAAATTGTTCAGCCGTCGGTATATTCATGTTGAAATGCCAAACCAAGCTAAAAATAAATCACTTGACTGCTGACAAAATCGTGGCCATCTAAAAAAGTTCTATAGGGGAAGTACGTACAAAATGACATTAGGGTTTTATTTCAGAGGCATAACTTGTTAGTACCTAGTGAATTACAGTTATGTCATTTTCTACACCCATGATCTTTGGTCCTTTCTTTATAAAATCCTACCAACCTTTATGAAATAAAAGTACCAAATAATGGAGTATTCTTAGATGAATTGGAATAAACAAAATTCATTTTGTCCGCATGCTATGGACAAAATGACATACCGGCAACAGGCAACTGTAGTTTTCTACTTATAGTTGCAGATCTACTGACAAAGTTCACCAATGAAACACTTGGTTCTTCTAGGAACATCAGCAAAAGATGCGTGAGCCCACTGCAACCAATGCATTTCGAGGAGGTATGGGCTCATTTTTTGATTTGATTGCAATCATATCAGGTGTAGAAGTTGAAACTAAGTATACGTTCATCAAGTCTTCGGCTCACGTTTACCTTGAATCCAGAATCGTCCATTAGGGATTGGAGGAACCTTCTCATAGGATCAGCAAGAGTAGGTTAAGATGCATTGCCTTTATAAGCCGCAGATGAATATTTTGTTATGAATATGTTAAGACAAGTCCTGGCTCTCTGTTTGCTAATGGAGCCTGGGATGAATGGTCCCGGTAGATACGGTTAATTCAGCTGAAATACCTATGTCATTTTGTCCATAAAGTGTTATAAAACTTGAAATATATCGAATTAATACAAAAAGTATATTTAACATAAAAAAAGCTTCGTGAATATTAGACGGATAAGTTAAGTTTGAAATGAATGCAATATAATTGAGCAAAATGGTGAAAACTGGCCATTTCTCCTGAAAATTTGGCGCAATGAAAAAAAATACATGACCTATTTCTGTTATCCCTCATTACGACCGAATGAACTTAAGTGGCGGTTGCTAGTTTTCAGAGGTTGCTTGATTGAAGCCACTCGGGTCGTGTGATATGGCAGATAACTCCAAACTGAAGTTATGATGCCTGTGTCATTTTGTACGCATTTCCCCTACTTAAAATGAAGTTCACAATCTCAAGAAATAATATCAACAGTAAGTCAAAGCCAGAGTCAAAATGGTGATTTTAATTCGAAATTAATTTTCCAACTATCCCAACACAATCAAATTATACGAAACTTTTCTCCTCTTCTTTTTGTGTAAATATAGCCCAATTATGGAATGATCACAACTATACCTATTCTATATTAGACATCTAATGATTAGATTGCCATGACAAAGAAAGCGAAATATAAATATTTACAATCATTCGTGGTCGGTAGAACATTTCGAGAACGATTTCATTGAACGAACAGTAATTCAGAGAACCAATATTTGATTCAAACAAACCGAGGCATTGGAATAAAGAATAAAGAGATGGGTGATTCGCTTTGATGAAAGAAACGATCACAAAGAATCGATAAAATTAGTTCATCGGAATTCATTTATGTCTAAGGATCAGTTTTATGATTTACAAGGATGTATTGATATCTAGTTAGCCTAGACCAGTTCCATGCATAAACAAAATACATATTGCGATACCATATCAACGAACAATAACTTATTAGTAGTGTCAGTGTGGAGTTCGACGTCAAAAATGCTTAATACCCTTGGTGATCGATGTCCTTCGTATGCGACCGTGAAAAATTGGACTGCAAGCTTCAAAGGAGGTAAATTTTCCTTTGAAGATGATGACCGATCGGGAAGGCCAGTTCCTGTGTCAGTCCCTGAATATATCGATGCAGTTCATGACATGATTTTATCAGACCGTCGAATTGGGCTATAAAACTGATATCTGAAGCACTGAAGATTTCATACGAACACGTTCATCATATAGTTCAACGTCAATTTGGACATAAGAAAATTTTCTGCAAAATGGATCCCCAAATGTTTGAATGTTGACCAAAAGCGTGCAAGGGTAGAAGCATCGCGTTCGATCTGTGCTCGATTTGAAAACTATGTAGACTTCTTAAACCGAATTGTTACTATGGATGAGACTTGGGTACATTTCTACGATCCAGAAACAAAGCAACAATCGATGGAATGGCGACACTCTGGTTCTTCAAGACCTAAGAAGTTTCGTGTCCAAAAATCTGCTGGAAAAGTTCTTGCTTCAGTTTTTTGGGATTGCCATGGAGTAATCATGATTGATTTTTTGGATAAGGGTAGAACAATAACTGGAGATTACTATTCGACATTACTGAGCACTCTACGGAAAAAAATTAAAGAGAAAAGACGTGGAAAGCTATCCAAAGGTGTTTTGTTTTTACAGGACAACGACCCAGTCCACCAATCTCATGTTGCCATGCAAACAATTCGTGATTTAGGGTTAGAATTACTAGAACACCCCCCTCATTCACCAGATTTGGCTCCGTCCGACTATCATCTCTTTCCTCAACTGAAAAAGTTTAAAAGGTCGTACATTTTTTGTAATAAAAGCTATGGAGGACTGGTTTGCAGAACAAGAAGAAACATTTTTTTTTTGAAAGGTCTAGAGACGTTGCAGGTTCGCTGTAATAAATGTATTCAATTAAGAGGAGAATATGTTGAGTAATAAAATATTTTGACATTGAAATTTTGTTTGGTTCTACAGTAGGCTAAGAATTTTTCAATATATCCTCGTAGATCTCATCCGTATAGAAAGTGTTATGAGTGTGTTCGAAATTTGTCTTCTCTAATATGATTTAACTATCAATGACTTTTCCTCATTAACTGTTGTAGATTGAAAAATTTTATGTAATTTTGGGTAATAAATTGTAATTTGTTGAAGATTTGTTTCGTCCTATATCCTCTCAAGAAAGCGCTTTTTCAAAAATAATCAAAAATGAAATATCCTTGAAATACTCCAAGAAATAACCTCTTCAATTTTTACCGCATGGTCACCCTGTATATAACGATTTTTCGGTGAAATTCCCTGATGGACTCCCAGGGAAAATCGTTAGCGACAAATCCACCTAAATAAACCTATCATTCCCACAAAACGACAGTCGCAGGGACGAAATCGCCTAATCGAATGCTTTGGGGTTGATCCATATGAAAAATTAACTTGACCGCAAACTACCCAGGCCGAAAGTACCGTGTTGCGTGACGATTCGTAGCAGTTAACCCGTGTATAATATGTAACCTGCCCTAAATAATTAATGAGTAATTTAACGTGCTGTCGTGCCCCGTGAAGGCTTCGAACGTTCGCAGGATATTGCAGGAACAATTTCAATCTATCGGTCATCGCGTTTTGTCCTTCCACAAACACACCGCCCACACCAACATATGGCCACGATTTTCCGACAGATTTCGCAGATAAAAAAGATATAGGGCCGGGACAGAATGTGAAACTTTTAGCATATTCGTGATTGATGGCAGGAATATGGAATGCGCCACCTTGTGCAAAGACAGGCTGTGTTTGAACACGAAATTTACACGTCAGTGAGAGTTGGTAGGTTGGGCAGGTAGATCCTAGTCCTGTATAAGGAAATATGAGACTATACTCAGTTCAAATGTAAGAAGGAGCAATAACAACATGTTTGGCGCAGCGGTAGGAGGGTAGGAGTCGAATCGAGGAGATTTCACACAATCGTTCAGTTTTAACTGAACTTGAATTCAATGTTTTTCAATTATATATAGAACGTTTTTATTTTGAAATTTGGCAAACTGTCGTCATCATTCACGATTTCTAGAACTTTAGAAATCGTTGGGATTTCATTCCGGAAAAAAAAACCGTTGACAATTCTTCTGATAAGGTTCATATCGAAATCGTCAACCGAATCGATAATTTTTAACGACTGGGCTCTCCTCTTAGGTGGCGTCAATGTTTTATTCTCTTCATATTCTCTGACAATTCTGAATACAGCTGAATCACTCACCCCTGAGGATTTTGAAACAATTCCTATCATGTCTCTTTTCGATAAATCAGGATGTTCTTCCAATTCTTTTCGAAAAATGTTCAGAATTATCTCTTTCTCTTCAGCAGAGAAATGCGACCTTCTGGACCTTTTTCGTTGTGGTCACAACATATCACCCTTAGATGCAGTATCCGTTTCCGAATTCGACATTGTTCTATAAACACTATATACACTTTGTCAACAGATTTTCCAACACAATACACTTTTCACAACAAAATCTATAAACACTTTGAACAGCTAGACCTTCACAGTAGCTCTAGGTATTTTAACCAGTCTTGTCAATTGAAAACTTCGATACTTTTGCAAATCAAGATGGATTTAACCCATTAAGGGAAAGGACTCAAATCTGGTGTTTCCCGGAATTACCTTGTGGGAATCTTGAGCAGCCGACAAAGAGTTTCGTATATTTCGGATATTACAAGTAAATGACCATTATAAATTTGAACAGAGATCTTTTACGAGTCTTGTCAATTGAAAACTTCGATATTTATGCACATCAAGATGGCTTTCACCCATGAGGGAAATGGACCCAAATCTGGTGTTTCCCGGAATTACTTTGTCGGAATCTTGCAAGATTCCGACCAAATCTCTAAAACTCTGGTGTTTCCTGGAATTACCTTGTCGCAATCTCGACTCTCGAGCATCCGAAAAAGAAATTATTTATAGTAGATAATAATATAAAAACAAAACAAAATAAAAAAAAATAGGGTACGTCGGATATAAAATGTTTATGCATGACAGTTGCAAATCATATGAGAAATTTTGCACTAGAGTTTCTGAGGAAAAAAGTTCTAATGTGGGAATTGCTGACTCAAATTATTGAATCATTTCTATCCAGTACCATCCACAGTCCGAGTACGATCCTGGCAGTCACTTAGGGCGGGCGAAGGGAGCGTCGTTATCACCATTTGACCAATAGGGGTTTTATTGTGCACAAACCAGACGATTCTGTTTGTTTACAAAGCTCCTTCTTATATTTGAACGGACTATAGCAGAGCCCATCTGCAGCCCATTTTTTATCGATATATTTATTGCCTTTTCAATGATCGGGGAGTATATATTATAAGATGAATTTGAAGCATTTCGAAATCTTTGTCTGCATTTATGGTTTTGGCGAGTCTTGAAGTTCAAAAATGTCGGATCTATCTGAGATTATTTGGTTTCATTCTACTTCGGTGATATGCAGAGAATAATTCGAATTATTTGTCTGAAATTGGTTGAAAAACCATCAAGGTTCATTGTCAACCTTGTGGGGGGCCATGGCCCCATAGCCAGTGAATCACAGACATGTAAGACTGCCCTCAAAACACTTTCCATCAAACGCTACCTTAAAGTATCCACGTCATTTCCCTCTAACAACGGAAACCGTCAAATCTAGCGTGCTGCCTCAACAATCGCTGAAGGACCACTGTCCTATTTTATTGGCGGCGTTCGGGGTTGATGGAGTGGCAAAACTGACAGTTTCAACAATGGACACCTCTCTTAATCCGGCACACTTTGTCACTACCACATCCAGATACTTCGTGGCCGATACAATTACCGACCTAACAAACGTGAAAAATGTTGAAATCACTCAACTATATTTGCAAGTGACACTATTGTGCTGTATGTATTATGCGATTATTATTTTTGGTGGAGTTTTCGTTTGTGACCGAGTTTTGTTGCGCTTTGAATGAGTGGACTTACACAAATACATATTTTGAGAATTTGGAGAATTTCATGAGAATCGTTTTTATATACAATACAGAACAAGTTACGTATAAGCGTTCTAATTCATGAGGAATCTATGGAACATTTCTTTACCGAATAGAAAATATTTGTATTAAAGATAAATAAACGCATTGTCGAAAGCCTTCCCCCCCCCTAGGACCTAGGTTTCTGAAGAAATAAACAATCTATGTTCTGGAAATGAGATGAATATCTTCCTCTATTTCAACTGAAATATATACTGCTCCACAAGAGTTAGGGATATCGTATTCAATCTTTTTTAAAAGTATGTAATCTTCGAGAAAATCGCTGTAAAATCATTTAAAACTCAATAACAACTTGAATCGATCCAATAAAAATCAGTATGAGACATTTCGTCAATCTGGTCGCCTTTTTTCTGAAGTTTGGTTCTTTGCATATGCTTCATGAATGTTCTTATTTCGAAATGAAGTCAGTTTATCAACGGCTTCGATTTGAAACGAGTTTTCTGAAAATGCCAAGACGTAAATTGACAAACGCTGAGGCTAATAGGGCTATCGGAATGCTACAGAGTGGCCTAACTCAGGTTGTTGTAGCGGAAAGGCTCCAAGTCAGCCAAACTCCAAAGTGTGATGTCTCGACTTTGGAATAGGTTCAGGGAGACAGGTTCCGTGTTGGAAAGACCAAGACTCGGTGGGCGACGAAAAACAACACCTGCCTGCTCAGGATCGTTTCATCACCGTTTCGGCGAGAAGAAACCTTACATCTACGTGTAGAATGCTACGGAATACTCTTCAAAATGCAGATGGGGTCCAAGTTTCCATCGACACCATCAAACGACGTTTGAGAGAGGTGAATCTAGGTTCTAGACGTCCATTAAGAGGAGTTCCATTAACACGTGACCATAAGCGTCAAAGACTGGAATGGGCAAGTCAACATATCAATTGGAACGATCAATGGCGTAGTGTCCTTTTCACTGATGAATCCAGATATGGACGATTTTCAGATTCTCGAAGAATAAGGGTATGGACAATCCCATGCATACCCCGTAATCGTCGCTATGTCCAAGAAGTCCATCCTTTTCCGAGGGGGTAGTGTTATGGTATGGGCCGGGATATATTTCAACGGGCGCACAGATCTACACATTTGTCCTGGGAATATGACCGCCTTACACTATAGGGAGCATGTCATTGACAATGTTGTGCCAAATTTTCACGCTGCTATTGGTGAAACTTTTCAATTTCTAGACGATAACGCTAAACCGCACCGTGCAGCCATAGTTGAGAATGCGCGCGAGGAGCTTGGTATTCCACATTTACCAATACCTCCGCACTCACCAGGTTTGAATTGCATAGAACATGCATGGGATATGCTCCAAAGAAGATTAGATAATCATCAACCTACCCCAGAATCCTTAAATGATCTGAGAGAGCTTCCGCCCCGTTTATGGAACCAAATTCCTCAAGAAATGTTCAACAACCTCGTGTGTAGTATGTAAAGAAGATGTCAAGCTGTTATTGATGCCCGTGGAGGCCATACATTGTATTGACAGTCTGGAAATGCTTGAATTCTCTGGGAATGAAATTTCTTTATTCTACTCGATTTTTCTTAACCACCCTGTATACGCTGCAGACCTACAGGCTAAAATTAATTTGCAACTTGAAATCATATCAATATGAATTTTCATCACGAAAATCTCAATTTAACTATATTTTTTGCAATTTAAGTCAATATCCCTAACTCATGTGGAGCAGTTTATTTGATAGAAAATCTTTGTTTGTTACTCCTTACTTTATGCAGGATGAGATAGAATACGAAAAATGAGAAAAAATCTAAATTTATCGATTATTGACCATGTGTGTAAGTCAGAAAATCCTCGGAATATCAATCAAGTCATCGCCAAAATTAGATGGAGAATCAAAAAACGCGATGATGCTTCGAGCATCCTCAATGAGCCAGCGAACTTTGTGCATTCCACCCGGGATCACCCTGTGCAGCTCAATAATTTTCTGTGGGAAACGCCAAAGCCCCAATAAACCGAACGAAAACGCAATAAGCGGTTTATTATATGGGCTATATCGTTCCGCGTACTTCATATATTTTCGTCCGAACAAAAGAAGTGCGTCTGGTGAAGAGCGCTTGAGGCTCCGAGCCACCCCACAATATTCACTTGTTATTCGCGTCAAAGCCCTTTATGTTTCACGATTGGCAGATGATCAAGTGTTTTTGTGACTGAAACTACGGTGATCAAACACACATCGATGCTTATATGAAAACACACGGAAGAGGAACTGAAAACTGAAAGCATCCACTTGGATTTCTATGGATGTGCCCAAAAACAATGGCCCGAAGTTGTGGGGATCAAATCGGGCATAATGAAAAACGGAAGCGGAGAGGAACTGCGATTCTTGTCTAAAAAACTGAAAAATATAAGTCCTACCTATCAGGTGTTTTTTTTTTAAGTGATAGAACTTCAAATTGAAATAAAACACATTTAAATAAAGATTGAAGCCAAATTATTCTTTTATTTGAAGGATAATTTTATGACATTTATGGTTTAAAAATAATTTCTGGCACCTGTCTCTATTTTATAGATATTTCCATGGGCGATGCTCTCAAGGGCGGTCCTAGGCTGATTTCCTGGGGGGGGGGCTAATAATTGAATGAACAATTGAAAAGACTATAAAACTTTTTTATTGTTAGTTTTTTCATAAATAAAATTTAAAAATCGAATTGGTTGTAGTGCTCTGGGGGGGGGGGTAATTACCCCCTTTACTCCCCCTGTAGAACCGCCCTTGTATGCTCTTCTGAATTATCAGCAATCGTTCCCCCTCAAGTGGCGCACCGAGGGGGGGGGCTGTCGGGCTGCAGCCCCCCCCGAGCTCAAAAATAAAGGATTGTTTTCGTCGTTTTCGAGTTTTTTTTTTATGTAAAAACCTGATTACTCTCGAGCAGCCCCCCCCGAATGAAATTTCTGGGTGCGCCACTGCCCCCTCTGGCAGTCTCTTCCAGACTAACCCGTCAAGTTAAGTCTTCACACCCCTTCGTGGTAACTTTGGAGACCTGCAGAACATCTCTCTTCAAAGACTCGTTCATCCAACAGCGAGGCTTTGCCAAGGGAGGTGTTCCCCGAGGCATATAACCTCCAGAAATTCAAGAAGAACACCAATTCCTACCTGCTTGCCCTTGGTTCTCACGATGTTCTCTGAACATTACAGGATATTCCTTTTCGTGAAAACCACAACATAAAAAAAAATAAAAAATATGTCCACCACGACTAGTTCTGAGGAACCGCATTGGACCAGACCAATTTTGGACCAGTTTTTCGAGTAATTCAGGCCTTATTTTAGCAAAAACACGAGGTATATTGGCTTCCAAAGCGTCTATTGTTTCTGGTTTATCAGCATAAACCAATGACTTGACTCAACCCCAAAGAAAATAATCCATTGGAGTTATGTCGCATGACCTTGGAGGCCAATTGATTGTATTGTTATCGCCAAATCTCTCCTTCAATAAATCAATTGTTACGGTAGCAGCATGAGCTGTAGCACCATTTTGTTGGAACCAAACAAATTCTGGGTCGATACCATTCAAATTTCGAAAAAATAATCATTGATAATCGATCTGTCACGAGCACCATTCACACAACATTAGCTCCAGTATCGTTTTGCCTTCAGCGTGTGAAGTACACCATACAGTGCATTTTTTTGGATCCAATGGAACCTGCAGAACTTCTTGAGGATTGTTTTCACTCCATATACTGCAATTTTGCCTGTTTACGTAGCCGTTCAACCAGAAATGAGCTTCATCACTAAACACAATTTTTCGATCAAAAAGTGGATCAACTTCAAGCTGTTCTAGGGCCCAATCAGCGAACAAACGATGCTTATTATGGTCAAGTGGCCTTAGTTCTTGAACCAGTTGGATCTTGTTTAGATGTAGACCAAGATCTTCACGCAAAATTTTCCATGTGGTGGATGCACAGTGTCCAACTTGTTGTGATCGTCGACGAATAGACAAATCTGGATCTTCATTAAAACTATCACTTACAGCAGCGATTTTCTTCTGTACGTACAGTTCTTTGTCTTGTTTTTGTTGTTGCATCGACTAGAGAAAATGTTGTCCGAAATCTATCGATAGTTTGACGAATAAGCTGCTCTGATGGACGATCATGTAAGTAAACCATACATTTCACGAAGTGCTCTTTAAGTTTGGCGAATAGAACACTGATTTTGAAAATAAATTTCAACAATTTGTAAACGTTGTTGTGGCGTGAGTCTTTCCATGATAATTTGTCAATGAAATGTTAAAACAACATGGCTTCTTCCTTCTGTCAAATTACAGTTATACCTATGGAAAATTCTATCACTGTAAAAAAAACACACGATTCTTGTTTTCAGGATAATTCATGAATTTTCTCGGAAGAATTTCTGCATTCTTCAAATTCCGCAAAAATGGAGCAATAATGAATCCACTGCCTTAGGCCAAACGAATCGGGATTGCCTCTTGCTTCGTTAGTTCGATGGGAATTAAAGACCCTTTTTACATTTCATTAGCAAATCTAACAGACCTTAAATACTTTGACAACTTTTCGAATCGGTCATAATCGAACGCAAATTCGGAATCCCTAATGAAATATTTACATTTAATCGAATCTCGTTTCTAATTATACCTGAGTGATAAAGCCCTCTCTCCATTCATGAATCACTGGCACGGATCATTTGCTGATTGATGCTTTTATCATGATCAGCGAGTTTTTTCAAATGATCGATGCTGTAATTAGTATATGCTCATCTGGCAACTGATGAATTGGAAATTCACGATTTCAGTGGGAATATTAATACTAGGAAAATCCAACTGTGAAATTCTATAACTATACTGCTTCACAAGAGTCAGGGATATCGTATTCAATCGTTTTTAAAAGTATGCAATCTTCGAGAAAATCGCTGTAAAATCATTTAAAACTCAATAACAACTTGAATCGATCTAATAAAAATCAGTATGAGACATTTCGTCAATCTGGTCGCCTTTTTTCTGAAGTTTAGTTCTTTGCATATGCTTCATGAATGTTCTTATTTTGAAATGAAGTCAGTTTATCAACGGCTTCGATTTGAAACGAGTTTTCTGAAAATGCCAAGACGTAAATTAACAAACCCTGAGGCTAAAAGGCTATCGGAATGCTACAGGGTGGCCTAACTCAGGTTGTTGTAGCGGAAAGGCTCCAAGTCAGCCAAAATGTGATATCTCGACTTTGGTTCAGGGAGACAGGTTCCGTGTTGTAAAGATCAAGGCTTGGTGAGCGACGAAAAACAACACCTGCTCAGGATCGTTTCATCACCGTTTCGACGAGAAGAAACCCTGTATCTACGTATAAAATGCTACGGAATACTCGTCAAAATGCAGAAGGGGTCCAAGTTTCCATCGAAATCATCAGAAGACGTTTGAGAGAGGTGAATCTAGGTTCTAGACGTCCATTAAGAGGAGTTCCATTAACACGTGACCATAAGCGTCAAAGACTGGAATGGGCAAGGCAACATATCAATTGGAACGATCAATGGCGTTGTGTCCTTTTCACTGATTAATCCAGATATGGATTTTCAGATTCTCTAAGAATAAAGGGTATGAACAATCCCACGCATACCCCGTAATCGGCGCTATGTCCAAGAAGTCCATCCATTCCGAGGGGGTAGTGTTATGGTATGGGCCGGGATATGTTTCAACGGGCGCACAGATCTACACATTTATCCTGGGAATATGAACGCCTTACACTATAAGAAGCGTGTCATTGACAATGTTGTGCCAAATTTTCACGCTGCTATTGGTGAAAATTTTCAATTTCCAGACTGTAACGCTAGACCGCACCGTGCAGCCATAGTGGAGAATGCGCGCGAGGAGCTTGGTATCCCACATTTACCAATAACTCCGCATTCACCAGATTTGAATTGCATAGAACATGCATGGAATATGCCCAAAGAAGATCAGATAATCATCAACCTACCCCAGAATCCTTAAATGATCTGAGAGAGCTTCTGCCTCGTTTATGGAACCAAATTCCTCAAGAAATGTTAAACAACCTCTTGTGTAGTATGCAAAGAAGATGTCAAGCTGTTATTGATGCCCGTGGAGGCCATACATTGTATGGATAGTCTTAAAATGCTTGAATTCTCTGGGAATAAAATTTTGTCATTTTACTCGATTTTTCTTAACCAACCTGTATACGCTGCAGACCTACAGGCTAAAATTAATTTGCAACTAGAAATCATAAGTAATATGAATTTTCATCACAAAACTCTTATTTCAACTATATTTTTTTGCAATTTAAGTCAATATCCCTAACTCATGTGGAGCAGTTTATAATAACGTATATACGTTTATACAAATATAATTGCAAACGAAGAGCAGTGATAATTGGGAATATGTATGTTGAGACCGAAAGTCACATAAACATAGATCTGCTTCATTTTCGAAATAAAGTCAGTTAAAATTTGGATTTTCAATTTTTTCTCCTCGCTCCGAAATAATTTGGGATAGGTTAAAGAACAGAGGAAAATCTGAAGTAGTCAGAATTGGCGAATAGAGTGGATCAGGAGCTGGTGCATTGTCTTGATGAAAAACGATTTTGTTTGTGCAAATTTTCGCTCGATAGAGTTGAGACTTCAGGTAGCTCCAGAAACATAACCAAACCAATCAAGTGACCCATATTCGATTCACGCCAATCGAATAAACACAATTAACGCTACGAAATGAGCGAGACGCCCGAAGGACCGTGATCATGACGAAGAACAAACGCGGGGTGGCAGTCAATCAACTCGATCCGGCACAGAATTATGTCCTCACACCCGCACTTATCGTCCGATGGTGCATTGCTGTGGACACAGCCATAAAATCTAATTTTCCACGTCCAGTCAGGAAAATGAGACGAGATTTCATGGCGATCCCGATAGGAAAGTGACCTTCGTCCGCTAATCCTGGCCGTATCCGTGCCAGCACGACTCGTCGTTCATCTGTCATCCTGCAAAAGGGGACTTGATTCGGTGCTGAAATATCGACCCCGATACCAAACCTTTTGCATAACGGGATTAGTGTTGTGTGTTATTTGTTCCTATACCATCACGGAACCCTTATTGAATTGTCCGGCTATGAGTTGCGATCGGTTGTATTGATTCGAAAATTATCGGTGGAATTTTGGATAGAGAACCCAAGAAAAATAGCGAAAATAGGGGTGACCAAAGGCATAGACGTGGTGTATGAAGGGTGTTTCAAAATCCGCCTTTTTTTAAATTAAATAAAACACATAATTTGCGTTCATCTGCAAAAACTTTTAATTGGTAATTGAAGTATCAGTTATGACATTTTTGTACAAAAAATAATATCTGCCATTTGGCAGATATTAGAGGAGGCTATTTAGCCTCCTCTTGCAGCTCTACAGACGTCCAGTCTTTGGTTAAAATTTCCAATGACATTTTGACATAAATGAGGCTCAATCTCACTAATGACACGAGTAATTTCATCCTTCAGTTCAGGAATCGATTGTGGATTATTCTTATAGACCTGGCTTTTCACATAACCCCAAAGAAAATGGTCCAATGGTGTCAAATCACATGAATTTGGTGGCCGATTGACATCGCCGTTTCTGGAGATTATTCGTCCTGGAATTTTTCGTCTGAATAAATCAATTATATCATTTTCAAAGTGAGGTGTAGCGCCATCCTGCTGAAACCAAATGTCCTCCAGATCAATATTCATTAATTCAGGCCACAAAAATTCGATTATCATCCGACGGTATCGATCAGCATTGACAGTTACAGCTTCACCAGCAGCATTTTCAAAGAAGTGAGGTCCAATTACATCACCTGACCATAATGCACACCAAATAGTGACTTGTTTAGGATGCGTAGGTTTCTCATGAATAATTCGTGAATTTTCCTCACCCCAGATACGACAATTTGATTTATTAACATAGCCACCAAGTTCAAAATCTGCCTCATCGGAAAACTTGATTTTTTGAGAAAAATAAGCTGGTTGTTCATTGATGAAATTCACAAATGAACGACGTTTTAAATGATCTAATGGCTTGAGTTCCTGTGTTATTTGAACCTTATCTGCCTTCAGAGCTAAATCCTTGTGTAAAATACGCCATGTTGTGGACCCATTAAGTCCAACTTGTTGTGAACGTCGTCTTATGGACATCAGGTTTTTCTGCAATACTTTCACGAACCAAATCAATATTTTCTTGTGAACGACCGCTACGACTGTATTTTCATCTTTTTTTGGTCTTCCACCGAATCGGTCTCTTGGAATTTTTTGATAATTCGACCAATAGTGCTTTCAGATGGACGATTATGTAAACCATAAAATTCTCGTAATTTTCTGAAAACACTTTTCACAGAACGCTGATTTTCATATAATAATTCAACAATATACCCAGGCGAAGTTTTATTTTTTCTTAAAAGAAACCGCGCAATTTGAAACACCCTTTATATTAGAAAATTCCCAAGTAGCTGGTAGGTGACGAGTATACGAACAGAAACTAAATATCTCTGAATGTTTCGTTCATTTTCATCCGACAAAATAGACGAGAGCAACTGGCAAGTTATGAATTTCATTAGCACCTTCGAAGCTCCGTCGGGCAAGATTAAATTATATGAATCCGTCTGAGAGTCGAATACAAAATGGTCGCCTCCATCTCTCCAAGGTTATTTTAATTTAAGTTAATTAACTTGAATGCCGTCGAGTGTGATACTGAACCGTACAGGCAGGCGAGTTGTTGAAGTTAGATACTAATTTGTCTCGTATGGAAATGAGGAATGGATTTGCAGAATTTTGTGCATTTCCAAATCTTCAATCCATTTTATATGTAGAAAATTCAAATAAAAAATTTCCTGGACGAATAATCTCCATAAACGGTGATGTCAATTGCCACCTTCCTCAGATATTCTGAAATGGAACTCATATTGCAAATACATACCTATTTTCATGTCTCACTTTTGAATTTTTGATGTGATCAATTGATAGACATACCTATACAGGTTGATTCGAGTTCGAGTGTCTATAGACAAAACAAAAACAAAAACGTCCAATATATATTGGACGTTTTTGGAGGATTGAAAATTTAGTTTATTGTATTGTTCGAAATTCTCTGTTCAGCTAAAATATATTTGGAGCTTCAGCTCTTTCGTTTGTAACCGAAATGAAGAAGAATTTTCTCAATGTTTTTTTATTTCTCTTCTCAGATATGATTAACTTTTCAATTTTCGATGACATTATATACTGATAAACCCAGTATTCTGTGAGATCCATAAGAAATTCACAGAATGGGCTTGAGGCTGCAAGTTTAGGGGTTCGAATGTTTTTTAATTATAACCAGATATGACAAGAAAGTATGAAGTGTCAGCAATTTTCTAAATTGCTCCTACATTTTTACTCATCTTTCAATACCATATTATATCCACTTAAAACTGCAAGGGAGAGGATCGCTAAACATAGAGAGGCCTGATGAATACTCCTAAAGCCCCTTGAAACAAGATGGAGCAAGAGCTCAAAAAACCCAAATTTTCTGAAGAATCTAGAGCTAGATCCTTAGAAGCTGGCGCCAATCGACGAAGCGGAAACACGCGATCAGGCATCAGACCGAATTGAATGTGGAGGCAGATAAGTTTATCGCATTTTCCCTCTCGAGTATAACCGATCGTCGTTTTCCCCGCTTTTCCATTCATTTCGAGTATTTCGACCGTTGATGCGGCGGATGAAAGGGGGAAACGACGGGAGGGACGGCGGACGCACGCGCAGCGCCGAGCGGGTTAGAATCCTGCGCCTAGGGTTGCGTCAATAACGGAACCAATCCGTGCTGGAAAATGGATTCGGATGATAATATGCTGTCCTCGCGCTTCAAAGGGTTTCTGGAAGGCTGGAAGAAGTCTCGAGCTTTTTTAATACAGTTGAGTAATTCGGTTTTATTTTGTTGAAAGCTCAAGATACATCGAATTATCGCAAAATGATCTCAGTCAAATGGTCATATGGGTTTCGAGAAAATCCAACCAAACAATTTTCATCTTTATTCAAAGTCGAATTCCATATTTTGTCTGATGATTCATCCCAGAATAACACGGGATGAATCACAATAAGAAACAAAAATATTTCGAATGAGGATTCTCCTCTCAAAAATAAGACAAATTTTTCCAAAATAATTTCTCATAAAGATTATTATTTATTATGGAATTGATTGAAAAATGTGTATAGTGCTTTGTAGAATTACATTATGGGAGAGTTTTCATAATTAGGAAAAGAATAATGCGCATGATCCTGTACACCATGACATCTTGACTCTATATTTATTTTTATATAGGTTTGGTAGGATATGGAAGAAAATGAAACTTCATCACTTTCATGAATACAACACAAGAAATACGAAACATGAAACTCAAAAGCTTGAAATGTTCCGTATGTACCTACCAGTGCAACAGAATTTTATTCATCATGTCCCTTCATGTTATAGAATTCAAGAAAAGAATAAGAAGATATGTACTCTTATAGTCTACAGAGGTGTCAATATTACTTAAATACTGTTAACGATTTATATTCTGTGATAGTCTTGATATAACCTGATGATGTTAACTTTTATGACCTGTCCTATTATACATTTGTATTGCCAATAAATCTTTTATTATGTGTTGAATCTGTTGATTTTATAAAGTTACTTTTCCTTTCAGCAAACCAATCCAGTCATGTAGATATTGTCAAGTCCTCACATGTGATTAAAATTATGTTCAGTTTGGTATTCTGCTAATTTTTCAAATGACATTTTATTTTCTCAAAATAATGAAATCCCAAAAAACTGCAATAATTTCAATGATTTATTCAAAATATTTCATTAAAAATGACATTGATACAATACCGATTTCTGAATATTTTCCAATTTCAGATAAGAACTGATTGAGAATGACAACAAATTGTGAAAATTACTGTCTGAGTACAGTAAAAATACAAAATCACATGCTGGATTGTAAACTTACAGACTTTGATCTAATTTCACTATAATTTATACTGGTCTAAAATATCCAATGAAAACTACTGTGAAATCTATCTAAATCTTACAATGCGTCCTCAAGAGCAAGTGTTCAAAAATGATTTATTATTTGACTATGTACAACTGGAATTATAAAAACGTTTCAAAATTGATTGTTTATACGGACTCTTTCAGGCACTGGCGGATCCAGACAGTTTTTAATGGGGGGGGGGGCATACATTTCGTCGGGGAGGGGGATCATGAATTGATAGAAATTTTCTACCAACATTATAAAATTATTGAAGACTTAAAACGAAATTTTTTCATACAAAATATTAGGGATCGATTTAACTATGTACTATCAAGGGATTAATTGTCAATTTCGAAGTCTAAGGGGGGACCATGGCTCCCATGTGCTTTCAGTTGGAAAGCTATTTTTGTGGGAGAAAGTATGCTTGGAAAACTTTTCTGAAGCCCTAAATAAGTACCTACCTTTTTTTCCATGTTACTCAAGCTTATAACTTCATCGACTGAAAAGTTTGACACTGGGTTTCAGTTTTTTCCATCTTCTATAAGGAATATTGGTGCATATAAGTCAATGAAGAGGCAAAAAAATCGAAGAAATCATTCCTGTTTGGATTTGAATACTTCGAATCGAAAGATTGTCGAAGAATAAAACTGTTGGAAATATTTGATTACCTACAAGTTGGAAAAGGAATCCACGAAGAAATACAAAAAAGTCAAAGAAAGGTGAATCTGAACATTTATTTTGACGAAAAGTCAATGTATATACATAACTCAATATTCACAGGTCATTTCCTATTTACAGATTTGGTTTACAGTTGCACATTATGATAAAAACTCGATATACTTTAAATACATCTACAATATACAAATTTCAAATAGAAGTATTTGAAAAATCACAATCAATTATTGATCAATCGAAAAATTTATGATACATTTAATACAAATATCTTTGTACAATTCTGTATAATAGAACATCACCTACTATACAGATAAACTATAATTATAATACAGGAGATTTCAACAAATATTCGAAATAATAATTCGGTGCCTTCTCAAAATGACAGAGCAGAAATATCGACATCAGCAGTATAACACTCCAGGGTATACAATGTAATGGATAAACTGAATAATATGTTGAGTTTGATATATTTTTCACCCTCATTTTGTTAAATTTCGAGATTCTTCGCTATTTTTTCGAAAATTCTTCCATGTCGAAAATTACAAACCATTTAAATTAATGAGATATTCGAAAGTAAAAACCCACCTGACTGTCGATAAGTCTTTCAAAAACTGAGATTTGTAGAGATTAAACTATATATGAATTTTATTATTGCACAATTCAAGAAGAGAAGATCCAGAAAATGTTGTTCTCTTTCCTTCACCGTTTTTCACAACGGAAAAGTTTCAAATTAAGTATTTACAGTGTGACAAACATATTCACATAACCTTGGGTGCACGAAATGAAACTTGAAACTTCACTTTCGTGGAAATTTCACATTGCCGAAGACATCGAATTTTGAGATTCGATCGTCTTAGGCCAACGGGTATTGTCACAAGCCAGTACCCCCTGATGGTGGATGGTAGATGGAACCGTTGTAGTAATCATTGGCTATCGAAGGATGCGAATGGACAGAATTTGGCAGCGATGTTAAGGTGTTGTAGCCATACTGCATGTCCGTGTACATTTTGATATCAGACTTACTTTCGTTAGGCAGCAGCCTGGTGATTGAGAACGGATGGTTGGATGGGGTATACCCTGAAGGTTCCTGCTTCAAATGATGGCCCATGGAAGGATGATGCAGCATCGCTTGGTGGTCATTCGAGAGGCTCAAAGGATGGCATCTGTTCATAACCGCCGACAGTTCCTCATGCGACATGTTCTGCTGGTGATGGTGCTGAGAATGCATGTTGTTCAAGTCCGTAGGATGCAAGAGGTTCATGTTGTCAACATCCAGTTTGCTGTGGTGGATCCCCAGCACCGAGTTGAGATTGTTATCGTTCGTTTTGTCCATATGGTGCGTCTTGTGGTGGAGGTCTTCTTGATGCAAAGGAGTCTTCTTGCCGGAACTGTTACTGTTGTCGATGCTATGCGACGGACTTTTATGGGATTGCCTGATCATCTCCTTCTTTTCGTCTTTGAACCGTTTTTGCCGCCTCAAATAACAACCGTTTTCGAACATGTTACCGGAGTCTGGATGCAAGCTCCAAAATGAGCCTTTCCCGGGTTTATCCGGAGTTCTTGGCACTTTCACGAAACAGTCGTTGAAGGATAATGAGTGTCTTATGGAATTCTGCCACCTCTGTTGGTTCTGTCGGTAAAACGGGAATAGATCCATGATGAACTGGTATATTTCCGCCAGAGTTAGCATTTTTTGAGGGGAGTTCTGTATGGCCATGGTTATCAAAGATATGTAAGAATAAGGTGGTTTTGCATGCGTGTAACTCCGTCTGTAAGGTTTGTCCGTTCGGGCCCTCTGTAAAGCCGAATTGGGCGAAGTGTCACCTCCGCCAAGATCGGTTCTACCGAGCGTCCCCACAGACCCATAGTTGGCCATGGTGGTCATACCGGAGGACATGCATTGCGTAGGGGATCCGATATTGGTGTAACCCATACCTGAGGAAGGCATTCCGTTTCCGTTCATTCCCATCCCGTTGGTCATTCCGCCGTTCAGCATGCTGGACCCGAAATTGGCCACCTGGCATCCAATCTGCGACATGCAGGGGTTCAGGGAGTAGGACATGGGAGACATGTTCGAAGACGTAGTCATCGTCGAAGTTTCCGGATACAGTTTCTGCGGTAACATAGCGCCACTTTTATTGCACTTTTCACGATTCAACAAGCGCACAGTTCCGTCGATTTAAAACGTCATCAATCAATACGGTCTTAATTCGTCATCGAAGGTTTTGTTTCATTGTTTACATCACGAGCGGATCCACAAACAAGTTAACACTTTAGGTATTCCAAACCAGCACTGATTGGAAAAACAAATACTCTTCGTTGCCTGTTTACTTAGATACTACAAGCCGTTGTGAAGTACCCAGAGCTTTAGGTAGTCAAACAGTATAGTCTCCGCCGAAGTTAAATCCATATTGTGATTCCGACCAATCGCGACGGGCGATTCCAGTTTCCAAGTCAACGGGGGGTGCGAGGCGGGCTCCTGATTGGTCGAGCTTTGAAGGATGTCGAGGACGATTGTAGGGGAAGTTGCTGGTCCCGCCCACGCAGGATACAGCTCCTGCGACGGCTGGCAACTAATAACTTCAATTCGCGATGTGTTGCTTCGGACTAGTTCTTAGTTTCAGTTGTCTTGATGCGACAAATTTTTTTGTTTTGTTCGTGCAAAAGAGCCTCTGATTTAAGGACTTTGTTGTGCTTCTGTGCTGGACTCGAAGGAACGAATGAAAGCTCCACTGTGCCTGCAATCGGGACCTTATCACTGGAAAATGGGCTGACAAGTATAATCAGGAATTAAGAGACAATTCTTAGTATTTATCATCTTTTAATTTGAACTTCGCTACAAAAATCTAGGTGTCGTCAGTGATATCAATGAGTGATATTCAGAACTGATTTTGCTAAATTCTAAAATTTATTCAGTTACATTTTATGCTGTACAATTCTCATTTTCAACTGATATCTGAAAAATTCTCCTCGTTTTATACTAAAAATTATCTACATACTAGTTTCACTGTTTATTCAAACATGCATGCACTAAAATATGTCCCACATCACCTTACCTAGGGGGGTACCTACATTTATTGTCAAAATACCGACAAATGATTTTTCTACAGCTAAATTTCACTATAATACTCATTTGCGACTCTATAATAGGTATATTCTGCGACAAAAGCATTGAAACCTGTGTTTTGCGCTTTCAAAATTTCCAATAAAAAATTAGATTTTTAGGATCAAATTTATTTTTATTATGAGAATAGTTTTAATGGGAGACACCTAAACGAGTTTCATAAATATCTAAATACAATTAAAAAATCTCCTTAAGTGAATATAAAATTTTCATTAGTAATTCCTCTAGAATAATTTAATATAACTTATAAAATTCCATAAGTTTTGGAGTTTTTTCAAAATTCAACCCCTAAAGATGACCAGAACTGTTACAACTTTTGAAGAAAAACATCTTTTCATGAAAAAAATTATTTTTGCTGTTCTACTTATTCAATAATTTATTCCATTCGGCGTTCTCCAACAATAAATAACCAAGGAGTTAAGAAAGTGGAAAAAATTGAATGAAAAATTACATTTTTCCAACCAAATTATGCAGGATGTATTCAGAGTTTTGTGATAAACTTACTATTCCACAAAATTTCCAAAATTCAACAATTAAGTGGGGACAAACTCAAAGGAAAAATATTAGTTTTATTATAAAATTGATTTTTTATTATTGAAACTGATGTTTAAAAGAGGTGCCAGAGTTTAAATGGGAAATAGTTGAATATTTACATATTTTTCATTCACTTAACAAGCTCTATAAAATATCTACAAAACGATTGAAAAATCTCTCCAAAATTTGAACTTGAACGAATCAATAATATGTAATATCTCATAAACAAATTCGCTGAAAATTCATTGCCTTCGATATAACTGACGAAACTCTTTATGTTGATGATTTCCTCAAAATTCAACCCCTAAATAGAGAAGACACTTTTTTTTAAGAAATTTTCATGTTAAAATTATCACACTTGAAGTGGTGGCGAAGTTTGAAAAATCAAATTGCTGAAATCAAAAAAATATTCCATCATTGAAAGGATTTGAAAACAGAGAGAAATAGTTTCTCATTCATCCAAATATAGTTAGGCGACAAAGTAAAAATGTGAAACAATATAAATTTGATATTGATTATTATATAAGATTCAATCTTCGGCCATATAAAATAAGAGATGCTATAAGGTAATATTCTTACTTTTAACAAAGGAAAGTTCCTCTAAGTCTTATTTTTAATATATCTTTTAGGTATGTTCGAATCTTTCCATAAAATATCTATAACAAAATTGAAAGAACCCCCAAAATTTAAATTAACGACTACTTATATAATGCGAATTTATGTTTCAATTCTGATTATATTCTCTCAAATTCTTTTTGGTTTTAGAAGGTCACTCTGTACATTTTGTTATTTCTCATCCAACAGCGAAATAGGTGACAAAGTTTGTATTTTTTGATTGCCAAACTTATATAGAACTTTGCAATTATTTTCATGTTAATTGTGTTTCCAGTATTAACTTTATTCTTTTCCAATATTTGGTTCTCGATTAGATATGGAGATCTTCAATGTGGTTGAAATTTGGAAGTGGCATAAAAGCCATTGCTGTTTTTTTAGCATAGCAACATTCAACTCTTTTTATTTCAGCTTGAAATCAAGAAAGATGTCAAAGATGCCCCTACTTCCAATATATTGGCTGTTGTGATGTTTTCAATTCAATAAAATTTCGAAAATTATTTTTTGATTGTTTTTTTACCTAGTCTCCCATCGATACTGAAAAATCCGAACATTTGGTAAAAATAAAGCTGACTGGTGCTTGTCTTTACACGTCAAAAATTTCACTTTGCTGAGTCATAGCTCCCCCATTCTAAAAATTGTTTTTGTCACCAAATTACTCTGTTTTTCGGGAAGCAAAGTACCTACTAATTGTTGCCCTACCGTTAATTCAATGAAATAGGGCAACATCATAAAAATAAAAGCGAGCAAAACAAGATTCAGACACGTTCATTTTCACAAACACCCCATTGACGCATTTACTAACCATCATCAGCGTTCAAGGACAACCTTTTGTGACAGCACCAACGAAGATGAACAAAACAGATAACAGTGTTGACAAACAAGAATATACAACAACATGAAAAATTTATTGCACTGTTTGCCCGTGTTATTTCTTCAGTGATTAACAGTGGCAACAACAACCATTCTTCGGTGGAGATAAGATAATTATCGAGATAACCTTCCTTGAGAACAATTCAATCTGATCCTCTTTAAGATAAAATTACTCAACATGAATAAATAAAGTGGTAATGGGATAAAATCTTGTTTTTCACCTCGGTTTAGGTACCCTCGAATACCATAAAACGACAGTGTCCCTGATGCTTCTTATATAGGGCTTATTTTCATAATTGATATTTTGCATTTTATGAAGAAGATTTTGAACTATTCAGAAAACGATTTGATTTCATTTAGTTAGGTAAGTATAACCTATATTGTGTATTCAATTAGATACTACGTTTAAGATCATATAATCAAACATATGTACCTAAATAATTAAAAAAAATTATTGGAACAATATTCAAAAATTTCAGGCTTTATAAAGAAATGAGAACACAAGCTGATAAGATTAAAGTCATAAATCTCATTTGAATAATCGAACTTCAATCAAAATAAAATACCTATAGGTTCAAGAAACGAGAAACGCTCAATAACAAGCCGAACTGAAAAGTAGATGTTTTGTGATAATGAAGAGCTTGTTCTATAGCGATATGAAGATCACAACTTACTGGTTTATTGGGATTGAAAGAACTTCTATTAAATTTAGAAGGAGCATGCATCTCACGATTTTATAATGGAATTGTGTAAATAATTTAATTCTTATTCAAAATTTATTACAAATTTCTTAATTATAACGCACCAGTGGTCGACTTGCTTTTAGCAAACGTTAAATGTTATGACGATTTGAGAGCCTTTTCTTATTTTAAAATCTGGTTTTTGTTCTATTTTGTTCTCGAATTATTTCATTTTTCATTCAATTTTTTGAGGGGAAACTTGGGGAGACAATTAAAAAGTTTGAAAAATATTCCAGCTGTATCATATGGTGACTTAAATGAAAGCACTGACCAATAAATTTCCAAATATATTGAGCTTTAGATTTTGAAACAAATCAAGAAGAGTTATACAGGGTCTTTCACGAGGAACCTCACCCATATTTATACGGGAAACTACTGAACGTATTTTCATGAAATTCAGCACTTATAAGTATTTCACGATGCTGATGAAATCTAAAATATTTTCAAGGCATGAGCACCTCCGGTTTTTCCGGAAATGACGTCAACTTCCGTTTTTCAAATTAGAACACCATTTTTTTATTGCAGAAATAGATTCCTTAGAAAATTTCAAGTTATTTTGATGTAACATTTTTCAGTTTTGGTTGGAACATTCTCTCTGAGCGGGAAAATTCGAAAAAAAAATCGAAAATAGAGCTCCGCTGAAACAAGAATACATGATACAGGGGGTGAAAAAATCGCTTTCAAAGTTAGGGATGACAAAATCGTGAAAAATCAACTTTTTCAAATAAGAACCCCATTTTTTTTGGCAGATATTGAATCTACGTCAAAAAATAATGTGAGTGTATGCATCACGCCCTTGCCCTAAAATGGATATTTTCTGAGTTAATATCCACTTTAGGGCAAGGGTGTGATGCATACACTCACATTATTTTTTAACGTAGATTCAATATCTGCCATAAAAAATTGGGGTTCTAATTTGAAAAAATTGATTTTTCACGATTTTGTCATCCCTAACTTTGAAAGCGATTTTTTCACCCCCTGTATCATGAATCGCAATTTCGATTTTTAAAGCGGATACATCAATCTTACATCTTGAAAAATCCCAAAAATGAAAATTTTCCATCCAAAAACCTCGAAGTTATTCTTGTTTCAGCGGAGCTCTATTTTCGATTTTTTTCGAATTTTCCCGCTCAGAGAGAATTTTCCAACCAAAACTGAAAAATGTTACATCAAAATAACTTGAAATTTTCTAAGGAATCTATTTCTGCAATAAAAAAATGGTGTTCTAATTTGAAAAACGGAAGTTGACGTCATTTCCGGAAAAACCGGAGGTGCTCATGCCTTGAAAATATTTTATATTTCATCAGCATCGTGAAATACTTATGAGTGCTGAATTTCATGAAAATACGTTCAGTAGTTTCCCGTATAAATATGGGTGAGGTTCCTCGTGAAAGACCCTGTATAATATCCAATTGTTTCTCGAATCAACACCACGAGTTAGAAAAATGAACCATTAAAGTTTCCTCTGGTATAATTGGAAAAAAATCTAGTATGTAATCCCAAAATCAAACAATTCGTCAATTCAGCATATCGATTTTTGAGAGACACTTTCTTCGGCGCAATGAGCTCGCATTGTGGTTCAGAGCGGGAATAACTAAATTCTCCACTACAAATAGCACTATGTGTAAATATTATTGTTTACCAAATAATGCGCTAATTATAATACGTTCGCCATTAATAAGTTCTCTCAATCATAAAGTTCATGAATCATGTTCTGGTGCCATTCTATTTGGTATTCGGGACCATAATAAACAGAATGAGTATGACAATGTAACGAAAGTTGAGATAGGTTCAGCTAATTGAAAAGTATTGAGAAGATGTAAGTAGATAGCTCAGTACAAAACATCTCGGAGTTTGAAAATTTCTACGATTTCAAATGGCTTTTATGAATTTGTTCCAAATATACTGCTCCACAAGAGTTAGGGATATCGTATTCAATCGTTTTTAAAAGTAAGAGGGAATCTTCGAGAAAATCGCTGTAAAATCATTTAAAACTCAACAACTTGAATCGATCCAATAAAAATCTGTATGAGACATTTCGTCAATCTGGTCGCTTTTTTTCTGAAGTTTGGTTCTTTGCATAATTATGCTTCATGAATGTTCTTATTTTGAAATGAAGTCAGTTTATCAACGGCTTCGATTTGAAACGAGTTTTCTGAAAATGCCAAGACGTAAATTAACAAACGCAGAGGCTAATAGGGCTATCGGAATGCTACAGGGTGGCCTAACTCAGGTTGTTGTAGCGAAAAAGCTCCAAGTCAGCCAAAGTGTGATATCTCGACTTCGGAATAGGTTCAGGGAGACAGGTTCCGTGTTGGAAAGACCAAGGCTTGGTGGGCGACGAAAAACAACACCTGCTCAGGATCGTTTCATCATCGTTTCGGCGAGAAGAAACCCTACATCTACGTGTAGAATGCTACGGAATACTCTTCAAAATGCAGATGGGGTCCAAGTTTCCATCGAAACCATCAGACGACGTTTGAGAGAGGTGAATCTAGGTTCTAGATGTCCATTAAGAGGAGTTCCATTAACACGTGACCATAAGCGTCAAAGACTGGAATGGGCAAGGCAACATATCAATTGGAACGATCAATGGCGTAGTGTCCTTTTCACTGATGAATCCAGATATGGACGATTTTCAGATTCTCGAAGAATAAGGGTATGGACAATCCCACGCATACCCCGTAATCGTCGCTATGTCCAAGAAGTCCACCCAATCCGAGGGGGTAGTGTTATGGTATCGGCCGGGATATGTTTCAAAGGGCGCACAGATCTACACATTTGTCCTGAGAATATGACCGCCTCACACTATAGGGAGCATGTCATTGACAATGTTCTGCCGAATTTTCACGCTGCTTTTCGTGAAACTTTTCAATTTCTAGACGATAACGCTAGACCGCACCGTCTAGCCATAGTTGAGAATGCGCGCGAGGAGCTTGGTATTCCACATTTACCAATACCTCCGCACTCACCGGATTTGAATTGCATAGAACATGCATGGGATATGCTCCAAAGAAGATTAGATAATCATCAACCTACCCCAGAATCCTTAAATGATCTGACTCTGAGAGAGCTTCTGCCCCGTTTATGGAACCAAATTCCTCAAGAAATGTTCAACAACTTCGTGTGTAGTATGCAAAGAAGATTTCGGTATTTTTCTCGATTTTTCTTAACCACCCGTATACGCTGCAGACCTACAGGCTAAAATTAATTTGCAACTTGAAATCATATTAATATGAATTTTCATCACAAAAATCATATTTTAACTATATTTTTTGCAATTTGTGTGAATATTCCTAACTCATGTGGAGCAGTTTATATATCGACAAAAGATTTGTTTGTGTCCTATTCCTATGGTAGTTCAAAAAGTATGCTGCCTATATTAAAAGCCATGGATGTTTTTCAAATCTTCTTTTCGTGAAAGTAAAATATAATAATATTTAGAATTCAGTAAGAAAATAATTTTATATATATATATATATATATATATATATATATATATATTCTTTTGAAAGAGAGTGTTACAAACTGTTTTCTTATACCAAACAATACATGGCATATGGCACGTGTGAAGAAATGGCTACAAGGACCAGATTATATAAATGAATAAAATCTGTTTCCCGCTCCAAATCTAAGTGTTAGCAGAGGGAATGTAAACGGGGTACCATACAATTCTGAGTATGATACACGAGAACAGATAAAAACCTCTGAAAAAACTCTGTCTCCCCGTGTATGTGTGGTGATACTGAATTTGTTCAAAAAAAAATATGCTGCTATCCATGTTACAGAGCTCCTTGTGCTTGAAAATTGCCTTTTAATTGAACTGAATGCAAATGTCTTGAAATTATATCTGTAACAGGAAAAAAAGAAGGAAAAACCAGAAAGAAGCAGTAATTTAATGAACAACAGTCACACGGTAAAAGATATTTTATGTCATCTAACCTAATACACAGTTTGTCCCTCCCGTCGTGGAACACCCTGTATAATGAAGCAGACCAAAACGTGTCGCCTTCAAAACTTTTCAAGCAACCTCAATCTACCCTATCTTGAGACGATTCCCAATTCATATCTTGAACCATTGAATACAATAAAAAATTACGCGTCCCAAACCCTCTTTACAGGGTGGCTCTTTCGGAACCGGTTAGGCGGTGGCTTGTTTTGTTCGGAGGGGACCGAGACCCGAATAGTTTTCGCTTCAGCAGCGTGTAGGGCGACTGATGTCAGCATCCCTCAATCAAGATGAGGGTGGTGCGTGATTTTTCGCGCATTGCGAAGATTGTCCGCTTGTCTGTGGCCTGGAGATACTGACGATAACCGCTTTTTAATCACCGCTATCTGTCGGCGGTTTGATGCATTAGATCATTGTTCTGGACCGGGTTCCATGCGGATATGAATGCTGTGGAGAGCTTTGAATATGCAATGAGGACCATACTGAAGCCGAATTCACTTTTGTCTGATGATAGAGAGAGATACACAGTGGATTATGTTTAGGAATTGTATGAAGAGTTATTTTTTTTATTGAACGAAGAAACAAGAAAATGAAAACATTTCTGAATGACGCGACCTTTCAAACGATGTATCACAACTCACAAGCCCATACTTTTTGAAAAATAGGGAGTTGTACCCGTCGTTCGAAGGGGGTTGAAGGTAGGGTTCGCATTTTTAAGGAAAATTAGATGATATATCGTTTTTTAAGTAAGATTTTTGTGGGAATTAATTTTATATAAATATGAATGAAGAAGGTATCAAGGTGTCCGCCATAACTTCATTGTTGGCTCAAAGGATACGTAAATAAGCAAAATTGTCGATTTTGGAGTGATGATCAGCCAGAAGCATTGCAAGATCTACTAATGCATCCAGAAAAAGAAACTGTTTGGTGTGGATTATGAGCTGGTGGCATCATTGGACCTCACTTCTTCAAAGATGATGCGAATCGCAACGTAACTGTGAATGGTGAGAGCTACCATGAGATGATATCCAACTTTTTTTTGCCCAAAATGGAAGAGATGGACCATTTGGGCCGCAGCTGCGGTCAATAATCATGGATTCATCTTCAAATACACTGCGCAAAAAAATGGAAATCTCAAATTTATTCTACAACTGAAGGTGTTATCAATGATAATTATTTTTATCAGAATAATGCATGCATATGTTATCCACTTTCAACGTTTTTCTTCAATACAGATGTTTTCTCCCAGCAGGAATAAAAAAAGATGATATTATCAGATTTTGAATGTATTGGCTCCATTCTAACATCAATTCTCGATCAATTTTAGTGATCAATAGTTTTTCTTTCGTTTGATTTTCTACACTCGATCGCTATGCAACGAGAAACAAGCAATTTGACCGAAGAGGAATGTGCCTAAGCGGTAGTTTTGCGAGAAGAAGGGTGGACATACACAAGAATTGCAGAAAGGTTTGGAGTTTCCCATACAAGTGTGTCCAGAATGTTGCAGCGATTCAGGGAGACAGGTATGAATTTCCGAAGACCAGGACAGGGTAGACCACGGGTAACAACTCTCATTCAAGAACGTTACTTGAGAGTTTCTTCGTTGAGACAACGGTTTGCAACCGCTCGCCTCCTTCAAAATCAGCTTGAGCAAACTCATGAGGTGCAAATTAGCACTCAGACAATAAGAAATCGCCTCAGATAATATGATTTGAGGCCTCGTGAGGCCCAGCTCTTACCCCAGCCCATCGAAGGGCGCGTTTGGATTTTGCGAGAGAGCATATCTATTGGGAAGAGGCCAATTGGGAAAGAGTTCTCTTCATAGATGAGTCTAGATTCTGCCTCTACCATTGTGATCGACGTTCCCTTGTATACAGACGTCCACATGAAAGATATGCTCAGTGCAATTTCCTGAATACTACTGGTTTCGGGGGAGGATCGATTATGGTATGGGGTGGAATATCTTTGACTGCTCGCACAGACCTAGTGGTCGTTGATAATGGAGCTATGAACGCTGATAAGTATATAAGGAACATTCTTGAAGAGCATGTAGTGCCATTTGCCCCATACATTGGTGAAAATCTCATTTTTATGGACGATAATGCCTGACCCCATCGTGCGCGCATCGTTCAGGAGTACCTTGAAGAGGTTGAAGTCTCTCGAAAGGAATGGCCAGCAAGAAGTCCAGAACTCAATCCGATTGAGCAGGTTTGGGACAACCTCAATAGAAGGCTGAGAAGTTCAGAAAATAATCCAGCTACTCTTAATGACTTAGGAATCCAACTCGGAGAAATCTGGAAAGGATTAGATCAGAACATTTTAAGATCACTCATTTTGAGTATGAACCGTCGTTGCCGAGCTGTAATTAACGCAAGGGGTGGAAATACCAAGTATTAAATCACTTATCAGCATTTCAGTATTTTGAAAATTGTTCATTTCTCTTCTTTCACGTAAGATTCGGTGAAATCCTGAATTTTTCTTCCATTTTGTGTCTTGTTTCGTTCAAAACCTTCCCGAGAGAACATAACAAATAAGTTATAAAGTCAATGTAGAGTTAACTTTCATTAAAATTGAGATTTTCAGAATGTGCGTTAATTTTTTTGCGCAGTGTATTTGGTCCGTACTCATTTCCTAAACCTAAAGCATTACGTGGTATGGTACAAATTCCTCCAGTGGCGCCGCGTCGACCGATTTTTTCCGCTTGGCTCGTACCAAATCGAATCAGCGACCAATTAACAAAGCCCAGCCTGTAGTCGTCCCATTTGTTATCTAAATTAATTGCTGGAAATTATTATTCATCGACGCCGAGTTCGACGCTCGCCGTTTTCGAGGGGGCTAATCTCACGAGAGCGTTTCAGTTTTTATCGTACGAACTCAGGGCCGCAGACAAATCATTTTTCTGTTATCCCCGCCATATGTTCCGGGTAACAACACCGATAAAGTTAACGCGATAAGGAGAGCCCACTCCCCAAGCGTATCCTTATCGATGGCAGTAATACGTGCAGATGGCCGATAATGTCCTTAATAACCTCGAATTTGACAATTTAATCTAGGCGAGTATGGAGCTGAAGGTTTTGACGGTGATCGACGAAATACAGGTAGGAGAATCGACGAGGGGAGAGTCTACGCAACTTGGTTCTGCTCAATCATAACAATAATTAATGAAATTTATGTCTTATCTGAAACACAAAGACAATATTGTTTCCTAGTGAGGTCAAAATCATCGTCGATCGAATTCAGTCCATGGGGAACCTTAAAAATGAGCAATACTCCATCTTTCAACAATTAATTACCGATACCTCAACATCTTTTATCACCTCTTTGCTGTAAAACAATTCACGATCTCTCAAACTTTTTTTACTCGACTGCTCCTAAAGGAGGGTAGTGTTTTTCGAGTGCATGTATGTATGAACCATGTCCCTTTCAATTATACTCTACGTACTCGTGGCTTTATGAGTATCTGCCTGTTTGAACAATCCAGTCGATACCTGTTCGAAAATTGAAATTTTCACCGCCATTTCTCGTACAAACAACAAATTGCAAATTTTCCATTCGATGGAAGGAAAACAAACTCGAAAAACGAAAGAAAACACTCGCAATAAACGCCTGATCATTGGCGTATCTGGCGCCAGCAACAATTTTGGGAATCCACAAAACATCAATTTTTTTTCCGAGCTCGTATTGACGGAATATTGCGTTTGCTGATATTTCCACATGGGGAGTTCGTAGCGCTTTTAATTACATTAGAGGTGTATCCCCCGAATATGCCCAGTGTTTTGACTGGGGGTGAGACGAGACGAGACGAGGTGTTTTTGTACGTGATGTAGAAGAGCCACACCTCATCGAGTCCTATAACAACAACTCGATGTCGAACTAATGTAATCTTTGCCTGTATCCACAAACGTTGGCGAGGAATTGCAACAACAACGTCGGAGGAATATACAGGGTGTTGTCGGAGAATGACAGAAGTCCAAATTGATAGAAAATGTGGACAAAATTATTTTTGAAAGAATATGGAAATATACACACAACCAAACTTATATGGAATCACCCTGTTATTTGGAAAAAACGAATTTTAATTAAAAAAAAGTCGCTGAAAAGTGAAGAGCAGTTTTCCCAAAACAATTTTATTACAAAAATAATATAAATTATTAAAAGATTATTTTTATAATAGAACAGAAAATTAAAAGTGTAAATTTCTCTAAAAATAATTTTTATGTAACTGAGAATTGAACAACAAATAAAACGATTTTAACAAATCAATAATCAGTATTACCACCCCTGGCATTGATACAAGCTTGAATTCGACGAGGCATGCTTTCTATTAAGTTGTAAATTTCTTCTTCTGTAGTCCATTCCTCTAAAGCCGCTTGTATAAGTTGTTCTGTGTTACCAGGATTATTTTGACGAGCTCTAATTTTACTTTTGATCCTATCCCACAAGTGCTCGATAGGATTAAGGTCCGGTGAACAAGAAGGCCACTCTAAAACAGTCACACCTTCTGTTTCGAAAAAATTTTTTGCAACTCTGCTCTGCTGGTATGTGGAGGTGCATTATCCTGAATAAATAGGAAATAATCTCCAAAAGCACCTCGCCAGAGCCTCACTACAGGTTGTAGCACTAGATCAACATACCTAGGCCCTGTCAGAGATTGTCTAATGGGAATTAAAGGAGTTTTCTCACCAAACATAATTCCGCCCCAAAACATTACAGTACCTCCTTTGTATTTAGGGATCGGTCTTGCAGCTTGGAGCCTAGCTTGCCTCCCTCTACCTCTTAAAATGCGAACACGCCGGTCATCGGTCATCTGATCGTAGGCCAATTCTGGTCTCATCCGAAAAAATCCAATCTTCAATAGTCCAATTTTCATGCTCTAAACCAATAAAACGGCCAACTTTATTTTGCCTTGATAGTTCTGGAACTCTTAACGCTCTTCTCTTGAATAATTCCCGAGCGCGAAGTCTTTTTCTGATAGTTTCGACAGAAACCTGTAGCTTGCAAAAATTGCCTTTGAAGCTCTGAATGAGATACTGCGGAATTTCTTCTTGCTGTTTGGGCTAAAAAGCGATCCTGCCTTTCTGTAGTTACTCTTCCACGACTTCTTCTCGGCCTATTCTTTAGGGTTCCTAACTCCAGAAACCTTGCATAGGTTTTTGAAACAACCCCTTGTGTAACCCCCACCGTTCTTGCAATCTGTCTTTGTGACATACCTTGTTCTGCCATAGTAATAGGTAATTCTTCCTCTCTGGACTTCCGATAACCCCACATAAGGCATTTTTTTTAAAACTTCGCAAAAAAACAAAATATAAATTCACTGCGACGTTCGAACGAAATGGTACAATCGACACTGCAAAGCAGAATCTTATCAAGTGCTTATGAACCTAACTGTTTTTGTGAGTAAACACATGCACTTTTTATTTGCTTCTAACGAAAAAGATATCAAAATAATATTTCATCTTAATACTGGGTGATTCCATATAAGTTTGTTTGTGTGTAATTGTGAAATATGGACTTAAACATTGAAATAATGAATATTTTATGAATTCTTCGGTAGTCTCGGGTGTTTCTTTAGAGTGATAGAATTTTCGAAAGGGATAACTGAGATTTGAAAGACGCATTTCTGTTCAGTAAGCATTGACAAATTATCATGGAACGACTCACACCGCAACAACGTTTACAAATTGTTGAAATTTATTTTCAAAATCAGTGTTCTATTCGCCAAAATTAAAGAGCACTTCGTGAAGTATATGGCTTACATGGTCGTCCATCAGCACAGCTTATTCGTCGAATGGGATTAATAGTGATGGGCCGAAGAAGGAGCCCTAAGGAATACCATTACTTCCAATTTCAACTAAACTGATATGTTTAATTCTTTCACTGATCAAAACCAGACAAACAACAACAAACAAAGAAGAAGCAAGCAGGAGGTAGGTATCTCAAACAAATATTATAAAATCATGATGGAACAAACATGGCATGCAGCTTCTGTATTCACGAATGTGAATAGTGGACCAATACTGCTCGAAATCGAGATAGTCACCGTCTCAAACTCGTTGTTCATTGTCGATTCACACTTCCAGCAACATCATCTCGACCAACAATGAACGCTACTGTTCGAAGCATTATAAAAAACCACTTACGAACCTTTGATTCTTCTGTAGTCGCTGCAAGAATGAATTTTATTATGCTGAGAGAATCTCACATCGCGTGGGACTGAGTTATTGAGAAAAAACAGTTTTATTTTGTGTGGCGGTCACTTCATTTGATCGTTTGGCTGCCAATAAAACTTTGTGTCTTCGTGTAGGATAGCAATTTGAGGGGTCATAAAGAGAAGTGTTGAGTTATTAAGAACTTTCTTGAGTTTTTGACGGAGTATCTACCTTTTTTCTACTTCATTCATGTTTATGAACTGGGACCATTCAGAAGTTAAGCGAAGATTGTGAGATGGAACAATCTGCAAAGGTTGATACCGTTTTTAATCCAACACAGAACAGCTATGACTGCCATTATTAATGTCATTTTGGACTATCAAATAACCATAACTAATTTTTTTGCAAATGTAAAAAGTAAGCCAACAGAACATTTTCATCGAGACCGTGAATTCATTCAAGACTCAAACATTTTGAACTTGTTCTCGTAAGCATTTCGGGACTACCATAACTCTTTTTCTGGAAGAAAATATTTAAAGTTTGTCCATGTAGTTATCGAATAATATCTCGAAGCATCCAGTGAGTTTTCATTATCTTTCTGGCGTACTCACGATGGCCACAAGAAGGTTATCGAAATTCCTGCATGTGACTTAACAGAAATCGAGGTGTATACCAAGGATGGTCCAGCAAAGTAGCTCTTGAGCACGGTTACAACAGACAATCGGTGCCGAGTGAAAAGCACTTCACGGACGCACATTACGAGACCACACACGAATCCATCTTGAAATTTACATCTTGCTGCTATGTTTCTCAAGATTTCCATTATGTCCGAACAGGTATGAGGTGGGACCTCTTCGCTACTTTCGTCTTTTACGTGATAAATCACTAATATGTAGCATTATGGGATTTCTCCGATGGTACAGTTCTTCGAGAGCTTGTTTTGACATTTTTGGCTGAAGCTGTATTGTCTTGAATTTTTTTTCTTGAATTCTGCAATTTTTGAGTGCTCTTTCTACTTACACGGTGTATATAAGTCAGCTGCTGTCATTTATTTTTGACAGCAGTCGAAAATTAATTTTTACAAACATCTTGGATTGGTATGATCGTTGTATTTGCCATCTGATATCATATAATTTTAAATTGGAAGCTTGAAAGCAAACAGAATTCAAAGATCAGGGCAGACAAATTTCAACTCAGCTGAAATAAAACATCGATATTTTTGTGTCATCGACTTATAAATTACGAGTAGATATACTATCGCGATAGGAAAATTAATTTTTATTCGAAAGCGCCATAAATACGAGTACCTGGCCCGAATAATAATAATAGGAGCATATTGAATAACTTCCCTATCAACATCAACCACTTAAAACTATTGAATAAGTGAATTTTTGCGATGAACTCCATTTTGGTAATCTCAAGGACAGATCTTGCCAAATTTGCGATTATTTTTATACCTATTCTGGCTCGAATCTTCGCATTCCTTAATATTCTGGTCCTTGTTGTGGTATTACCCCCCATGAGTATCGAAGACCTGAAAAAACCGCGCAATGTGGTGCCCATAAAAAATTTCATACATTGATGTTTACCTAGCTGATATAATGATTTTCAATCGTTATTAACCCCCCCCTGAAAAAAAGCTATATTCGCCCTTGTTCAATACTTTACTACAGAACCATGTTTTATTGAACACTGAAATCTTGCGCTCCTATTGAAACAGCCCCCTATTGTGCTTGGTCGGTTTTTCTCTTTTTCCCTAAAACCATTTATAATTTGATTTCAGAAAAGGTTCTCGCTAAAACGACTCGAACAATTTACCAATCGATCCATATACACTGCGCAAAAAAATTAACGCACATTATGGAAATTTCAAATTTATTCTATAACTGAAGGTGTTCTCAACGATAATTATTTTTATCAGAATTATGCATGCATAGGTTATCCACTTTCAACGTTTTTCTTCAATACAGATGTTTTCTCCCAGCAGGAATGAAAAAAGATGATATTATCAGATTTTGAATGTATTGGCTCCATTCTAAAATCAGTTGTTCTCGATCAATTCTAGTGATCAATAGTTTTTCTTTCGTTTGATTTTCTACAGTCGATCGCTATGCAACGCGAAACACGCAATTTGACCCAAGAGGAATGTGCCCAAGCGGTAGTTTTGCGAGAAGAAGGGTGGACATACACAAGAATTGAAGAAAGGTTTGGAGTTTCCCATACAAGTGTGTCCAGAATGTTGCAGCGATTCAGGGAGACAGGTATGAATGTCCGAAGACCAGGACAGGGTAGACCACGGGTAACAACTGCCATTCAAGAACGTTACTTGAGAGTTTCTTCGTTGAGACAACGGTTTGCAACTGCTCGCCTCCTTCAAAATCAGCTTGAGCAAACTCATGAGGTGCAAATTAGCACTCAGACAATAATAAATCGCCTCAGAGAATATGATTTAAGGCCTCGTGTCGCGGCAAGAGGCCCAGCTCTTACCCCAGCCCATCGAAGGGCGCGTTTGGATTTTGCGAGAGAGCATATTCATTGGGAAGAGGCCGATTGGGAAAGAGTTCTCTTCACAGATGAGTCTAGATTCTGCCTCTACCATTGTGATCGACGTTCCCTTGTATACAGACGTCCACATGAAAGATATGCTCAGTGCAATTTCCTGAATACTACTGGTTTCGGGGGAGGATCGATTATGGTATGGGGTGGAATATCTTTGACTGCTCGCACAGACCTAGTGGTCCTTGATAATGGTGCTATGAATGCTGATAAGTATATGAGGAACATTTTTGAAGAGCATGTAGTGCCATTTGCCCCATACATTGGTGAAAATTTCATTTTTATGGACGATAATGCCAGACCCCATCGTGCGCGCATCGTTCAGGAGTACCTTGAAGAGGTTAAAGTCTCTCGAATGGAATGGCCAGCAAGAAGTCCAGATCTCAATCCGATTGAGCAGGTTTGGGACAACCTCAATAGAAGGCTGAGAAGTTCAGAAAATCATCCAGCTACTCTTAATGACTTAGGAATCCAACTCGGAGAAATCTGGAAAGGATTAGATCAGAACATTTTAAGATCACTCATTTTGAGTATGAACCGTGTCGTTGCCGAGCTGTTATTAAAACGCAAAGGGTGGAAATACCAAGTATTAAATCACTTATCAGCATTTCAGTATTTTGAAAATTGGTCATTTCTCTTCTTTCACATAAGATTCGGTGAAATCCTGAATTTTTCTTCCGTTTAATGTGTCTTGTTTCGTTCAAAACCTTCCCGAGAGAAAATAAAAAATAAGTTATAAAGTCAATGTAGTTAACTTTCATTAAAATTGAGATTTTCAGAATTTTTTTGCGCAGTGTAGAATGACACGCATAAAATAGTCATTCAACAGGAAAATGCTGGGAGGAATTCAAGAACGAGTTCCAATTTCCATAATCCATCGAACTGATAAGGAATTATTTCCCCAATAAAGCTTTCATCATTAGAGAAAAATGTAGAAGTTTATAGTTTGCTCAGTGATAACAGATAAGAAGAAGCGTTTGATAAAGAAACCAACTCCTCTTTTCCCACGCTTTCTTGAAAATCGGGAATTCTGAGATTGCCAAAAGTAGGGCGAAAAATGCAGTCTTTTGGATTCAGTGCCGTGCGGAGATCTCAACTTAGGTATTAAGGTCAAAAGAACATTCTACCTTATGTAGGGATTTTTTGAGTCAATGTGTTCTGAAATGAAAAAATATTGAAATTATAAACGAATATTTCAAAGACAAGATGCTCTGAAAGGAAATGATTATGCATTTCTGAAATATGCGATGTAGGATATACTGTCAGTTGCAAATTTAAAAACTTGTCGTATAGAGAAGAACTTTTTGGCCTGTAAAACACTTTTTCAGGCGTGTGCTTTATCTAGGCACCCCCCAAACGGCAAACTTCAGTTCCGCGCCACTGGCCCTCATTATCTGTCTGAATTACGCTTATCGTGAAATGACTAGCTATTTATTTGGCGTTCAATGAATCATTTCGTAATCAGGAGTTGGGTACATCAATCAATCGACGCCTAAATTGAAATTAAATAAAAGAAGACTCAATTTGTGCCATCAAATAACACCCCCGCTTCGTCGGCATTGTCATCGGGACGTCAAAGTCCCTTGACAAGCGCCGAATATCGGGCAGGTGTCCGGCAGTGTATGATGGAATAATTGGTCCATGACTAGACAATATCCACGCCGTATGAGGTACCTTGAAAGCACACGGCACACTCTGAAAAAGTCTTTTTTTACACGGACATATACTTTTCAAGTACCAGTAGCTCCTGAAATTTGAAAAAATAGCAATACGGCTCTGTCCAAAATCAAATTCCACATTGTTGCTTTCATGAGCAAATTATCCTGTACAAAAATGTCTCCTGACATTTTTATCGTAATGGCCACAGATGCGTGACAAATTTGAATTTTTGTTTTCTTTCAGGATGACATGTTTCTACAGCAGAACTCTAGAAAATTACAAGAAAGCACTGGGTAGAACTGAAATTCTAATCATTGGAAAAGTTGAACTATACAGGGTCTTTCACGAGGAACCTCACCCATATTTAAGTATACGGGAAACTACTGAACGTATTTTCATGAAATTCAGCACTTATAAGTATTTCACGATGCTGATGAAATCTAAAATATTTTCAAAGCATGAGCACCTCCGGTTTTTCCGGAAATGACGTCAACTTCCGTTTTTCAAATTAGAACACCATTTTTTTATTGCAGAAATAGATTCCTTAGAAAATTTCAAGTTATTTTGATGTAACATTTTTCAGTTTTGGTTGGAAAATTCTCTCTGAGCGGGAAAATTCGAAAAAAAAATCGAAAATAGAGCTCCGCTGAAACAAGAATAACTTCGAGGTTTTTGGATGGAAAATTTTCATTTTTGGGATTTTTCAAGATGTAAGATTGATGTATCCACTTTAAAAATCGAAATCGCGATTCATGATAGAGGGGGTGAAAAAATCGCTTTCAAAGTTAGGGATGACAAAATCGTGAAAAATCAATTTTTTCAAATTAGAATCCCATTTTTTTATGGCAGATATTGAATCTACGTTCAAAAATAATGTGAGTGTATGCATCACACCCTTGCCCTAAAGTGGATATTAACTCAGAAAATATCCATTTTAGGGCAAGGGTGTGATGCATACACTCACATTATTTTTTAACGTAGATTCAATATCTGCCATAAAAAAATGGGATTCTAATTTGAAAAAATGGATTTTTCACGATTTTGTCATCCCTAACTTTGAAAGCGATTTTTTCACCCCCTGTATCATGAATCGCGATTTCGATTTTTAAAGTGGATACATCAATCTTACATCTTGAAAAATCCCAAAAATGAAAATTTTCCATCCAAAAACCTCGAAGTTATTCTTGTTTCAGCGGAGCTCTATTTTCGAATTTTCCTGCTCAGAGAGAATTTTCCAACCAAAACTGAAAAATGTTACATCAAAATAACTTGAAATTTTCTAAGGAATCTATTTCTGCAATAAAAACATGGTGTTCTAATTTGAAAAACGGAAGTTGACGTCATTTCCGGAAAAACCGGAGGTGCTCATGCCTTGAAAATATTTTAGATTTCATCAGCATCGTGAAATACTCATAAGTGCTGAATTTCATGAAAATACGTTCAGTAGTTTCCCGTATAAATATGGGTGAGGTTCCTCGTGAAAGACCCTGTAGATGAACAAGCGCTCAGGAGCTTTTCAACAATAGTCAATGTTTTTCTCGAATTTTTTGTTCTCACATTCATTCATAACATAAGCGATGCAATTCCTTTCTTCTTGTTGCAAAAACCAGCATCCCAAAAGCAGCATCAAAGTGCCCGACATATCATTACCGAAACTATCATCTCACACCATTAGAAATATGAAAAAATCTCGAGAGTTAAATAGTGCTGAAAGGGCGACAAACTAATGTCGGCATCGCCGACAAAGAGAGAAAAGGACCTACCTTAAATCGTCTTTGTTTTTGGGGTTAAGTACCAGGTAAAATTAAGAAGTCAAATATTTGCCTACCCTGTGCATATGCATGTGGGACCACACACATAGGCAAGGTGTTAACTACCCAAGGGACGTTTCACTACGTTCTTGATGGTGTCAATCAAAAAATATCTTCATGCATTAACACATTTTTATTTTCAGGCGTCATAACCACACTAATTGTTTTATTGCGCAACCCACCAGCAACGGTGGGTACACCTTCACGCTGTACGTTAATAATGACAGATTTGGAAATTGGTACTTAAAATCAGCGGAGTATGTGAAATACTCATCTTGAAAGACCCACATCTTGCCAAATATCTGGCATACCCGCTGATGGCGGAGCTCAGTTTGAGTCTTTGTTATAAACTGCTACACTTGAGTTAGGGATATTGACTTAAATTGCAAAAAAATAAAGTTAAAATAAGATTTTTGTGATGAAAATTCATATTAATATGATTTCAAGTTGCAAATTAATTTTAGCCTGTAGGTCTGCAGCGTATACAGGGTGGTTGAGAAAAATCGAGTAAAATAACGAAATTCAAGCATTTTAAGACTATCAATACAATGTATGGCCTCCACGGGCATCAATAACAGCTTGACATCTTCTTTGCATACTACATACGAGGTTGTTGAACATTTCTTGAGGAATTTGGTTCCATAAACGGGGCAGAAGCTCTCTCAGATCATTTAAGGATTCTGGGGTAGGTTGATGATTATCTAATCTTCTTTGGAGCATATCCCATGCATGTTCAATGAAATTCAAATCTGGTGAGTGCGGAGGTATTGGTAAATGAGGAATACCAAGCTCCTCGCGCGCATTCTCAACTATGGCTGCACGGTGCGGTCTAGCGTTATCGTCTAGAAATAGAAAAGTTTCACCAATAGCAGCGTGAAAATTTGGCACAACATTGTCAATGACATGCTCCCTATAGTGTAAGACGGTCATATTCCCAGGACAAATGTGTAGATCTGTGCGCCCGTTGAAACATATCCCGGCCTATACCATAACACTACCCCCTCGGAATGGATGGACTTCTTGGACATAGCGACGATTACGGGGTATGCGTGGGATTGTCCATACCCTTATTCTTCGAGAATCTGAAGATCGTCCATATCTGGATTCATCAGTGAAAAGGACACTACGCCATTGATCGTTCCAATTGATATGTTGCCTTGCCCATTCAAGTCTTTGAAGCCTATGGTCACGTGTTAATGGAACTCCTCATAATGGACGTCTAGGACCTAGATTCATCTTTCTCGAATGTCGTCTGATGGTTTCGATGGAAACTTGGACCCCATCTGCATTTTGAAGAGTATTCCGCGTAGCATTCTACACGTAGATGTAGGGTTTCTTCTCGCCGAAACGGTGATGAAACGATCCTGAGAAGGTGTTGTTTTTCGTCGCCCACCAAGCCTTGGTGTTTCCAACACGGAACCTGTCTCCCTGAACCTATTCCAAAGTCGAGATATCACACTTTGGCTGACTTGGAGCCTTTCCGCTACAACAACCTGAGTTAGGACACCCTGGAGCATTCCGATAGCCCTATTAGCCTCAGCGTTTGTTAATTTACGTCTTGGCATTTTCAGAAAACTCGTTTTCAATCGACGCCGTTGATAAACTGACTTCATTTCAAAATAAGAACATTCATGAAGCATATGCAAAGAACCAAACTTCAGAAAAAAGGCGACCAGATTGACGAAATGTCTCATACTGATTTTTATTGGATCGACTCAAGTTGTTATTGAGTTTTAAATGATTTTACAGCGATTCTCTCGAAGATTACTTAGTTTTAAAAACGATTGAATACGATATCCCTAACTCTTGTGGAGCAGTTTAGTTTCAACTATTCAAGACACTTATCTTTTTTTTTTGAACAATTCTCTTCTCTTCATTTCCATGTTTTCAGGGTTTTGGTTCTAAATTTTTGAAACGTTTAATTACCGATATAGCTTTGTGTCCTGTTTCTAATAAATTTTTGCAGACATTTCTGATAATTTCTTTAGCATTCTTAGAGTTATGCTTCCTACGTTTCTTTTGCGGTCCTGCTGCATTTAAAAACCCTTATATTTATTTATTACTGTCATTTTTATTCCTTTAGTTTAGTAGAACTGCACAACGAAAGAGGAATAAAATTGAGGGTATACTATACTCCCCTGAGCGAAAAGCTGGACTCTGTCAGAAGATCCTTCGTTTTCAAGCAGGTGGGAAAGAAACGGCGTGGTACATAAATTAACCGATCGTGAAAAAGGAAGTGTCTTTATTCCGGAACTCATCTTCCCGCTCATGAAGAGCGCAAATATTTAAAGTCGATAGTCCGCGATCTCTTCTATGTTTTGGTCTGGCAATCTCTCTGTCTATAGACATTTGCTGCTGTGTTTACCCTTATATTTTTCATAAAATTGAGATTATAAGGATTCTGTACACACCCTCTGTAAATATTTCCGCAATGCCTCCTTCATTGAATTGTTTTTCGCGGATTATTTTCGCGTCAATCGACGGGCTTTGACACATAGGTCCACAGATAATACGAGGGATGTTTGTTTTGCCATTCTGAAGATCGTCACTGTTAGAGACGAAGCAGGGCATCAATACGTACTTGTTGAATCGTATTTCCAAGTAGACATTTTGAATTCATTCTTGGAATTATATGAAATAAAAAAGGTGAGTCTGAGAAGAGTTATAATTGATACATACAGAGGTCTTTTCGTGCATAGGTCATTTCGTACCTCAGATATCGATCAAAAACACGAAAAATAAATGTGAGAATGTTCAACTGAAGACCACTGACCACTCGCTGCGTGCTTTTGTCACGTGTCAACCACGCGGACAAACCATCCACTTCCGTGGAACACAGGAAGTAGGTGCTATCCTTCCTTTCTCCAATAATTTACATAATTGCGTTATTATAAAGGGGAATGGTAGCGCATAATTGACACCATACATCATGAGCACACTTGCTCTTGTCAATCGACTCGCACTCGTTTTAATAACGCAATAAATCTAGAATATGCTAGAACGTTTTCCAATAATTAAAAGTTTCTCACATCAGTTTTATTTTATCAGAAGATTCAAGCCATATTAAAAAACCTGTAGCTTGAATCCTTCATCAAAATGCTGAAATTCATCTCGATTGAATCCGAAGTTTTGAAATCATCAAAGAAACAAATTTCGAATCGCCAGATTTACAGGACCCCTAATCAAATTTTGTCCATTGAAGGACTTATTATCCAGACTGATACAAACAAGACTTAACAGTGACCACCCTATATTATTTAATACAACTTACCTTCTAATGCCATTTGATGAATGTGACACCATATAGGACATGGAACTTGATAGATAGGATGGGAGAACAAAAGAAAATAGCAGAAAATGTTAAAAAAATATATTATCAATGTGGTGGCTACAAAATATAGTTTAAAGACTACCTCAATACAGTTAAACATTCTTCATCATACAATCAAGTATGAATAACCTGATTCATCTATCTTTGTTATATATTTATTTATCAGTCATCTTTTCAACTTTTGGCTCAAATTTTTACTGCTTGAACAAAACCTATTAGGAGCAAATGTGAGATTCATTATCAATAATAAAATAAAAAAATCTGTTATAAGCGATAGAAATAAGATCTTTGGGAATTGATTCCGAAAAAGAAAATATTTTCTTCATACTCTGTCGGTCCATAACCACTTGAAAAACAGTTAATTTGATAGAATTGCAGATATATTCCGTTGAAAACAAAATCCTTTTATTCCCTTAGTTTTCTTAGGCTCTACTTTGAGTCATTAGTTTTGTAATTGTGATCGAAGATACCAGGTTATTCAGCACAGCACCATTTTAACCCTCTATGGAGGAGCATTGATAAAATCCTCGATAAAATCCTTACCTACTTGGAATGTTGGAATGTAGCCCTTTATGATAAAACAAAAGTGTAAATTGTGAGTTTGGTGAACGGTAAAGGGTCTAATAAACACGGTTCAAGAATTCTTAATAAATATCAATTAAAATATCTAACATATAACTATATTTTTTGGAAATAAACAACAAATAAATTCAAGTTGTGATTTCATCAAATACTGCTTGCAAAAACAAAGTTCAACTTAAGTTTCATAAGGACATCTATGAATAAATTACTAAAAGCAAGTTAGGCACATTTTTTCTTAGTTGTCATTTCACGCATACTTAATATTGTTGTTGTCATTCCGTTTTAAGTACCCCAATAATTAAGTAAATATTTGAAGATCATCCGTAAATGTAAATGTGTATAAATCAAAATAACGATCATCGATCAAGCAGATCATAACATCAGAACAATCAAATCATTCTTCAACAAATTTCGTTATCGATTATAAATTTCGAATTTCATCCTATGGAGTGGAAATAAAAATGAACCATTCTTTCAAATCATATAACTCCACGGAACTTTCAAGGAATGTCAAAGAAAAGTTGAGGAAGACTTGGGAAATTATTGTCAACGACTCACTACAGATCTGTCACAGGACCGGACAACGTAACCCTCGGTATAACCCCCGTAGAAATACCGTGGATTATGGAGGATGTGGTAGTCATCGAAACTGAATCGGTTGAGTCAGTTTTTCCGTTTTCGGAAACGTCGGAAGCTGCCACGTCGTTCCTCTTGGATATGCTAGCCAGTTTCTTGTTCAATCTGGAACAGAATCAGTTTTTTTTAGGATTGCCGCTCACTAGTTAACATTCTTTCCGTTTTTGACGGTCTACCGATCGTGGTCTTGAATTTCCTTTCTATGGCGAACATTACTGAAGGAAATGTCATTTTGACATGTCTCAACTGTCATTTTGACATGTCTCAACTGTCATATTGACAAGTCTCAACTGTCGTTTTGACATTTCTCAACTGCCAAACCATAGAAATCACCGATGAAAGTTCTGATACAACTAAAAAAACATCCGATACGAACAAAAATATTCGACCAACGATTTTTTGTTCACCGAGTGGAATTTTATAGAAGAAAAAACTCACTGTAAGACTTTTTGGTCGGCCTCTTCCTTCTTGGCTCTGGTGTCTTGCAATTCCCTTCGAAGTTCTAGAGCTTCTCTCTCCAACTCCAAAACCTGTCTTGCGGAATGTCCATCTTCAATTGAAGGCTTGGCGATTTGGTCTTCCGGCCTGAAATGAGTAAATGGAAGGATGCATTCTGCCAACAGAATTGGCTATTCGTGAACGGCATGACAATGCGACTCATATTATTGTATTTCACTATGCTGCCCGCACTAGTGCGGGAAAGTAAATATATGTTGAATTTGGATATAATAATACCTTTAACATGAAATCTCTTAATCTACTTACTTATATATTTAGTTAAATATTTCAAATTATGCAGTTTCATCCATGTCAAACTAATTATTAATGCAAATTTCCATTTTAAAATTATTGCATTTTCAAAGAGAACTTGACATCCTTCAAAAACTATGACTGGCATACATGGATCTGTGTATTTATTTCTATGTCATGGTCTATGATTTTTCGCATAGAATCCCAAACTCTTTAATTAATGTGTCAAAACGAATATTCGAGTTGTGTAGAAGTTTTTTTTCATTTTATAAAACGGTTGTAGAAAAAATATTGTTCCTATCTTGAGCGGAAAGTACTTTCCCGCACTCGATTGCTTGCCCGGCAATCTAGCGCGGGAAAGTACAACTTTCCGCCCTTGATAGGAAAATAACTATTACTAGCTAACCAAAAGGAAAAATTTTCATTACGAGCTCTCAAAGATATTCCGAATACAACCAAAATAAGGAATTCCCATTGCGGGCTTCCAGAGATAACCCGAATTCAATCAGATTGAAAAATCGTCATTGCGAGCTCTCAAAGATATCCCGAACATAACGACAACCAGGAAACTGTTTCTTTCGGAAATTTGGCAGTTTACAGTTTACTCCTTCTAAACGACGCAAAACTCGGGTTATACCGTCGTGACGTTGTCGCCCCGCAATAAAAACAATTATTCCGGGATCGCCGCTATTACGGCACGGGCGGGAGCGTACGACGCCGTCGTTTTGTATCCCACCTTCGTCGCCCCTCACGGCCGTAACTCAACCCGACGACGACGGCAATTTTCCACGCGGCGGCCGTTTTCCTCGCTGTTTACACTGCGGGCCCGGCGCGCTCGGGAAATATAGACCTCGATAAGGCATGAACGTTCGCTATCTGCACCGGGCGAGCCGTCCGAGTTCGTGACGAGACTCGATCCGCAATCTTCGGGGGTTCCTTCGGGAGCGGCGACAAGAGGAGGAGGTCCTGATAGAAACACTCACTTCGGCCGAACTGATACAGCGAGAAAATCGGTCATACAAGTATAATTCGACGAAACCAAACTATTTTCGTTCGTTTATTCGTCAACACATGCTCGTCAAGCTCTGCGACAAGATTTGACAGTTGAAAGCAAACAGGGTCAATCTTGTGCCATATTTCTCGAGGGAGCACGTATCCGTTCATCTACCGGACTTGAAATGAATAAAGACAAAGAATCAACGAAGTGAAGATAAAGTTTGATAAGCTTAATCCTGCTGACCAGTAAAAGGTCCTTTGGAAGAAATATACTCGTAGTTCATAACGCATGTATGTAGAATCTTTTCAACTGAATGTCGTTTGGTGATCTACAGTTTCAAGCAGAAAAGTACCACTTTCCGCATTGTTACGTATACCTATGAGGTATGCAAAGGGTGGTACCTTTTTGGAGTCATCCAGAACCTTTCTTGGTAGTTTCATGGACCTTTGAGATTCTCATATTATATACCTCAAGGTATAAACTAAAGTAACAACTCTATATGCATAATACCAACAAAATAAATTACTGATTGAAACATTCCTCAACTTACTTGTAATTTATCGCCAAATTCTTCAGTTGCTCCTCCAGTTTGGCGATTCTATCGACACTGTGATTCTTCTCAGACAACAGATGCAGATGACTCTGGAACAAAGAAATTCTTCGATAACTCTTATTGGTTGATTGATCAGGAACATGCCAATGTACGTCAACAAACATAAACTAAAATAACGACAATTTTAACTTTGTAATACTATAGTCCGTTCAAATATAAGAAGGAGCTTTGTAAACAAACAAAATCGTCTGGTTTGCACACAATAAAGCTCCTATTGGTCAAACGGTGATAACTCGGACTGTGGATGGTACTGGATAGAAATGATTCAATAATTTGAGTCAGCAATTCTCACATTAGAACTTTTTTCCTCAGAAACTCTAGTGCAAAATTTCTGTTATGGTTTGCAACTGTCATAAACATTTTATATCCGACGTACCCTGTTTTGTTTTTATATTATTATCTACTAAATAATTTCATTTTCGGATGCTCGAGATTGCGGCAAGGTAATTCTAGGAAACACCAGAGTTTCAGAGATTTGGGTCGGAATCTTGCAAGATTCCGACAAAGTAATTCCGGGAAACACCAGATTTGGGTCCTTTTCCCTAATGGATGAAAGCCATCTTGATTTGCATAAATATCGTTCTCAATTGACAAGACTCGAAAAAGATCTCTGTTCAAATTTATAATGGTCATTTACTTGTAATATACGAAATATTTTTAGTTTCGGTCCATAATTTTATATTTTGTACGAAACTCTTTGTCGGCTGCTCAAGATTCCGACAAGGTAATTCCGGGAAACACCAGGTTTGGGTCCTTTTCCTTAATGGATTAAAGCCATCTTGATTTGCATAAATATCGTTTTCAATTGACAAGACCAGTTGAAATACCTAGAGATACTGTGAAGGTCTAGCTATTCAAAGTGTTTATAGATTTTGTTGTGAAAAGTGTATTGTGTTGAAAAATCTTTTGACAAAGTGTATATAGTGTTTATAGAACAATGTCGAATTCGGAAACGGATACTGCATCAGAGAGTGATATGTGGGGACCACCACGAAAAAGTTCCAAACGGTCGCATTTCTCTGCTGAAGAGAAAGAGATAATTTTGAACATTTTTCGAAAAGAATTGGAAGAACATCCGATTTATCCTGGAATTTAGTAGGAATTGTTTCAAAATCCTCAGGGGTGAGTGATTCAGCTGTATTCAGAATTCTCAGAGAATATGAAGAGAATAAAACATTAATAATAATAATAATAATAATAATAGTGCTTTATTTCAGAACATATTCATCACAAATTGCTCAGTACATGAAAATGAAATGGAATAGTGTCTAAAAGGAAAAAATATTAACTATATCCTATCATGCAAAATAATCTTCATTTCCATAAGGCTCCAACTCAACTAAATATTTATACAGTTTCTTTTTAAATTTTTTGATATCAGAGATCATAGATATATCTTTTGGCAAAGAGTTGTACATTTTTAAGCATCTGTACTCAGCTTGCTTCTGGCTTGTTGTTAAATTATGCCTAGGGTATATATAATTGTTATTCCTTGTGTTATAATAACTTTTTTGATTTTCATATTTACGAAACATATTTGGATTCTTCTTGATGAAAATAACACATTCTTGAATGTATATTCCATATATAGTTAGTAATCCCAAGTTCTTGAATGTACCTCTACATGATTGATCATACCTCATGTTATTCAGTATTCTAATTGCTTTTTTCTGTAATACAAATAAAGGCTTTATGTTTCCGGATCCATAGAAGATTATGCTGAATCTCAGTTTGGCTTCTATTGTTGCGTGATACACCATCTTCAAGTTGCGTTGACAAATGTATTTCGATGTTATTCTAAACCCATAAATTGCTGTCTGAATTTTTGTACAAAGATTTGTAATATGTTCCTTCCAGTCCAGATGATTATCTATGTGAACTCCCAAAAACTTTGTATGCTCCACAAGTTGGTATTTACTCTGATTAAGTGTTATGGAATTAAGTTCTTCGATACCTGTACTACTTGGAGTGAATAGTACGATTTTAGTTTTTTCTTTATTCAAAAGGAGGTTGTTACCTTTGAACCATTCATCTGTTTCTTCCATTTTACTTTCACATATGTTCCTCAAATCTGGATATAAACTCTCTATAATGAGTAGGTTGGTGTCGTCTGCATAGTTAATTGTTGTTGTCTTATTATTTTCACTGTCATCGCTTACTGTGTAGTCATTGATGTATATTATGAAGAATATTGGTCCAGCAATGCTTCCCTGTGGAATACCCAAAAGCAGTTCCTCCATATTTGATCTTATTACTTCTTCCTCCATTTCCATTTCCACCATCTGTTTTCTCATTGTGAAATATGACCTCACCCACTGCAAGACAGGTCCTCTAATTCCATATCTTTCCAGTTTCCTCAATAGTTTTTCACTGTCCAAGCAGTCATATGCCTTGGTTAGGTCAAGAAATATTCCCATAGCTAGGTCTCCACTTTCAAATGCTTCAACTATTTTATTAATGAATTTGTACACTGCTGTCTTTGTAGATTTTCCTTTTGTATAACCATGCTGCTTATCACTGAGTATTTCATTTTTCAATAAGAACTCCATTAGTTGACTACAGTTTTCATTGACGCCACCTAAGAGGAGAGCCCAGTCGTTAAAAATAATCGATTCGGTCGACGATTTCGATATAAACCTTATCAGAAGAATTGTCCACGGTTTTTTTTTCCGGAATGAAATCCCAACGATTTCTAAAGTTCTAGAAATCGTGAATGATGACGACAGTTTGCCAAATTTTAAAAGAACAACGTTCTATAAATTATTAAAAAAAATGGAATCGTCCTTTATTAAACGTAGACTGCGCTATTAGGACTCGGGGATGTGGTCAATGGACCGGGATCCCCCGTAATCTCGGTGTAAGTCCGCGATCTGGAGATTTGCGGTTCCGTTCACAAAGGGTTTCGTGAGGTGTTTCGGCATTTTCAACGTTCGTTGTATGTGGTTATTCAAATCCCCCACACTATCAACCAGGCCACTCGGAGGATAATAGAAAGAGTCCATTGAAAGGGCATTAAGGCGGAATGAATTTCGGCCGATGGGGTTCCGAAGTAATTAGAAAATTTAGAATAGAAATGATGGCTTCTTTTCGTTATCGTTATATTTTTCAAAAGCACCCCTTGCTTCACATATCAATTCGTTCTGGCAATATGAATATCGAAATTTAATGGAGCATTCGCCATTTTGCAACTACGATAGGGGACGATATACTCTGGCCGACGGCTACGTCACCGATTCTCGACTCCAAAAGTGTCTTTCATTTTTCTAAGTTCACGCCCTCAATTTTTCACCTCAAATCTTGATTTTTTTTTTAAAATTGAAGTTAAAGGATGTCTTGAGGGCCCTCCAATTTCATCTCTTTGAAAACATTATTTTTTCGCATGAAAAAATCGGCTACGGCACCGATTCTCGACTCCAAAAGTGTCTTTCATTTTTCCAAGTTCACGCCCTCAATTTTTCACCTCAAATCTTGATTATTTTTTTTTAAATTGAAGTTAAAGGATGTCTTGAGGGCCCTCCAATTTCATCTCTTTGAAAACAACCCCCTGTATATTATTTATTTTTTGGATTCTTCAGAGAATTCTAGACACAATTCAAGCACAATGTCCTATACCTATCTTTAACTATTTCGGAAGTATTAAGTGTTTTCAGATTTATTGCAAAAATCAACGTTTTAAATAAAAATTATTTTATTTCACAAATTTGGTACATTACACTTAAAACCTAATAAGTAATACTGATTATTTCTTAATTATTAAAAAAAAACAAACAAAAAACTGTCAATGTTTAAAATGCTCGCCGCGAACGTCTTGGCAACATGCTAATCTGGTGTAGAATTGTCTTCTAACGTTACTCAACATTGTAGGCGTTTTTGCTTACTTTCTTCATATCAAGAGGTAAATGGGAAATAAGTATTGAGTGTAATGTATCAAATTTGTGAAATAAAATAATTTTCATTTAAAATGTTAATTTTTGTAATAAATCTGAAAACACTTAATATTTCCAAAAAAGTTGAAGATAGGTATAGGACATTGTATATGAATTATGTCTAGAATTTTCTGAAGAATCCAAAAAATAAATAATATACAGGGGGTTGCATTTGAAATAAGAATGTTGGTATTGGCCACGGTCACATTGAACACCCTATATAATATTATTTTCTTGAAAAATATGCGCATTTAAAATTACAAATCGACGTGTCCGAGCGTTTTTCCCAACACCCCCTCATTTATTCGTTATCGAATTTATTTCATTTGGCTGTTACACTCTGTATAGTCTATGTTTATTTAAACTCAATGTTAGAACGAAGGACGGATCTTTTCGAAGGTTTGGTTCGGTTCTACTCTGGCTCAAAAAGTGTGGCTTAAAAAACATTTTAACTAACTTGCTAAGGAGAGATTTCAAAAACGTATTTCAATATTTTCTCATACCAATCTTACAGAGACCCCCTCCCGTAATATGAGCGCCCAAATGAACATGCCGTCGAAGATGGCCGTTATTGATTTTATCGGGATCAGCCTGGGACGTAGGAGCAGGAGAGAAGAGAATACGTGGACATCGTTCTGTCAATATTTGCAGTTCGAGTAGACGTTCTCATCAAGTATAGTAGACGGATGGACCGTGGATCATATTTCAAACCACGGTTTTCTTGTACGCCCGCCACGCCGCCCCGATCAAACAGCCGGCCCCGATGTTCGTTCCGCAAATAATATTATCATTTACCTAACTGGAAAATGTATTTGTCCATTTCGAATCCGAGCCGTAATCACGAAACGGTCCGATGGAGAGCGGGCTTTACGCATACGACGATCTAGATCTGCTGGAATCGGCTTGGGCCACAATGCGATTTTTTTTTTCTGGTCAAGCCATTGCCGAGCTTGGGAAGTACCTACTGATTTAATCGATGAATTTTCAGTAGTTATATCCCTAGGACCTTGATAATAGACGAGATAATTTTATGATCGAAAAGCTCGTTCATTGGTAGCAACGAGCTTGAGATATTGGTTATAAAACTATGAGGCATTTATCAATGTCCGAGGAATATTCGTCAGAAAATTTTTTGTCAGAAAAAATGTATAACTCAACGAAACAAAATATTTATTTATTTATTGAAAGTACAATTAGTGAAAGTGCAATTCGTAAAATTCAACTCAACATTAGATTCGTGATTCGTTGCTGTTCTCTTGTATCTATTTCCACGCATAATATTTATTATCTTGTTGTGGTGTTCTTGATCGAGGTTTAGGTATGGTTTGATAGAATTTTGATTGCTATGACCAGTAATCTTCAGCAATTGTTGTTCCTCTACACCACTTTTTGCTAATTGACTGACAGCTGTTGATCTATTTGAATGATTCGTTATCTTTTTGTCTTTGACATTCAAGCCAATTGCTTCGGCAGCATATTTAGTCCATTTATTTATGGTATTCCTTCCAACAGGTACATTATCGTACCATTTGTCAGTTTTATTTTTCCAATATCGATTTGGTTTCAAGAATAGTCGTGGTTAGGTAATATTTTCGCCTCGTTTTGATATTAGTTTATGAAAAAGACGTACAGGGCAGCTTTGTCTCTCACTATTGGAAACCAACCATTTACTACTTGTAGAGCTTTTAGAACCACCTTGGCACGTTTTACTAAATACCGGATTGTATTCAATGCGATTTGTTGGAGAACCATCGTTATTCTTCTCGATTTGAAACAAATTCACCAAACAAGCAACTGCCTCTCCTCCTCGCCACGCTAGTTCTACTGCAGCAATATGATAAAATTTACGCATAAGACCTTCAGGAGTATTTTCATCCCATAGCAATATTATTCTGTTAACTTCAGACAAATTTAACGAAACTGAACTGGATTTACGTTTACTTGGGTCTGCTTGCAATTTTTTTCTGATTGCATTGCGGGCATCTCGGGCTGGTTTAAATATTATATTATTAAACGGGTCAATCATAATGTTGTAGTCCTTAAAATACTTTTCTTGTAAGAGTTTGCTCGAAACATTCCACATTGTCTTACCGTTGCTTCTTTGAATTCTGTTCCGCCTTTTTTTCTCATATTGACAGCCCAATCTTTGAGTATAAACGCCAATTCTTCCAAGCTTCTGCGTTCATTCAATTCGTATGATCGTTCGTAGCAAAATTCCATAAATATTCCCCAAATATATTGGTGGCTATTGGAAGTATTTCTGGGAATGTTTTCTTTGATAAGTTCATTTATATTTTTAACATTACCAAAACGTGACATTTTGAAATTTGTTTGGAATGATGTTGCCATGGAACTATTATATAATTATATAAGACTCTATCGTGTTATCATTGGGATTGAAAATTTCATTGGATGTAGTTTTCGATGTAATGTTGACATGATTGGCTGAAATGGTTCCATATGATACAAAATCATAAAATTGGATTTGTTGTTAGAACTGCCAAAAATTTTTCAGTATATTCGGTCCCACGTCGGGCGCCAATTCTCTAGCATGAATTCGGCAACTTTTATTGAAACTCCTTTTAAAACCCCCCACATCTAAATTCGGTCAAAGCGGTTCATTCGAGACAAGAAAATATCTTCCAACAATAAAATATCGTAAAAACGAAAAACCGAATATTATTGCGGTTTTGGAACAAAGCATCGCATCTTATCTAATCCCAAATAAAAATCTAACCCACCCGAGCCACTCCAAACCTGCCGATATGGTCCTCTACCTACCACGGCGATATGGCAGCGTCATCTCCTGTTGAATGGCGATGCTAAAAGACGTGAAATGTTTGGATTTGTGAAGTCAAAACTTGGTAACGTCACGAATATGTAAAATGGGTCCGGAAGTAGCGACCAGGTTGGGGTCCGAGTGCGGTTTTGGTCCTTTGAGAGCGCTAAGTACCTGTCAGGTGGACCACCCAGGTGGGGCGGTGCTTGCGTCTTGAGATGGTACTGCATGAACGTGCGAAAGTGGTCTGAGTGACTTGAGGGGGTATTGGAAGAGTGGTTGTTGAAGACGAAAAATAATTATGAATGAATGTCGGTAGTTTTTGACAAAGTGTTGCGTTGATTTTTCAACTCATTTTATAGTTAATGGTACAATACAGACGATATTGCTTTGAAATGTCATGGCGGCCATATTCGAAATGACATGCGAGAGAAGGAAACTGAGGTCGTTCCTAGTAAAATGATCACAACTATACTCCAATCACTTTTATAAAGTATCCCGGTTGGCCATGACATGCTTACACATTTCACCGTGTATATTTTGAAAATGTTGCAGGTTATAATCATTTTCCTGTCAGTGGAACAAGCAACGTCGTCCTTTCTACATAGAGGTCGTAGTTATTAAGTACGTTTTTATCGAAATGTTTATTGACTTCGAGAAAATAATGAAATTGAGGAAATAAACTGGTTCACAAGAGTTAGGGATATCGTATTCAATCGTTTTTAAAAGTATGTAATCTTCGAGAAAATCGCTGTAAAATCATTTAACACTCAATAACAACTTGAATCGATCCAATAAAAATCAGTATGAGACATTTCGTCAATCTGGTCGTTAATTTGGTTCTTTGCGTATGCTTCATGAATGTTCTTATTTTGAAGTGAAGTCAGTTTATCAACGGCTTCGATTTGAAACGAGTTTTCTGAAAATGCCAAGACGTATATTAACAAACGCTGAGGCTAATAGGGCTATCGGAATGCTAAAGGGTGGCCTAACTCAGGTTGTGGTAGCGGAAAGGCTCCAAGTCAGCCAAAGTGTGATATCCCGACTTTGGAATAGGTTCAGGGAGACAGGTTCCGTGTTGGAAAGACCAAGGCTTGGTGGGCGACGAAAAACAACACCTGCTCAGGATCGTTTCATCACCGTTTCGGCGAGAAGAAACCCTACATCTACGTGTAGAATGCTAAGGAATACTCTTCAAAATGCAGATGGGATCCAAGTTTCCATCGAAACCGTCAGACGACGTTTGAGAGAGGTGAATCTAGGTTCTAGACGTCCATTAAGAGTAGTTCCATCAACACGTGACCATAAGCGTCAAGAACTGGAATGGACAAGGCAACATATCAATTGGAACGATCAATGGCGTAGTGTCCTTTTCACTAATGAATCCAGATATGGACGATTTTCAGATTGTCGAAGAATAAGGGTATGGACAATCCCACGCATACCCCGTAATCGTCACTATGTCCAAGAAGTCCATCCATTCCGAAGGGGTAGGGTTATGGTATGGGCCGGGATATGTTTCAACGGTCGCACAGATCTACACATTTGTCCTGGGAATATGACCGCCTTACACTATAGGGAGCATGTCATTGACAATGTTGTGCCAAATTTTCACGCTGCTTTTGGTGAAACTTTTCAATTTATAGACGATAACGCTAGACCGCACCGTGCTGCCATAGTTGAGAATGCGCGCGAGGCGCTTGGTATATTCCACATTTACCAATACCTCCGCACTCACCAGATTTGAATTGCATAGAACATGCATGGTATATGCTCCAAAGAAGATTAGATAATCATCAACCTACCCCAGAACCCTTAAATGATCTGAGAGAGCTTCTGCTCCGTTTCTGGATCCAAATTCCTCAAGAAATGTTCGACAACCTCGTGTGTAGTATACAAAGAAGATGTCAAGCTGTTATGGATGCCCGTGGAGGCCATACATTGTATTGGTAGTCTTAAAATGCTTGAATTCTCTGGGAATAAAATTTCGTTATTTTACTCGATTTTTCTTAACCACTCTGTATACGCTGCAGACCTACAGGCCTAAATTAATTTGCAACTTAAAATCATATTGATATAAATTTTCATCACAAAAATCTTATTTTAACTATATTTTTTTGCAATTTAAGTCAATATCCCTAACTCCTGTGGAGCAGTTTATTATGTGAATTCAATAATTTCAAAGACCTGGCGAATGTTGAAGAAACTTTTTTCTCTTTTAATACTGGAAATATTTCACGTATATAAACATGGTTGGAATATTCAGTTATGCTATTTTCTTGTACGGAAATCAAGAATCGTCTGTTGAAATTTTACTGAAAAATAATTGACAGAATAGCCCATTACTTCGTGATAGTTCATTCGAAAAAAGAAAAAAATTATTGGAATAATCCGACATAAAAGCATCTAATCGAATAAACGGACCTATGGAATTCCCCACTTTTCATAATTCCCAAGAAATAAGCCTACAGAAGACATTTAAGTACCTTTTTGCACAACTTGAAATACTCCAGTATGAAAATGTAGTGGTATGTACTACGAAACATGTATTTAGAAAGTTAAAAAAAGAGTAAATAGAAATTAGCATGACAACGTCTCTGAGAATTATTCTGACATTGCCGATATTTCACGAGTGCCAACGTGCGTCAGTTTTATGTAAAAAAACTTGATTAAACCTAAAGCTTGGCCAACCAAGATAATTCATAAAAGTGAATGGAGTATAAGTTATGGCTGTTTCTTTAATAAAAATGAAACTTTATTGTGAAAAAACGGTTACAAACGAATCATTAAAAGTATATTTCCTGTTGTTATAGCTGCAACTTTTCCCATGTTTCTAGTAGAGCTCGAACACTGTAACGGTAAAAGTGTTCATCTTTTGAGGCTGTTCACGAATCAAGCCATTTTTGATCTCTTCATTCTCTTCATAGGAGTGGAACTGTTGATGAGTCAGACCATGTGCCATCGACCTGAACAAGTGATAATCTGACGGCGCAATATCTGGGGAATACGGCGGGAGAGGTAGGAGCCTTTCCAACGTGAGGTCCAGCGTTGTCATGCTGTAGAATCACTTTTCATTTTTTGTGCAATTTTTTGAAATTGTTGATTTTTCGTTCACAATCTTACTGCGTCTTTTTCTTAACTGTCAAATGCGACTACCACTAAAATCTGGCTGATCAACGATCAGTCGGCCCGATGATGTGGAGCGAAGTACCCCTAGACAAGAGGCGTCCGCAGCCGGTCGAAAGAAAGCACGATGGGAGTGCTCTCCGTGGTAACCTGATCTCGGGCTCTTCCTCGACATGGCTGCGCAAACAAGCAGATTGGCCTAATGGAGGCCATCAGGGGTTAACCTCCTCGCCCAGCGGGATTACCGAACCCATTACGGCAATTAACTGCAGATATATCGACGCGTAGGTCGAGATGGCTACGCGGCTACGATATAGATAGGTGATTATGTGTCGGTCGCATGGCTACGAACCAACCACCAATAACCGTAATGGACGAAAGGGAAAGGAGGACGAAAATATTAGGAGTAAAAAGTTTTTTCCCTTCACTGTATTGTAAGCAACCTATTTCGACACTGCTTCGACAAACTTAAGTGAAAGTTACTCAACAAGGTATTGGTTGCCCTGAACGACGGGATGTAAGTCAACTTACATCCCCAGGGAAACAATAATCTAAAATTATTATAAGCAACTTTAATTTTTGATTTCATCAACATATTACAAAAATCCGGAGAAAATTACGGTGATATTGATTCAAATGAATATTAATGGTACAATTCTTACAATTATTCACAACAAAATTTGGAAACACGTTTTCTCGTTTCTACTCGATGTGTATTACATTTTCTGACTCCGCAGGTTCTTCATTTCTAACCAATGTTTCTGTCACTGTTGAAGCGGTGCAAAAGACTTCTGACTGGGTCTCATTGTATAAAATTTTATTCGCTACTTCCTTTTTATTGTTGAGGCTCTCAGCTACGTAACTTTCCGCAATATTAGCGGATTTCCATCCACCATGTCGCTTGATAGTACATCAACTCCAGTATTTGCTAATAAAGTTGCCGACGTTCTTCTTAGAGTGTCCAGTACACATTTTGAAGTCTCAAACTTCAGAAATTTCGCAATTTTACTTAGAATTGACGAAAACGTATTTTGGTAAACAAAGACGTCACGAACGGCTAGGACCTTCATGTAATTAGAACGGGCGCCTCGACGGGCGCTCAATAACAGAGTGATCCTTGATTTGTAAAACTCTAAATTCTTCTCAATTTAAAAATATACTTCAGAGAACAGAGAATCCAAATAATGTATCTGATTGCCTGTGCCTGCAGATGACTGATCATAATTACGCCTCACCCTGTATAATCCCAGATGATTTTTTCCTACAATAGCGCAAGACAACTCAAAATTCCCTTAATTGCCTCACAAAATTCCACTCCGCCGCGTTCACAACAAAGAAATAAAAAATAAGGCGAAAGGATCAGATCGAAAGCTAAAGGCGTTTGTTTGCGATATTAATACCGATAAAACAATCTTTAATTTGGCCTGGATTGCCAACGTTAGCCCCTAATATGTGCGCAAGATGACTCTCGTGGCTCGTACTAAAGCACTGTGCAAATTTATATTTCCCTTTATGTGCGCTTTGTACATAATATAAAGTACAGTGTTTATATTTGCCTAGCAATATTGGCGTGTGGACTTGGCGTATTCAATTTTAACTGTTTTTTCCCCGTTTCGGTAAACTCCGCTCCGGAATTTTCTAATAAATATTGGAGTAGGTTTGGCGAGGCTTAACACTCCGCACTCTTCGTGATCGAACTCTTCTGTGTTTGATTTTTAAATTTGGGGCACGGGGCGAAACCTAATTCGTCGGAATTTTACCAGTCTGGCCTCAGTTTTTCAAAGGATTTTCAGACAAATGCATATTTGGAATAAAGCACCTTTTCCCTTCATCACACAGAGATTTGACGTACCTACTTTGGCAGTTATGAAAGTTACAAGCGTAAAGCGTTTTGAATTATCAGTCAACACTCAAGGCTTTTATGAGGCCTTACATCGACAAACCAAAGACTTTCAATGACTGATAAAATTTGCATTATGCCAGTCATCCTTTGAAAATTGAAATCTTTCCTTGCAAAATTCAATCAAGCATTCCAAAAAGCGACATGAATCGAGTAGTTATACGGTTCGTATGTACCTGCCAAAGCTGGTTTTGTAACTTCAAAGTTGCAAATCGTTTTCTCAATGACAAAATCCTCAAGTAACGATTTAGATTCAGGACAGTGAATCAGTATCTGCTATAAGTGCTATAGCTACGGAGTTATAAATGAGGAAATGAAATTTGATCACCTTGTGTAAAGCGACAATATTCCAATCAGAAGTCTCTGTTTTACTCTGTACCTTCATTGTATTACTCTGAAACCTCAAGCGCCATCTAGTTACGATCATTACAAATGGACATAATTAGAAATCGATTTCGAGAACGAGTCCATTTCTTGGGCTGTAACAATTATCATACAATTCATCTATCTTTTTAATCATATAATGGCAGGACAATCGGTCTTTTCTTGACGACCAGGGCATTCCATTCACAAAAAAGTCAGTAAATAGTTCAGTTCATACAGATTCCTACTATTCACCACTCAATGAATTAATAGGATTCTTTAATAAAAAGATAGCAAATGTTATGAATATTATAAAGAGTGATATCAAGATAATAAAGCCTTACCATATTTAGTTGTTTTTCCTCCATGATATATTTCACTTTGGCAAGCAAGGCATCCTCCCTAACTCTAGCAGCGTCTCTTACTTCCCTAATGACATCGGCCAGCATACCAGGCTCATACTGCTCGAAATGCCTCATATTTTGCTGTTGCACCTGCTGCTTCAACATGTTCAGCTCCACTCTCATCTCCATAACCTCTTTGGAAAGTTTTCGGTTGCAATCCTTCAGAACGTTCACTTGGCCAAGTAACTTATTTATTACTTTACCCTCGAGGGAACCTACACTACTATCACTGTCGTCATGTGGGACACCAGGATCCGAATATCTTCTTTTTCCATTCTCGTCCATATCTGGATAGATATTGGTCACAGGTAGGCTCATATAGTCGCCCACATCATTGTTATTAGGTGGGCAAATGTGATTCTTTGGAGTACTGATATTTGGGAATCCACCCATGCGAGTTTGGGTGTAGTTTGAGTAATTGGAGGGATTTGAAGGTAAAGACAAAGGTTCGGATCCGTTGGTGAAGTTCAAAACTGAGTAATAGGCACTTAAATCTGGAATGCTCATGTTGTTGAAGGAGTTGTTGTATCCCATTTGGTTTTGAGGCAAATAATCACTAGGTGGAATGTTAAGATCAGTTTTCTGGGAGTGCTTCTTATTCTTTTTCCTTTTCACCGCACTTGGAGGGTTTCCGTTAATTTCGGGGGACATTTTTCACTTTAAGGTTCGAAAGTTCACTTCATATCATTCAAACAACATGATTATCAGATCATATGATCAGAAGATGGAATCATTAAATTCACTAATGATTTTTATATCACCGGCAACCATTTGGCAACATATTTCAAGTTAATTATTCAAAACGCATTCATAATTTTACGGTAAAGTGGTTTATTTACGTTTTTTAAACCATGCTGTCAATGACTGTCATCTGAATTCAGTCAACATTGAGGTCGATGCTGTCATCTAGTTTCTGGTTAAAAAGCTCGACGGAAGTACAACCTCTGTCCTCTAGAGGGAAGGCCAAAGTTTTCGAAAGTGCCACCTGCGTCGGTAGATGACACGACGAAAAAATTTCACTGAGGGTCTCTCGTAGGAGTTTTTGGTAGCATCAACATTGTTTATGTAATATATTCATTGGTGAACTAGTTGTCGCCGTGAATTGAAGTATTAATTATCAATAAAAAGTACAGATTTACTCGAAGGGAATTCCTGTTACTACCGCCATCTATCAATGGAAAGCCGAATTAAGGATGGAAAATTTACAGTATCCTCGTTACAATTTTCTATTGATACAGATATCTTTGTGAGATTCTGATATCGATACTTCATTGATAGATGGCGCTAGAGAGATAGAATCCTGTACTAAAGGGATTCAATCATAGAACAAAGAATTTATTTACATCTCTATGGACTCTAGCTCTAGCAAAGTTCGTTCTCATGTTGCACTCTCTGGTCGTCGGTGTCGACTCTGGATATCAGTGGCAAATTCTCTATAAAACTCTCTCTTGATGTTTATGATAGTACAAAATTTCACTCGATAAAATATCTAATATTCTGATTAGCTTATGAGCTATTCACTCGCGCGGAATTGGATTTAACTGGGAATCTGGGATAAAAAATAGTTTTTGTACTATGCCCACAAGATAATATATTTTCATCTGTTTAAAATATGTCACAATATCATACAATATCCTGCTGATTTTTAAATCGGTTATGGTTGAACAAAATAAGAAAAAAGGGATTTGAATTAAAAACATTAAACATCAACAAGAAATAAAAGCAACCAATACTCAATGGGCATTTTTGAATAAATTTCAATAAATTGAATCTGTAGCAAACAACAATATAATCTTTCTTTCTGAATAATCCTATTCAAAATTTTCCCTTAACCTAAACTATGATGCAGCTTCCAAAATATTCTATTTGTAACTTGGCAGTTTTGAAATCCTTAGAATTGAACGAGAAAAGATACATCAAACATAGCAGTTCTTCATTTGAACGTAGAAAAATATTGGGAACATTTCGATCCACTCTATCAGAATTTTTTCTGATATATTTGATGCCTCAATTCACAATTTATCAAGAGAGCTTAGGATTTAACGAGACACCGAAAATTCTCCAAAGTTCAATAAGGTATCGGCAATAAACCAATAGGAAACCTTTGGCGATAATATATATTATTAAAAGCGAAAAATAGAAAATGTAAATAAATATCTGAAATGCAATGTGGACAGTACAATCTATATTTGGTCTCTCATGAGCATATAGTTCCATTTGAATATGAAAAAAGGTATTTAAAATTATTCTGAACTAACATTAACTGATTATGTAAGCCTCTTTCTGATACGACTACAAATATCATTCGAAAAATAATAATCTACACGGAATCATACTGTACCGGAAGTAGGTAACGAGTGACTTGATTTTAGATCAAAATGATATTATGTTACACAAACGAATTGAATTTGAGCCAATCATTATGGGTTTGCAGTCAACTTTCGAAAAGCTTACTCTTATATCTTCTTAATATATTTATTCTCTTTCACCATATAAAACTAAATTCATTTGCAACTTTCAACGCACGAAGATTCAATTAAAGATGAACAATCCAGTGGATCCTTGATATTAAAAATGAGATATATCGAACCTAAGTGGATAAATATTGTTTATTTAAAATTAAAGCCTTGTTTATTGCTATATACTATGGAATAGTGAATATAAAATAAAGATTAGTTAACAGAAGTCATATACAACGAAATGATTTTAGATCATGTAGCATATTGTATCTCCAAAATATATCTTATTACAATTTTATATTTGGAAATGTTTATATTCTATTAAATGGCATTGATCATCTTCGATAGTCCCAATGTCACTTTATCTCCAAAAATATTTACTCTGTCTTAATTTCAACATTAGTAACAACTTTAACATTCTTAATGTTCACACTACAGCCATTTATTTCAACAAGAGGTACCTCAACTTCTCGCCTTTCAACCACTACGAGTGTAGGTTCTAGCTAAATGGTGTCGCAGATCTCTAAAGCCTTAATTAAGTCTTCTCCTTGGAGGAGACTACTGTTAACGGGTGCATTCACTTCATAGTCTCTGTCTGTGAGGGTTAATAGGGAAGTGATAGGTTGATGTTCAGTCTCTGGCACTAACAGAGATTTTGAGTTGACTCTCAACAGGTAACGATGTAAATTCGAGCCGGTAGTTTGGGAAAGGATCAACCTTTTCGTGGAGGAATCCTAAAAGAGAAGGTCATGAATATATTGGAAATAGCTTAATAAATACTTAATCCTGAATGAACAGAAGTAAACATTTTTCATTACATTTCTTCTCATTATTCATAAATTTTCGCCATCAATATGAAAATAAGCTATCGAGTATGTTCTTTAAGATAAAACAAACTAAAGAGGATGAATATTTGGAACAAATCATTGCCATATCAGTAAAAAATTAGAATACAAATATTAAAATTGAGAATGAATGACTAAAAACTTGAAAATTAAATTAAAAAAGCGATGAATAAGTCTTTCAAAATCAAATCAACACAATCAAGGTCTGTCAGAAATAATGACTCATAGGGAAGCACTTCTTAGTGGTAGACCCTCAGGAAGTAGGTAATTACTTCTCATGACCGGGTCAATCGACCCGAAATGGTCAAAAGTGACGGAAACCGAAGGTGGCTTATCGTTTGTGTTCTTCGGTTCACGTCCACAAAAGAAAATGAGCTGATGCGTAGATTATCACGTAGGCACCAAATAAATAGAGTGGTATTGCTCCAGGCATCTGGTGAATTTGCAGTCGTTCACTGTCTCCTTTCTCTGCTACACTGCAGTCCGCGTGATGGTCAGTTTGTTGGTGAAAGAGTGTGTTCATGAATTTGTTGTAGCGGTAACTGGTAAGTCGACAGGGGGAAATCTGGTCAAGCGTAGTTTGAATGAGGCATAATTTTGAAATAGATGGAAGCTGCAACAAAATTGTGTTAACAAGGTAGAATTAACAAATTTGGTGAAAAATTAAGGCTCTCGAGAAAGGTATATGAATATTTCTTATTGCTATAAAGTGTCGGTGAAAATTTGAAAAATATTACGCAAAATCATACCTACTTGGACCGTGACAGTAAACACTTTGGCTATTATTGAAGAAATTGGCCAATCGATTTTTTATCGCGAAGAACAGTTTGATCTTATTAAAATCGCAAAACAGTTTTAATAGAAAAACATAAAAATGTGCATTTCTGAAAGTTAACTTCTTTCGGAATTTCAGCTACAAACAACGATAATTTAAATTTTTACACATCATTAACTTTCCATTATGCCCTAACAAACCAAAAACCGAAACAAATCTCGAACATTGAAAATCGAATGAAGTGACCAAAATACACTGCACTAATTAAAAAAATTATAATAACCTAACCTAACCAACCTATTCCAGTAATCCAACTTAGTAAAAGCGCATTTTTGCAAAATGAAAATTCGCTACTTATAGTGCTACAAAATTTTATTGATGATTTTCAACAGACATTTCCGCAAACTATTTCTTCATTCTCAGTTTCAATGAAAGAGCATTTCCGCCAAGTTCAATTATCATAACATTTTTTGCTCCACTCAACTGTGAACCACGCAGATTTCCGGCAATCTGAACTGACCGATTTGGCAACAGGTTTTCATTGAAATTTTCCAACCGCAATTTCCAGTAATCTGGAGTAACCAACTCAACAACAGCAGCTCATTTCCGAAAATTAAGAATCGCCAAATCGCAAAGATACTTTTTTCCATTAGAGCCGATTTTAATGAACCAAACTTAAGCCTTTAGGGGGCGAACCAATAATCTAATCATAAAATTCAACATTTTCAGCGCTATAATACACGAAATTCGATTGGCAATGAAAGATTTGAGAAAGATTCTTCGTTCGACATCTTTGTGTTGTGAAATTCGAAAATCGTAACTGCTAAAATGGAGCACTGTAAACAAACTAAATGACAGGTGACGCTCAAACTTCCTGTGAGTTGTATCAATTTTGCGACAAGCCGACAAAAAGAATTTCTGCAAGCGTGCTTCCTTCCTAAATAATCTATTCTCGGTACTTTCTTCACTAAAATAAATCCGAGAATCAAATTAATAAAATCAAAAGCACTGATGTGAAGTCAAGAGCTTTGAGTGCTTGTTCATCCACCTCATGGGTAGATTCGCATTTGCCAGTGAAATAAAGCAAAAAACACTGACAATTGTCGAGGCAATATTGGGAATTTTTTTGGATAATTCGCTAGAATTTTATATCGATTGACTTCGTAGTTCTAAAATGATAAGAAAAATATCATTTCCAACGGCCATATTTACGAAACCCCTTGTCGCATTTTGACCATCAACGAACACCCTGTAACCAATAGTCTTCAAAATTGCAAGATTGGCATTCATGATGTTCGTATTTTGCTTCGAAGTAAATTCATATTGAATGTTTAAAACTGTAATAACTTCTCAACTTTTTCGGTTCAAATTAATTTCTGATCAAGTAAATTCTCTAAAAAAACTACAAAAACACGAAACAGTCAAGAGGAGTGGAATGTACGACTTCAAAGTGAAACAATAAATCACAATTTCAAATTCTACTACTCAGTATCCCCCTACGGAGAAAACAAACGCGCATCGAAACGTTTAAAATTTCGACATGAAGTTGATAGTTTATTTCTGTTTTTACCAAAGATATTTATAGGACACCATCTATCTGAGTGAATAAAAATAAAAAATGAATGAAAATCCAGGAACCTGATTATTCATAACGTTTCTAAGAGTTCGACCCTGAAAAAAAGAATTAGAACAGAAAAATAATCAAATAAAACCACTTTGTTCTTTATTTAGAAACACAATACATGAATAAAATATAAAATCCAGAATCTGAAACGAAATAGGTGTTAAAATAAAAAACAAGATTAACCAGTAATTTTTATTTACCAACAATAGCATAGTCATGCTACACGAATATCATTAAAATGTACAATTAGATCTTTATAAAAGATCCTTCGTTTTGTCAGTGACTTAGACTTTATTTGCCAAAATATTCGTTCATCTAACATCTCCCTATATTCTAAAATTATATATTACATTATCCAATTTAAGACTACATACAGAAAGCTTAAACAACTTCAAGACATTATTCATCGCTCTTTTTTGTTGAAACAACGAAAATTTTCTGATATGGCAATATCAGTTTCTCTATTCATGCTCGTAGTAACAGATTCTTCGAATCTCTGGAATGATGGGAGTATTCAACACAAATAGAGAGCCCACTCGAGTGGCTGACAAAATTCTATCACAGTATTTTTTAAAATTTTCCGTTTTCAACGTTTGGCAGTTGCTTTCCATATTTATATGAACCTATTTCACTGTCAAGGCACGGAAGAAATGTAAACTGAAAAATGTTTGTCCAAAAATCAGTTAATCGGTACGGATCGAAACTTGAAGGGTGTCGAAGATATTGAAGAGGATTTTTTATACTTGGTCATCTTTTTTGTTGAGAAATGTTTAGGATTAGGTTGCACGGGCCTGTGACTCATAACTGGCTTCAGTATAGTGTTATCGAGGATTGAAGTCGTTTTTTCGAAAATTATACTGATAAACGCCAGGCATTTTTTCCAAGATAGAAAAAAATCAACACTGGTAATATCGTTACATAAATTTGGTAGTTAATTGTATCCAAATAAACACCCGTGTGTAGTTTCTAGTTTAGTGGTATTTCTGTATAATCTTTCTGAAAAAATATGCTCATTACATGTATACAGGGCTGGCAAGGATGCATCTTGGGATATCGATATTAATGCTTCAGAAAGAAATGCACGAGGGAATCGTGAGTCAAACAAAGAAACTGCCAAACTGAAAAATAAAGAAAAAATACTATAAATTTAAAACCTTCCCAAGGAATTTTTCCAGATTAATTGGAACGTTTGGTCCTGTTCAAAATCGAGAGGCAAGTTACTGTTGCGGACCAATAATTGAACATTTGGTCCTTCGAGCCGGATTTGAACCAGCTACCTATGGATCCAACTTTTTTTCTTTCTGTGGTTCTGGAAACGCAAATGGTAGTTTCAAAACAATTCCAAGATGTATCCTTGTCAAATCTGCATGCGAAATTGATTCGAACAAGCCCTTTTTTCGATTTATAGTGACTAGTCAACATCCTCAGGATCCAGATCAAGCGTATACGTTTAAAGATCTCTTCGAAATGTTAATATCACAGCCGTCCTAATCATAACGCTATTTTGGCCGAGAATACCGTTGGTTCGAGTTAGATCTTCAAAGCGCGAAAGCTACCAGTATATGCCGGAGTATTTTCCTCCCGCGAAGGAATCAGTCTAAGAAAATAATGACTAGTACATAGAGTGTACGTAATTCCGGCTCCTCCCAGATGCTAAAACGCATCCGAATCGGATTTTCAAGTTATTCGTCTTCATCTCTTCGACTTGGTGGGCGCTAGGCATATGTAGCCGGATCTGATGTCGAAGCCGCTTACCAAAAGGTTCATGAGGACGCTATCACTAGGCTGGCTGACGCAAGTGGCCTTATGGCTGTCCAGCAGCCAGCTCGACTTTTTCGGCCGACCGCGACTGTTCGCCGCGTTATTCGACATTAATTGTTGTAATAGTTCGGAAGAGACCTTTTCTTTAGACTGTTCGGTCTTCATCCTCTTGTTCGATAAGATCGAGCTGCTGGAATTCGGGCGTTTGTTAGCGTGGGACGTGCTGGTTTCCGTCCTTAACGATTGACCTGAAAAAGAGCGGTGTTAATTCTGGTATCGGGAGAATATCTCGGCGGGAATTGTGCGATCAAGTGCTAAAAAAAAAATTTTTTTTTTATTGTCATTTCTGATTTTTTTTGATAGCACATAACCATACCTTTCTCACCGACTGATAATGTTAATTAAGGGGTCGTGACTTCAGAGGTTTGGTGTAGGAATTAGATGTGTTTTCAAGCTGATTTAAAGGAAATATCATTCATATTTGCTTCGATCTTCAAGCAGCTTGTCCCTACTAATAACCATCGTCAATCTTTTAAAGGACATAATTTCTGGAAAAACAAAGGGCTAGGCTTTGTTGAGTCTTTTCCGCGAAAAAGAGTGATTTTCGAAAAAAAATCGATCCAACTCAGTGCAAGTCATTGTTATCGACTTTTTCGAAAAGTGCTGGGCTGGACCATTTTTTATTTTGTGGAATAACATAAGAAAATTTCTGCTTTGGACCTCAACCGACAGTCCATGATTAAAACGAAAAATTGCCGATATGATTATGATTATACTGATTTCTCCTAGATCTACCGATGGGACTTTAGCTACAGAAACTTGTAGCTTGTGCGAGTTACTAAAGACTGAACGAGAATAAATTCGCCATCACAAAAACGTCTATATCTCTTGAACCAATTGAGGAAAAATCAAAATTTGATCATAGTTAGCTTTGTTATGAACGTCAGAAACATGTGAAACATTTACTCCATAGATATTCCAATTCTCTGTCGCAAAATGTCAAGCGAAGCGAAAACACGAGAATTCATAGTGAAACTTTTTCAAAATAATCAAAAATGGAGCTTCAAAAGAATCGCAAAAGGGGCTCGCGTTCGTCCGGAAACGGTATCAAGAGTAGTTAAGCGCTTCAACGAAGATCTTACAATTAACCGCAAGGAAGGAACCGGGAGGAAAAAGGGGTTTCATAGCCCAAAAATTGAAGAAAGCCATCAGTCTTTTTCAGAAGAATCCTAACCTTTCAGGACGGAAAGTGGCCCAAATAGTGGGTTGTTCGCAGTCAACCGTTAAGAAAATCAAGTCGAGTTGTGGGCTTAGAACATCCAAAGTGTAGAAGGTGCCAGACAGGAACACTGTGAAGAAACAAGAAGCGAAATCAAGAGCAAAGAAATTAAAAAAAGATTTCTTCAAAAATTTTTCATGTTGCGTGATGGACGACGAAACCTATGTCTTGGCTGATTTCTCGCAACTTCCTGGTCAGGAATTTTATACTGCAGATTCTCGTGGAAATGTTGACAAACAATTTCGCGTGAAGAAACAAGCAAAGTTTCCTAAAAAATTCCTGGTTTGGCAAGCAATTTGCACTTGTGGGAAAAGGAGCAAATTTTTCGTTGGCCAAGGCTCTGTTGACTCGAAGATATACATCGAGGAATGCTTGAAGAAGCGACTTTTACCATTTTTACGTGAGCACGATGTGTCAACAATCTTTTGACCAAATTTAGCTTCATGCCACTACAGCAAGGCCACCAACGAATGGTACGAAGCTAATGAGGTGGTTTTTGTCCCCAAAGAGGCCAATCCACCAAATTGCCCAGAACTCAAGCCAATCGAAAGATATTAGACCCTGGTAAAAAGAGAATTGAAGAAGACTAAGAAATCAACGAAAACATTAGCGGAATTCAAGCGAAAGTGGAAGACAGCATAACAGAAAGTGACTGAGAACACTGTAAGAAGCATGATGGGAAGAATTCCAGAAAAAATCCATGAATTTTGTAAAAAATAGTTTGGTTTTTTTATTGTAAAAACAGTTTTCATCAGAATTGAAGATGATTCGAAAATGAGTTTGATTTTCGAAATCCAGTGGTTCAAAAGATATAAGCGTTTTTGTGATAGCGAATTTATTCTCGTTCAGTCCTTAGAATCAGTTGTGTTCCCTGGAGACTTTGTTACTCTGCCCTTACGTCACCTTAGGCATAGCACTGTTGATTTTTGACCCAACAGTGCAATGGTCGCCACTACCGTCTAACTCGAAAATTTCTTTACTAGCCTCGGGATTGAACTCGGACTCGAACTCCAAAATCAATCCCACCCGCAAAACCTTAACAAATCGACACCAAACCTCCAAGCCCGCCACAACTACCGCCACTTTTTACCTAGTTCTGTCCCGTTCGATTTCGTCGTAGCTTTAACCGTCGTCGACAACAACTGCGCTAAACTCGAACTGTCGTTTACAGCCCTGGTGGGACTCGGGGGTACGGGACTGCTGCTGTTACTCCACATGAGATCGTTGGAAGAGGATAAAAGAAGGGGCAAATCGTCCATGCTCATTGGAATGTATGGAGAACCAGGTCTGACGGAAGAATCCATCTTGTCTTCATCCCCGGGGTAACTGACGAACGTGGAGATGTGATCGTCTTCGCCCAGCGAGTTGCTGGGACTGTTGAGGGAGGGTAGGCTCGAATCGTAGTTCTGAAAAAAAGAAGAACGGTTAATGTCGATCCAGATCGTCTCCAGCTTTCGAATACTGACCTTTGACAGTGTGGGCGATAAGAGCTCAGGCGACATATCGTAAGTGTCCCTGTACGATATGAACGGGTCCAATGGTTCGTCCATCATGAGCGGGTTAAAATTGTCTTTGAGTAAGAGATCATCGAAAACTTCTGCAAGGAAGGGATGATCTTCTAGAGGGACGCAAACGTCACTGGCTACCGGCGCCAAGTGCGTCAGATCGTCTGGTTCCTCTTTGAGCACTGGAAAGATAGAAAAGGTAAATTAAAACACCTGCTTTTTATAAGAAACATTCTTAACTATAAATTAATTGTTGCGCCAAAACAAAGCTTCCCAATGAGGGCTTATACAGGCATGTGCAATTCCCAAGAGATTTGTTGATTCAGGCCTAATTCATTCATGGATTCTTTTTTCTCTTTAACTAGAGCCTTGTGTTCATAATTTGAAGCCTGCGCTTTATAACCTTATTCTTTTTTTAGGAAAGGAAGAAGTCGAATCGTCGGAAGAATTGTTGTAAGGAAGAAAAACCGAGAATTCGAAACACCAGCGAAGACAATCACCCATGAACACATTCATAATAAAATTTAATAATGATAATAAACAATATCACAATATTTAGTTTGATATACATTTTTGACATACTCGTATAAACTATAAATGAAATGTAACCGTCCCGTAGTGCAAGTGATAGGCGAAATTGAAGCAAAATTAACTTTAAATAAAAAAAAATATCACAATCACACAAACTAATACATTTCATAGTGATTTAAATATGGCGGAAACCGTGTAACCTAAACTACAAGCTTGTTTTTTACACAGTTAGTTATTGAATAAATTCGATACCATGAATTAGAAAAAAACAATAATAAAGAGAAAAAATGAAAGTACAAGTAAATCTACTGGAAAATACACTTTAGAAACCAACCAACAGATGTTCCGATGAATTATATTGCAATGAAAACATTTTGCTGTGAATTTACGAAAGGAGATTCATCATTTCGATCAAAATGAATGACTGTGAAATGATTTTATTGATCTTCCCCAACTGCCCATGAGGACGAGTCTGCAATGGAATTAACTCACAAACCAGTTACTCCTGATGAGCCCTACTTTCAATCAAGGACACCAAGCAGTCCATTTAAAAAACTCGTTATTGATACCAAAACGGTTTAATGAATGATAATGCATAGTCCTTATTCGACAATGCATTCCACTAAAAAAATACCTTTCACCTACTCCGAGAAACGCAATATTCTGCTAATATTTTCATAGGACTAATGCATCCATGATATTCTATACCTGTCACGACTAAGTGCGGGGTCCTTCAACTTCTGCTTATATTTTCAGTTACTGCTCGAAGTGTTAACTACACAATAAACTTTAAAAGTATTCCACATAATATGACAACGCACTTTCAAACGAGTATGCAAATAGAAGAGTGAGTTTGTTTAATATCTCCAAGCAGCTTCGAACACTACAGGTGTGGAAGATGAATTTGTTTTGAAATATTAAAAATTGATGGTTGCTTTATGTCTTTGAATTCTGCGACAAGGTTATTCAATGATCCTAAGCATACAATAATACTGTAAGATTTTATTTGTCAAAAGTACTTTTCATTCCACAATTTTGCATGCATGTATTCAAAACAAAAAAGAAATACAACACAAATATGTGTGAGCACAGTGGCTTTTGTCTATTGTCTTTTAACAAATCGTTTTTTATTAACGGTGTTTACATATGAATTCTTACTCTATTTTCGTTCTAATGAGGAGGAGAAGCCAATAGCTCTGCATACAAGCATTCAAATGTATCGGCGTGATAGAACGCTAAAAGATTCATTACAGTTGACACTAAAAGTTCAGAAATAAAACGATGATAATAAAATATTTAAACTTGATATGAGAATAAAGATAAGATGAGAATCATATTGAATTTTCCTTGATACTCTTCAAGAATTTTCGATGAATTTCTTCATAGAATCGAATTAATTCACATCAATTTTTCGAAAATGCAGATTTGCGAAAAATACCCTACAACTTTAAACGAGGACAGATATCGTTATGAACTTGTCATGAAAATTGACCTTCAGGCACTGGCATCAGGTTTTATTCATCAAACTTATAAATAGAACTTCAAAATCAAAACTGTTCAATTTGGCCTACTCTGTATCTTTCTGAAAAAAATTTAAAAAATGGAACGAAATTGAATTACACAGATTAATTTCTTTGGTGTGATCATATTGTTGAATGAAAGAACCATTACTTCCAAAGCAACAATTCTGTTTGACAGAGACAATATGCATATCTTGAAATTATATAAGTACACATCATTACTCGCCTCTTCAAGTGGAGTAGTTAGGTCTCGTGAATCCGCGATCCCTACTACAACAATTTTATTTATCTACGCTATTCCGATAGCGTATCAGATGAACAAACACAAAGATTAGATAGATACCCATCGAACTCCGAGTAGTTCATCACGAAGACCTTGAACAGGAACTGCTGAACAATGAATTGATGGATTATAACGCCTCCCTTAAGTCTGGAAACATTTGAAGAAGAGATTATACGATAAAAGCTGCGCCCTACTTTTTAAAGTCCTACTTGACCACGTTATTGAGAGCCCGTTCTACTCGAACGACGGCTGTGTCTTATTCAATTTTTAGGGTGTATTCGAATCCCACACGAAATAATCAAGATTTGTAGACTAGATTCTGAGTTTACAAAAAAAAAAAACATGAATGGTAATGTTAAGTATCGCAAACAATTTGAGGTAGGAAAATCGTCAAACAAACTCACTTATCTATACGTATAACCTTCAAGGTAGAACAATGCAAAGAGTGGTTTAATAGATTTGGTCAGAGGTATTAAATAATCTTATTCATACTTTCAATTACAGTGTCAAGGCTGACTTCGAATGCATAATTTAACTGTCGTATTATGGCTATTTAGCTTTCGAGCCGGTATTCTAGGAAGTTTACGATCGAAAAACTCGTGAGGAATTTGATATTACCTTTCATTATATTCCACGAAAACTGAATCAGATCTGTCGAATAGACATTCTGATTATAATCGAGACTATTTGGAAATCATTCAGCTCGAATGGACTTCAAGTCAAAAATGATCTTTCAACTATTTTAGTGATCCAGAATATGGAATCGTAGAACGAACTCTTAAAAAGATTTACCTTTGAAAACACCCTGTATGTATAGAGTTAATAATTCCTTGTAGGCAAGAGAAAACAGCTATTTATCATGTCATAACATAACCAGTTAGATCTAGAGAAAGTAACTTGTCGAGAAACAGGGAAACAATTCCTGATAAAGTCAAACCATATTGAATGTGACATATTGTACGAGATGAAAAAGACAATTGAAGATTAAAGCTGAGAGGAACTGAATATCTCAGATAAAAATAAAAGCTTGTAGAAAAGAACGACCCGATTTTGTTATCAGAAATTTATCACTGATAATTCTGATGAATACTCTCCAGATATCTACAAAGGAAGGCAATGCTACATCATTTTATAAACTTTATGTAATAATTACCAGTATGTAGAATGATTATAAAGTGCAGCTTCACCTCTGAACCTATATAAGCGTCGAATAATTCGTAAATTTCCAAAACTGGAATAAATATTTACAATCAAACACGATAAAGTTGGCACTAATACAATATCTACCCAAAAGGTTATCCCCAAAATAACATTCTATGTTATTTCAATAGAAGCTGTAAACAATAAACAGTTCAGATAGGGACTTTATTACGTGATCGTTTTTTTCAAGGGTGCACCGTTATCGAGAGAAAATAATAGAGAGATAAAACAGTTAAACTTGAATCGATAACACTGATGTAATTCATAAACCGTAAGTAATTGAATAAAATTAAGTTACGACCTTTCGAATACTTGCCAACTTCTATTTTCACGAACAGATCATAACAACTTTCGTTTGAAAGGATTAAAATAAACACAAACGGTAAATATTGTTCCGTAACTTAAACGAATTATGAGTTCTCTATAAGCTACTTTCGTTTACATTTAACTAATTCTCTAAATCATTTTATATCGTTCTTTTTCAAAGATTTGGAAATCAATTGAAGGCTTCTACTTTAAAACAATGTTCCTAACTTTCGGAGAGCATTTTATATTTTTCTCGTGTACTATCTTGTTTTGGAATTTGAGAAAAGAGGAACATATTACAACAAGACGTCCCAAAAATTGGAGATTCGTCATATGAGAGCTTAACCAAGTTCACCCTTCATGAATTCATGAGATTGTTTGTGTATGCTCCACGATATTCCTGTCAAATACCAAAGAACGAGGCAGTCGTGAAGAGATACATTTACAACGTGACATTGAAAACTAATATCAAGTCATTTCACAACTACGTATCGCGGACTTGACTTTTCCGCGATGTAAACAATACACCCGAGTAGTTTGACACATTAAAAATTGTCGAATGGAAGACCATTCTCATAGTACAACCTATCCCAGAACGAAAACTACAAGCCATCAATCTCAATCACACCCAATTCAGAGCCTGACGCGCTACTAAAGTGGCTCATTCCTGTCCCCATTGTAGCTCTACAATAAATTACGTACATGATCTACCTCAAGGTCCGACCCGCATGCAATTATATCATTAACGGGTTTCCAATCGCAACACAAACGTTACAACGTCTAGATAACAGAAAAGAGTCGGTCCTAAAAAGGATTTTACGCCCGTGGGCTCGCCAACAATGGAGAACGAAATTGCTTGCAAATTTTAAACGACAGCAGAGGTGGAACGAGGGGCAGAGACACGTGAATGGGACGATTCAGATGAAGCGGATTTAGAATTGTCTGCAAGTCTGCAACATTATGTATGCACTTCTTGCATCTTGGGATTTTAATAGCCACCACGGTCCATGGGGCGTTCTATTTACATCAATGGCATATGCACATACCTGTACTGCTAGAGGTTAGCTTTTTGGTCTGAGTACCGCTTGTTCGAGGTTGAGTAAAATCTGTTCTGTAAACGACACTGTGCTACTTTTTCATGAAACTGAGGTACCACGAACTGATTTGCTCTATTTGTCATCGTTTTTCACCTACATAATGATATCAAAACTTTTGCCATTTCAGGGCTGCGCCAAAAAATCAACGCACATTATGGAAATCTCAAATTTATTCTACAACTGAAGGTGTTCTCAATGATGATTATTTTTATCAGAATTATGCATGCATATGTTATCCACTTTCAACGCTTTTCTTCAATACAGATGTTTTCTCCCAGCAGGAATAAAAAAAGATGATATTATCAGATTTTGATTGTATTGGCTCCATTCTAAAATCAGTTGTTCTCGATCAATTCTAGTAATCAATAGTTTTTCTTTCGTTTGATTTTCTACACTCGATCGCTATGCAACGCGAAACACGCAATTTGACCCAAGAGGAATGTGCCCAAGCGGTAGTTTTGCGAGAAGAAGGGTGGACATACACAAGAATTACAGGAAGGTTTGGAGTTTGCCATACAAGTGTGTCCAGAATGTTGCAGCGATTCAGGGAGACAGGTATGAATGTCCGAAGACCAGGAAAGGGTAGACCATGGGTAACAACTGCCATTCAAGAACGTTACTTGAGAGTTTCTTCGTTGAGAAAACGGTTTGCAACCGCTCGCCTCCTTCAAGATCAACTTGAGCAAACTCATGAGGTGCAAATTAGCACTCAGACAATAAGAAATCGCCTCAGAGAATATGATTTAAGGCCTCGTGTCGCGGCAAGAGGCCAAGCTCTTACCCCAGCCCATCGAAGGGCGCGTTTGGATTTTGCGAGAGAGCATATCCATTGGGAAGAGGCCGATTGGGAAAGAGTTCTCTTCGCAGATGAGTCTAGATTCTGCCTCTACCACAGAGTTGCCAGGTCTGGGGATTAATCCCCAATCTGGAGATTTTCAAAGCGTCTGGGGAAAAAGTTGAGGATTTCAATAATCTGGAGATTTTTTGGAGAATTTGGCTAAAAATGAATTCTATTCTATTTTTGAAACGGTAGATAGCATACATGACAAAATAGATATGTCTTGTTATGATTTGACAAACCACCAAGGTCGTCACCAGGCTTTGAGCTAGGGGGGGGGGGCAAAAAAAAATCAGTATAGGAATAATGAACTGATTTTCGTATATTATGCTATTATTTCATGAGTTTTCAAGGGATTTTTGAGCTCTAGGTGGGGGAGGACCGAGCGAACCGAAGGTCCGATATAGATGCATAGAAACCCTGGTGTAAGGACTCCTAAATAAAAATCGTGACCAAAAATTGTATATCAAATAGGACACTCTCGATTGTAGATCGGGTCCTAGTTCCGGAATTACCCGCAATATTTCGGGCTCGTGGCGCTATTGCGCCAATGGAAAATAGCGCGACCACTTTCGGGAGAAATGAAAAGTAAGACCACATCGCAGATTTTCGATCGACAAGAAAGTCTTACTCAAAATCTAATCAGTGCCAACACCAGGTATTCTATGCATCTATGATCCGTGTGATTTTTTGAATTCTGGAGATTTTTACAGTAAAATGGAGACTTTTAGATAAGGTTATCGAAACTTTTAATTTTTCTACCTGGCAACACTGCTCTACCATTGTGATCGACGTTCCCTTGTATACAGACGTCCACATGAAAGATATGCTCAGTGCAATTTCCTGAATACTACTGGTTTCGGGGGAGGATCGATTATGGTATGGGGTGGAATATCTTTGATTGCTCGCACAGACCTAGTGGTCGTAGATAATGGAGCTATGAATGCTGATAAGTATATAAGGAACATTCTTGAAGAGCATGTAGTGCCATTTGCCCCATACATTGGTGAAAATTTCGTTTTTATGGACGATAATGCCAGACCCGCAAAATCCAAACGCGCATCGTTCAGGAGTATCTTGAAGAGGTTGAAAGCTCTCGAATGGAATGGCCGGCAAGAAGTCTCAATCCGATTGAGCAGGTTTGGGACAACCTCAATAGAAGGCTGAGAAGTTCAGAAAATCATCCAGCTCCTCTTAATGACTTAGGAATCCAACTCGGAGAAATCTGGGAAGGATTAGATCAGAACATTTTAAGATCACTCATTTTGAGTATGAACCGTCGTTGCCGAGCTGTAATTAACGCAAGGGGTGGAAATACCAAGTATTGAATCACTTATCAGCATTTCAGTATTTTGAAAATTGTTCATTTCCCTTTTTTCACATAAGATTCAGTGAAATCCTGAATTTTCTTCCATTTAATGTGTCTTGTTTCGTTCAAAACCTTCCCGAGAGAACATAAAAAATAAGTTATAAAGTCAATGTAGAGTTAACTTTCATTAAAATTGAGATTTTCAGAATGTGCGTTAATTTTTTTGCGCAGTGTATCTCAGCTGAAGTAAATGCCACTTAGGAATACAAACTGCTCGCCAACCTTCTCTGAGGGGCTCTAAAAAAATCCTGTTGATGCCCATGATCCCAAAACATCGTTATGTGAGAAAATCAATACGTAGATTAATTCTGAAACTGGCAAAATTTGAAAATCACCCTGTGGCACAAAAACCAAGACATCTAGATCTGGTGAGTATGATTCTGGCTAACATTAGAGTATGCAGATCCACCATTAAAGTTCTGATTGGCACACAGCGCACGCATAAAGTCGAAGAAGAATTCATTTATCCGAGAAAATCTTGGAAATTCACATGATACTTGGACTCCTTATCTCAAGTGTCTCGAAACGTATGAATCTGAACCAAATATGGAGCGATGTAGGTACTCGTCCTTATCACTCGTGAATCATAAGGGAATACCTGTTGCTCAAGTCGCAACCACAACTGCATGTGAATCACTGGATACTCAGACCAAAACCTCAACCATCACCTACAAAACCGCCCCCCAACAAAAACACTTACTTGTCAATCCCGAATCCTCCGTGAAGGCCAAGAACCCTCTGCTCATCTCTTCCGTCCTCTGCGTCAAGATCTTCTGGGTGTTTCGTTTCGGTCCCTGACCCTCCTCGTACACGAAGAGCTCGTGGTCTTTCTCGTCGAAATCTTCCAGAAGCACCACGTCCGAATCCTCGATCTTGGTCGACAGATAGTCCTCCTCCTCTTCCCGCTCGGTCACACAAGATAACTGACTGGCCGAATAGACCTCATTTTCGCATTCGACACCACTGGAAAAATCAGAATTTGCGCTTGGTCCTTCGAGCCGGATCGACTAGCGGGCGTTCGCGCTCAAGCACTTGCGACTGGGAAAACGTTCGCGTTTACGTGACCGCTTCCGATTGAGTAACGACGCGGGCAGTCCGTCTGGTTATTATACTGGGTGGCGGTCGCGGTTATCACGCGCGGAAGATGCGGCGCTCTCGCTCGCTGTACGGGTTTTGAGGCGTGCATGCTCCGACGTTGGGAGTCGCGTGTTTTTCGTCCCCACTCGGGGGACCCAGAGAACGACTATACTTAGCTTAGGAATAGACGACAGGACGATGATTTGGAATTCACGTGACAACGGGCCCATTAAGTAGGAATATGGATTGATGGCATGGTGAGAGGTAGGCGCGAGTGATGTGGTCGTGCACTTTTGCCTTTTTTTCGTTTGCGCTGGTGCACTTTCCGAATGATCTTTTCAGACCTCGACAACACAGATTCGACCACTTATTGAAAGAACATCCAGACCTCAAACCTAACCCGAATATTCCTGGAATCTAGGTTAGATTTTCTGAAAAAGGTTGTGATCAAATTTAATTCTTTCCGTCTTTCTGCTGCAAACACGGTATCTTTCGGGAAATCTAACCAATATTCCCGAAATTTCCAGTGTAGTTTACATTTGGGGTGTACCGGGTGTCCCGAATTCGTTGTTTAGTGAGGGGATCTCCGAAATGAGCTAGAACAAAATGAGTGGCACATTTTCGGGTTCGATTTTTGAGAGAATTATTTTGGTGAAAACCACAACCTTCTAAGTCAAACCGTTTCCGAGCTTTTAGAGAAAATTGGAAAATGGCGTCAAATGAAAACTTCTTCAATACTGAAGCTATCGACTTGAAACAAGAACCTTCTACAGGCACTTTTTTCAGTAGAATTCATTGGCGTCATCAATTTTTTTCATTACGATCATTTTCGAAGTTATAATACAAACTTGTGTTGCTTTTTTTCTTTTCAAAAATATATGAAATGATATATAAAGGACCCCGCACTTTTCTTATGGCAAATGGCGTTCCGTCAAATGTTCTAATTTTTTGGTATAATGTAGTACTCGACCTACTGATCAAAAGTGTCCATGGCCCCAAATCAATCCTATGACTAGTTTTTGAAATACAGGGCGTTGAAGTTGAGAATTACCCACTTTTACTACGCGCGTATCTCGAAACAGAATCGAATGAAGTTCAATTTTTGTCAAGAAACAGTTCATTTCATTCCCAGGGAGCAACCATATGGAGGAATATGACCGAAAATCGTTACAAATACAGGGTTATCCAAAATTGAATTTATGCCCGATTTTGAAAGTATAAAATATGTCAGTTCCAGAGCGAAAACGTTCGCAAAATGAACTTACACTCTAGATATGTTGTTGTTACATCGAAAAAACCTGAAATACCCAGAATTCATACTGGGTGATCCATTATTATAGAAACTATTCACAATGAAGGTTAAGTGGACACCCTGTATTTTAAGGTTGATTTGAGGTGTTTGTTTGATTTTTTCAGAGCATCTCATCATGGACTTCAAAGAATACAGGGTGATTCAGTCATGAAATAAACTGTGAACCTCACGAAAATACCACCTTTTTTTTTCATCACCCTCTATTTCAAGATTAACTCCGTTGAGGTGGGAGTTTTCTTTCACCACTGTACTTGATATAGAAGCATCAATACGACTGAGAGTTTTTATCCACTTCGTATGACCAGTTTTTTTTTTATGTAATATGAAAATTATTTATTTATGTTATACTATTCTTATTCCAGCAAAAAATCTGGTCATAGGAAGAGAATAAAAACTCTCAGCCGTATTGATGTTTTTATATCAAGTACAGTGGTGAAAGAAAACTCCCACCTCAACGGAGTTAATCTTGAAATGGTGGGTGATGAAAAAAAGGTGGTTTTTGGGTATTTTCGAGAGGTTCACAGTTTATTTCATGACTGAATCACCCTGTATTCTTTGAAGTCCATAATGATATTATGTTCTGAAAGAATCAAACAAACACCTTAAATCAATCCAAAAATACAGGGTGTCCACTTAACCTTCATTGTGAATAGTTTCTGTAATAATGAATCACTCAGTATGATTTTTGGGTATTTCAGGTTTTTTTCGATGTAAAAACAACATATCTAGTGAAATAGTTCATTTAGCGAACGTTCTCGCTCTGGAACTGACATATTTTATACTTTCAAAATCGGGCATGCATTCAATTTTGGATAACCCTGTATTTGTAACGATTTTCGGTCATATTCCTCCATATGGTTGCTCCCTGGGGATGGAATGAAATGTTTCTTGACAAAAATTGAACTTCATTCGATTCCGTTTCGAGATACGCGCGTAGTAAAGTGGGTGGGTAATTCTCAACTTCAACGCCCTGTATCTCAAAAACTAGTCATAGGATCGAGTTGTGGCCATGAACACTTTTGATCAGTAGTACTACATTATACCAAAAAATTAGAACATTTGACGGAACGCCATTTGCCATAAGAAAAGTGCGAGGTCCTTTCTTATCAATCAGAAGTTTCATTTTCACACGACAAATCAACCAGCTGCCTATCCAAAAAATCGATGGGTGGATTCAGTAAAGGTGACCGCTATGGCTACGATTTTGAACAAGAGCTCCTAACTGCAGTTCATACTGCTTTCATGATTTCAATCTGTCAAGGCAGCTCCGTTTGAAATGATAGATGTCGATGTCATAATCACGAAATACACTCTCTAACAACGTGAAATTAAAAACATGGTTAACGCTTGTATTTCTTATTTCAGAAACTTGATACGATATCTGAATTCAAAGCGTAAAAACTGATAAAAAATGTTAGAAATATAAAAAATCTGCATGAACTTCCTTTTATCTGAATTCAATTTGATTCAAAACAAGTGATTAAGTAAGAATGAGTACAAAAAAATGTTAGGATAACCTTGGTTTATCGTCATGATTTATTTTATCCTTGCAAGATAATTGAGAAGAAAAATGCAAAAATTATATAATACCCTCTTCTATAGTCCCCATCATAATGAGTTGATTTATTCCTCTGAGAACGTTTTAACAACCGTAAAGACTATAATTAATAGGGCTATCGAAAATTGGTAGTAAAATGGAAGTAATTCATTCTAAATTGTTCTTATTGCATAACCTCAGGACTGTAAAGACAAATAATAATAATAATCTGTGACAAAGGAAGTGAAAAAAACCATTGCCATTGAAGCAATCCACATTTCTGATGATAAAAGAAAAAATTCAATAGTGGAGAGCTGTTTTTATGATTACGTACTGAATTATCTTCAAGAATACGCAAAGTTGTTCAAAAAGACGAAGAAATACGGATTTTCAGATAAGTTATAGTGTTGCTTTTGTTATTAAGTTTCTGTAACTTGTACCTTTTTTTATCAACAATCCATCTGCTTTAATACTAAACAGGAGTGTTTGTGAACCCTCAAAGAAAAAACCAGTTAGTAGCTTGGATAAAAACTTCCAAATGAAAAGACGCTTACAAAAGTGGTCTTCACTCTTGTGAAGGAAATGATTATGTGGAATTCTTTTTACAGCATTTCCTAGGCCAATCCTCACAGGATTGACAGTATAAGCCTTAGCCTTCTGTATTCAATCATCAATTTTCAGATCGTTATAAGGACTGAACGAGAATAAATTCGCTATCACAAAAACGCTTATATCTTTTGAACCACTGGACCGATTTCGAAAATCAAACCCATTTTCGAATCATCTTGTAATTCTAATGAAAACTGTTTTTACAATAAAAAAACCAAAACTATTTTTTACAAAATTCATGGATTTTTTCTGGAATTCTTCCCATCATGCTTCTTACAGTGTTCTCAATCACTTTTTGGGATGCTGTCTTCCACTTTTGCTTGAATTCCGCTAACATTTCCGTTGATTTCTTAGTCTTCTTCAATTCTCTTTTTACCAGGGCCCAATATCTTTCGATTGGCCTCAGTTCTGGGCAATTTGGTGGATTGGCCTCTTTGGGGACAAAGACCACCTCATTAGCTTCGTACCATTCCTTGGTGGCCTTGCTGTAGTGGCATGAAGCTAAATCTGGTCAAAAGATTGTTGACACATCGTGCTCACGTAAAAATGGTAAAAGTCGCTTTTCCAAGCATTCCTCGATGTATATCTTCGAGTCAACAGAGCCTTGGTCAACGAAAAATTTGCTCCTTTTCCCACAAGTGCAAATTGCTTGCCAAACCAGGAATTTTTTAGGAAACTTTGCTTGTTTCTTCACGCGAAATTGTTCGTCAACATTTCCACGAGAATCTGCAGTATAAAATTCCTGACCAGGAAGTTGCGTGAAATCAGCCAAGACATAGTTTTCGTCGTCCATCACGCAACAAGAAAAATTTTTCAAGAAATGTTTTTTTAATTTCTTTGCTCTTGATTCCGCTTCTTGATTCTTCACAGCGTTCCTGTCTGGCACTTTCTGCACTTTGTATGTTCTAAGCCCACAACTCGACTTGATTTTCTGAACAGTTGACTGCGAACAACCCACTATTTGGGCCACTTTCCGTCCTGAAAGGTTAGGATTCTTCTGAAAAAGGCTGATGGCTTTCTTCCCTTTTTTTTGGGCTATGAATCCCCTTTTTCCTCCCGGTTCCTTCCTTGCGGTTAATTGTAAGATCTTCATGAAGCGCTTAACAACTCTTGATACCGTTTCCGGACGAACGCGAGCCTCTTTAGCGATTCTTTTGAAGCTCCATTTTTGATTATTTTGAAAAAGTTTTTTCTCAATTGGTTCAAGAGATATAGGCGTTTTTGTGATAGCGAATTTATTCTCGTTCAGTCCTTATCATCCGAGTAAAATCTTTCTAATTCGTTCCTCGAAAAAGTTATTGCTTCTCCCGAAACGCCGCCTTATCGCACGCCAATAAAGGAAAAGTTCATTTTCTATCCCGATAAAAATCCGTTATGAAATCCACGACGTGCTCAAAAAAATCGAATCATCCTGATCATCCGTGACAATCACGATCTCGAGTGGCCGAATCAGCAGATCTGCGAAACGTTTCCTAAAAATTAATGTGTTATATTCCCTAATCGCACCCTCCTATCTCGCCTCGAAGCGAATCTCGAATTGTTAGTTGGTAAATAACGAATAACAAACATTTGTATCGCAATTATGCAACGATCCCGTTCTTACACTTCACATCAGAGCGATAAACGATTTTTAGACGGAGTCGTCCTTGTGGGAGCCAGATAATGAAATATTTTCAGTCCGTTGAGATTCTAATATCGACCGGATCGCTCGAAAACAAGTCTGTAATTAATTTATTTTATTAACCGGCGCCGATTTTTTGGCTTCTCGAAAGGCTAGCCTGTTGCCAAGAATACGTTTTCAGTCAACTTCTAGAACAGATAGATAGCTTCCCCATTGCTTTATTATGTGTTAAACAAGCCTCGTCCAGTATTCTCAAAAATTTTGCCTAAAAATGTAATCAATTCCAAAATGAGGCAATCCAACGACCTGTCAATTTTTTTTCTCCATTTCACTATCGTAATGAACTCATTACGGCATTGTTTTCAGTTATATTTTTCGTTTTGTGGTTGTCAGCACTGGTTTCCGATCATATCCAATTTCATGGTAATCATTTAGAACTAAATTCTAAAAGGATCGCGTTGGAAAAGTGAAAAAATTTGTACTCACTGAGTTTGGGTCACAGATTACGAAAATGATAACGAGAAGACGGCAAACCTCTTAGTTTTTGCAAAAAAATCCCCAATGTTTTCGTTAGAAAGGTGAGGTTCTAGGTACGTAGTTCTATAGCTAGTTTTCTTCAATTTTCTCAATCAATACTCGTTGGTAATGTTTTATTTATCAATTTCTGAGCCATACTGCGTTATACTGAATAAGTTCACCATAATGAAGAACATTTATATGTCCTAATTCATAAATACGTTATTCAAAATACGCTAACAAAACATTATCTGAAATTCAACTAACGGAATTCTCTTCAGACCACTTCACAAGTTTTTCGTATTCTTTTCCATACATGGATTAGGATTTTTGAGGTATTAATATATTCGCAACATTATTCGCAATTTTTTCTAATTCTGGAGGTGTTAAATCGATTTCTTCAAACATAATTCACGAATTCAATGCGTAATTATAAATGATTTCAAAATTCGAAACGATTCAAATGCCGTAATCTGTCAATTTTCGTAACAGTCACACCAACTGCCAAGATACAATACAAATGTCACTAGGATGTATAATCTGAAATTTTCATTTAATTTCGACAGTTTTTCACAAAACTTGACTGAAATAGAGAAAATATCGTCTATACTCGTTGCAGAAGGCAATTCCAACACTCATGCGTTTGAAAACTCGCTCCTTCGTCGCTCATTTTCGTATTTCGGATACGTGTTGGAATAGGAGTCCATTCTGCAACTAGTTTTAGAATATATACCAAGGTTCAAACAATGGGAATTTAACTCTGTTCATGTGGATGTTGAAATATTTCTTTGCTTGAAAAACAGTTTTATGGGGACATTTTTTCTATTTTTTCAGTCAATCTTACTCTCGAGAATATTAAACCAGTGAAAATTATTTGAATTTAGAGAATTATCATTGAATAAATGCAGTAAATTTTCGTCGTCCAAATAAAGAGGATTTTCTTAAATATTTTATGTTATATGTAAAACTGACGAATATTTGAATTTTTCATGATATAAATGGTGAAAGAAGTACAGGTTGCAGTGCTCTGATAAATATTCCTTCTTCAAAAATTCATCTACAGTCTCTGAGAGCTACCAATACTAAAAATTGTGATCATATGATTTTCTTCGTCAGTGTTGCTCCAGGATGTTTTTCGATATTACGAAGCATAATAAATTACTAGCTCACTCATAAAATGCCTAAAACAATAAAATTCCTCATATTTACTGCTAACCAGTTACATGGTTTGGATTGCCCAATCCATATATCCGAAAACGTATCATTTTCATGATAGGGGCGGATCAAGAATGTGGCAATTGAGTTCGTTCGAAGAAAAAGTTTGAACTTTTCTTTTCCTGATACATATTTCCAAAACTGAGGATTCGATCAATATGAAATTCCGCATTTAGATTCAGAATCACGTATGCAATCTTCATGCAATATTTTCTTCAGCTCGCGTCATCAGAACCTATAAAATTCGGGAAATTGTTTTCAATTGGTTCCTTGAAAATGCCAACAAGGTGCCAGAACGAACGCTCAAAAGCTACCAACACCAGGTTAGTGCTTTTTTATCAACACGTTTGATCGTCATTTCGACTTTACCAAATGCATAGTAATTAATTTCGTTCGTTCAAAAACGGATACATTCAATATCGTAAACATTACACGTAGTAATATCCTGTGACTTTTCACCAGGTGTACATATAGTTTAGGCTTTGAAACAAATTATTCGTTTCTTATCGCAAGTTACTACATCTACATTCGAATCAGCATTTCGTTATCATTCAAATCGTTCACAGTGTTCATAATTTGAACCTATCAAATCCGAATCACCCTTTACTAATTTGTTCAGATTGTGGATGAAAATAAACTTTAAGAAGGCCAAGAAAGAATTTTCCTTCAATATCCATAAAACTGATCAAGGTTACACGAATAAATCGGAATGGACTCGATCGTGCGAAATCGAATACCCGATTCCTAATCACCCCCTTTCAATCGAATAGAGTACAACATTCAATTCAATTTGCGTTCTGTTTGTTTAGCACCACCAAACGTCGAGCAAAAGCCAGCGCTTGTATAAATTAGAATCGAAAGCAAATTTGTTCTTCGTAGTTCACTTGCGACGACCGATCAAAACACATCGATTTTGATTAGCGCCAATTTTTCGATTCGATATCGGTTCGAGTACGTAATACGTTACGCTTCATGGACGAACTGTGATTTTTCGGCCGGTAAACAAACCTTGACTGTTCGTTATCGACCGGTTACGAGCTTGATAAGCCGCCAATTTCTTCGTTACTGACGCTAGTCGTAGATGAATGCGGAAATTTCGAAAAATTATCCGGCAAAATATTTTTGTTTTGTCTTAGGATATGAATTCTATTTCTAAACTCTGTTTAGAAGGATACTCGTGATTATTATTTTCGTTATCATTTTCGTCTGAATTGGCTTGATCAATTAAAATAAGTAAGAATGATGACAATTCCTAACATGGTCTACTTTGAAATAGAAGAGCATACCACTAAGTTTTACTGAGCCAAACCTGGCTTTAGTCGTGAAATTTAGTCAAATTCAGTGGTATGCTCGTCTATTTCAAAGTAGGCTTTGTAAGGAATTGTCATTCTTACCTATTTTTATTGATCAAGCACTATGCAGAACAAGCAATAAAAAGGTACACTAGAATGACATATCAAAAGTCTATTCTCTATTTGCGGCGAATGTGACAAATAAACAAAGCAGGTAATGAATCAATACTAAATAAGAAATCTTTGTTTAAAACTGACATATTCTTACTATTGACATAGCCTTCTTGAAAATTATCTCAATAAAACTGATGTTCAGACAAAGAAACCTGGCATCAGTCGTGAAATTCGAATTTTATTCAATAAAGGCAAAACTACTGATTTTGAATACATGAAATGTTAGGAACACTCTGACTAGTTAATGACGAGCAATCGATCGAAATTACGAAATTATATGGTTCCCATTTGAAAAAAAATTGATTTCATAGTTTTATTAAGGTTCACTTTGAAGCCCTGTTTCGGACACCCTGTATAATATTCCCCTCATAATTTATACAAGAAGCAGTATCAGCGTGAGCGTACTTTCTCTTGTTCCACTGCAACGAAAAAAATTTATTACAATGAGGGATGTTGGAGGTATTAACACTAATTTTTGACACTATCTCTTTCAAAAAATTTGACAATCGGGCTATAACTCAACAATCGCTTGGAGTGGCATATCATACATCAAATCAGTGCAGAATCAAACGAAGAATTCAAATATGTATAAACATACAGGATGTTGCATTTGAAATAACGAAGTTTACATTCGTTTCCGGTAGAACCGGAAGTAGATATTTTACAATTCAAATTCATGTACTTTAAAACGATACAGAATTCTGAATTCGTATCAAAATTCCTTCCTCGAATACTCTCAAAAAATACACCCTGTATAGAAAATCGATCCACTAAATGTCTCGTACATCCAGAAAAACACGAAATAAATTTTCCCACAATTGAAAAATGTGAAAACCTCGACATAAAATACTTTCCTCCAAACAGCTGCCAGTGATCCAGCCAAAAATACGTCATCAGACCTCTTCTGAATGACGTAAGCAGTAATATACGTTCATGGAGGGGGGGAGAACAACCCTCCTCCCTTCCCCTTTCGCTTTCAATATCGATTTCCACAGCCAGACGTCCCATGTTGACGTTTTCACTCGAGGAACAGCTGACTGAATTTGGGAAGGGCAGGAAATGTTTCTCTGGAATTCCTCCGAAGGAAGTATTTCCAGAGTTCTCAGATCCGGGAAGAAACTGACGGCAGATGTCGAAAAGACAGAAGAAAATCAAAAATCTAGAGACAACTTTGACATGGAATCAAATAAATCCAAGAAAGAAAACAGCAAGGAATCTACAACGAAGAACTCTATAAGAAAAATGAAAATTCAAGCAGAAATCGAAGCACATGAAAAATTGGTAAAGATAGAAGAAGAAAAAGAAAAAATAAAGATACAACGACTAGAAAGAATGCAGCGGAAAATAATGTTAGAATTGGAGTTGAAAAATGCTATGGCATCAGACGAATCTGAATCCAATGAAGAAAAATCTAACATAAATTTCGATGAAGTTGATAGTCGATTCAAATATAGTCGAGTACAAAAATGGATTGGTTATGTATCTAATTTTGGAAAACACGAAGAAAGGGAGAAGGATCGGGATAGGAGCAAGCATAGCTCATCAAAAGACGATGATGGGAAAAATGATAAGGACAAGTCCAGACATAGCAGCTCAAAAGACAAAAATCGTGATAAGGATAAACATTCCAGCTCTAAAGATAAGGAGAAGATAAAAAACAGGAGAAAATAGAGGAACCAAGAGAAGAGGTTTTCGATCCAAAGAGAGATCCTGATTCTGCAGCAGATGACTCAGTTAACTATGATTCCATAGTCGATGAAGATGATTTTAAATTAAGTATAAAGGAAGATGTTGATATCAAAAATGAACCGGATTCTCAAGACGAAGAGGATGATGTGAATCTCTCCCAAGGTAACAGCTGTGATTATATCATGTCACAGTTCAGTAAAAGTGAGCAAGCTTTCGACGGAGAAGATGATGAGGGGAAGCCTAATGTTGAAGAAGAACTTGAAAAAGAATCAGAAGAAGACATTCCCCTGTCTGCTCGTAAGTCAACCAGTAATTGAAAAATGATCGACTCTGAGGAAGATGAGGAAGAAACCTAACTGGAAGAGAAGAAAAAGAAAAAATTTATGAGTGACAATGACGAGGAAGAAGACTATGCCCCTACGAAAATAGTTGAAAAGAAGAAGAAACATAAGATGGTGTACGATAAAAGAAGAAAATGTTTGAAAGGCTGAAGAACCAATTTCCAAAATTATGTAGACTTAGTTAACACTTTTGGGGTGAAGAATGTTAAATATTTTATTAGAAATGATTATTGAATTTTGACCTTACTGTATATAATTTGGATGTATGTTGCCATGTGAACGAGAAATAAAAGAGATCATTGATAGTTCCGACGAAAAAAGGGGTTTCAACTAGAATTTCGATATAATTCCCAATAGATAAGAGAAATATAGATTAAAAAGATAACAGGCACAAAGAATCTACATAGGCAATATATAAAAGTTTAAGACTGTGTTGTATACAAGGATATATGTATTCATTTCGAGAACGTCTGGTATGAATACACCTTCAGGAATGAATAATATGAAATGCCAGGTTTGCCCACGTCCGTACCTAGCTGCGGAAAAATCTAGATATCGTCCATTCAGAGATAATGAGATTAGATGGGTCATTGTGCGAGATGAGTTATCGGCTCGTACGAGTCGCGAAAAATCTCCAAATGAGCCGTCCATAACTCATCGCCCCATGGGTCTCTCGGGTATTACCGGCCATCCACCAAGGCGACCCATTGAATTATTTATCGCTAAGCTACGTATGTGCACTTTTAGATCCCGTAGGGAACGCGAAAGTAGACAAGTCGAACAAGAGATACATGCACTCGCATGAGGCGATATTTATTGTTTCGTGTCTAACGGTTGTACGGAGAAACGAACCCTGTGTACGGGTTGTGGGCGAGCCAGTTCGGAGCTGAGATGATTGGAAGTGATCGCGCGAGAAAGTGGCAAAACGCGAACACGCTGCGAGATGTTCTACAAGCTCTAACACAATCTCTGGCAGATTATGGGTTCATTCTGAGTACAACGTGAAGCTCGTATTCACTTGATGTGCCAACAAATATGCACCACTAGCTGGCCGGGCGAACTTTGTTTCGCCTAAATGATACTATTGACCTTATTCGAAAGAAGGAAAAGCATTTCCTTCATAAGAAAATTTTTCATCGAATTTTTTACAGTTTTAATGTATTTAATAATAGCCAGACCGTAGACGAATCCATAAATGAAGTTTCATAACAAACAGTCCATCCGATCTCGAGTTATAAATGGTGTAACCAACAACTTTGTTTTATATGTATATATAGATATAGATATTCTGCCAATTTGGATGCTGACGATGGTTTCCGCCTTATTGTGGACATCCAGTGTAACAACCTTGATTTTGACAAGGAATGCATTGGAACTGTGATCTTTTTACAAATATGTTACTGGTAACCACGAGTATTGATCATACTCGAGGCGTCATATAACTGCTTTTTGACAGTGTGTGCAATCATTGATGATAATTAGTTTATTTTAATTTTTTCTTTGTATCGTTTTTGTTTGGAAGTCGCAAGCATAATATATTTTTTTTCTTCTCATGGTTTAATCTGAAATTGATTATCAAGTAAACTTACACTGTGTCAACGTTGATAACCTTGAGATTTTTTCAATTAATTGTAACAGGGGGTCTTACTCCTTGATAATTTTCCAACCAAAAATTGAGATTTTTAAAATAGCTCATATTTGGCACATAGATACCATGAGATATGCTGATCAACATAATATAAAAAATTCTTGGCGGCGATGAGGAGGACGCAAGTTATGAATTTTTCGAAAATTGCCATTTGACAGGTGAAAATCTGAACGGTGATAGTAAGGGCTCTGAATTATTTTTTATTGAATTCAGCGACCTCGAAAACCTACATTTTGATACCAAAATCACCAATGTAGCCCTCATAAGTAATGAATATTTTCAGTTCTTATTTTTCGATTTTTCATTTTCGAGTTCTGTTTACGAGCTCACACCACTCAAGGCAAGGGTGCTGTCGATCCGCAAAATTGCTATTTATGAAGATTCGAATAAGAAATACAACTTACAAATTTAAAAACAAGGTTGGATCATGCCCAAATATATTTTTTATTGACAAATATGGTGTTTTTAGGGGGTCCTACCCCTTTGGCATTTTTCACCCAAAATTTAAGATTTTTCAAATCGTTCATATTTCGCACAGGGATACTTGGAGCTATGTTGATCAACATAATATAAATAGTTCTTGGCGGCGATGAGAGGGACGGAGGTTATGACAGTTTGAAATTTCCGATTTTTCGTAAAAATGCCATTTGACAGTTGAAAATCTAAACGGTGATAGTTAGGGCTTTGAATTCTTTTTTATTGGATAGAACGACCTCGAAAACCTACATTTTTGATACCAAAACCACCCATGTAGCCCTCATAAGTAATGAATTATTCGTGTTTTCATTTTTCGGTTTTTCATTTTCGAGTTCTGTTCACGGGCTCACACAAATCAAGGCAAAGGCGCAGTCGGTCCGCAAAATTGCTATTATTGAAGATTCGAATTGGAAGTACAATTTACAAATTTAATAACAATGTTAGATCCTCCCCAAATATATTTTTTATTGACAAATATGGTGTTTTTAGGAGGTCATACCCCTTTGGCATTTTTCACCCAAAATTTAAGATTTTTCAAATCGCTCATATTTCGCACAGAGATACTTGGAGCTATGCTGATCAACATAATATAAATAGTTCTTGGCGGCGATGAGAGGGACGGAGGTTATGACAGTTTGAAATTTCCGATTTTCCGTAAAAATGCCATTTGACAGTTGAAAATCTAAACGGTGATAGTTAGGGCTTTGAATTCTTTTTTATTGGATAGAACGACCTCGAAAACCTACATTTTGATACCAAAACCACCCATGTAGCCCTCATAAGTAATGAATTATTCGTGTTTTCATTTTTCGGTTTTTCATTTTCGAGTTCTGTTCACGGGCTCACACAAATCAAGGCAAGGGCGCAGTCGGTCCGCAAAATTGCTATTATTGAAGATTCGAATTGGAAGTACAATTTACAAATTTAATAACAATGTTAGATCCTCCCCAAATATATTTTTTATTGACAAATATGGTGTTTTTAGGAGGTCATACCCCTTTGGCATTTTTCACCCAAAATTTAAGATTTTTCAAATCGCTCATATTTCGCACAGAGATACTTGGAGCTATGCTGATCAACATAATATAAATAGTTCTTGGTGGCGATGAGAGGGACGGAGGTTATGACAGTTTGAAATTTCCGATGTTTCGTGAAAATGCCATTTGACAGTTGAAAATCTAAACGGTGATAGTTAGGGCTTTGAATTCTTTTTTATTGGATAGAACGACCTCGAAAACCTACATTTTGATACCAAAACCACCCATGTAGCCCTCATAAGTAATGAATTATTCGTGTTTTCATTTTTCGGTTTTTCATTTTCGAGTTCTGTTCGCGGGCTCACACAAATCAAGGCAAGGGCGCAGTCGGTTCACAAAATTGCTATTATTGAAGATTCGAATTGGAAGTACAATTCACAAATTCAATAACAATGTTAGATCCTCCCCAAATATATTTTTTATTGACAAATATGGTGTTTTTAGGGGGTCCTACCCCTTTGTCATTTTTCACCCAAAATTTGAGATTTTTCAAATCGCTCATATTTTGCGCAGAGATACTTGGAGCTATGGTAATAAACATAATATAAATAATTCTTGGCGGCGATGAGGAGGACGGGAGTTATGACAGTTCGAAATTTCCGATTTTTCGAAAAATGCCATTTGACAGGTGAAAATCAAAACGGTAATAGTTAGGGATTTAAATTATTTTTTATTGAATTCAGCGACCTCGAAAACCTACATTTTGATACCAAAATCACCCATGTAGCCCTCATAAGTAATGAATTTTTCCTGTCTTTATTTTTCGATTTTTCATTTTCGAGATCTGTTAACGAGCTCACACCATTCAAGGCAAGGGTGAGCACATCCCCAAAATGGCTATTAAGGAAGATTCGAATGGCTGAGATGACAATTCGAATCATTAACGCCGTTAGCACCTTTCAGATATATTTTTTTTATTGGCGAATATGATGTTTTTACCCCTTGATCATTTTTCACCGAAAATAATTCACCGACCTCGAAAACCTACATTATGACCCCAAAATCGACCATGTAGCCATCATTTCTTCAATATGCTTGTAACTTTTGAACCAAAAGAACCGAACTCTTAAACTAACCCAATAACCACCTTCCGAGATTGTCATAGAGCTTGCAGAACACACTGTATATACTGAAGCATTCGTAAACAAACTTCTTATATTTCGTCGACCGAATTCACTGAACAAACGACAAATCTGAGACGGAAAACGTGGCAAAATACTGATGTCCGAATCGTAGACACAGACAGCCGATCGGTAATTTCCCATCGACCACAAACACGACCTGCACAACCGAATTCTGATGACGACGAGTTCACCGCGTGGAAAGCAGGCTTTAAACGGGAAATCCTCGTCGCGTCAGATTCTCCTCCAAACCCTACGCGTACAAGCGCCCTAATGACCGGGAAATCGGAGGGGAAGCTTCGGGAGGGAGCCGAAAAAGTCTGTCTGCCGTTCTTGCTGACCGAATGCATTTTTAGGAGATTATAAGCTGGAATCCACATCGACCAAGCAATAAGGAGTTCCAGACTTCACAAAAGCAGCAGTCGAAAATTGTATCTGTATTTATTTCGTGTTATATTCAATTGCACAATTCATTTCCCATATTTTTCACATGGATATCATGAAGCCAATTTCTCTATCCAAAAAGAACTATTGTAAAAGAACAATTACCGATACCATCTAACGGCACTAAAGTCCGTTTTTCCAGATTTATATTCAACAGTTCTCGACGTAACACAGCTCGGTTATTTAGTTGAAAATTGATCTTCCAAATACTGAAAAATCCACGAGAATTTCGTGCTTAGTTTTTCAGTTTCCAGTGTAACTATCTCATATAAATAGATACCCTTTAACCAGCTATCCACTGCAATGATACCAGATCTATCCAGACTAGACCGTCCAATTAATCCTACTCCCATTCACAATACCGAGCTTAAATGGGTATCCGACAAGAATGACACCATGATGAATGGTGTTACATAACTCCTCGTAACTTATTGAAATCGTTGTAAAACTGCGCATTGTGTCTTAGGCCAGGTAACACTCGGTGGAGATATTCTAAAAACGATAAGCCTTTCAGAATGTTAACCTCCTACAGCTCCTGGAATTGATAAGGGCGCTCAGCCAGTTCCTTATTATAAAAACTTTTCAATAGGCTCGCGACACGTGCATTAATTCGACTTTGTCTTGTTGAAAAGGAAATTATATGTAAAATACTGCCTTGATCTCAAGTTCGATGGTTTATGTGCGTTCGAAGTCAAAGATCTTGGTTATTGAACTTTTTTTTTGTGATTGATCGGAATAATCATCTGTCCCTTGGACCATTATTACCTATTATGGCATTCTATCATGCTATTCTGCCCGCTCTCCTTTCATATCTGAATTTTCAAAATCAATTATTCAGGTTGAGTCCTTGACTTGTACATATATTTCAACTGTTGATTCTTGAGGCCAGAAGAAACCTTTTTTTCATTTTCCATTTTTCCGAATTCGGCTCTGTTCAAAAGATATAGCCATTTGAAAAAAAAATTGGGCCAAATACGTGCCCGATACGATTCTCTGGAATTGATGCGCAAAGTTCATATTTCTCGATTAAAATTGAGTTGATACATTTAGGAAATACTCAAGTACTAACCTTATTTGAATAAGGATGTTACAAACACGATATTTTTTAACGAAAACACTTAGTTTTGTCCGATTATTTCTGCTATTGAAAAGCCATATTTCTCCCACAAAAATAAGTTCCTTTTTCGATTTTCCTAAAGATTGGTTTGTAAACACTAATAACTTTTTCATATTTTCCCCGATATCCCAAAAATATCTCATAAAAAATTGTTTTTTTACTAACCTAACCCAACTCCATTAACCTAGGTCATAGGCTTCTAGGTCAATGACCTAACTCAACCCATCATTACTGATATTTCACAGAGCTTTTGAGAAGATGATGCCAGACCCATCTCAAAACTGTTGTTCTATGTCTCAATCGTCAGTCCCATGGACGACGCTAGAGCTATGTTATGAAAGGGGAGAGTGATTATTTGGGGTGTTTTTTTTTTCTTTCGATCTCGTGATGATTATGTGAAGAGTTTCAGTGAATTAATGTAATAATAACCGTGTAGTGTCGAGTTAATAAAATATAGAAGATTTTGAAGACGTAGTACCTCGAAAAAACTCCATCGAGAGCACTCCATCGAATCCCACAAGCGAACGACCGATTCCATCGAGATCAAAGCTAGCCACCGACCCAATCTTTCGCTAAATTGCATAACGACCTCTCGAATTTCAATGGAACGACATCCGAACGATAACGGTGAATAAAACCCGCCGATTGGACCGCGAAACCGGTTCGGCGCCACTTTTTTTTAATTCGATGACGACCACACCTCCGAAGACATGTCCTGTATCACGTCTACCTCGAGGATCCGCCGGTACTTCTAGTACTACTCAGAGAAATTGCGCAACCGAGTTTCGCAGCCTGATTCACCTGTCAGACGCGGGAGTTGGTCAACCGAAAATTGCTTGAAGATTTATTACATCCGATTTTTTCACTGCTTCTTCTTCGGATGTTGTCAATGAAATAGTATTCTGTCATAGCTGATCCATTAAGAGGGGTTTATACCGTTCGACGTTCAGTTCAAAACGCGATTCGGGATTTCTCACGATAGAGACCACCGATTTATATGGGGTTTTCACTATTATTCAATTTGAAGAGTTCTTCGAGTGGGAAAGTTCATAACTTTTTTTTTCGTCGAGTGAAAAAAAATTAATGTTTTTTTTTTCGACGAAAATAAAAAGTTATGAACTTTCCCACTTGAAGAATTCTTCAAATTGAATAATAGTGAAAACCCCATATAAATCGGTGGTCTCTATCGTGAGAAATCCCGAATCGCGTTTTGAACTGAACGTCGAACGGTATAGACCCCTCTTAACTAAAAGTATCAGTGGCCCTGGATCTGTCTACCGGCCTCCAAGAAATGGCGATTTAACTCTATCGGATTATTTTTCGTAAGAACATTCCAAAATGTTTTTTGCGGAATAGAAAAGCTACAATTGAAAGAAGACTCGCTCTGCGTGTCGTTCTTATTGGGGAACCCTCAATTTCGATCTGCGTCAATGCCCATTATCTAACGCCTCATTTACGTAACCCACGACTGATGTACGAATACCGACGCATCTGAATTATCGGGAAAGAGGTGCCAAAAATTGTTGCGATGCGTTATTTTTGGACATGCGAAAATGATTGCAGGTGGTGGCCGGGGTTTTTACGGGACGCAAATAGGAGCGGTGGCACGGAGGGAATGTTTTCGCTGCGAAAATGGAGACGTTGAACTTGGCCGATAAAATTTGGCGAAAAACGCGGCACAGCTGGGCGTTTACGCGATGGTAAGGCATTTTGTGACCAGGTGATACGGAGATTCTTCCTCCTGCCCACCGAATCTGCACTCGTCAGTTTCCGATAGACCCAACCTATTCAGGAGCTTCCCGAGGCGGCCTTCCCTGTCAGTAGGCCAGAATTACTCTAAAAATTGGTATGGTCGAATGCGGTTCCTCAGAGCTAATCGTGTTGGACATATGCCGGAAATTATTTTCAATACATAAATGCCATAAAATAAGCTTGCAAATAAAAAAAAAATTGGCTTCAAGTTTAATTTAACAGTGTGTTATTTCAATTTAAAGTTCTATCGCTCTAAAAAAACCTAGTTCCGATGGAACTTCTGGAAATAATCCAGCCCAAGTTTTTCTAGCAGTTTTCCTCTTCTTCTGAAAATTTGTTGTATGTGCATTTGCCTCTGCCACAGAAAGTCATAATGCATAACACATAACACATAATTTGTGTTTCATGGACCTATTATTCTCCGCTGTTCAAAAAAACACCTCAAAATGCTGCAGTTGTATTGTCCATTAAGCTTCTTCGGGATTTTAATTTAACGATGAAAAAAATTTAAATTAGCTGTGAGCAAATGCCTTGATAATCGCGAGTTAATGTTTAATAATTTTGCTGTTGTCTATTTTTGCATTATTCTAGTTGAATATTTCTATATTTATTTTGAGTATTAAGCATTTGTTTCTATATAATTTTTCATCACTTAACTGTAATAAATTATGAATGAACTACACCATTTCCAAGTGTATTTCAGAAAGCGTCAATTGTATTTCAGAATAGTCAATTGAATTTCAGAAAGCGTCAATTGTATTTCAGATTAGTCAATTCAATTTCAGATAGCGTCAATTGTATTTCAGATAAGTCAATTGTATTTCAGAAAACATCAAATGTATTTCAGATTAGTCAATTGAATTTCAGAAAGCGTCAATTGTATTTCAGATTATATCATATGTATTTCAGATTCCTGATGTCCAATGTATTGGACATCCAGATTTTCTCATATTTTTTGACGAGTACTGAATTTACGTTGGCCAAACCTTCTGTCCAACGTATAGGTAATCAATAGGTATTCATGATTGACTGTAGGACTGCTTAAATCTTATTCTATCTTAGGTTTTCCGTTCGATATCTACCAGAAGCAATCCCCCCATGCTCCATGAATCATCCTCGAACCCCAAAGTCTTCCAGAAAACAGTTGTGGCGAATATTTGAAAAATGCTCGAATAAAAGTTTTCTACTGTTTCTTTTTTGTGCCATCTTAAACCGATTTCCCAAATATCACAGTCATCTCGCTTTCAGTCTCGGGACACGAATGACCATATCCCAAATACAATTGACGATTTCGCAAATGCAATTGATGATTTCTGAAATACATATGATATAATCTGAAATACAATTGACGCTTTCTGAAATACAATTGACTAATCTGAAATACATTTGATGTTTTCTGAAATGCAATTGACTAATCTGAAATACAATTGACGCTTTCTGAAATACAATTGACTATTCTGAAATACAAGTGATGTTTTCTGAAATACAATTGACGCCTTCTGAAATACACTTGGAAATGGTGTAGTAGAGCCCCTATAGATCTACCTATATAAAGTAGTTGTCCTTATCCGTAGAAATGGAAAAATTATCGAAAATGTGATAACCAAGCAATTTTGCATTCACCTTTTCTCTTTCGATTTGGATCTGTCGTTTGTGCTATAATTATCATTCAACGTAGTTTTTTTACAGAGTAACAAGTATCTATCTATAGTCTTAAAACTCGAAGGTGTGGTTCTAATGAATTGATCCCAGTAGGTATAATGAATTGATTTCGTAATCGATATGTTTGTCGCAATAAATGAACCTTTATTTTCGGTATTGAATCGCTTTCTGACCGAGATACAAAAGTCCGAACACGCAAATTGAATTGACAAACGTTATTTTAATTTTTCCCGTCCTTGACAGCGCATAAACATATGCGAGGAACCGCGCCAAATAGTTCTCGAACGTAACAACTACATCAACATCATTTCAAATTAATCTCCCATAAAAACAGTCGATAAGTTCTGTATAAACACGCAAACAATCATTGAAATATTTTTCCCTGCTTTATCACTCTGTTATATAATAAAACTTAATTCAGTTATAATCAGAATCTACTCCTCAAAATGATAAATTCATGAAAGCAATAACCATAAGTAATCAATCGTTGATGACGATTTTCTGGGTAACAAACGATAAACTCCGATACCTAAAGGGATTTTACGTCAAATTCAGTTCGCTCAGAGACAAAAATTTACACCTCAATCGAAAATACTTTTCAGCAGGGGAAATGAAATGAAAACGCATCGATGAGATCCGCAACCAGTAAAACGTAAACCGTGCTTCATAGATTGCCTCGCTCGAGAATCGCGTGGCTTAAATCCGTTAAATCCGAAATAGCCTTGTTGCATTTCTGAGCCCCACCGAACCATTTCAATTAACCAAATGAACCTTTCCGTCTCTGCCAAATAAACACGCATAGCAGACATGTGTATTTAGATTCTATTTGCGTGTAGCAATTATTGTTTGCAGTGAAGGCTCACTCCGCTTTCATGTTCCCTCGGTTTTTTCCTACTATTCGCACCGAGGTAGGTAAATATTGGGCGCGTAAATATTTCCCTGCTAAATTTAGAAGAAGAAGAGCTAAATGTGATTTGCCACTGATTGCCGACATTAATTTTGCGACGTCTTGCTGAATTTGCTTGGTACGTCTCATACACTAGCCACAGAAGCAATTATTTTATTGATAAAGGCTTTCACGATAGAATTCATCTTCGAATTTCGAGTCTTCCGGGCTTCATAGCCGTCGTCACTCTAGTTCGGAGCAGTCAATCGCCGGGATACAACCTCAGACCGCAGTTTTAGGTAAAACGTGTTAACTTTCTTGCGATCAAGAGCACATACTCTTAATAGTATACAGCGTCATTCTTTCTTAATGTCACCCAAAATTATATGAAAATGAGCCGGGTTTAAAAAACCGCTAGCAAGCGAGAACGACGTTTCAAGCGATAGTAGCAAGCGAAAACGGCGGAAATGGATATAAAGTTTCCAAACGATAGTAGCAAGTGCTCGTAATCGAAATGACGTAACCGCACTTTATGAAATCGTCAACGCACCAACAAAATCGAAATTTCGAACCAGTTTTCTCGATATCTCGGACGAAAATCAATCGGTTGATCTTTTTGTTGGAAATACCAGCGAAAATATAAAACAAAATAAGCACCTACCTTCTCGGCATCTCAATCCAGTTCCTATCAAAATATCCACCTAAATTTTCTACGAACTCAACAAATCGTATATTCGTTATATCTGACGAAAAAGAAGATCCTCCTCATCAAAAATTATAAGACATAAGAAAGTATCAACAACAATATCCAATACAACAGAATACAAACAAGAATAAACATGCAAGCACTGGCATTTCCAAATACACTCAAGAAAACTGGTAATTTCTCGAAATTATCACAAATCTCCGAATAAAACATTCAAAACTTACCTTATGACGTAATTGACGCACACGACACTCTGAGGTTTCCCCATCTTGTCGTAAATCAAGGTTGCCTGCGTCATCACCCATACGTAACCCCCGTTCTTGGCCAGAAACCTGTAATTGGAGGTCTCGCATTGCCCTTTGGAAAATACTGAAAAAAAACAGAATTCATCACCAACAAATCGAAACTAAAATCGCTTCTATCGAAAAAAAAAATGTTATCAATAGAATTGCATACAACCAAACTCATGTGGGATCAAGAAAAATTCACATTGAAGAAAGTTTTTTGTGTGGGCGTTCAATGTAGTGTGTTTTTATGTCAAGTTGCATTTGAAAATGGTTTCACTTTGAGAACTGAAATTTTGTGGGTAAACTCAGAAAGGATTGGAGTTCTTAATGAAATAATTGAAATCGATTTCATTTCGAAAGTTAATTTTTTTTCTTTCAAAAATAGAAGAAAATAAGCTCCTGTTTATTTCAAACGAAAGACCCATGAAAATAGTTCAACTCCCGATTAAAAAAGAATCTACATATAATTTCATTCAGAAAAACAATTTGAAATACGGAATTGGCAGAGAATGGCCAAATTCAAATATATGGCGGGAAAAAGTTCCTGCTTTACCCACATATTCACTAATTTCATAGTTCAGCGATTTTCGGATAGAGAGCGCCATTGTACATTTCATTCATAAGGCATATTCATAGAACTTATAGTGATAATGTAAGTTCTATGGAGATATTCCATAAAATGCACGGTGGCGCCTCTATCGGATGAGTTTTCCTACTCGCTCTGAACGGCGACCTTAAATAGAAGAGTTGAAAATTGTTTTGTTATTGACGCAACTTTCAAATGTTTGTTTTGATATTTGTTCTTAAAAAGGAAATTCCTGGGCCGAAAACACTAATTAAACAGAAATACCAGCGGTACAGTGCAGTCGAGATAGGGAGGAAGATTCGGTAGTACGTTTTGTTATTTGTATATAAAGGCGGGACTTTTGATTCGATTCTTGCCACAAATTTCACGTTTTTATACGTTTATTGAGGTGATAATATCATCTTTGATTTCGCAACATCCAACTCAGATAACAGACGTGGGATTTTTTATCACATCGGATGGGAATTTTTCCTGTCGGTCAGGAAAAGAGCACTTACAAAATCCCATGCTCTTCTATATCGGTGTCACATAGCTCCTACCAGTTCCGAACCACATATTGTGTAAATATAGATAAGAATGCAAATTTTCACAATGTCCCAGTAGTTAACTTTATGTGATTTAATCTAATCTTAGGCCAGTTGTTAACGCTCCAATCGAATATCAACGTTTAACATCGGCAACAATAGGAAAATGAGTACTCATAAGTGCTTTTCTATTGCCTTCGTTGTTTTGTATTTATGCAGTTATGGTTACTGTTTTAATAAGACTAAGGTAGGAGTTTTATACCACCTCTGTAGTAAACATTTTGTACCATTTACACACAGTAAACATTCGTTCGTTCCTTTCTTGTATCACTTGATTTTTTATGGATTTCTATCCATAACATTATAAGTAATATATGCGGACTTCTGTCCGCATATATTACTTATAATATAATACATTGATTTCGTAATCGACATCATCAAAACTTCTAGAGTACTTTCGGAAGTCACAGAAAGCAAAAATTTGGTATATAGCTTTCATTTAGGAAAAAAACAATGAGAAAATTGAGAAATGTTATTCTCACATTATAAGTAATATATGCGGACAGAAGTCCGCATATATTACTTATAATATAATACATTGATTTCGTAATCGACATCATCAAAACTTCTAGAGTACTTTCGGAAGTCACAGAAAGCAAAAATTTGGTATATAGCTTTCATTTAGGAAAAAAACAATGAGAAAATTGAGAAATGTTATTCTCACACTCCAAGCTCCTTTCATGGGAGATGTAGTACTGTCAACTTAATTACTTATGGATAGGTTCTTCCTGAAATCCTAGAAAGCTAAAGTTTGGCATGTAGGCCAAAATTAACGGGAAGATTGATACTCAGAGATCGAATTCTTGTACCTTCTGGAAGTTTGATTGAGACCCAATTTTATTTACAGATACTAGGAACATGGATAGTGACGAACACGAGCCAACCTTCTGAAAACAATGCTTGTCCATTCGTTAAAATACAAAACTCTTCATCGCTAACAGTGACGTACGAATCGAAAGCTTTTAATATCGCACTGATGGTTAATGAATCTAAAAGCAGTCTGAATCCATTCGAAGAAGAGAAGACCTCCATCAGAAATTTTACTATTTATGGTGGAATTTTTCCCTACTACATGGTTGTAGGCGTAAGAATCAAGAAAGGTAAGTTCAAGATAGATACACCTTTAGGTATTGGATAAATTTTCCAGATCGGTATTCACCAGTACCAGTTTTTATATGCAAAGCAGAATATATATATTTTTGTTGATTTCAGAAATTCCTTCATTTCTTATCATGACCAGCAGTCTTAATCCATTACCGGAAGACGTACGAAGGAACATCACCGATCTCATCGCCGAAATAGAGGAACTGAAGAATATCCACTTCTCTACGGTAGCCGCAACTTGCAAAAAATACATAGAAGTACATGTTGAGAATCCATACAGAAAATTTGTGAACCCAAAGATAGAACACATCTCATGGTCTGACACAACTGACTCTACTGATCCACCTACTACCATGGATCCACCAACTACCACTAAAAAACCTAATGCCGCTTCAGCACTGTTCGTTTCGAACTTCATAGTGCTCATCAGTATGCTGTTCGTCTTTGCTCAATGAGTGGGAATTTTTTGTTGATATGGGCGCGAGTGGTATACCTGAGACCTGAGTGGATTATGTTTGTGTTATTATGAGAATTATTTTAACATCTTTGTATTTATACTGAAGAGAATATTCGAATTATTATTATAATATTATTTAGTAGTATCAATTAAATCAAAGAATCTCACCACTGGAGAATATATCCATAGTTTATAGTTTGGTAAGGGGCTTACATTCCACTGCGACCTCCAGGTATATTATGCCCCTCCATCAGCAGTGGGGGGCTTGTCCTATGAGGCAGGTAAGGCAGTGCCTCACCAATAGACGTCGAAAATTACATTTTTTATTAATTATTCATTTAATCATTTCAATTTTTTTATTATCTGCATCCATACGCATTTATGTCGTAATTTCCCTTCATTATATGCAATAATATTCGGGTCTACGTTTCCATATCTCACGATTTCTGTGTATCCATCTCACTTCCTCACCTCCCAGTATACGGCAGAGTCTGTCCTCGCACGTCCTTGTCTAGCGCGTTATTCTACATCATAGGGAACGGACGGCAGGCGAGAAGCCTGCACGCCTAAACGCCACGTTACGTTGAGTCTGAGGCTAGCCTCTCGATTCTAGATATTCCCTCGCGAAGGGCATACTTCAATTATTCTGCACTATTCAGATCAATCGGGAACTCGGGTCAGTTTTCAAATTGGGTTAGATTAGTAAGAATAGTTGTAACCGTTTTTCGTGTAGGTTTGGTTTGTTTCAGTGTTCGTATGAAATCTTTCGAAAAGTCCTTTAGTTTTATTATTTCAATTACCATCGGAGAACCGAAGGCGAAATGGATTTAGCGGGACCGAGTGGGCCGTCACAAATTCCCCAGTTAAATTTAAACACTCGAAATACTTGTGATTTTTTTAATTTTTCAGCTGATCAGCAAAGTTTTGGAGTGATTCTTATGAGGATAAATCATATACAGGGTCTTTCACGAGGAACCTCACCCATATTTATACGGGAAACTACTGAACGTATTTTCATGAAATTCAGCACTTATAAGTATTTCACGATGCTGATGAAATCTAAAATATTTTCAAGACATGAGCACCTCCGGTTTTTCCGGAAATGACGTCAACTTCCGTTTTTCAAATTAGAACACCATTTTTTTATTGCAGAAATAGATTCCTTAGAAAATTTCAAGTTATTTTGATGTAACATTTTTCAGTTTTGGTTGGAAAATTCTCTCTGAGCGGGAAAATTCGAAAAAAAATCGAAAATAGAGCTCCGCTGAAACAAGAATAACTTCGAGGTTTTTGGATGGAAAATTTTCATTTTTGGGATTTTTCAAGATGTAAGATTGATGTATCCACTTTAAAAATCGAAATCGCGATTCATGATACAGGGGGTGAAAAAATCGCTTTCAAAGTTAGGGATGACAAAATCGTGAAAAATCAATTTTTTCAAATTAGAACCCCATTTTTTTATGGCAGATATTGAATCTACGTTAAAAAAATAATGTGAGTGTATGCGATTTTTTCACCCCCTGTAGCATGAATCGCGATTTCGATTTTTAAAGTGGATACATCAATCTTACATCTTGAAAAATCCCAAAAATGAAAATTTTCCATCCAAAAACCTCGAAGTTATTCTTGTTTCAGCGGAGCTCTATTTTCGATTTTTTTTCGAATTTTCCCGCTCAGAGAGAATTTTCCAACCAAAACTGAAAAATGTTACATCAAAATAACTTGAAATTTTCTAAGGAATCTATTTCTGCAATAAAAAAATGGTGTTCTAATTTGAAAAACGGAAGTTGACGTCATTTCCGGAAAAACCGGAGGTGCTCATGCCTTGAAAATATTTTAGATTTCATCAGCATCGTGAAATACTTGTAAGTGCTGAATTTCATGGAAATACGTTCAGTAGTTTCCCGTATAAATATGGGTGAGGTTCCTCGTGAAAGACCCTGTAGTTCAAGAAGAAGAGCGATCTTTTCCAGATCTGAGCGAATGTCTTGTGAATATTACGCAACTGACGAAAAAAATAATTCACTAGAATTAGTCATTTATAGGTATATGTACATATACAGAGTGTCTCATTAGTGCAATGAAGTAAAATATCTCATTACTTACGTCAGTTACGGAATAATTTTACTGCAAAAGTGGTTGCTCTTGCACTGATATATCAGCCTAAAATAATAGTACAGGGTGTTCGTTTGAAGCGGTTTAAGAATTGGGTCGGTTTGTTCAGATGGTAAACTCTTCATTATTATTTCATCGTTTAGTGCCAAATTAGTATTTCTATTTATTGGCATCAGAATTTTTCTCAATTTATCCGGCGTTGCCGACAAATTACGAAAAAATTATAGAAATGTGGAAGATTTTACTTCATTATCATAGTGATATAAACAATATTCTCAATTTTCTCGTTAATGGGTGTTTCAAATCTGATGATATGATGGAAAGCGATTTCCTTGTAGGGAATGTTCTTAACAAGGTCCAAAAATTGAAGAATTTCAACAAGGAGGCTTTTTTTTTCAAATGGCTCGAAGTTACTTTTTATACACACCCTTTAAAATGTTTAGTTTTCGAGTGAGATAATTCTTCATTGCTGGAAGTGAATATTTTTTTAAAGCAAAATATGCCTCGAAATAGATCACCACTGTTTTCTACCGTGATAAACTGTAAGGTCGTTTTCCTGAATTCAAAGAATTCCGGTATCATCATCAAAGTACTCATCGTGAAACAATTCGAAAAATGGAACACTTTCATGGTAATTCTCTCTTTTTTCAACGCAAATGCATAATTTTTAACATTTACCCATGATAATGGCATGAATATTATCGGCGCATTACACGACCTTATCAATTGTGCATGGAAAATAGTCAATTTTGAGCACAAAGTGAAAACGCATCAGAAATGTATAACTTCGACAGGATCTTTTATTTTATGGCGTTATTAGTGACCATTTACGCCACTAAGAAAGCACCACCCTTACAACAAGTGAGTAGGTTTGATAGTAACAATAGGAAAAACTGCAAAATTTTCATCACTAGAATATCCAACAGTCAAAAAAGATCAGGGCATGCCATTTCAATAAATGAACCCATTGCATTATTTTCAAGATCATTTCCTAAAGATCGCAGTGTCTTTATTGAAATTTTAATCAATCTTCTTAATCAAAATTTACATTTTTTAGTTGGAAGGGCCTTGGATGATCAGGAATGCCAGCGAGAACGCTCTCTCGGTGATAGGAAACTGTCCATCCATGAAAATCCAATCTAATCCAACGGACTCGAGTGGCGACGGGGTAATTTTATTGAAGACCACCGTCCAAACGTTCACCCTGACCATGGTCAACGTCGATCGTAAACTCTATCAATTGTTCATCCCCAGCGACAACAAGATTTCTCTGATAGGTAACGTCAGCGTTCTGGAGTCGGACAAACATTTCCTAATCACAGAGCTGCAGACTGAAGGTAAATAAGGTTTCAGGAATTGAACTTTAAAAGAATCTGATGGAATATATGAAGAACTCTTCGATTGATTTCTTATAAATTTCAGATCAAGTTTACTTTGGAGTTCTAACCAAAGACAACCAAACGACACCCAGTACTCACAAACAAATCGAAAGTAAGTTGAAATCTTCAACGCCAACCAAAAACGTTAGTTTCGCACCTGTCCAGTACGAGAATTGTACCAACCAGGAAAAAAACAGTGAATCACATGCAACAACTATGGCTGAAGGAAAGGATTCTATTCAAAAGTTGAAGGAACTGGGGAATAGAACAAACAAACCAGTATCTGATATAACAGAACCTGAAGAAAGAAGTGGAAAACCAAGCGAAGACAAATCTACAACTGGTACATCAGCAAGATCTTCGGATCAAACTGAAACATTACCTTTAAGTGGTAATAACACCAAAGTTACTGACATGCCAAGAGGTTCTGGAACCACCGCAACATATTCAGATTTTCTGACAATGACAAGTATATCTTTGTTGTTTGTAATAAAAAATGTTCAGTGAGTATCATGGGACGGAAAAAGTATTAAACAGTTTTATTTCATGCGCATTGATTATAGTATAACTGCTCTCGTTTCACTCCAGTTATTCTATAGACAATTATTGCTAATTGGTGGGGAAAGAAATTGAACTATGTAAGGACTGAACGAAAATAAATTCACTATCACAAAAACGCTTATATCTTTTGAACCACTGGACCGATTCCGAAAATCAAACTCATTTTCGAATCATCTTCTAATTCTAATGCAAACTGTTTTTACAATAAAAAAACCAAAACTATTTTTTACAAAATTCATGGATTTTTTCTGGAATTCTTCCCATCATGCTTCTTATAGTGTTCTCAGTCACTTTCTGGGATGCTGTCTTCCACTTTTGCTTGAATTCCGCTAATATTTTCGTTGATTTCTTAGTCTTCTTCAATTCTCTTTCTACCAGGGACCAATATCTTTCGATTGGCCTGAGTTCTGGGTAATTTGGTGGATTGGCCTCTTTGGGGACCAAAACCACCTCATTAACTTCGTACCACTCCTTGGTGGCCTTGCTGTAGTGGCATGAAGCTAAATCTGGCCAAAAGATTGTTGACACATCGTGCTCACGTAAAAATGGTGAAAGTCGCTTCTTCAAGCATTCCTCGATGTATATCTTCGAGTCAACAGAGCCTTGGCCAACGAAAAATTTGCTCCTTTTCCCACAAGTGCAAATTGCTTGCCAAACTTGGAATTTTTCAGGAAACTTTGCTTGTTTCTTCACGCGAAATTGTTCGTCAACATTTCCACAAAAATCTGCAGCATAAAATTCCTGACCAGGAAGTTGCGAGAAATCAGCCAAGACATAGGTTTCGTCGTCCATCACGCAACAGGTTAAATGTTTCAAGAAATCTCTTTTTAATTTCTTTGCTCTTGATTTCGCTTCTTGATTCTTCACAGCGTTCCTGTCTGGCACTTTCTGCACTTTGTATGTTCTTATCCCACAACTCGACTTGATTTTCTGAACGGTTGACAGCGAACAGCCCACTATTTGGGCCACTTTCCGTCCTGAAAGGTTAGGATTCTTCTGAAGAAGGCTGATGGCTTTCTTCACTTTTTTGGGCTATGAAACCCCTTTTTCCTCCCGGTTCCTTCCTTGCGGTTAATTGTAAGATCTTCATGAAGCGCTTAACAACTCTTGATACCTTTTCCGGACGAACGCGAGCCTCTTTTGCGATTCTTTTGAAGCTCCATTTTTGATTATTTTGAAAAAGTTTCACTATAAATTCTCGTGTTTTCACTTCGCTTGACATTTTGACATTTTGCGACAGAGAATTGGAATATCTATGGAGTAAATGTTCCACATGTCTCTGACGTTCATAATAAAGCTAACTATGATCAAATTTTGATTTTTTTCTCAATTGGTTCAAGAGATATAGGCGTTTTTGTGTTAGCGAATTTATTCTCGTTTAGTCCTTAGTAGAACTTCTCGCGTTTCACCCCAGACAATATAGAACTATTTTCAAAAACAGATGAACAGAATTCTCCAGAACAAATTTGTTCGTATGCACTAAAGTCTGACCATTTTGTTTTCCCGATCAATTCAAAACCGGATCAGATTTTTTTGGCTAAATCGATTTTCGAACGCTCTTCTCGTTAACTTCCCCACAATGAGAATGTTTCCTTGACACACATTGAATAATTTGGTCGACATTTTGTACTTACAACATTTATACGCAGAAATGATGGAATCGCTATCCATAGCGTGATGATACTCGTACACTGATTTGCCCAGGAGTTCTTCCTCGTGATATCCAAGAACATTCCTCATTCTGAAATTTCGAAAAATTCAATATCTCCCAACTTTTAACTCACATGACGTTTCACTTACATCTCATCGTCGGCATGGATGAATTTCATGTCCAAGCTGTGCTTCGTTACGAAGGTTTGCCTGGGCAGAGGCGCCTCGATATTTGAGGGGTGAGGTATAGGGTTTGCGATCGCTGCAAAACAGTTTTTGAATTTCATATCGTCCCCAGTCCTATTCGGTTCGGGCCTCAATATGTGACCTTTAAGGTGTAGGACCTGGAATTAGTAAAATCACTAAAATCAAATGGAAAAATCCAGAAACGAAAACGTTTTATAGAAATCACCAAAAAAGTACAATCAATGAAAAATACCCAAACGCAGAATTTGGAAATTTCCGAAGATGACAAAAAAGGATTCAATAATAGAACACACCTTGTATGTTGCCGACTTCAAATTTACAGACCTTCCTTTGCTCGTCAGGGTGCATTTTAATCTGATGAAGAAGGACTTCTGAGAATCATTTCCATCGTCTTTCGCTTTATCCGAAAGTAACTCCCTGATTTCTTCGTGGTCACAAGGATGACTATAATCATAAATGTTTTGACCCATCAGGTCGATCTGAAAAAATTAAGATGAATATGAGATAAGAGATGGATACATTGTAATCCTTATAATTGAAGCAACCTTGAATTCGTGGATTAAACAGAAGCTTATTTATTTGAATCATTGACTGATAGTGAAGATTCTGATCTGATTCTGAAAATGGAGAATTAGAAATTAGTTCTGCTATGGACCACAGGAGTAATATTTATTAACTCTCTTTCTCAGAATTTTTCAGGTGTAAAACATTCTTTTCTTATACTGCTTGAGCTACCACCTTCGTACCTTACTTTTGGTCCCTTTGTTTCTGGGGCTAACTCAGTTTGAAAGTTTTATAATTATTTTGTTATTTTCAATCATCAGATTATTCAAGTATCGTTAAATTTTGGTATTCTTTTCAACCAACCTTGAAGGTCGATTGGTATTTCCTATTTATAGTGCTCTCCCCTAGATTGTAGATGAAGTTTGTATAAAAGAAAAATGAATAATAAAAATTTGGATCTCTTATTTTCTAAAATTGCTCACAATACCGACGTTTTGAGAGTATCTTCTCTACTTTTCAAGGCTAGCCAACGTTATCAACAATCACTGCCATGAAATTCTTTATCCCAGGACTCAAATTCGGCTAAATAGTACGCAATTCGAGAACTCACATGACCATTACGTGAATTTATTCGTTTTTCGTGTAAACTGTATTGGGCGCTGTGTGGCATGTGGCTCCGTCCCTTTGTAACCACATGCAATAATGAATCGTGTCGTTTAGTTTGGTGTTTACCTGTCCGATTCCTAGGTAATCACTGACGTTATCCGACAGATAAACGATATCCCCGTCGTTTGAAAGTACCAGGAGAAATCCCTCCAACGATTTCAAGAACGAAGACTCATCCGTTTGGCTATCTTCTTCACAGGGGGGCAGAGCAGGAACTGAAAACGAATAATCTTTTGTAAAAAAGTCGAAAAACGAATATATTCATGGAATTAACTTCAGTTTAGTGCTTTTATAATTTCTCCATGTTCTCGTGACGTTTCTTGACAAGTCTTTTTTCAAATGTGCCATTTTCTTTCATCTGATACACATCTGGAAAAAGTTCCGCGGAACACAGCAAGTAGACCAGCCCAAATTTTGCAGGATGAGCTTGATGGATGATTCTACCAGACCCTAACAAAATATTCCCTTTCTTATAAACTTCTCACCGGTATTCTTTCGATATGGATGGATACATTGAAGTACATAGGGGCTGATCTATTCGTATTTTTTGTTGCTGTTGACCGCGAACATTTTTCCAGATCTGTATACGATAATGCTTTCGACTGAATAAAAATTGTTTCTTTCAACATGCAAGAAAGTACGTGCGGGGTATCCGTACCATTTATTCATTGGGAAGCCAGTTTTTTGATACGAACTCCCTTACGTTGGCTACTCACTTAGGTTTATCATGTCTCTGACCCGAAGATACGAGATGGCCAGTCTCATAATCGAGGCTTTGTCCAATTGCGAAATTTGATCTTGTGAAACGGGAACTGCCGCGGCCAAGTCCGCAAAGATCTCCGTTTCTTTCGATCGACGACATCTGGCCGCATCTCTGGACTTTTCCTTGCGTTTTTCGTTATTCCTGAAACAAGGGAAACATTCATTTATACCTTTTTCCATACGTGAGAGGTGGGTGGGACATTCAACTGGTTTCCCGGTTCGACAGACCTCAACCCCATCAGTTTTTCCATTTGAGATTCTTACTACCATTGAGTTTAAATATACCTAGAGGAACAACGCCCTTGAACGAATTGAAGCTAAAATTTTTGGCAGTAAAGTGGCGGCACAGTCTGATCCATTTTGTTAGTTATTCATTTACAGAAATCTGTAGAATATTCATTTCCCTCTTGTACTATAAATCATAGACAAGGTCGTATTCGTCCAAACTATATATCTTCGTTACAAACGGAGTGAAAGGGAGATCATGTAGATCATTTGAATTACAAAAATAAATAAATCACGCATTCGTACTAAGCCCGCTTAGGAAAAAGTGCTTTTTATGGTTCAGCTACTCACCGACAGATGCGAGTGTAAAAATTTCGATTCTCTGAAACACAACTGCGCCTCTATGAACGATAGAAGGAACTACAACTAGAAGTGGCTTCAATTCATTCAATGACGTTGTCCTTCTAGGTATATTTGAACTCAATACCACCACAAAGATATTATCTAAATAAATAAACTGTGTTTGTACCGTAATTTCATCAGGATTATTTGACATACTGAAAAATGCACAATTAAATGGACCAAGCATCCTAGCAAGATCATCGCCACACACCTGATATTATGCATATTTCACTGCATATAAAACCAGACGGTTCAGATTAATGGCCTGCAATGAATAAATGGAAACTTGCCAAAAGTGTCTTCATAAAATGAGGAGTCAAGGCTCATTACTACATAATTTGTCCTTAGCATTCATTAAAGGGAACTGAGGATTCTTTCCTTTTTGTCATTTCCGGACTTGAAACCTCGAAAATAGGTAGAGAAGGTAATACACCAAAGAAATAGGTCAATGAACGAAAAAATGAAAATGTTTTTACTTATTTCAGAATTCGGGCAAAACAAATAACTGACATTGAGGTAATACCAGTGAATTCTTGATACAGTGAGGTATATGTGTTCGATGACATTTACATATAGCCATTTGTTCCAAGACAAATGGTGGAAACTAGTTGATTAATGTATGGAATTAACGTCTCAGTCTACCAGACTCGTTAGACGAAGAAATGTATCGTTAGAACCCACAAACAAGAAGCGCAATAAATTAACAACGTTTCAGAAGCAGGTTATGAAAGATATGCTCGAAATAGATGCGAGAAGAAAGTGGAATAGACGATTCATTTCATGCGGGATATTTATGTTGTTTTCAGCATACAGAGTTGTCCAATTCGTACTTGAACAGTCTGCAGAAAAAGTAAAAATTTCATATGCCTAAAACCGCTTCATTCCAAGATAGGTAGTGCATAAGGACCTATACTCCATTCACTATCATAAAGTATCCCGGTTGGTCAAGATTTTAGTTTTTTCACTTGAAACTGACGCAGGTTGGCACTAGTGAAATATGGGCAACGTCAAAATAATTCTCAGAGACGTTGCCATTACAACAAAAGATAACAGACTGAAGCTGAGCTGCATCCCAGTTTAGAAGTATGTTCTTCCCAATTCAATGTATCATTCACATATAGATTCCCAATAACTTTGTAAATGGAATCAGTACTCCATTTACAAAATTCTTGGGAATCTATTCGAGTAGGTACTTTTATTTTTTTTTCGAATGAACTATCACAAAGTAACGGACTATTCTGTCCATTATTTTCCAGTGAAATTTCAACACTCGATTCTTGATTTTCGTACAAGAAAAAAGCATAACTGAATCTCCAACCATGTTCATATACGTGAAATATTTCCAGCATTAACAGAAAAAAAAGTTTCTTCAACATTCGCCAGGTCTTTGGAATTATTGAATTCACTTAATATTTTGTCAAATTCATTATTTTCCCAAAGTAAATAAACATTTCGACAATTACGTAATTATTACAACCTCTATATAGAAAGGACAACGTGGCTCAGTTATTTGACAGGAAAATGACTATATCCTAACATTTTCAAAATTCACACATTGAAATGTGTCAGAATATCATGGCCAACCGGGATACTTTTCAAAAGTGAATGGAGTATCATCATTACATAGTATAAAACAAAGTCGCTATCGCTGTCTGACCCTATGTATGCTTAAATTTTCAAAAATACGCAAAGGATTTTGAGACGGTTTTTTTAATAGATAGAGTGATTCAAGAGGAAGGTTTATATGTATGATACATGCATAATATTGAAGAGAAACACTGATGAATTTACAGGTTTCTAATGTGATGTCGTAAATAAACACATTTTCTGCGCTTACATTGCAAACACTGACTGAACCCCACGAGATAAATCAAAATAATGTACTCGGTATTGTACTCCTGAAAAAGGTCAACAAAAAAGTCCTCGATGGTATATGTCTATCTTTTAAGGATAACCCACAATAACAATTTTTTATCCTTCACATTTTTCAGGAAAAAATGGCTTATTTAGGAAGTTATTTTAAGCAATACAGCATTAATCCTTATCCAACTGAGTACCTTAATTACATTGTCCATTCAATATAGATCAATATGGCCCTTTACAGCATGAAATTTAAATGAATATTTCCGAAGATATCAAAGATTTAAAATGCAGGGACATAGCGGTGCGGCGCCGGCACTACCGTTGTTTATAAGGATTGCATTGCATCCGTGCGAAGCCGGGGCAGGTTGCCAGTATGTATATAAATCTGAAAGATTAAATAATGCGGAAAAACAACAACTCAAGCAATATTATCGATGTAACAAATTCCATTCCATACTGATTCTGATCCATGGTTCGATTTCAAACGCTCATCAACGTATCGAACAACATAAATATTAAATAATACAAATATTCCACCACGAAACAAGTTCAAAGTTCACCAGGTCAGTAAATCCAAACAATAAGTGAGCGATACGGAATATTCGAATACATCAAAGCTGAATTCTCGGATGAACTGAACGCAGAATTAAAACAAAGGAGTTTCGAACAGGTATTCATGTGGATTGTCAGGTTATGATGATTTTTTTCGGCATCATACCTAAAAAGGACAAGAATAAATCGACGATATTCGATTGGATATGGTGAACATCAGGAATTCACATCTGCTGAATTCATTTTAATTCAGTTTCATTCCTGGCAACTGCTTTCGAAATTCCGATAACACGATTTCACGAATGGAGATTACTTGAATTCATTCTTAAGCCCCGTTCCCACGGAGCGTGGCACGCTGGCGTGACTCACGCATTCGTGGAAGACGACCCGTCTGAACGATGTGTAGTGAGTTTGCCTCATGAGCCTCCGGAAGCGTGGAGAGTCCACGACCGCTCACGCTCCATATCAAACGTGTTTGATTTTGAAGCTTGAACACGACAGTTGCCAACCAGATTTTGACGAGTCGGTCGGCTTCGCAAGGAAAACTGAATCGTGAATGTGACTGTGTGTGAACTGCCCACGACACTCAGCTGGTTCGCTGCCTATCCCTACTCCAGTCGTGAGCCAAGACAGTGAGTACGAAAGAGTGGCACGATTTCGTATTTTTGCCCCGTGGGAACGCAGCTTTATTCAGGCGAATGTGATCTAGTTGTGAATAGAACAATTGGACTCTCCATTGAGCGATTTCCTGACCCAAAAAACATGATTTATGGAACTGCTCTTCAATGATAAAGAGGACTGCATCCAAAACCTCAGAAATATTTTCTTTTGAACCCTCCTTTGTCAACATATTTCAAATAATCCACCTTTGATGACTATAATGGAATTCTGACACTTCAAACGATACGATTTCACCTACATCTTTCTTCAGACCAACAATTAATTTTGCGATCATTCCTTCAACTCAAAGAACCAAGGGCACTACTCAATCCAAGAGTTCGTAATCCATATCCAGTAGACACTTTACCATGAACCACTCTATCCATCATTCAACAAATTGAACCAATTCACAAACCCACCAACTATACCAATAGTACCAATTAAATCAGCAACCGTAATTGTTGACCACGTTTAAGAGTCCTTATTCAATCTGACGACAGATTAGTAAGGACGAAATAATTATGGGATGTTCGCGCATAACCTATGGCTTTATGTGCAGCATGTGATCCTCTAAAACCCCGTGGTACGCTTGGAAACGGTCCAGGAAGAAGATGAGACTGGCTGGTGCCCGTCATATGACCGAATATTTCCTAGAAGGAAATTTATGGTTGATTACTGGATGATTGAGGATGCCCACCTAGAGGTTCGCAGAAACATTTGTGGGTAGTAAGTCAACTTCTAGGCGCCGAAACTTTTTTCGATGAAACAATGGGGACAAGGAATATTTTCTTTCTGTGCCAATAGTTTCCATTATACTCAGACAAGTGAATACTGCAATTAACTACAATTCGAAAGAATTCGTTTGACGACTAGTTTGTTGTCAAAAATCAAGTACTTCTGAGTATAATACTTCTTAATGTCACTGAGTATGTCAACAGTGAATACGAGGATGTATTGATATCTAGTTAGCCTAGACCATTTCCATACATAAACCAAATATTGCGATACCATATCAACGAACAATAACTTATTAGAAGTGTGAGTGTAGAGCTCGACGTCAAGAGAGTAAACTTGAGTTACGCAGTAAATTAAAAAAAAATCGAGCCATCATAAAGTACCTGTATTTAAGGGTAACGAGGTAAGCAGATTCACGAAGATATGCTTAATACCCTTGGTGATCAATGTCCTTCGTATGCGATCGTGAAAAATTGGACTGCAAACTTCAAAAGAGGCAAGTTTTCCATTGAAGATGATGACCGATCGGAAAGGCCAGTTTCTGTCAGTCCCCGAAAATATCGATGCAGTTCATGACATGATTTTATCAGACCGTCGAATTGGGCTAAAACGGATATCTGAAGCACTGAAGATTTCATACGAACGCGTTCATCATATAGTTCACGTCAATTTGGACATGAGAAAAATTTCTGCAAAATGGATCCCCAAATGTTTGAATGTTGACCAAAAGCGTGCAAGGGTAGAAGCATCGCGTTCGATCTGTGCTCGATTTGAAAACGATGTAGACTTCTCAAACCGAAATGTAACTATGGATGGTACATTTTTAGGATCCAGAAACAAAGCAACAATCGATGGAATGGCGACACTCTGGTTCTCCAAGACCTAAGAAGTTTCGTGTCCAAAAATCTGCTGGAAAAGTTCTTGCTTCAGTTTTTTGGGATCGCCATGATTGATTTTTTGGATGAGGGTTGAACACTAACTGGAGATTACTATTCGACATTACTGACCACTCTACGGAAAAAAAATTAAAGAGAAAAGACGCGGAAAGCTATCCAAAGGTGTTTTGTTTATACAGGACAACGCCCCAGTACACAAATCTCATGTTGCCATGCAAAAAATTCGTGATTTAGGGTTAGAATTACTAGAACACCTCCCTTATTCACCAGATTTGGCTCTGTCCGACTATCATCTCTTTCTCAACTGAAATAAAGTTTAAAAGGTCGTAAATTTTCTCCCAACGAAGAGATAATTAAAGCTGTGGAGGACTGGTTTGCAGGGCAAGAAGAAACTTTTTTTGAAAGGTCTAGAGACGTTGCAGGTTCGCTGTAATAAATGTATTCAATTAAGAGGAGAATATGTTGAGTAATAAAATATTTTGACATTGAAATTTTGTTTGGTTCTTCAGTAGGCTAAGAATTTTTCAATATATCCTCGTAAATGTGGCAAATTTCCCCTTATGCCTACAAGATAGAAAACTTTACTTTCTGGATATTCGTCAAGGACGATACGGACGGAGTTTTCGAAGGTACGCACTTGAACCTGATCAATTGGGCCCCCTTATCTCAGCCACACGCAACGAGTAAGTACACGAACCTAAGGCATGGTCAAATAAGTACACCCGGCAACAAACAGTGAAAACAAACATGTCGCTACTCACATAAAGTCCTCTATATCCCCGAACTTAACGAACTGACAGGTGTTATAGCTACCGTTGGCGTAATAGCTATAGCACTGGTCGTAATCCCAGTCTTTTTCCGTTCGGCACGGCGGAACCAGGTTGGCCAGAAGGCCAGAAGGGTTGATGCGACCGGCGTACGGGCTGGAAGAGGAGCTGGAGCACGAACTGGAGTCCATATCGAAGCGATCTTCGGATGGGCATTTTGGAAACATTTCAGCTCGAGTAGAATCGAGGGTTTCGCGTCGGCATAGGCCGTCGATAGGCACATGGGGCACCATTGCGGCCGGGCTTTGGCTACTGATAGATCCGAGACTTTGAAGATAGCAAGACGTTCTTATCTAATCTTAGATGCTACACAGTGGGTTACATTGGAATTCAACTTACGAATCTGATCGATGGTGCATGGGCGGAGAATGTGAGAAGTGTTTTTCCCAGGAAATTGGTGAAGGTTCAGTAGGATACTCAAAATGTTCCAAATTATAGAAGATCCGAGTTAACGCCTTAATTTCATCTTCAGCTTTTCTGGAGAAGAATTTGGGTTTTACGAAACCAGTGGAAGTTTTCCTCTTACTAAAATTTCGTATAGTTTTCAGCTTTTGAAAGCTGCTGACAGATGCTTCGTCCTAAGAATAGTTCTGGTATTTTGAAGTTAACAAAAGACTAAGGCTGGCTTTAATTAAGAGTGCTTTCTTTGAAGGTTTCCTTCAGAAGCTTTAGCTCCAATCACTCTTGGGCCATGAGGACTCAAAGAAGAAGGAAGAGACTTTTGTGATTCTTTGGGTGGAAAGATCCTTCATTTCCCTTTGAAGAGACAGAGTCTGGGAAGACATCAGAAGCTTTAGCTCCAATCACTCTTGGGCCATGAGGACTCAAAGAAGAAGGAAGAGACTTTTGTGATTCTTTGGGTGGAAAGATCCTTCATTTCCCTTTGGAGAGACAGAGTCTGGGAAGACATCAGAAGCTTTAGCTCCAATCACTCTTGAGCCATGAGAATTCAAAGAAGAAGGAAGAGACTTTTGTGATTCTTTGGGTGGAAAGATCCTTCATTTCCCTTTGGAGAGACAGAGTCTGGGAACACATCAGAAGCTTTAGCTCCAATCACTCTTGGGCCATGAGGATTCAAAGAAGAAGGAGGATAATCTTTTGGTTCTTGAAGTCGACAGATCCTTCATTACCCTTTGGAGAGACAGAGACTGGAAAGACATCAGGAGCTTTAGTTCCAGTCACTCCTCAGCCATGAGCCAGAGAGTTGGCTTTGACAATCTTTGGTTCAGAGTTGACAGAAGGGACCTTTGTACCTCTGATGGCAGTGGAATCTGCTATTTCTGCATTTGGAACTATGGCTAAATCACTCCTTTGAGTTGCTAGAGATTTCAGATCACCTTGACTGTCTGTCAACGGTAGGACATATGTTGGTATTTAGCTTTTCTTGGTGGTGAAGTTCTGTAACTGTTGGTTATATGATCTAGAATGCAATATAGAACAAAACCAATGCAATCGACGCCTCTGAAACTGCGCTCATTTAGCTGCCATACATATTAAACCACTCGAATGTCGTAAAGATAAACATTATCCGATTCGAATCTAATAGTCTCAAAAAGATGATATCGCTACTAAGAAACTCGAATCGCTAATTATAACGATCGGTTTATAATTATCTCTCGCTGTAAACGAATTGATAATGAACCTATCGATGTAGTCTGCATTCAAACTTGACTGCGATCGACCAAATCATAAACATCGTGACACATGCACTGATCAAGAATTTGCATTCAATATAGAATTAACCGTTTCTTCTAGGGTTTGGATTCGAACCGAAAATGAATAGTTGACTTCGATATTGCACGAAGAATTGTTACTATTGTCACATTTCTTCCAGTGGCAGGCATGAAAGTCATAGGAAATTGTATATCCCTGTGATGTGATAGCTAAATCGGAAAATACACTGCGCAAAAAAATTAACGCACATTATGAAAATCTCAAATTTATTCTACAACTGAAGGTGTTCGCAATGATAATTATTTTTATCAGAATTATGCATGCATATGTTATCCACTTTCAACGTTTTTCTTCAATACAGATGTTTTCTCCAAGCAGGAATAAAAAAAGATGCTATCAGATTTTGAATGTATTGGCTCCATTCTAAAATCAGTTGTTCTCGATCAATTCTAGTGATCAATAGTTTTTCTTTCGTTTGATTTTCTACACTCGATCGCTATGCAACGTGAAACACGCAATTTGACCCAAGAGAATGTGCCCAAGCGGTAGTTTTGCGAGAAGAAGGGTGGACATACACAATAATTGCAGAAAGGTTTGGAGCTTCCCATACAAGTGTGTCCAGAATGTTGCAGCGATTCAGGGAGAGAGGTATGAATGTCCGAAGACCAGGACAGGGTAGACCACGGGTAACAACTGCCATTCAAGAACGTGACTTGAGACTTCGTTGAGACAACGGTTTGCAACCGCTCGCCTCACTCAAAATCAGCTTGAGCAAACTCATGAGGTGCAAATTAGCACTCAGACAATAAGAAATCGCCTCAGAGAATATTATGATTTGAGGCCTCGTGTCGCGGCAAGAGGCCCAGCTCTTACCCCAGCCCATCGAAGGGCGCGTTTGGATTTTGTGAGAGAGCATATCCATTGGGAAGAGGCCGATTGGGAAAGAGTTCTCTTTACAGATGAATCTAGATTCTGCCTCTACCATTGTGATCGACGTTCCCTTGTATACAGACGTCCACATGAAAGATATGCTCAGTGCAATTTCCTGAATACTACTGGTTTCGGGGGAGGATCGATTATGGTATGGGGTGGAATATCTTTGACTGCTCGCACAGACCCAGTGGTCGTTGATAATGGAGCTATGAATGCTGATAAGTATAAAAGGAACATTCTTGAAGAGCATGTAGTGCCATTTGCCCCGTACATTGGTGAAAATTTCATTTTTATGGACGATAATGCCAGACCCCATCGTGCGCGCATCGTTCAGGAGTACCTTGAAGAGGTTGAAATCTCTCGAATGGAATGGCCAGCAAGAAGTCCAGATCTCAATCCGATTGAGCAGGTTTGGGACAACCTCAATAGAAGGCTGAGAAGTTCAGAAAATCATCCAGCTACTCCTAATGACTTGGGAATCCAACTCGGAGAAATCTGAGAAGGATTAGAACAGAACATTTTAAGATCACTCATTTTGAGTACGAACCGTCGTTGCCCAGCTGTAATTAACGCAAGGGGTGGAAATACCAAGTATTAAATCACTTATCAGCATTTCAGTATTTTGAAAATTGTTCATTTCTCTTCTTCCACATAAGATTCGGTGAAATCCTGAATTTTTCTTCCATTTATTGTGTCTTGTTTCGTTCAAAACCTTCCCGAGAGAACATAAAAAATAAGTTATAAAGTCAATGCAGAGTTAACTTTCATTAAAATTGAGATTTTCAGAATGTGCGTTAATTTTTTGCGCAGTGTAGTTCAAAATAAACTCAAAATAAAGGAACTACAATTCTGAGACCGATTATTTGTACTTTTTAATTGATATCTTATTATACAGTCAACGCCTTTGAACCTCAAACCAACAACAAAACGAAAGCATCAAAGGAACCGCCATAATCAAGCACACGTTACGTAACCGTTTCCTAGAAAAGTATGCAGATTGACTCCCGAATCTTTTCGGTCAAGATGAGTGGGGGGACACAATAAAGTGTTAAATTCGATTTTTATCATCGCCAATTTCTTCTGAAGCGACGAGGCTACGCATTTCGAGGCACGTAGGCCCGATTCGCAGTCGCGAAAATCACGCGATACTGCCACTGGACCCAATTACAAAATTGGCGTCAGCGTTGGGGACAAGAGAAGGGGGGTTCGCGGAATCCCTCCGCGAGATACGCCGCGAAAGGATGTCACGTGTGATAGGACGTAATTGACTGAAAGCGAAATCGCTTTTGGTATACAGGGTGATCCAGCGGGAACTCCGTCGATGGATATATGGAAAATCGAGGGCACCACTAGCTTGAATATTGAAAGAGTCGAAGGGGGCAGATGTCGAGAATATTTAAGGTGAAATGACACTTCCGGTTATACTGAAATAAGGACAGAACGAGAATGAATTCGCTATCACGAAAACGCCTACATCTCTTGAACCAATTGAGAAAAAATCAAAATTTGATCATAGTTAGCTTTGTTATGAACTTCAGAAACATGTGGAACATTTACAGATATTCCAATTCTCTCTCGCAAAATGTCAAGCGAAGTGAAAACTCGAGAATTAATAGTGAAACTTTTTCAAAATAATCAAAAATGGAGCTTCAAAAGAATCGCAAAAGAGGCTCGCGTTCCTCCGGAAACGGCATCAAGAGTTGTTAAGCGCTTCAACGAAGATCTTACGATTAACCGCAAGGAAGGAACCGGGAGGAAAAAGGGGTTTCATGGCCAAAAAAAGTGAAAAAAGCCATCAGCCTTTTCCAGAAGAATCCCAACCTTTCAGGACGGAAAGTGGCCCAAATAGTGGGTTGTTCGCAGTCAACCGTTCAGAAAATCAAGTCGAGTTGTGGGCTCAGAACATACAAAGTGCAGAAAGTGCCAGACACGAACGCTGTGAAGAATCGAGAAGCGAAATCAACAGCAACGGAATTGAAAAAAGATTTCTTGAAAAATGGATGGACGACGAAACCTATGTCTTGGCTGATTTCTCGCAACTTCCTGGTCAGGAATTTTATACTGCAGATTCTCGTGGAAATGTTGACGAACAATGTCGTGTGAAGAAAAAAGCAAAGTTTCCTAAAAAATTCCTGGTTTGGCAAGCAGTTTTGAACTTGTGGGAAAAGGAGCAGATTTTTCGTTGGCCAAGATATACATCGAGGAATGCTTGAAGAAGCGACTTTCACCATTTTTATTATATTTTATTTTTTTTATTTTATATTTTATTATATTATTGTTATTGATCCGTAAAACTGCATTTATTGAGGATTCGAATGGTTCGAATAATATATAAGTTGTCCGAGCAGATCCACCCATTTTTATTTGGTATTGAGTTTAAGGCGTTTTTTGGAGGTCATACCCCTTAGGCATTTTTCACCAAAAATTTTGAATTTTTCAAATCGCTCATATTTTGCACAGAGATACTTGGACCTATGCTGATCAACATAATATGAATAAATAATGGCGGCGATCAAAGGATGAGGAGCTGTGATGGTTTGAAAATTCGAGTTTTCGTAAAAAATGTCATTTGACATGTGAATATTTAAACTATGATAGATAGAGCTCTGAAACATTTCTTATGGAGTGGAGCTTCCCCGAAAACCTACATTTTGATACCAAAAACATTCATGTAGCTCTCATAAGTTAGGAATTATTCAAGTTTAATGTTTTCGATATTTCATTTTCAAGCTTTGTTCTCGTGCACAGACCATTCAAGATATTGATGTTATTGATCCGCAAAACTGCATTTATTGAGGATTCGAATGGTTCGAATAAGTTGTCCGTGCAATCCCACCGTTAGATCCGCCCATTTTTATTTGGTATTGAGTTTAAGGCGTTTTTTGGAGGTCATAACCCTTAGGCATTTTTCACCAAAAATTTTGAATTTTTCAAATCGCTCATATTTTGCACAGAGATACTTGGACCTATGCTGATCAACATAATATGATTAAATAATGGCGGCGATCGAAGGATGGGGAGCTGTGATGGTTTGAAAATTCGAGTTTTTGTAAAAAATGTCATTTGACAGATGAAAATCTAAACTATGACAAATAGAGCTATGAAACATTCTTTATTGAATGGAGCGACCCCGAAAACCTATATTTTGATACCAAAAACATTCATGTAGCCCTCATAAGTTAGGAATTATTCAAGTTTAATGTTTTCGATATTTCATTTTCAAGCTTTGTTCTCGTGCACAGACCATTCAAGATATTGATGTTATTGATCCGCAAAACTGCATTTATTGAGGATTCGAATGGTTCGAATAAGTTGTCCGAGCAATCCCACCGTTAGATCCACCCATTTTTATTTGGTATTGAGTTTAAGGCGTTTTTTGGAGGTCATACCCCTTAGGCATTTTTCACCAAAAATTTTGAATTTTTCAAATCGCTCATATTTTGCACAGAGATACTTGGACCTATGCTGATCAACATAATATGATTAAATAATGGCGGAGATCAAAGGCTGCGAAGCTGTGATGGTTTGAAAATTCGAGTTTTTGTAAAAAATGTCATTTGACAGGTGAAAATCTAAACTATGACAAATAGAGCTCTGAAACATTCTTTATTGAATGGAGCGACCCCGAAAACCTATATTTTGATACCAAAAACATTCATGTAGCCCTCATAAGTTAGGAATTATTCAAGTTTAATGTTTTCGATATTTCATTTTCAAGCTTTGTTCTCGTGCACAGACCATTCAAGATATTGATGTTATTGATCCGCAAAACTGCATTTATTGAGGATTCGAATGGTTCGAATAAGTTGTCCGAGCAATCCCACCGTTAGATCCACCCATTTTTATTCGGTATTGAGTTTAAGGCGTTTTTTGGAGGTCATACCCCTTAGGCATTTTTCACCAAAAATTTTGAATTTTTCAAATCGCTCATATTTTGCACAGAGATACTTGGACCTATGCTGATCAACATAATATGATTGAATAATGGCGGCGATCAAAGGATGGGGAGCTATGATGGTTTGAAAATTCGAGTTTTTGTAAAAAATGTCATTTGACAGGTGAAAATCTAAACTATGACAAATAGAGCTATGAAACATTCTTTATTGAATGGAGCGACCCCGAAAACCTATATTTTGATACCAAAAACATTCATGTAGCCCTCATAAGTTAGGAATTATTCAAGTTTAATGTTTTCGATATTTCATTTTCAAGCTTTGTTCTCGTGCACAGACCATTCAAGATATTGATGTTATTGATCCGCAAAACTGCATTTATTGAGGATTCGAATGGTTCGAATAAGTTGTCCGAGCAATCCCACCGTTAGATCCACCCATTTTTATTTGGTATTGAGTTTAAGGCGTTTTTTGGAGGTCATAACCCTTAGGCATTTTTCACCAAAAATTTTGAATTTTTCAAATCGCTCATATTTTGCACAGAGATACTTGGACCTATGCTGATCAACATAATATGATTGAATAATGGCGGCGATCAAAGGATGAGGAGCTGTGATGGTTTGAAAATTCGAGTTTTTGTGAAAAATGTCATTTGACAGGTGAAAATCTAAACGGTGATAGTTAGGGCTTTGAATTGTTTTTTATTGAATGGAGCAACCCCGAAAACCTACATTTTGATACCAAAAACATTCATGTAGCCCTCATAAGTTAGGAATTATTCGAGTTTAATGTTTTCGATATTTCATTTTCAAGTTTTGTTCTCGTGCACAGACCATGCAAGATATTGATGTTATTGATCCGCAAAACTGCATTTATTGAGGATTCGATTGGTTCGAATAACTTGTCCGAGCAATCCCACCGTTAGATCCACCCATTTTTACTTGGTATTGAGTTTAAGGCGTTTTTTGGAGGTCATACCCCTTAGGCATTTTTCACCAAAAATTTCGAATTTTTCAAATCGCTCATATTTTGCACAGAGATACTTGGACCTATGCTGATCAACATAATATGATTGAATAATGGCGGCGATCAAAGGATGGGGAGCTATGATGGTTTGAAAATTCGAGTTTTTGTAAAAAATGTCATTTGACAGGTGAAAATCTAAACTATGACAAATAGAGCTATGAAACATTCTTTATTGAATGGAGCGACCCCGAAAACCTATATTTTGATACCAAAAACATTCATGTAGCCCTCATAAGTTAGGAATTATTCAAGTTTAATGTTTTCGATATTTCATTTTCAAGCTTTGTTCTCGTGCACAGACCATTCAAGATATTGATGTTATTGATCCGCAAAACTGCATTTATTGAGGATTCGAATGGTTCGAATAAGTTGTCCGAGCAATCCCACCGTTAGATCTACCCATTTTTATTCGGTATTGAGTTTAAGGCGTTTTTTGGAGGTCATACCCCTTAGGCATTTTTCACCAAAAATTTTGAATTTTTCAAATCGCTCATATTTTGCACAGAGATACTTGGACCTATGCTGATCAACATAATATGATTGAATAATGGCGGCGATCAAAGGATGGGGAGCTATGATGGTTTGAAAATTCGAGTTTTTGTAAAAAATGTCATTTGACAGGTGAAAATCTAAACTATGACAAATAGAGCTATGAAACATTCTTTATTGAATGGAGCGACCCCGAAAACCTATATTTTGATACCAAAAACATTCATGTAGCCCTCATAAGTTAGGAATTATTCAAGTTTAATGTTTTCGATATTTCATTTTCAAGCTTTGTTCTCGTGCACAGACCATTCAAGATATTGATGTTATTGATCCGCAAAACTGCATTTATTGAGGATTCGAATGGTTCGAATAAGTTGTCCGAGCAATCCCACCGTTAGATCCACCCATTTTTATTTGGTATTGAGTTTAAGGCGTTTTTTGGAGGTCATAACCCTTAGGCATTTTTCACCAAAAATTTTGAATTTTTCAAATCGCTCATATTTTGCACAGAGATACTTGGACCTATGCTGATCAACATAATATGAATAAATAATGGCGGCGGTCAAAGGATGAGGAGCTGTGATGGTTTGAAAATTCGAGTTTTTGTGAAAAATGTCATTTGACAGGTGAAAATCTAAACGGTGATAGTTAGGGCTTTGAATTGTTTTTTATTGAATCGAGCAACCCCGAAAACCTACATTTTGATACCAAAAACTTGCATGTAGCCCTCATAAGTTAGGAATTATTCAAGTTTAATGTTTTCGATATTTCATTTTCAAGTTTTTTTCTCGTGCACAGACTATTCAAGTTATTGATGTTATTGATCCGCAAAACTGCATTTATTGAGGATTCGAATGGTTCGAATAAGTTGTCCGAGCAATCCCACCGTTAGAGATACTTGGACCTATGCTGATCAACATAATATGATTGAATAATGGCGGCGATAAAAGTATGGGCATTTTTCACCAAAAATTGGATGGGGAGCTGTGATGGTTTGAAAATTCGAGTTTTTGTAAAAAATGTCATTTGAAAAATAGAGCTCTGAAACATTCTTTATTGAATGGAGCGACCCCGAAAACCTACATTTTGATACCAAAACATTCATGTAGCCCTCATAAGTTAAGAAAGTGACTGAGAACACTATAAGAAGCATGATGGGAAGAATTCCAGAAAAAATCCATGAATTTTGTAAAAAATAGTTTTGGTTTTTTTATTGTAAAAATTCATTAGAATTAGAAGATGATTCGAAAATGAGTCCAGTGGTTCAAAAGATATAGGCGTTTTTGTGATAGCGAATTTATTCTCGTTCAGTCCTTAATATTTTTTTTTCCTCATTTAAAAAATCTCACACTGTATATTTTAGAGTTTCTCAATACATTTCGAATTTGGTTCATAGAGGACACCTATGCCTTAATTCTATACAGGGCCACCAAAGTTCAAGTGCCTATTAGACGTTTCTGGAGAAAATTTAGGAATTTGGATTGTTCGAAATTCTTTGAAAATGAAAACAATTTCTTCATCTTTTCATTCTCTAATATGATTAAATTTTCATTGACTGGTCGCTTCAGTTCTGATGGTTTTCATAATATATGTTCCTAAACCTAAATTGAACGTACAAACGAAAAGGGGAGATTCCTTAAGTGAGTTTAAGAAAAAAAAAGTCTCATAAACATGGCCTAGTCCGAACAAGCCTTACGGTTTCAAATTTTTGAGATTTTCAAATGGGAAATACCATTCTTCCCATTATTGCTAAATTGCGCCACAGAAGAATTATCGAATAAATACATACCTAAATAAATCAATCGATTGAGAATTCTATATTTTTCCTATGACAAAAATAATTTTGAGAACTACATCACAATAAAATAATATTTTTTCGAACAAATACTCGACAATTTATTCGATAGCATCATCCTATCTGTTATTTATCTGTTATTATTCTTCCAGATTTTCCGTCAAGTTTATCAGCAGCGAAATTTTTTCAACTCGTCGTTCTTGGAAGAGGAGAAAGCCTTCGATATTTGCCAATTTGCATAGAGCGTTCCCACCCAGTTAATTGTCAATATCATTCGCTCGTATGAGGAAATAGACAGTTAAAATGAGCGTTGTCTAGACCTTGCTAGACAACTCCTATCAAAATTACGGTTAATTTCTGTCTGGGCAGAAATTTCAACACTACGTGAAAATCCATTTTTGTCGGAGTACAGAAGTGCATATACAAGAAACACCCTGTATATATTTTTCGATTGAATTTCCAAAAAACTGTCGATGACATTAAGGGAATAGATTTTTTTTAAGTCTCAAGGTTCTGACGAATTCGAATGTTCCTGTCTGTATGCATATGGGTTTTTAAATGATACGCATGACGCTGTTCGACAGACTATTATATGAGATATTTACGGATGGTAATAAAAAGAATTGACGAGCAAATCAATTATGAGGTCTTTCCGTTAGACCATAAATGCGAGTCAATGAATACACAACTTTATGAACGTTGTAAAAACGATCCTAAAGAATTTAGAATGAGTTCATTGCATAGAACTTATAGTAACATCATAATACTGTAAGATATATGGTTTACTGTTATAAAACCTTGACGATGACACCAATTATTTAAAATATTCAAATCAGCTGCCTTATCTTCAATTATCACAAAATATATGCCCCGTTGATAATCAGATTAGACAAACTAGTAAACTTTGTACAAAATATTTCTGGGTTCATGAAACTCAAAGTCCAAAAGGTTTTATTGAAGCTGGTAGGCAACAGTGTATAGGCCCACTAGATTTCGTATCTATAAAGAGGAAATGCGTGATTTTATCGATGATGAAATGGATAATTCAGCTGGCGAGATGGGAGCTCAAGTTCAATATCATATCTGAAATCCCGTATACGAATATATTTCAATATGCAATTACAATGCATAATGACAAAATAATCATTTTGGAAAATTGTCGAAGTTTCCACAGTAATTCAAGGAAATTTTTCTGGATGGCGGTATATTGTTCTCTATTCACGGAGTCGTATCAACAAATCAAACGAAAAACAAGATTACATAATGTGTTCGAATGAGCGCATAGATAACCTGTTTACTGATCTGTAACGTCTGCTAGCTTGCATTTCTATACAGGATAAGACGATTCCTATGTATGTGAAGGGTTTTCCAATAAGAGGTGTTATTTTGAATAGTCCGCTATTTCGGTAAATGTCACTTTTGCAGCTCTCATTTTTCGACATTTATCAAGTAGAAACTAAGCCATTAATGAAAGTGGAACAATACAAGCTTCAACAAAAAGCATTGAAATTATTAAAATTCACTATAAAATGGTGAAAATTTGGCAGATACGGTTCGTAAAACTCGAACATTTTGGGTTGTCGAACCGCAATACAGAAATTGGTGGAAAAATTTGAGCTGTTTGGATAAGTTAGTGATGTGAAGAATAAAACGCGTGCACATCGCTCAAGAACAGCCGAGAATATTGCTGCTGTAGCCGAAAGTGTTGAAGAAAACCCAGGTTTGTCCATTCCTTGTCGTTCTTTGGAATTAGGCATTCCAGAAACGTCACCGTATTTTGCATAAAGGTTTGGGTCTTAAGGCTTGTAAAGTTCAGTTAACACAGGAACTCAAGCCGTGTGACAACGTGTGACTGTTTGGTGCGCCTTTATCTCCGAGAATGAAGATGGAGCAAGAGAATGGATTGCGCTTTCGAGAGATTATCAATGATTTTTTATGGCCGGAATTGGATGGTATTGATCTGGACAACGTTTACTTTCAACAAGACGGCGCTTCGTGCCACACAAGCAACGAAACCATTGATCTTTTACGGAAAAAGTTGTATCTCTCGAAGGGGTGATCACAATTGGCCACCGAGATCTTGTGATTTAACACCTTGCGACTACTTCCTTTGGTGCCATGTGAAAAAGAAGGTCTACGCCAAGAGGCCAGCGTCGATTCAAGACCTCAAAGATGGAATTCGTGAGACTATCGAGGACATAGGGCAGCCACTTTTCGATTTGGTCATGAAACATTTCATGAAAATGATATGGTCCTGTAGTCGTGGTGATCAGGTCACTAGGATGATGTTATTTTCCATTATTAACGGCAAACCTTCCTCTTTATAATGAAACAAGCAGGCCGTCCCAGCTTCGTCCAGGTAGAATTTTGTTTCACGCGGCGATTTCATCTTCAACACTTTAAACTGCCTGCATATCTTTTGATGTACTCGTTGTAATTGTATGATGTGAAGGGCAATTTCGTTCTAAATTAAATACTGGGGATAAATAACGTATTAAGTTGGATGAGGATCAATACCGTATTCAAAAAACGCACTTCCAAATAGTGCATAATTTTGGAAAACATCTAATTACCATAAACAGGTAAGAGCAAGTCAATCTTGAGAGATAGATATATGCTATCACGGACTTTTTTGTAGAACTACTAGCTGGCCCGGCGAACTTTGTTTCGCCTAAATGATTCCTATACCATAGCCATCTTTATCTTAAGAAGGCCGTGCCTATACTTACTGTGGATTTCACAAATCGTAATCACCAGTGATCGGAGATCAACGGCTTGGTTAGATTTCTGAACTGTCAAATCAAGTTGATTCTAGATCAAGCTCCGATCACCGGTGATAGGCAAGGGCGTCGCCAAGAGGGGGCAGAGAGAGGCAGCAGCCCCCCCCCCCCTAGAGCTCAAAGATCCCTTAAAAACTTATGAAATAATAGCATAATATACGAAAATCAGTTCATTTTCTCTATTTTGATCGTTTTTTGCCCCCCCTAGCTCAGTTGCCCCCCCCCCCCTAGCTCAAAGGCTGGCGACGCCCTTGGTGATAGGTATGCTTTGTGAAACCCCCGTTAAAGTTGTACAAACAATCTGTCTATTGATAAATGTCATCTGTCAAATGTCATCTGTTAAATGTCATCTGTCAAATGCCATCTGTCAAATGTCATCTGTCAAACGTCATCTTTTCCATGGATATGAGCTGTCACACAAAACAGAAATACAAAAATAATATGTCAATTACTAATTATGGGCAATTTTTAATTCAGTTATTTCCGCAAATATATTTATTACCCAAACATAAATCAAAAAAATTTCAGATATATAGAGAAAAGATGAAAATGGACCACTCACGATTGATGCTGATCGTCACAATCCGATTTACTTGACATTCCGGTAAAAATTCACTGTTCCACCAACTTGAGATCTTTACCCCTTCCATGTTATTATAAGATAAGACCCGTTTCACATGCGACTGATGGTCGGTCGGGGCCGGCGTTCGAACTAAATTTTGAAATCCTTTCACATGCATGCGTAATGCGTATGTATCATCAGTCGACCGATTCCAGTTCAAACGCGGGCCACGACCGATCATCAGTCGCATGTGAAACGGGCCTAAGTTCTATGCAAATTACACAATAATTCTATACATCGCCATCTAGTGGCGATAATATCAAATACAGTGTCTAGTCACTGTACGCTACAGTGTCTAGATAAGAGTCATTAACCGAAGCGACACCTAGTGGCCTTATTCAAAAGGAGAAAAACCATTTCCTACATTAGCGAACCGTAGCGACACCTAGCGGCCTTATTCAAAAGGAGGAAAAGCATTTCCTACATAAACAAATTTTTCACCGAATTTTTCAGAGTTTCAATGTATTTTATGATAACCAGGACGTAGACGAATCCATAAATGAAGTTTCATAACAAACAGTCCATCCGATCTCGAGTTATAAATGGTGTAACCAACAGCTCTCTTTTATATATATAGATTTAAGAGGTTCATTTCTGTCATACATTGTATCCACGTAAGTCTTACGGTTTTTGCAGCGCACGTGAAAATAGCTAATTATGGCTGATTTTTTTGTAAATATTGAAGTTATAGTAGGTATCCTTAATTTTTTCGGGTGAAAAGTATAGCCTATGTCACTCAGGGATAATGTAGCTTTTTCTAAGGGTGAAGTGAAAGAATTTCTGAAATCGGTCCAGTAGTTTTTTAGCCTATTCGTATCAAACACACAAAAATACGAATCTTTCCTCTTTATAATATTAGTATAGATGAACATCCAATCATTCATCTGAAAAAATGGCATTTTTCTGCAAATGTCTAAATATTATTAAATGTGAATATCGGCACAATTAACATTAAATTAAAACACTTATTCTATCAACGACGTTTCGGCAATTTTTTTTCCTTCATCAGGCCTCAGAATAGCTGTAAAAATCGCATACAGATTTCATAAAATCTAAAACGTTTCTCGATTGACTGTGAAATACCTATGTGGAATCAAATGTTTTAGTATCCTGTCTCGTTTTAGATTTTATGAAATCTGTATGCGATTTTTACAGCTACTCTGAGGCCTGATGAAGAAAATAAAAGTGCTCTAATTTCAAGTCCCTTGTGGCGATTCACATTTGATATTATCGTTGGAACGAGAAACATATTACTGGTCAAAATAACACCTCTTATTGGATTGGAGACCCCTTATAAGGAGCACAAGCTAAAAGGTGGTTTGGCAACAACAACATTGTAGGATTTGCAGCAAGAACTGTCGACGCATCCACCTAGTTCACAAGATCTGTCTCTGGTAAATCCTCATCCTCCCCATAACGCACTGACGTGAAGTCTGGGGAGCTCCCATTCATTGTAAGTTGCTCCATCAAACGAAAAAAAATCGACAGCTGTCGGAAAAAATCAACCGCAACTGTCAAAGAAATCGGCAACAGGTGTCAGAATAATTCACACTCTAAATTCCTCGTAATGTTATCAATCAGATCGAAATCCACCGTCTCCAATCCAATCACGTCAACTCGCCTATTCCAGCAGATTAATTAATTTACAACTCCGGTCGGTTGATTTTGCGGCCGTAAACGATACTCACGTGTTCCGCGCGTCGAACGACATCGCAATGCGATCGACGCCATATCCGATTCAAGGTTGGAGATAGCGAGAACAATGACAATGTGACGACAACCGATTCCGAACCAAATCCACCGGCTCCGATTCCGTTCCGCTGCGACCAGACCGCAAATCGTCGCGCTTTGAATACGCCGGATGCGAAAACGCAATCGCGGTAACGCATCTGTACGGCCGCATCGGTATTCAGGGCGGCGATCGGTGACTGTACCACTGTACGACATCGACGTCTACCTTTTTTCGTCTCTGTTAATTTCTTGGACAGCACGTCCTCCAGAACCGCAGTCATATGAATGACGCGATCGGTCGTATCATCAATTATGTATCGGTGACGTTTTTGGAAAAGATCCAATGCGTTTTTGTCCGGTTTGTCGTCATGATAAACCTCATTAATTGTCGGATTAGAAAGTTTAATCAGGTTTGAGTTGTCATGGATGAGATGAAAAATTACGATGTAGCAGGGACTCTGCATCTGAATACTGATGGTTTCCTTGTGCAGGGCAATCAAAATTTATTTTTTTTTTAATGTTGTGATTTTCACGAAAAGGAATATCCTGTAATGTTCAGAGAACATCGTGAGAACCAAGGGCAAGCAGGTAGAAATTGGTGTTCTTCTTGAATTTCTGGAGGTTATATGCCTCGGGGAACACCTCCCTAGGCAATGTGTTCCAAAGCCTCGCTGTTCGTTGGATGAACGAGTCTATGAAGAGAGATGTTCTGCAGGTCTCCAAAGTTACCACGAAGGGGTGTGAAGACTTAACTTGACGGGTTAGTCTCGAAGAGACTGCCAGAGGGGGAACGATTGCTGATAATTCAGAAGAGCATCGCCCATGGAAATATCTATAAAATAGAGACAGATCGCCCACTTTTCTACGGTGTTCCAGAGAAGTGAGCGAGCTTGTAAGCGATGCATCACCGACGAGACGAATTGCCCTTTTTTGTACGGAATCCAAGAGTTTTAGGGTGTGTTTAGGTGCAGCACTCCAAACATGGGAACAGTATTCCAGGACAGGTCGAATCTGTGCCTTATAGATCATGAGCAGCTGACTCGAGGTGAAATAGCTCCTGGCACGAAACAGAAAACCAAGTTTTTGGGATGCACTTTTAGCAATAGATCTCACGTGATTCTCCCAGGAAAGGTTACTGCCGACAGTAATGCCAAGCATCGAAATGGATGACTTCAATGGTATGGTCACTCCCGACAATTTTATGCTGGGCACAGTAAGATCGGCTTTTCTAGAGAAAAGACATGCTTGTGTTTTGTTTGCGTTGAATTCTACCAAGTTATTAGATCCCCATTCAAGAATTGTTGCCAAGTCCATATTTATGTTGTTAACATTTCATCCTCGTTCGTTTTTGATTTGGCGGGCTGGTATTGGAGCCCTAGAAGAAAAGGCGATATGGAGGGTACTATCATCCGCGAAGCTGTGCACTGGTGATTTTGGCTGTTTCTGGTACTTCTAGGCTTGATAGGTGAAAATGTTGAGATGAGTCCTGGGCTCTATTTCGTGAAAACTCCATAACTGAAAGCCGTTTCACGATATCTTCATTTGTTTTGAAGATATAACGAAATTTTTATATTTTGGCGATTTCGAAATTGTGCCATAACTTCTTCATTTTCTAAAATATCTAAAAACGGCAAAAACTTTCTATAGGCACTTTTTCATTAGCAATACGACACAATATTCCATTTTTTTTATATCTTGTATTAAGTTTGAAAAAAAACAACTTTTTCATTTTAAATACGAATGGTTTCTTTTTTTGAACCTATGTTATGCAAAAAAATCAGCCGTTAAACATCGAAATTGACAAAAATCCCTTTATAGTTCAATCGATCCCTAATATTTTTAATAAGAAAATTTCATTTCAAGTATTTAACTCCTGTAATGTTGGTAAAAAATTTCTATCCATTCATGGCCCCTCCTGAAGAAATTCATGCCCGCCCTGAAAAACTAGTTTCTGGTACTTCTAGGCTTGATAGGTGAAAATATTGAGATGAGTCCTGGGCCCTATTTCGTGAAAACTCCATAACTGAAAGCCGTTTCACGATATCTTCATTTGTTTTGAAGATATAACGAAATTTTTATATTTTGGCGATTTCGAAATTGTGCCATAAATTCTTCATTTTCTAAAATATCTAAAAACGGCAAAAACTTTCTATAGGCACTTTTTCATTAGCAATACGACACAATATTCCATTTTTTTTATATCTTGTATTAAGTTTGAAAAAAAACAACTTTTTCATTTTAAATACGAATGGTTTCTTTTTTTGAACCTATGTTATGCAAAAAAATCAGCCGTTAAACATCGAAATTGACAAAAATCCCTTTATAGTTCAATCGATCCCTAATATTTTTAATAAGAAAATTTCATTTCAAGTATTTAACTCCTGTAATGTTGGTAAAAAATTTCTATCCATTCATGGCCCCTCCTGAAGAAATTCATGCCCGCCCTGAAAAACTAGTTTCTGGTACTTCTAGGCTTGATAGGTGAAAATGTTGAGATGAGTCCTGGGCCCTATTTCGTGAAAACTCCATAACTGAAAGCCGTTTCACGATATCTTCATTTGTTTTGAAGATATAACGAAATTTTTATATTTTGGCGATTTCGAAATTATGCCATAATCTAAAATATCTAAAAACGGCAAAAACTTTCTATAGGCACTTTTTTATTAGCAAAACGACACTGTATTCCTTTTTTCATATCTTGTATAAAGTTTGAAAAAATAAAAATTCTCATTTTAAATACGAATGGTTTCTTTTTTTGAACCTATGTTATGCAAAAAAAATCAGCCGTTGAGCATCGAAATTGACAAAAATCCCAAAAACTGTCTGGATCCGGCAGTGATACCCACCCCCTCATTATTTCTCAATCTGTTTTGATAAGAAAAGGATCGATCAACTGGAAAATGCGGAAACAATATGCGCCAATAATTGCGAAAACAAGTATGCGGCAATAAATGCGGAAAAAGTATGCGCCAAAAACTGAGCAACCAATATGCGCCAAAAAATATTTAGCGGTAGCGTTTTTTTTTTCAGATTTTTTCAGGTGGAAGAGAAGGTAGGTCCCAGAGAACCCTTGGCCTTTCCGGGCTGAGTTGCATGGGATTTCATGGATGCCATTCCCAACTTCAGCCATCGATGGGCCAAGAGCGGAAAATCAACAGTCTGAAAGGTTTTGCCGAAAGAGAAATGTCTCGGAGAACACATGCGCCAGTAAATGCGAAAACAAGTATGCTCCAATTTTGACACAAAGTGGATTAGGCCTACTGGGGATACCACTCAAAATAAAACGCGCCGAGCGCTCTACCTACAGGGTGGTTTGAAAATTAGTGCATTAAATATCGCGTTCATATTACCTTGGCGGAATTCGTTCAACTGAATAGTGTGGAACCAGTATGGGCCAATAATTGTGTAAAGAGTATGCGCCAATAATAATGGACGTGCGCTCACAGCGGGCCTGATTCTTCAGGCCATTCATGCGTAGGTGGCTGATAAACTTTTAATTGGAGTTGACTGAAAAGTACCGTTAACTTCCTCACAATGGCATAAGAATAAGAGACGGGAATCGGAGCCTGATTTATAACATAATACAACATAAATGCTCAAGATAGCTGGGCTCAACTTGAGCATTTGTTGGATTAAAATATTCACGACACTTATGTCGTTATTTTCATGGAATTTTACTATCCTGTGTTACATTTTCAAAGTTGAATATTATGTAAACGAATAATAAGAACTTGAAAGAATGTTCACAGTCATAGTCAGGAGAAAAGACCTTTTCGACAACATATCGCACGACCCATCTTCCCTATTCAAATTCAAGGGGCAGGAGTTGCCTCCCAGAGAGATGAAATGATATGTTTTATGTAGAAAACAGCCCCATCAAGAACAAAATTGATAATCTCGATTTTTCCAATACGAAAGACCCCAGTTTCGATTTCAATGTGACACCTTGTATGTAACGGGAGACCTTTCATCAATTTTAGAAAACGAGCATGCTTAACATCCGTCGAAAATGTTATAATCTGAAACTCAACGTTTCGAATCACCTTATTATCGTAAATTTTATCGGCGACCGTATGATAATAAAAGTTTTTCGTTTCGAAGCAATTAAAAAGTTCTAAACACGGACGAAGAGGAATTCTCTGTAGCTATAAAGTCCGCGTTATACGTCAGCTAGATATAGCTGGAGTTAGACGACACATTCAGATATAGCGGACTCAACAAAGCAGGCAACTTGATCGGATTTGAGATGAACTGTCTGGAACCAGATATACTGGTCACAAAAAGTATTGTATGATTTTGAAACCACCGTTCTTTTTTCTTAACCTGTGGATCACGTCAGAAAATGACTGCTTCACTACATTTCATCTGAGCCAAAGTATCAACCAGAAAATATGAGACCTTCAACGCCTTACGGGGAAGTACTACCCTTGTCGACAGCACCAATTCTCCATTCAAAAAGTGCGTTTACTTATTCCAAAATCGCGCTTTCAATTTTCTACATAAAACTTTTTTTTTAAATTGAAGTTGAAGGATTTCTTGAGGGCAATTTATTCTATTCGAAAAAATCGTTTTTTTCATATGGAAAAATCGGGTTGAATCTGAGTGTCAATGAAAATTGACTTCATGAACGTTTTTCGGCAGTTGTTCATTATGTTTTGGTGAAAAACTCATTGGAGTGCTCTCCATGAATCAATTTTCCATTTCCATTTGAATAGGTGCCCAAATAATGCGAAAAATGAAGGAATTACTGGAATAGACTTCAGAAAGTGTGTAATCGCAGAGAACAGTCTGAAATTCCTGGAGAATAGTGTGCCAATTCTAATAAAGATTAAGCTTTTTCCATTTGTGGGTTTTCATCTACAATTTTCATCTTATGTTATGAAAGCTGAACGTCTTTATCGTTAACGTTTCACTCAGTCTAATCATGTAATCTGGTCTGGTCTGCGAAGAAAATGATCGATCAAGAGATTATTGTTTGGCTTTGTGCGATTTTATTAATAATTGATATTTTTGATGTTGAATTTCACATCATGGAGCTATCACGCTGGAGCCTTTCCGAAGCCGGTTCAGCTACATTTAACTACGTCCATAAGAAAGTCAATACATATCACTTTACGACTCTGAACAGAATTCCTCACAAAATTCTAGGAATCTACTAGCTCGTCCGAAGAGAGTTCGTCCATCAACTAGATATTTTATTGTTTTGACCGTCTGTCTGGAGAAAAACACAACGAAAATATCTCCTTTATTGCGTAACACACATCTATCTAGAGCTGATGCATATACGTATCGTTTCTATTCATCAAAGTCCTTCTCTCCGCTTCGAATCAACATCTTACGTAACGGCGTTTGTTTGGATTAAGACGGGACAGTTTTGTAAAACGAAACCTGAAAAATATCCTCTTGGGACGGATAAATCTCGCGGCTTCGAAAAATCCGACAGATTCTGATTTACTTCCCGACCGCTTGAGGTTGTGCTGTAGATGAATATGCGTTTGAAATGTGCCGCTTTTCGACCTATCAGAATAGAAAAAATGAACTGATTTTCGTATATCATGCTATTATTTCATAAGTTTTAAAGGGTTTTTTGAGCTCTAGGGGGGGGGGCAGCGTTTCCTACATAAGCATACCGTAGTGACACCTAGTGACCTTATTCAAAAGGAGGAAAAGCATTTCCTACATAAGCAAATCTTTCATGGAATTTTTCAGCGTTTTAATGTATTTTATAATAACCAGGCCGTAGACGAATCCATAAATGAAGTTTCATAACAAACAGTCCATCCGATCTCGAGTTATAAATGGTGTAACCAACAACTCTGTTTTATATATATAGATTTTAATAATTTCAATACGTTGTTGGAGCGTGTATCGTTCCTATTTTATTAATGGCGTAGTTTCTACTTGTCAAATGTCAAAAAACGACAGCTTCGAAAGTGACATCTACCGAAATAGCAGGAAATTCAAAATATCACCTCTTATTGGAAAACTCTTAAGTACAGATTTACAAAAACGAATGTTTCCTCGGCTTGATTCACAAATAACTCATTTCGATGCTGTCAAGGCAAAGATACCACGATCTGATACATAATTACTATTTACGCTGCATTAACAAGGTTTCTTGGAAACTGATCCACGCTCCGGTCGAATGTTAATGCGGAAATCACGTAAATTCGAAGAAATGCTACCTACTTTGATAATCCACAAAATTCCGACGAGCCTCATTCGGGATATGAAATTCGCCCTGATCCAAAAATCGAGAACGAAACAGTCGGAAAGAAACTGATTAATTAAATATTGTACAGATCGAATAGATCGTTCAACAAGTCGGTAGTTAATTTATTGTTTGCTCAACCGCCAGACCGATAACCAATATTTGATTTCAATTGAGAACTGATAGAAAAACATATAAAAGAATTTAACGAGTTCTTTGAAGTGCCCCGCAACTTCTAGAAAATGAGGACGTCTACTCAGTATAACAGTTGGTCAAGATTTAGGTTCATCAAGTTTTTTCACTTAAATCTGACGCAGGTTGGTACTCGTGAAATCATTACATAGTATAAAACAAAGTCGCTTTCGCTGTCTGTCCCTATGTATGCTTAAATCTTCAAAACTACGCAACGGATTTTGAAACGCTTTTTTTAAATAGATAAAGTGATTCAAGAGGAAGGTTTATATCATATGTATAATACATGCATAATATTGTAGATAAACACTGATGAATTTACAGGTTTCTAATGTGATGTCGTAAATAAATACATTACAAATTACATTGCAAACGCTGACTGAACCCCACGAGATAAATCAAAATTAGGTACTCGGTACTCCTAAAAAAAGGCCAACAAAAAAGTCCCTGATGGTATATGTCTATCTCTCAAGGATAACCCACAATAACCATTTTTTATCCTTTACAATTAACGGGAAAAAATGGCTTATTTAGGAAATTATTTTAAGCAATACAGCATTAATCCTTATCCAATTAAGTACCTTGAATACATTGTCCATTCAATATAGATCAATATGGCTCTTGACAGCATGTAATTTAAATGAATATTTCCGAAGATATTACAGATTTAAAATTCTGGGACATAGCGGTGCGGCGCCGGCACTAGCGTTGTTTAGAAGGATTGCATTGCATCCGTGCGAAGCCGGCGCGGGTCGCTAGTGTCAAATGATTCTCAAAGACGTTGCCAATAATATTCTATTTACTCTTTTTCAACTTTGTGAATGGAGTTAGTTCTTTTAAGGTTTAACTGTGACACAGGTTTCGTAGTACTACTACATTATCATACTGGAGTATTTCAAGTTGTGCAAAATGGTTATTTAAATGTCTTCTGTAGGCTTATTTCTTGAGAATTTCGACAAATGTTCCTAGTTTACTCCTAGAATTTCCAAAAGTTATCGATCTATCGAGCACTGTTGACTAACACTGTATATTCTGATGTTTCATCAAGTATACTCCATTCACTTTTATATATTTAAACTTAAAACTGACGCAGGTTGGTACTCGTGAAATGTCAAATAATCCTCAGAGACGTTGCCAATGCTAATTTCTATTTACTCTTTTCCAACTTTGTAAATGGAGTTAGTTCTTTTGAGGTTCAACTGTGACACAGGTTTCGTAGTACTATCTACATTTTCAAACTGGAGTATTTCAAGTTGTGCAAAAAGGCATTTGAATGTCTTCTGTAGTTTTATTTCTTGAGAATTTTGTAAAGTGGAGAATTCCATAGGTCCGTCTGTTCGTTTAGAACTTTTCCTGTCGGGTTATTCGAGTATGTACTTTCATTCTTTTTTCGAAAGAACTATCACAAAGTAACGGACTATTCTGTCCATTATTTTTCAGTAAAATTTCAACACTCGATTCTTGACTTCCGTACAAGAAAATAGCATAACTGGATCTTCCAACTATGTTTATATATAGGTGAAATATTTCCAGTATTAACAGAGAAAAAAGTTTCTTCAACATTCGCCAGGTCTTTGGAATTATTGTATTCACGAAATATTCTCTCGAATTCATTAATTTTCTCAAAGTAAATAAACATTTCGATAAAAACCTAATCACTACGACTTCTATGTAGAGAGGACAACGTTGCTCATTCATCTGACAGGAAACTGTCTATAACCTAACATTTTCAAAATATACATGGTGAAATGTGTCAGAATGTCAGGGCCAACCAGGATACATTATAAAAGTGAATGGAAGACCAGCGGAACTCGGTGGCTCGAGATGGTGCTTCATCACCAAGAGTTCGTTGTGAACAACAGAAAAATCACTCCTATGACAACACGCTCCGAGTCAAAATGTCAAACTTCATCAGGAAGACAACCTAAGCTTTGACATATTCAAATCAATGTTGCCACACTTAAAAACTTAAGTAGCCAACTTTATGCACTCGGTGGCGCTTGTCTAAATGCACCTTGTTTACGTTTCCCCGGCGGCTTGATCAATCATACAGCTATTTACACAGAAATAGAACATCCTTGACATCGTAACGAAAATGCGTTACACAATAAAATTGTAAGTTCGTTGACTCCGTCCGTTGTCTGATACACCCAAAGATGCGTCTGAATATAATTTAATTGACAATTTCTCCAAAGAACAACAGGAAGATGAGTTTAAAATCTATTTCATTTTCGATTTTTCCAACGACCAAAAGTTTGAACAAAGGTTAGGAATAAACGTTTTAGCGTTTAGTTTAATCTCCCAACCTATTTTTCTGAAAGGCATTTTGGATTCCTAAGGTCAGCTGATTTCATCTTAAACAGACTTGCAAGATTGTCTTTCCCTCTTATATTTGAGGATACTGAGCTTCTTCAATAAAAAATATTAATTATATTAATTTCATTTATTAACAGCTGAAAACTAGATAAAATATGTACATCGAGAATGTCGTTTTTACACAATATTTCAATATTATAATATTATATAATTCGATGCATTTGTTAATTTACATTTTTAAAGATATCCACTGTGTCGGTATCGTATCGGTAAAAAAAACTCAAAAATAATACAGAGATATAGGTTATTACAACAGGCAACGAAGAACACACAATATATTATAATTAGAAAAAAATGCCACGCCCTGAAACGACTATCTATATCCTATACCATTGTTTGGGAAAATTATCAAAAATTTCTTGTCGAAGATGATTAGATGCTCTCCATGGTTCCAGCCTTGTTGTGGTCATCATCAGAGCAACATAACTCCCCTCCAGTCTTGATCTTTTCATTTCTAGACGTGAAGACTGGATAATCCCAAAAGCGACTTGGGTATGAGAATTGAAAACAAAAATTCATATCGAAAAAACTTGATGTTATGATGAACCATGAAAAAGCAATTTACATTATCACATTGAAGTTAA